>CM060255.1:27196786-27796786 GCA_030684275.1 Acipenser oxyrinchus oxyrinchus | reverse complement strand
AATAAGACTTGTCCTGTTGCTGCTGTACATGAAATTAACAAGTACTGTGTGTGACAGTGCTCTGATGGGAATGCTGTCCGATTAAACTCCAGTTGGTAACAGCTGTCAGAACGCTTTCATTTAAGAGTCTTTTTATGTGTAATACTTACGGCTATATGTATTGAATCAAACATTTTAAAAACTCATGGCTCGTCCTTTGAATGGCTGCACTGTCTTTTTTTCTTTTGCGTCTTTCTCTTTCTTTCTTTCTCTCTCTCTCTCTTTCTCTCTCTCTCACACAGATCCCTGGTATCAGGACGTTTCAAATGTTATCCACAATTAGAACCGCTGTTTGTAGTAAGCCGATGCAGTACCTTTTTTGACCTGTATGTGTTGTATCTGTACGCGTGTTCTCGTTTTTATTATTCGTTTTTTTTTTTTTTAACTCGAAGTGCGAGACACGTTTTTGAGCCCCACCGGGCCCCGCCCTTTTCTGTGAACGTGCTCGGTTGAGTGACATGACTGTCTGTACAGATCTGTAATCTCTGTATCTGAGTATTCTGATGAAAAATATCACTGAATGCCAGTATAGGTATCTATAAATATTTAGGTAGATGAGCCTCAGTACTGAGGTATTTCAACTTGCATGTAAAATCTCGATAGTAGTGCATTGTGCTGCATTCAATACGTTTTCTAAAATACTGCACGTTTTTTTAAAGGGATCCACTGGTTGCTCTTCACCTGTAAAATGCAGGTTTTTAGTTAGAATGTTTAATAAGATGGTGTAAGAAAACAGCGCCAATAGAACCAGATTTCCAGCAGCTAAGTAGTAAACGCTACGCTCAATGTAAAAACAATTGTAATCATCGTATAAGTACCACAAATTACCGCAAATGACCACAAATTACCGCAAATGACCACAAATTACCGCAAATTACCACAAAGTACCACAAATGACCACAAAGGACCACAAAGTACCCTAAAATTGCCACAAAGTACTCCCATAGTTACCATGAAGTCCTTAAGTAACCTAAACAAAGATGCATTTTACTTTTAGAAAGTCACGCATGCTAAATAAATAGGTCACAAGGCATATATATAGTTTGAAGGCATATACTTTCTTGACTTACAGTAAAATGCTTTTTTTAAAAACATTTATCTATTTTTAATTATTTATTTCTTAGCAGACGCCCTTATCCAGTGTGACTTACAATTATTACAATATATCACATTAGTTTTACAAACAACTTTACTGGATCAAAAAAAAAAAAAAAATAGACCACCCATTAATAGGTAAGTTTTTTTTTATTATCTGCTTAATACAGTTTCCCCTATAAATCCTTTGATCTACTGTACATCAAATATATTTTTAATTTCTCTTCTTCGAAAAGTAAGGTCATCTTATTTGAGGCCACCTTAAATTTAGACCAATAGGTACAAAAACGTTATAACAGTGAGCAAGACATGGAGAGAGAGTACAAAGACAGAAAATACCAGGCTATCACACATGAATAAAATTACAATAGACCTATTGAAAAATTTATGAAAAACAATATTTGTCAAAAAAGGGGATGCTGAGATAAATATATTTTATATTCAGCCATTTGTTTTATTTTATGATTTGTATATTATAATAATTTACTTTTGTCCCATATTATTTGCTATGCAAAATAATAATAATAATATAGTTACCCAGCGCCTTTATCCAGCAGCAGTTATTGATCACTCTCTACTGTCTGTAACACAGTCGTTTAGAAATGTGCGGTACTTTGGGATATTTTGGTAACTTTGAGGTACTTTGTGGTAACTATGAGTGTAGTTTGTGGTAATTTGCGGTACTTTGTGGTAATTTTGTGGTACTTTGTGGTAATTTTGTGGTAATTTGGGGTACTTTGTGGTAATTTGGGGTAATTTGCAGTACTTTGTGGTCATTTGGGGTACTTTGGGGTAATTTGCGGTACTTTGTGGTAATTAGTAGGACTGATATGTGGTAAACTGTTTCAAGGGGTTGCTACGGACTGAACTTGAATGGGGAGTGCCTACTGTGTTTTGTTCAGGTTGGAATTAATAAAAACATGGAAGAGAAAATCTTGCTCATGCATTGTTTACCTGATTTATGTTTTTTTTGTAGGCTAAAGTGTTCTTGGTGCTCCAAGGAGACATGAACCACAGCTTGCTCTTTTATACTGGTGAGCCAGGGGCGGTGTGAGCTTTGCAAATTTAACAGTGAATAAAGTGGGAGCTATGACCATTTTGAGGGAGCATTGTACCTCGCCTGGATTAGCTCTAAACATTTTTAGGCTGAAAAATATATTTTGGCTATTCTACTGCATAACTGTAATGTTTGGCAGTCCAGTTTAAATAATTATTATTCCTTTGACTGCTGACGTCTCGTGAGTCTAAGTGTGGTAAAGATGAACAAAACAAACAGAAATACAAAGCCCTCCTATCAAAGCTGGCTGTTGTTATTCTACTGCACCATCTGACCATTAAGAAGAGCACAGGCTATTTAATTGCTTTCATTGTGTAATGCACTTCTATAAATAGAATATGTGCTGGCTGGCAGTGTCTGCAAATCCTTGTGTTCTTTTTTTAAAATGTAAACAGATCGACTATATACACACATGCACACCCACAAATGCAAAATGCATTCTATATAAGGCCTTATCTGACAGTTCCTCACATTTACCATGCACCCACGTAGAAATAGAGTAGATTAATGATCTTTTTAAGGTTCTGTTTTTAAGGTTCTACTTATAATTAACAATAAACAGTAAATGTGAATCATACAGTGTCTATTGCCACTGTGGACAGCCACATTTTACAGTGGGGTTGCCTCAACCTTTTCCGGGGTAATCCCTGGATAACCACTGATAGGTGGTTGATGCACTCCAGGGTGATTTGCCCCGGTTTAGGTTGATTGAATCAACCCCTAAGTAAATTATTGTATGGGCTCATTTGGTTAATGTATTTATGAAGAATTGAGTGGAATTCTTGAGTGCAGAACCACTGTTCTGATTTTTATGTTGATATCATTATCCTAACGGAAGCTAGAAATGTAATTTGCCTGGTCTCCCAAACATATTTTGTGCTTAATTTTTTTTTTTTTTTTTTTTTTAATTACAGATATAGTTAACACACGTTGTGCTATGAATACATTTATTTAATTTGTGTTGATTTGATGTGCCTCTCAAAAGTGAATGACTCATTCAGTTGTTTGGCCTTAAACTTCCCTTTGCTGATTTGGGCAGAGAAGTTGAAGTCATAGTGTGTGTGTGTGTGTGTGTGTGTGTGTGTGTGTGTGTGTGTGTGTGTGTGTGTGTGTGTCTGAATAAGCCTGTGCTTCCCTTTCTCACATGTTCCTTGACCCCACCCACCCAGGCCTGGACAGTGACATCACACATTCTGTAGGCCCTTCTGAATTCCTAAGAAGACAGCAGAGCTAGTGGGGCAGAGCACATAACACGCGCGACACCAGATGCTGGGCAAACCGCACAAGAGGAACAGAGGGCTGTAGATATAGGTTACGCAATAGGAAATTTGATCAGCCAGACTTGTGGGAAAATATAAGCAACATAAAGACAGAAGTAGAATATCTTGAACAAAATGTTCATGTTTACAATCTAGAGTGGATGAATTTGATACAGGCCTGGTTTCTAATTCGCTACCCAAAAATATACATGGAAAAAGCATCAATGCTGCTGCTGCGTGAGGTGTTCGCGAGGTTAACTTCTGCCAACTTATTTAAAGAATAGTAAAATATGACCAGCGAATTATTTTTATCAGAATTTCAAAAGGAGTATCAAACGCCTGGATTGAAGCATCATTCAAAACCAAAATGTGACCTTAAGAATATTTTTATTAAACAATGGTAGAAGGATATCCACCAATTACATGTTTCTTTCTTTTAACCAACTTCAATAATTCTGGGACAACAAATCGCAAAATATTGAATAAATAGCACAGACACTACTGCAGGCGTTTCCAAGTGCTGAATGTTCTTTCAGTTACATCATCATAATTAGAACAAAGTCTTGCAGGTTTCATCACATATCAGAAGCTAAGCAGAGTTCAATCATGGCTAATTCACAAGCGTTGGGTCTTCTGCCGTCATTTTTTGCACCTAGGTTCTCCCAGATATCATTCATGCCTAGCTTTCTTTTGGATTGAATTTGGCTATAGTCTGATAAACTCTGATATTTCATACATATATGTGTAATCTTTCAGGTACTGTGTGATTATTTCAAGATTATGAGGACCCTCTATGTGCACTAGTCCCTTACTTGGGGTCCTGTATAGCTAGAAGTAACATCTTCTTGAGTCTATTTTTAAATGTATCCCATTATAATGCAATTGTACTGCACTTCTAGTTATTTCTGATGTGGGTCCTAGTACATGCTTATAGATGTGGTGTGAAATCCGACAGCTTCAAAGCATTTGGACCCAAGCCTTGCTGTGTAGGCCGTCCATTTGCTTTCCTTCATGTATATGCACTGTACATTTACCGTGACCTTAGACAAGCTGCACAAAACACTCTCTCTGTTTCTCCAATGAAACGTTCAGTTTGGAAAAAAGTCTGAGTGGTTGCTTAAGAGCCCCTTACTGTTACCCCACCCCCAAAAGGCATATCGTAGTTACTTGTCCCCTAACAGCGAAAAGTGTAAGTGACTCTGTAGCAGTTGTGATGCATAGTTCACCCCCTAGTCTCTGTAAGTCACTTAAAGTGTCTACTAAAAGACTAATAATAATAATAATAATAATAATAATAATAATAATAATAATTGATTTCTTGATTGACAATAATGCTAAGCCACTCTTTTGCCAATTATGTTTTGCTTTTCAACAAAACAAAGTGTGCCATATTATTATTATTTGTTTATTTAGCAGACGCCTTTATCCAAGGTGACTTACAGAGACTAGGGTGTGTGAACTATGCATCAGCTGCAGAGTCACTTACAATTACATCTCACCTGAAAGACGGAGCACAAGGAGGTTAAGTGACTTGCTCAGGGTCACACAATGAGTCAGTGGCTGAGGTGGGATTTGAACCAGGGACCTTCTGGTTACAAGACCGTTTCTTTAACCACTGGACCACACAGCCTCCTAAGACTAAACAAAAACACTTCTGTGTGTTTTGAAGGAAGCAGCACGCTGTTGCCCTGAAATTCCCATGAGTCAAGGGTTTGGGCCTGAAAGAAAGGAAGCAACCATCAGTGCAGCAGATTGGCTGGAGAATCTACAATGTTTTTTGTGGTGTTGTTGTTGTGTTTTTTTCTTTTTAAACCAGGAACAGGCTAATTCTAACCAGCTTGCTGTTAGAGCATATTTATATAAATATAGGCCTCCATCATTTTCCCATTTATAAATCCTGTTTTGCATTGTATTTTATGTCATTTAAAATAGCGTACCAAGAATGGCCACGGTGCTTTATACTCCATATATTTAAGCTGGGCACCCCAGTGTTTGAGCTGGGTCGGGTGACTTACCTAATTGAGCTGGGATCTGAAACTAGTTTCTTGTAGCTTCCAGTCAGTGACACAAACCACTACGATTCCCTGTACCCTGTAGAGTAGTAGTGTTGTCATACCGTATTTATTCCTAGGTAACATTCTGCAGTGTCTATTTAAGTGATCTGAACAATGGTTATCTTTACCTCTGTATTAATCTTGCTTGATTTTTATTTATTGTTTGATGATAGAATAATTTATTGACAGAAGTTTCAGCAAATCTTTCTCATGGGTCAATAACTAAGACAGACACTTTTTTTCTCAAATGAGACTCAAGAAAGCAGGAATCTGGCATCTGTACCTACATCAGGTACCTCTGTGTTTTCTGCTGCAGAGAGTAGGTGGTTCCCAAAGTTTTGATGAATCTGCTGTGTCCCTGTACTTTCAAGTAAAGGCAAGATTTTCCTCAGCAATGAAAGAGTTTGAAGTAAGAGATTGTAAACTAGGATATGTAAACGTTACTAACGTAAATTAAATGATTGTGGGTTAGTGTTTAGCCTCTAATGAACTGGACAATACCTTACAAACAAACACAAATAGCTGAAACTTAACATTTTTTCATTTCTAATGGAAACCTTTCTCATTCATTTTTCAATGAAAATATATGACATGCCAGCACCCAATTCTATGGATCTTGGCCCGGTTGATCTAGATTGACCCATAGGCTACAGTTATTAAGGAATGAATGCCCTGTGTACTGAAGACAGACATACAGATGGACTTGTAAAGTAAGCTTGTAGAACTAAGAAAGAGCGCATGCAAAGTTGGCTGGGTTAGTGACAGAAGCGCACTACCTGCCAAGAGATCATTGTTATACTTAATCTGGAGCTAGTGTGTCTGGGAAATGCTCCAGGGACTGTATGTGTCTGGGGAATACACCGTAAGGAATTTAAAATTCCTCGGGGTGTAGAGCATTTACTTCATTTTCTGGGCTCTGCGTAGTGTTTTGATTGGAATCTTTATGTAGTACAGTGCTTTTTTGGCAGGACAAGGAATAACTCAGTCACACAGTTAGAGATATATGAGAATGTGCATTAACAAGATTAAAACTAGAATTACAAGTGTCCCCGGCCCCGAGGGGTGGGGAAGAGGTCATATTTAAACCAGGATCACTGCTCACCGAGGGAATATTCCGTTAAATGATTTCACTGTTCTGCTGGCCTAACGAGCAGCAGCACACAAGGCACACAAGATTTCACTTTCCTGTTGAAGCATGTATTTGTAGGCAGTGGGCATGGGCGCAGTGGTGTCGTCACTTTGCAGATGTTGTGGGAATGTGGTGTTTCAATGCAGTTTCCTGTGTTCAGTATGTTGCTGCAACTGGGGGACCTCCTGCTTAAGATGCAGACCCTGCAACCACTTTGGTTGTTTTTGTTTAAGTTGAGATAACCATTGGTAAGAAGAACTGGACCCAAACTGAAAGAAAAGTCAAAAGCTCCAGAAACGGTGAAGGCTTTCTAGTAAAGATGGGCAGATATTTATCAGCTTGCATATGAAACGTAACTGAAGCAATGTTCCACGTTGCACCATATGGTTTCAGTTTCCCATTGTTGAACTTGCAGTATTTTTTGTTTCCTCAGGGAGGAAGGAAAGGCTTGTGCCCAAAAACAGCATGAAGCCGAAGCACTCGGGCACGAGTACTGCCCTCTGTGGCTAGTGCTCATATGAAGTACTGAAGTTTTACTACAGTGTTAGTAGTAATGTACAGATTAAAAAACACTTTAATGGTTTGAAGGGTGCACCGTGGGATCTACTGCACACACAAGTTATAAGTTATAGGGAAACCTAAGTTAAAAGTTGAATTAAGACTCCTTTTACAAGTATGTTGTAAAAGCTAGGCACTTTTTTGCAGTCCAGTTGCCTGGAAATAATGCCCAAATAACAGAATTTTCTACAATAGCGAAACCTGCAACAAGAAAAGAAAATTGGGTCAACGTCCAAAACCTGAGGAACTTCAGACACTTGTATTACATTTACTAAAACCTCTTTTTGTCCTTTTGTCTTTTAGGTTTTTCTGTAAAAATACAGCTTTTCTGTATTTCCCATTTTATTTAGTTTAATTAAGTGTAAGCCAGCAAAAACAAAGAAACAATGTAAAGTTTTTTGGCCAAGACCAGATATTGTTAAAAAATGAGACAGATATAAATCATTCTTGTATAATAGCAGCAAATGCTTTATTTGTGGTCTGGTAACACTAGCCAGTGTCGATTTCAGGCGCTTGGATTCGCCTCCTTCCCCAGCATACCCTTGTGGTGGCTTACTAGACCGCAAACTCCCAGCCTCTTGTTATTGCCTAAAACAGAGCTCTGTAGATAGATCTTCTAATTGAAAACAGGGCTCTTTAAAATACACAAAGGGTTTCCAGTAAAAGCACATGAGAATGTTTGCTATTGCTAAGGTCATCTGAAAGCCTCTCCTAATGTAAAAACCTGCTGCACAATCTTTTTTTAGATGCTTCTTTGTCTGTTAAGCTGTAGTGTCCCCTATGTTTTTTTAAAATGGTGTTTTTGCAGAAGGTATTCATCTTAAAAGCCCTGTATATGTTTGTAAAACAAGCATCTTTAGGGGGGGGGAAGTATTTTAAATGTATTAAAATTTAAAATAATTTGACATAAGGAACAACGAACATTGTTGTTTCTGTTCAAAACGGGTCCCCTTTATGGGTGAGAGCACAACAATGGTTAATTTTTTTCAAGTAGCACTTGCATACTGATATTATTAAGTGGCACATTGTCCCAATATTTGCTTTCTCAACCGCTTTACCATTATGCTTCACTTCCATTTAAAGACCTGTGCCTGCTTTGTGGTACATGTAAGGGGAAATGGCAAACCAGGTAGAGTTTCAGTTCCTAGCTTTAGCTGACAATCCACCTTGCCTGCAAACTGCGACGGAGTGGAGGTAGATGTGTATAAATACAATTTTAGTGTCGCTTCCTTCTGCCGTTCCTTCTGCAACACAGAACAAAAAAAAAAAGAAAATCCAGCTGCAAAAATAAGATTCATTTAATCCAACACAAAGCAAAATTAGTTTACACAAATGCCCTGTTTGTAGAAAAACACATCGCAAACATTTTATATTGGTCCTTACCTAGACCATCACCTGTTCTGGACCTGTATTACATATGGAACCTAATAGAAACTACAGGCTATATGCAGCACTCAACCTGTATGGAAATATTACATAGATAGAACTGCAAAGTGTGGCTACAAAGAAAAGCAATCTATCCCTGACTCAAGAAAGAAGTGCTTCTATTTTCCTTCATCTTCAGACCCACCTCTTGGCATTGCGGTTGTGTTACACTTTCTTGTGTCCTTCTGTTACTCCACACCTAACTGGTGTATATGTTACGTCTGGGATGCTGCTAAAATTCCTTTTGTGTCCCTTGTTTCCTGTTCGCACAGTATGTGTAGCGAGGTTTCTCATGCGGGATCTCTCTTAAAGCAGGCTGTTTTCCACACTCTGGGAAAACAGTTATTGGTTTTAATTGGGGTCTTGTTTAAAGTCCCGCTTGGTGGATAATTCCCATGTGGCTATTGCCGTGCTCGTTAATGTTGTGGTTTAGGCATCTGTTCCCTGGAGACCCTGGCTGTTGGCCACACTGAAGTGTGTCTGTGTGTTTGAGTAAAGGAAAAGACTGGGTCCTTCAAATAACGCTTTCTTTTGTTTCTTTAATTCATTTTTTTCTCACGTTGGATCAGTGTTCTGTTTTCTAGTAAATGCTTTTCATAATCAAAACCCTTTTTGATATTATAGTTACTATTGTCATGGGTTGTGCACGAAACTTATTTACAAGACAAGGAAGATCCCCTTTTTAGTGTGAACAATTTTTTATGCAGTATGCTGGTAAGATGACAGGTAATACACAACACAAACCTTTAACAACCTTAACTGATGGTTACAAGTAGTAAAGCAGCACATTAAGCAAAGCAGCAGGCATAGGTAGATGCTGATTGAGATCACGGACACCCTTTTGTCAAAGTCCCCACTCTTGTCATGTTAAAGTCCCTAGAGAGCGTTGACGCAAGTGGATGTTTTGCTGACCTCCTGCTGAATTACATAATGAAATCAGAGCGATCCCACATGAAAAATTAATCAGATTCCAGCAGGCTAGTTCTATTTTAACTTTGTATAGTGAATCTTTGTGCTTGTCTCGGGGTGTGTGTCCGTTTCAGACAGCATAGCTTCTTGAACTGTGGGACTGCATCTTTTAAAAGCCTACCCCCCCGGGACTCCATCTTGTTTTGGTGTCAGGCTTCCGTTCGTATTATTGAACGTTTATATACAGTATATACACTACTGGTCAAAAGTTTTAGAACACCTCCATTTTTCCAGTTTTTATTGACATTTACGCAATTTAATGTCTCAATGTACTCTGAAATTAAAGCATAGAACAAATAAACAATTGGAGATAAAAAAGAAATCATGGAATCGTTTTGTTTAACAAAATTTAATCTAAATTTTTGACTCATCAAGGTAGCCACCTTTTGCAGATATAACAGCCGAACTGTTGCTTTCACCCTTCTGTCCAGTTCATCCCAAACCATCTCGATGGGGCTTAAGTCTGGAGACTGTGCTGGCCATTCCATGATTTGAAACCTACCGTCTTGTTCTTTTCTTCTAATGTAGTTCTGACATAGCCTGGAGGTACGTTTTGGGTCATTATCTTGCTGTAGGATGAACCCCTGACCAACTAGGCATATACCAGAGGGTATTGCATGGCGCTGCAAAATGCTGTGGTAGCTGTTTTGGTTCAGGGACCCACTCACTCTGTGCAAGTCGCCGACTCTGGATCCAGCAAAAGAGCCCCAGACCATCACGCTTCCTCCTCCATGTTTGACAGTTGGTGTCACACACCGAGGAACCATCCTTTCGTCTACTCGATGGCGTACAAAAACCCTGCGTGATGAACCGAAGATTTTAAATTTTGATTCATCGGTCCATAAGACCTTTTTCCAGTCTTCAGTAGTCCACTGGCGGTGCTTCATGGCCCAGGCAAGCCTCTTTTTCTTATTTTGCCATCTTAGCAATGGCCTTCTTACTGCCACTCGACCTGTCAAACCTGCAGCTCGAAGTCTTCTCTTCACAGTTGAAACTGAGACTTGCATACTTCGACCAGTGTTAAGCTGTGCTTGAAGCTGTTGTCCTGTGAGCCGCCTATCACGCAAGCTGTTGACTCTCAGAAACTTGTCTTCTGATTCTGTTGTGGCTTTGGGTCTGCCAGACCTCTTCCTGTCAGAGTTTCCTCCAGTTTCCAAGTGCCTTTTGATGGTGTAGGAAACTGTACTCACTGACACCTTGGCTTTCTTTGCAATTTCTCTAAAGGAAAGACCTACACTTTTAAGGGTTATAATGGTCTGTCTGTCTTCCTTTGTTAATTGCCTTTTTCTCGCCATTATGATAGCAAAATGCTACTTCCTGCAGTACAATACTGTCCAAATAATGATTAAGAGTGTGTAGTAACACAGTCTGTTCCAACACTGCTTTTATACAGACAGAGGGTTTGTAAGTAATCAACAAAAGTTGGGACACCTGTAGGAATTGTTAGCATCAACTTTCAAGGCTTAATTTACTTCCATTGCTGCAGAACAGCTGTAAGTTGTTAACCCATTACTTGTTCCCTGAAAAAGGCCTTTTTGTATAACTCTGAAATGTACATTATTTTTCAGTTTTTGGTAACCTAAACTTTTTTTAACCTCTGGCAGTTTACCGCTTACCTTTGTACCGTTTCAGGTTATTCACTGGACTTGAACTGCTTAAATTTCAATAAAAACTGGAAAAATGGGGGTGTTCTAAAACTTTTGACGGTAGTGTGTATATATATATATATATATATATATATATATATATATATATATATATATATATATATATATATATATATATATATATAATATATAAAGTGTCTACATGCGAAAGTGAGTTTCAAAATTACTATAAACTGTATTGAAATTAGACCACAATAGGATTACATCAGATTTGATACTTCTGTACCACACACATCTGCCCTGGCTGATTCACCGTCATAGATCACATGTTGTATAGTCTCCTGGAGAAAAACAATTGAGGATTAGAGATTTTAACTTATCACTCCCACACGCACTCAGGTGGTTAGTGATTGTCGGCGGCCCATACTGTCGTCCTGTCGAGGTACAGCAGTGGAGCAGGTGTGTGGGTTTGCAGCCAATGGGATTGAGAGCTTGGTTGTTTGCTACAGAAGTCCGACCTATCTTTAGCGTGAATTGATACAGATTCAGTTAATATCAGGTTATGGAGCTGTGGTACTGCAGCAAGAAGCACCCAGTTAGGATCTGTTCCGATTACAGGAATACTGTAGTTGAAAGAAAAAAGGAAGCTCTGTAGAAGTGGAAGTGCTGTATATCTTCTGTTGAATTTTATGCTGAGCTGAACTGAACTGAGGAAAATTGTGTGTGTGTGTGTGTGTGTGTGTGTGTGTGTGTGTGTGTTACTCATACAAAGTAGCATGATTACATCTGAATTCAAAAGGTACTAAAATGTATGAAATATGTCATTTTTACAACTATATGACACTGTCTCCTATGTGAAATATAGTGTTTGCTTATTGTCCACTGTACCACAGTGCTACAGTATATAAGTTATGGGGTGGTGTGAGTGACTGGCCCCTGGGAGAGCTTCCGAGTCTCTGATTTGAAACACGACAGAAACGAAAGATAATTCTAGACATCGTGGAGATATTTGCTGGTGGCTGAGTAATCATGTTTAAAGTGACAAGCCTTAATCCTTTTTTTGTAAAACTGTCAGAGTGCCAGTATAAACATGTTTGACATAAATGTTACTATTGTTTCGAAGCCAGGGGACCGCAAGCTACACTTGAAACAAGGAGAAGTGGGCTGTAGTGCGCTGTCTCAGCCTGGAAAGATATAGATGCCTATTTGCACAGTTTGCCTTTTTGAACCCTGTATTGACCGATACTGTTTTCAGGTGAATTTGAGTGATCTGGGACCCAATTCTCTCTCAATGTCTTCAGAAGTATGTGAATCAGAAGTATGTGAATCAATTATGTGTTGATCATGATTGACAAAGTGATGCCAAAGTGGCAAGCACAGGTCTCCTAAACACCCTCACATTTCTTTATTGTTTGAAATTTGTTATTAAATTTTTTTTTTTTTTTAATGTAATAGTCGTCAATTAGTTTTTTTTATTGTTTTCTCCCCAAATAAAGAAATGTCCAATTATTTTTAGGCTCAGCTCACTCGGGAGGGGCAAAGACGAACATACGCTGTCCTCTGAAGCGTGTGCCGTTAGCCGCCTGCTTTTTACACACTGCAGTCTCACCATGCAGCCACCCAGAGCTACAGCGTCAGAGGACAACACAGCTCTGGGCAGCTTACAGGCAAGTCCGCAGGCGCCCGGGCAAACCACAGGGATCGCTGGTGCGTGGTGAGCCGAGGAAACCTTGGCTGACCTAACCCTTCCTCCCCCCGGGCGGCGCTTGGCTCCCGTCCTCGGTCGGCAAAGGAATAGCCTGGACTCGAACCAGCGATGTCCAGGCTATAGGGCGCATCCTGCACTCCACGTGGAGCGCCTTTACTGGATGCGCCTCTTGGGAGCCCACATTTCTTTATTAACATCTTGTGTTTTTTT
Source organism: Acipenser oxyrinchus oxyrinchus (assembly GCA_030684275.1). Lineage (NCBI taxonomy): Eukaryota > Metazoa > Chordata > Actinopteri > Acipenseriformes > Acipenseridae > Acipenser > Acipenser oxyrinchus. The sequence goes on along the minus strand of CM060255.1, from coordinate 27,783,676 downwards.
TTTTGGTTTAACATTTTAAAAATAAAAGCTGCTTTGATTGTGAAGTATTCTCAGCCCCTGGGATTATACAATCCATACAAAGAGAAAAAGAGGCATTAAAAGGGAGAAAAACATGACAGATAGATAAGAGTTCAGTTTATTTTATTTTATATATAACCCTTTAGCCCTCAGCTTTATGTGAACCATGCATCAACAACCTATACAATACAAGGGTTCATAGAGTTCCATTCAGGGCTCAGAACCCCCGCCTTCTCGCTGTCCCCCCGCTTTTTGTCACGACTACTTTTCAGATCAAACTCTCGTGGGATGGAAACAGATGTCTGCGATCAAAGGTCACACTTCCTGTTTTGCTATACTAGGCCCAAGCTCTGATTTTTGGGTTTGAAACTTTGAGTCATAGAAACACTAGAAGCTGTGATTGAATCTCATTGATAGTATCTGATAGAAAGCATCCCTTAAGATGCCCAAAAGGAGGTAGCAGGACTGCAGAACCTGTATTTCTTGGGGCTTGGTTTTCAAAGAGATGAGCGCATGAAAGCCCTTGGATGGTATATTGTGTCTACAAATGCATTTCTACTTCCTCGCCAGCATTTATGAATGACTTTATTCCCCTAACACAGTAACGCTTGCATTTGGGGAATGTTGTCTCAATAAAATGATACCTGAAACATGTATGAATGTATATCATGTATCGTATGGCTGGGCTGTGCAGTTGTGCCTTTGAATTTACTTCAGTACTGTACAGCTATGGCCAACAGTTTTGCATCACCCTATAGAATTAACTAATTTTGTTTCATAAATTCGAATGAAACCTGCTGAATAATGTTACGTTAACACATTGAATTGCATCCACTTAACAAAAAACTGACAAAAAATGAAACATTTGACATTTTGAAATCTAACATGAAATGCTGTACTACTGTGGATTCCGATAGACTTCTGCTATATCATAACTGTGGTTTCTTTGATTGCATGATGACATATCTAAATTATGTTCATGTAGTTTTTAAAAAAAAATGTTTTATTCTGTCTCAATCCTAAAATTCTAGGTGATGCAAAACTTTTGGCCATAGCTGTACACCACAGGATTATTGTAATGGGATTACTCCCAACAGTTCTCTTTTAGACAGTGCATACACTAACTCTATCTTTATGTGGGAGCTAATCCTTCTAATTGTACTCATTTGCTGTGTTCTGTGGTGTAGCCATGCAGTGTTCAGTGTAGTTCCCCTGTCAGGGAATGCTAGTGGTTCTAGGCTTTGGACTCAGAGCACATACTTGTTCAATGAAGCAGTCTTTTCCGTATAGCGAAAGGATCTTTCCCTCCTTGTTTTAAGAGTTTTAGGAACAGGCATTGCATTACAAGTAGTTAAAAAAGCAAATCTGAGTGCAAACTTCAGAGAAGGAACTGACTGTGTAGGCACACTATTCTTGAGCTTTCAGTGCCAGAAACTTAAATAGAATCAAGTGTTTATTTGTGCAAAATGCAACGGGCAGGCCAGATATTTTCTTAGAGGCGATTAATTGAGTATTCAAGAAATATTTTCTTAAAAGACAGCAAGCACAAATTTAGGTTTTACATACCATTAGAAAATAAAGTATAAAGTTTGTGTTCTTCTGCTGTGGTATATTTAGCAGTTTACTTGTTTGTTTGTTTGTTTGTTTGTTTGTCACAGCTTGGTTTACGACTGAAATTTACCGGTATGTTGCACGTTGAACAAAACAATAAACCTCTGCTTCCATGAAGTACATTTTTGGGGTATTGTGCAGACTATATTTATTTTTGCTGTCTTGCTATTTTGTTTTAAATATGCCTGCAATGTGGCAAAATATTGAGTCAAGGTGTCAACAGCTACATTACAAAGGAAGGCAACCAAGCTAACATAATTTGCACAACCATGAAAAAAGCGTTCTTTTTTTTTTTTGGTCAAGTTGGTAAAGTTAAATGCTCTTTATTAAAATCACGGACACCAACACACATCATGGAATCTGTGACACCCATGACCACTGTGACCTCATCCCAGCCTCACTCATGAACAGGAAGGAACAGTGACACTGGCTACAGTCAAGCACAGTGCTAACAGGCTCCAAAAGAACTGTCTCTTATAGCTCTGAAGGTGTACCTCATTGCTGACGCGACTGTCCCATTCATCGCTGGGTCTCGCTGAAGCAGACTGACAATTGAACCGAATTGTGTGGTGTTTTGTAATATAATGGCAGTGGCACAAAGAGGAGGAGGAATGTATGAGAAATCATGATTTTGTGTAACAAAAAAAACCAAAACAGAAATATAAAAATAAAGCAGTTTCTCTGTGTGGGTAAATTACCCTGCCTCAGCTTCTATTCTCAGCAGCCTGACTCCCTGGCATAGAAGAACTGCTTTCAGTCTAGCTTTAGCTATTTAGCGATGGCTTGTGTGTGTGTCCTTGACCGAACTCTCCCTTTGTACTTCAGAAGGCGGAACAGAAGATTTTTATTAATGCTCTCTTTGGTGTCGAAACTGATGGAAATTCAGGTTGAGCGGGTCTGATGTCTTCTATTTTTAGAAGCTGGATGCAGTACAGTGATAGCCATTCATGAAGTGTGACAAATAACTTTTGAAGTGATTATGCGCTGGGAAGAGATATGACTAATAAAACGAGAAATGAGATTTGAATGAAGAATAACCTATAGGTTGATGCAAATAGGCTGCAAATGTAATATTTGTGCTCCAGTGCTGCAGGTAAATGGAGTGTAATAAGTGAAGTGCTCTACTTTTTTTTCTGTGGGGTTTAATTATCCTCTCTAGGATGCCTATCCCAGATCAGTAGGATATAGCGGATATAGAGGTACACACATTAGGCCATATTTGCAAAGTGTATTCCTGTCTTTTAATTGATTTACTATTTTTTTGAAGAGGTAAAAAAAAATGCCTGTTAATTTTCACAAAACCAGAACCAAACAACTAAGTCAAATAATCTGAGTTCTCTTTCGCACTTTCAAGGTATTTTGTATCTCATTAACGTAGGTGATTTTTCTCCTTTTCAAAAAATGGGTGTGTGACAGGATGGTTGACGTGGTGACCTCAGACCAGATGCAGGAAGAAAACAAAGGCAGGTTTTGCAGGGCAAAAGATGTGGCGTGCGCCGTTTATTTAAATAACAAAAAGTAAAATATTTAAACAAAAAAACAGTGCAGCAAATTAATCACTTAATTAATTTGGGAGATGGCCCCCTTCTGCACAAGGTTTTTAAATTGTGGATGGGGCTTCCCATCCACGCTGCAAATCAATACAAAATATACGGCTTCGCTGTCATATTTATAAATAAATAAACCATAACAATAACTACAATAATAATAATACAACAAGTGCAGCAGTATGCACTTTAGGGTCTGACCCATGTTAAATTGTGCCAGCGACTTAGCCCTTTAAATCTTTTTACTCAGGCACTGTAAGAGACACGAGACTTGGGGCTTTCCAACAAGGTCCTATTCGTGTATTTCCAATATTGGACCCTGTCAGTAGACGGCCGTGAATGCCAGTGTTTTGCAATGTTACTGCTGCACTGTATGACAAACCTACCTCGGTGCAGTAAACAAACATTTTCAGTCTTTATAAAAGAAGAGAAATGGCAACATCAAGTTGACAGTGTTTGTGGATCAGATGCATGTCACAAGTCAGCTGTTAGGGTTAGGTTGCCATAGTCGCCACATTGCATGGCTTTGAAGCCACAGTGAATAGCTAAATCTTGCACCACATGATCAGGATCCCTGGCACAAATAAAACTATTTTGCACATTTTTCAGTTCAATTTTTTTGGCTGCTGTTGGTACCTTTTGTATATATGGCCATAATTTCTTTATTTATTATACAATTTGTTCAGTTTGTTTTCCTATGTTCCCTACACGCTGAAGTTTCATTGTACACTGTCAGATTTGAGCTGGCCATGCTAAAAGAAATGTTATAAACAATAAATAATGTTTTTTTCTAAAAAGCGTCTCACTTTCTGTGGGTTTTGTTATCTGTACTAAACAGTGTGAGTCTCAGACTATTTAACTGTTTTTTTATGGAAGCCGAGTGTGTGCACATGAATTTCCTGCATGACATGTACCTAGTTAAAGAGTTATAGGCACAAATCTAACAACAGTATAAAACAGGCGAAAATAGATCCTAGCACAGTTCCTAGCAGCACAATGGACTGTGGGACTTAATATTACGTTATCCCATCATGCACTGTATTTTATGTTTACAGCCTGGCACATATGAAGCCCGTGCCCACAGAAGACGTAGTGGTTATGGCTTTGTTTCTTAAAAACCACAAGGTACATTTTATCATAATGTGTGCATTTCGTTTTGAACTCTGAAGTTCTCCTTTTCAATACCTGTCAACACTGAGTTTTCAAAATAAGGGAGCTTTTGTAAATTGAAATCTTAGTGGCTGAATTGAAGTGAATAACTATTCCACTTTATTATTTGGTAGAATGATACTGTGCTCCTTCTAATTGCTTTTAAAAAGGAAAAATACCAAACAGAAAAACAACCATGTGGTTCCTTGGCCCCTGTGGTTCTTATTGTACTGTAGTTGTAGATGTCTGATTTGGCAGCAGCCAGTACTTTGTAAATAAGTCCACTGCAGCTGATTTTGCACGACAGCAAAGTATACACAGTTGGTGTTGTTACTTTCATCACACTACCCCCTGAGGTGGTCTCGAGTACAGTATTAAACGGTGCGTAGTGTAGATGCTAACCGAATTTAGCACTTTTAAGCCAGTTTAAAGGCAACTAATATAGTTTAAAGGCAGTGTGGACAGGGCCTTATTGTTGACACTGTCTGAGCAAACCTGAGCCAGATGGAAATTTCTGTTGAGGCCAGTATAAAAGTAACTACATAGGATGAATGCCAGTAAACCTGTGAAACCAAATGATAAAATATTTTTTGGATGTTAAGCCCGCTCTGGTATATATAAATTGTGGTTTTATATGATCGGAATTGTGTTGTAAAAGTTCAGAAAGATCTTTAAAATATCTGGCTATGTTTGGTTATGTCAATGAAAAACAATGACAATAGAAACTCAGCTAATATTGACCCCTGTGGCACACCCAGATATTCCTCCTTCTTGATAAGTTTCCAAGAAATGTGAACAATATGTTGTGTTTGTTGAAAGTAAACATTAAATATAATTACAAATCAGATTTAAATATCACTTCTCTCGTATCTGCAATCCTTTCTTTTTTGTTTATGATCGGATATCTTCTTGTGTGCAAAATGCTCAATGAATTTTGTAAATGTTATCTGCACAGCAATACATTTTAGGATAAAAACGGTTTATTTTAACTGAGATGAAAATGGTGCACAGTTTTGTAACAATGGGGGATGCGATACCAGTATCATATGAGAGAGAGTAAACAGCACTTGAGGAATAGGGATATTTATGTTTCCAGACTTCAGTTAAGCAGCTTTTAAGGATTACTTTAACACAGCAGTGAAAGAGTCCAGAAACAGTTTAGTGCTATCAGCTGAACTGATGCTTCCCGGGCGCTTGGAATTCTGTTTTGTTACTGTTCATTTTATAAGAAAGGTTAAAATATACAGCTATGGCTAGATTGAGACATACTTTAAAAAAAGAATGGCCAAAAGGTTTCATCACCCTATAGAATTAACTAATTTTGCTTCATAAAGTCGAATAAAACCTGCTGAATAATGTTAAGTTAACATATTTAATTACATACTGCTTTGTAGTTTTCCAAATACTTAATGAAAAACTGACACAAATTGAAAATTGTGACATTTAGAAATACTCTACTACTATTATGGCTTCCAGTATACTTTTGCAATATCATTTTGTTGTTTCTTTGATTGCGTGATGTTAAATAAAATAAAAACTTTTTAAAATTATGGCTCAATCCTAAAATTCTAGATGATGCACAACTTTTGGCCATAGCTACCAAACCCTGGAGGTGAGAATTCAGCTGGATGAGCTCCTGCTTCACCATTAGGGGTCACTGTGAGGCGAACCAGTTCTAAGTGATTCTTCCTTCCGAGCCCACAGCAAATTTAAAAAGTATTGCAAAACTTTCATTTATTTTAAAAATCTGGGACTTTGATACACGTTTCACTCTTTTCTTTGGCAGAAAGCATGCACTTAAGACACCTTCCTTCTGAAAGCAAAGTAATGAAAGTATAGGAAAAAATATATCATAAGACCTGTAGTTCAGTACTTGCTTGGAAAAAGCCAGGCTAAAGACCCAGGGGAAAAAAATATCATGCCTAACCATTTTATGCTAAACACATATCTCACATTATTTGCTGCAATGCATGTCAATTGCCAGGTGACATGTCCTGACACTAATGATCTACTGTAAGAGCTTGTAAAGAAAGCTTCCAATCTGCTAAATGCTGTACTAGGTGAAGGTACATTACTTGCACAGAAGTGATTGAGTTCTGGTGCCCACTTCCTGTTTATAACTGCAGCTTGCAGGAGGGAGGAAGTCCTGACCCTCAGTGGCAGCTTCATTTCGCTCAGGTTGGGCAGACCATCTTTAAACGTTTAAACACAATTCTTCTTCTCATTTTGTTTTGTGCCGTTTTTCTTAGTGTAGCTGGAAAGTACCTGTCATGAATTGCTTCTGTTGCTGTGGGTTTCATGCCTGGTGAATGTTTTAAAAACCTAAAACGACAAACAACTTATTCCGCCCTTCAAAAAAACAAACCAAAAAACAACAAAAAACAACAAGTACAATTGTATGCCTTTGCAGTAGCTCTCTTAAATCCTGAGCTATGGCTCGGTAGTTCTGTTAAGTAAACATAACTACCGGGCCATATGTTAAGTAAATCTCTGTAAAGTCAGATTTACTTAAAGACAACACTTAACTGATCAAAACCAAAGACAAAAAAAGCCAAGCAGAGTTAGGAAAATGAGAACATTACCTCAAAATCCTATGAATGTGTTTTAAACAAGTTTTTATTTCATCAGAATGTAGCCTGAAAATCTTGGAGGATCATTTCTTAGTAATAAAAAGAGATCCAGTAGTCTCTGGCTTGGGAAGCAAGCGAAGTGTTCTCTTAGCCAAAGTGTTCTCTAAAGCCCCTTTCACACTGGCACACGTTAAAAAATGGAGCAGCAGCTTAGATTACTCTTGCTTTAAAGTCAGTTTTGAAAAGATTACAATAAACCAGTTGAATTTGAGTTTCATGATGATGAGTTATCAGGTTACAAAACAGAAACAAATCGCTATCGGTGCCAAAAAGGTGTTGTTTTTAGCAAAGTTCCTGTTTCTTTAGACAGTGCATTTACAATGGCAAAATCCTGTTTCACCATGTGACAGGCTGGCTCGCAATGGTGAAGTGTGGTGACGTCACGGACCAGGAAGTTACTGAATCACAACAATGGATGGGCGGGTGAAACTGAACGCAACGGCGTTCAGCTGATTTTATTAATAAACAAAACAAAAACAAAAGATTTAAACAAAACAACAAAACAAAAGGGCACGTGGGCCAAACGAATCAGACAGACAAACAAGTAAGTGTCGTGCTGGCTAATCCAGCACGTTATAGCAATTGTTATTTCTGTTTCCTCTCTATCTCCCCGTACCTCCTCTCTGCACCCAACCCTGCAGCACGGACAGCTGCAGGTTCTTCTACTCTGGCCGAGGGGTTAACTAGTTGTTAATTATCTTATTACCCCTCGCCAGAGTCTGCATGCGTTGGTAAGGATGCATGACTGTCAGCTAGTTACATAATCAGTAGCTGATCAGTCATGCATCCTCACAGGTTTTAAATATAAATAATAAAAATACGCTGGCGCTGTCATCCGCGCCGCAAACAATAATACAAATGATAATAATAGGGCGGGACACTCCACACACATGCCCCCTTGTGCGCAGCACACATGGCCTTTTTGGCCACCACCTCCCCTTATTCCCTAAAGTCCCAGCTAGCAGTCCTGGCCCAGGAACAGGGGAAGCAAGGTGTCTCCGGGGGCGGCCACGGCGGGATGTCCTCCTCCCACCCCAACAACTGTAGCGTCCTAGTGGACCACGCACAGGCTGGCTCCTCTGGCCAGAAAAATTTTGGGGGTGGTCTCCAGACCTCCCCCCCCCTTCTTCATGGCTGGCAGCTGCTCTTCATGGGGCTCCAGCCACAGTATTTCCTGCCGCAAAGTGCGGCTGGGGAGCTGGTCTTCTGACCTTCCCCACTTCTTCGTGGCCGGCAGCTGCCATCCATGGGGTTCCAGCCATAGTATTTCCTGCCGCTGAAGCACGGCTGGGGAGCTGGTCTCCTGACCTCCCCTTTTCCGTGGTCGGCAGCTCCCCTTCATGGGGCTCCAGTCACAGTATTTCCTGCTGCATGGCAGGACTGGTAGCGACCCCAGGCAAAACAGGACCCTCGGGAGGTGAAGGTAGCAGCTGCAGACTTTCGGCTGGCAACGGCAGCAGCAGCGGACCCTCGGGAGGCGACGGCAGCCGCAGCGGACCCTCTGGAGGCGACGGCAGCAGCTGCAGACTTTCGGCAGGCAACGGCAGCAGCAGTGGACCCTCGGGAGGCAACGGCAGCAGCAGCGGACCCTCGGGAGGCGACGGCAGCCACAGCGGACCCTCGGGAGGTGACGGCAGCAGCAGCGGACCCTCGGGAGGCGACGGCAGCAGCAGTGGACCCTCAGGAGGCGACGGCAGCAGCAGCAGCGGACCCTCGGGAGGCGACGGCAGCAGCAGCGGACCCTCGGGAGGCGAACTCGGGAGGGGAGCCCCTGGCCATGGAGGCGGCAGCGGGAGCTCCACTTCTCCCTCTTTCCCTGTAACTGGTGGCTCTCCAGGCGATGCGGAGCAACAGGCAGCCCCAGGCGATGCGGAGCAACAAGCAGCCCCAGGCGATGCGGAGCAACAGGCATCCTTGGGCGGTGCGAAGCAGGCATCCTTGGGCGGTGCGAAGCAGGCATCCTTGGGCGGTGCGTAGCAGGCATCCTTGGGCGGTGCGTAGCAGGCATCCTTGGGCGGTGCGAAGCAGGGATCCTTGGGCGGTGCGAAGCAGGCATCCTTGGGCGGTGCGAAGCAGGACAAGAGCAGTCCTTCCCATGATGGTGGATGTGGAACCAGCAGGTATTCACCCTCTGCTGGTGGAGGTGGGAGGGGAAAGCAGTCCTCCCACGGTGGCTGAGGCGGAACCAGCAGACATTCACCCTCTGCTGGTGGAGCTGGGAGCGGCAAGCAGTCCTCCCACGGCGGTTGAGGCGGAACCAGCAGGCATTCACCCTCTGCTGGTGGAGGTGGCGGAGGCAGAGGCAACTCCTGCTGCTCTGCTCCTGGCAGTGGTGGAGACAGAAGCAGCTCCTGCTGCTCTGCTCCTGGTGGTGGTGGAGACAGAGGCAGCTCCTGCTGCTCTGCTCCTGGTGGTGGTGGAGACAGAGGCAGCTCCTGCTGCTCTGCTCCTAGTGCTGGAGACAGTGGCGAGGGCTCCTCACCCTCTAACGCTGGAGACGGCAGCAATGGCTCCTCTCCCTCTTCGTTGGAGAGGGCAGCAATGGCTCTCTCCTCTGGCGCTGGAGAAGGCAGTGATGACTCTTCTCCCTCTGGCGCTGAAGAAGGCAGCGATGACTCCTCTCCCTCTGGCGCTGGAGACGGCAGCAAGACGGCAGCAATGGCTCCTCTCCCTCTGGCACTGGAGACGGCAGTGATGGCTCCTCTCCCCTCTCCCTCTGGCGCTGGAAACAACAGCGGGGCCCCTCCCATATCTGCAGTCAGGTAGTTGAGCTCCATGGCTGCGATGTCTGGGAGGGATGCTGGGTGGTGTTTCTGTTCCCAGGCCTCCCAGCGCTCCCCATCTCTCGCCCACAGGAGGTTGATCACAGCAGGAGGGCGACCATTATATCCTCTCAGGCTCCGCCAGCCAGTCCCAGATCCCCTCAGAGGCTGACAGGATTCTTCCGCTGGAGGATGCGGGTCCTCTCTCACCTTGCTGGATGCTCAGGCTCCTTCCTCTCCTGCCATGGAGGGGTTGGTCCGGTGCCACGTGCCCAACCTCACCAACCGCTGGCACCACTCCTCACCCTTCAGGCAGGTGAGGCAGACGTCCAGCATGGTAAGGACCTGCTGCTGTTGCTGCGCTCCTGCTGCTGTTGTTGTTGCTGCTGCTGCTTTCTCCTCCGCTACTTTTCCCCATTTTTTTTTTTTTCCTTTCAAAACACACAAAAAATACTTTTTGAAAAAAAACAAAAAAAACGTCCTTTTCCTTCCTGGTCCGACTGTAGGAGGCGTTGTTTTGTCCCACGCAGGATACCATATGTGACAGGCCGGCTCGCAGTGGTGAAGTGTGGTGACGTCACGGACCAGGAAGTAACTGAATCACAACAATGGATGGGCGGGTGAAACTGAACGCAACGGCGTTCAGCTGATTTTATTAATAAACAAAACAAAAACAAAAGATTTAAACAAAATAACAAAACAAAAGGGCTCGAGGGCCAAACGAATCAGACAGACAAAAAAGTAAGTGTCGTGCTGGCTAATCCAGCACATTTTAGCAATTGTTATTTCTGTTTCCTCTCTATCTCCCCGTATCTCCACTCTGCACCCAACCCTGCAGCACGGACAGCTGCAGGTTCTTCTACTCTGGCCGAGGGGTTAACTAGTTGTTAATTATCTTATTACCCCTCGGCCAGAGTCTGCATCACAGTAAGGATGCATGACTGTCAGCTAGTTACATAATCAGTAGCTGATCAGTCATGCATCCTCACGAGGTTTTTAAACTATAAATAATAAGAAATACGCGGCGCTGTCATCCGTGCCGCAAACAATAATACAAATAATAATAATAGGGGCGGGACACTCCGCCACACACCGCAAGGGTGTTCCCATAGCCGAAGTGTTCTTCTTAGAGGTGTTCCTATACACGGAGACGACTGAACTGCACAGTGTACAGTTTGCATCGATTTGCAAAATTGGTTGATTTGACATGAAGTGATGCTTTTTAGAACAAGTCTGTTTATTCCACACTGAAAAACTGGAAATTTGGTTTGTCGGCAGTTCAGATTCTGTCTGTGCAGCATACTTTAAGAATAACACAGAAGTACAGTATGACTGAGCGTGGTTACACATTCATCTCCAAACAGATTCAAATGAAAATTCACAGGAAGAAAAGCAACTTTTGGCCACTGAAGCACCTTTTCCTTGAAGACAAGAGCAAAATTTATAAGCGTTTCTTGGTGTATTTGGCAATGTTCTCTAAGCTGTCAGAGACTCCCATTAGTCCCCCACTTAAAATTCAATGCCAAAATATATAAAATGCTAATGTTTTCATAAGGCCCTGTAGCCAACATATCTACGGAAATATTTTTACATCTTGTTTCTCAGTTTATTATAAGTGTAACCACATAGAGTGTGTTTTATTCTATTGCTATCGCCTGCTTTGTTGATACTGGGTAGATTGTGTGTGTGTGTGTGTGTGTGTGTGTGTGTGTGTGTGTTTGTGTATTGCAAAATCTTTACCTCTTGTGAAGTGTTTCAAAAGTTTGTACAGGCCAGTGTTAAGCTGGTTTCGGTAAGATTTATTCCCAAGACATTTTTTTTTATAATGAAGCTGAGTCATGAGATGTTTATCAACGGAGGAAACCAATTCTTCTTTTTAATGAATAGAACAGTAGATTAGAAATTTGTCAGTGTTACCAGGCACGTTTCCGGACCGTGTTTTGCAAACTGCCGCATAAACAAAGCTGCATAATGCCTGGTGAAGGTTGTGTTTAGCACCATAGTCATTTCCTAGCTTAGTACAAATGACGAACAGAACATGACAGAAACGTACTGTAGAATGTATTTATTTATTTATGTATTTTATACAATCACTCACCAATATAATCACCTCTTTAGCTTTTAGGCCTTTGTCTTTTTCCACCGATGATGTCACAGCATTGACAAACTAATCTAAAACTTGCCACAAAATCAAATATACTATAACCAAAATCAAGAACCCTATTAACACACTTTTAAGTAGGTCAGTAAAGCACTTGGAGTGGCAGCTACTTCTAGTTTTAAATACAACAGAAGCATCTGACTTTGTCGCTTGTGGCTTACGCCGTCCACTTACATTGAATCTGCCACAGTTGCTGGAAAAAAATTACTTTGTGCTACTATACCACAGGGATGGAAATAAGACTCCAATTGCATACCAGTTTCACTCATTCCAGGTTTTACTAAGAGCTTGATTAGCCACAGTGTACAGGTAACAAGCTCATAGTAAAACCAGGAATGGATCAAACTGCTATGCAATGGGAGTTTTATTTCCATCCCAAATATCAAAAAATGCTGAGTACAAGTACGTTTTTAATAATGGCTTTCTCCTGGTTCAAATGATGGGCAAACCAGCTTGCCCAATTTCTCTAGATTGTGACCTGCTGCTCGCTCACAGTGCATCATTGCACAGAATCTTGTACTTCAATCTGTCTTTTTACAAAATTTACAAAAACAAAATACAGCTTTTGAGTTTGGGTCTTGCCTTAATATGCACTTGATGAATCAACCTCTATAATCTGTCTACTGAATTATGATAATACAGTAGCTATGATGTACCGATATTCATGACCCACATGTTTCTATTGGATGTTGTGAGTTTCCTTTGACATTTTTGATTGCTTTGGGACCTGAAGTAAAGTGAATATTTTCCTGGAAGACAAAAACAGCTTATAGCTGATAGAAAGGTATGTGAAAATAAAAGCATTCCACAAAACAAAATTTGGTGCTGTTTCAATGTAGAGCATTTTCTAGTTTATGCTGTCTTTCTTTTTTTCCCTCTTCTTTTTACATAAATGGTTTCCTTTCAGCTCAAGTTGATTGAGTAACTTGAGTTTGGCTCTCGGTTTGTTTCTTCAATTCAGACTGGAGGAAGCATGAAACACTGCTTAAATACAAATGACACGTATCCAAGAACTGCTTTGTGTGAAGATCCTCAGTGCCAGGATCCTAGCGGCAGTGGTGTTTGAGTCTCTCAGGAGAATTATCTGCCATTTGTTCCGCTTCAGATCTATAGTGGGCTAGTGTTTGCTTCTGCCCTATGTGTTCCATTGTTGTACTGTACCTCTGATGAATGGGTGTGATACTGAAGCCAGTTTGTTCTGCTGTTCGCAAAACATCTGGAACTTGAGTGACGGTTTAACTGCAGTAATTCAATTGGGTTTTTTTTTTCCTGTGGATTGGCTCCATTGTGGGTAATGACATTGCAATAATTCAAGTGTAAACAAATTAGTCTCATCCTTTATAGGAGTTTACCACAGTATTTTGAACTGCATTTCCCATGGTTATACTATGCATTTACTATAGTTTACCCTGTTTTGTCATGTTTATTAATGTTCTTTACCATACCTCTCTATCCTTTTACCATGCTTACATTACCATGCTTTTACTTGGCTTTTATTACACTTTGCTGTGCTTTCAAACTGTTCTAAGGGATTGAGTGCCTATACTGTAGATGTGTCAATCTAGTTTCATTGCTCTGCAGTGAAAATGTGACTGCTTGAGAGTTCGCATGGGTGCTCTGTTTTAATGGCCTGGGTTTGTGCAGTGATTCCCAATGGCTGTGTGCCTGCAGTCACAGTTCCCCAATGCTGTGCTTTGGGTCGCAGGGTCCAGCTGAGTGCTCTTCCTATTGTAATTCCTCTGGAAAACTGACAGGGAATAGTTGGCACCTCTGCTGCACAGGAGAATCAATGAGTCAGGCTGTTCCGAAACAATTTCACAATCTAAAACAATAATGAACAAGAAGAACAAAAATGTTAGTATGCGTTTCTATTTTCCCACACACTACTGGAAAAAAGTGTTTTGTAAGCATTATTTAGCAAGATTTCAAGTGTTTTTATTTAACCAGGATAGAAGCCTTGAAATATGCATGTTGTTTTACAAGGGGATCCTGGTAAGTAAAGCAAGAAATACCATTCTAAAATAAGTAGTAAAAAAGAAACAGATAACAGAAAACAAAAACACTCATTAAAACAGGAATACAAATAAAAACATAGAAAAGCAAACAATTGCAATTTACATGATCCTAGTGGGGCCCTACCTGTAACATAGGAATGGCTACACCAGAGTCAAAATTGAAACAAAAAGCTGAAGAGTGAAGGAGGTCAAAAAGGTAAATAGTTATTTATTTATTTATTTATTTATTTATTTATTTGAAATATTTCTTTTGGAATTATAAATATTGTGCTTCGCGGAGCCAAAAGGACAATTTTTTTACTGGTGTTTCATTCCCGTATTTGTTTTTCTGTGGTTTTCTGCTGTGTCAGTGATAGCTGTTGCAAGGGGCATAAACAGCAGGAGGCTTCTGCTGTCTTCTGTTGAAAGGAAATATTGACATAAACAAAGGGTCGTTGTTTACAGAAACAGAAATGCGTGTTTGTATATGTTGTTGTTTGAAACACCCGCCTAATCCCGTTCACCTTGAGATCCAAAGACTGCTGAGACAACGCAGGTGATGCACACTTAATTCAGAAGACAGGTTTTACTAGCGCTGCAGGCCGAGAATTGGCATCAAACTTGGCTTGTGTGGATTGCAAGAGAGGCTGGACATTTAAAACCGCAAGGCAAAAAGAGGGCTAAATATTAAACATGATTTTAAAATGTTAATTCTGAAATACAATTTATTTTTTTGAAAGTGAAGTATACATTGTTGGTTTTGTTTAGTGCTGGTGGTTCCCGCCATTGTCATATTGACTGCGTTCTTCAGTCCTTTACCATACTTACAATGCTTCACTCTCTGTCATTGTACTGTGACAGCTTCATCATTTAAAAGGGGCTTTTTAAATGTAGCTTCAATGATGTCTTATCCAACTCCTTGTATCCAGATGTGTAAAGTGCCTCAAGACTGGTGTAGCAGCTAAATACTGGAGTGGGCCTAACCCTTTTTGAGCACTGGTGTTGAACTGTAGATGGTGATGGGCTGAACACATGCTCCATAGGAATAACCCCCCTTTCAACTACTCTACAGAAACATGGCAAACTAGGGTAAACTACTGTATGGCAAATGTATAGGAAAGGCATGGGAAAACTGCAAAACTACGGTGCAAATTTACTGTGGTAAACACTTATAAGGGTGTTGTCAAGCCAATCGCTCAACATCAATCTATTACAAAACATCTACAGTAGTACTCTGTGGATATGGACCCCTGAAAGGCTACTGCACTGACTGCAGTCCATTGAGGAGTTGAACATCGTGCATCAAGAAGGCATTGCTACTGGTACTATAATCCAAAGGATGCTCTGCACTTGTGCAGTGTGAAGCCTTGTATTTGTTATTAGGTGGCAGAGCATTGGCTTGTCGTCTTTGTTACCAGAACAATACTTTTCTTTTCATGTGGTGCTATTTTTATATGTAGTGTTTCTTTAACTGCCTGTTATCCAAACAGTATATTATATACCTGTGTGTGTGAGTGTGTGTGTGTGTGTGTGTGTGTGTGTGTGTGTGTGTGTGTGTGTGTATACAGTGTGTGGCACACCACAAGAAGAATCGAGTCAAGCACCGCTAGAGGAATCATTGAGCACTTGGATAAAAAAAAAAACATCCTGGCCATTGGATAGGTCCCATTCAATTGCCACTTACACCTTTTATGTGTAGATTGCAGCCCAAGGAAGCTTTAGCATAAGGGCTACACTAGAATTAAGACAGTAGAACTGACTAGCGTCATGCAGCCTGTATGGCTATCTATACTGTCGTTCAGCTATTCTGTATGAACTAACACACAATTTCATACCTGTATGGAATTCTTATTAAAACGATACAAGGCATACTGGTTCATGACAAATTATTGTGAAGGCCTCGTTCAACATTATTTCACCATCTGTGCACTTAAAATGTGGGACCGTGTGCTTTTATATTAAAGATGTATGACATGAAGAGCCCTGGCGTTTAACATTATATCCTGTCCAAGTCAGCTTCCTCATAATGGACTCCTCATTATAAAAAGTGAATGCCTTTAGTATTGGCCATTCAGATTATATTCAATAGAGAGAGTTTATTTTCCCTTTGGAGGCAAAGTGACTTTGTCAGTTCAAAAGTCACTGGCTAATCAATGTGTCAATGAAGCGTTTGTGTGCCGAGCCCGGCCTGTACTGAACCCTGGATGTCAGATATGAAAGGCTGCACTTGTTCCTGTCACCAGCTCCCATTCATCTCTCTCTCTGTCTCTCTTCTCTCAGACCCTCAAATAGGCTGCCATTGTTTCTTATCAGTGCTGTGCTCCCCCGGTGCATTTAGCACCTTTCAGCCATTACTGGGGATGAACTGCAGTGCAGGGCAGTGCAGTGCAGTGCAGTGCAGTGCTGCACTTCAATTCTGTACAGTTCAATGTGAAGACCGGATTTAGATTTATTTATTATTCACAAATATTTAACCAGGATATACATATAAAAGGCTTGTGGCTCCAAACAATGGTCTGTAGTGCAAACCTGTGAGTGTTCACTGTATTTTAGTTTACCAGCATACAAGACACAGATGCTTTATGGTTGTCATCTATCTCCTCCCTTTTAATTCACACTGCAACAATACCTATTGAAATATTAAAAATGATTCTGAATTGGTTGAAGGGGTTATTCAAGCTCCCTTCTTTTTTCCTCCCTTCTTTTTAGGAGAAGCGAAGAACCTACCTCCATACCCAGGGCCCAACAAGATGAGGGACTGCTACTGCACAGTGAACCTGGACCAAGAAGAGGTGTTCAGGACCAAAATAATAGAAAAGTCATTATGGTAGATTATTATTATTATTATTATTATTATTATTATTATTATTATTATTATTATTATTATTATTATTATTATTATTGGGTGTGTTAAGTAACTGGGTGATTCAGAGCGAAAATCTTTCCTATCACTCAGGTAACTGATGAAATCTGCTCTGTAGCTGCTCAGCAGGAGCGGAACTGAAAATGTCGTTCAGTGAATTCTTTCCCTGAGCCGGCTCTGTTACTTAGCGCACCCAGTGTTCTAGACCCCTATTCCCTATGTCAACCGCCTTGTATTATTTCCTCATAAAGTCAGTTTTCCACATGTGTAAAGATTCATTTAAAATGTGCTAATGTTTTCATTGTTGAATACAACCATGTCTTCTGCTCGCTCCCCTCACCTCCCAGTTTTCATTCCCATGCTGGCATTTTCAAAAATCGTAACATTGCCAAACAAAAACATTGCAGGGGGCTGTGGTTTGTTGTGTACCCCATAGAAGTGGCAGTCATGGGGTGCCTTTTTGGAAGTGGAGCAATGAAAAGATGCATCCCTCCACCATGGTAATAGGCTCTGCCAGTGTGAAGAGACTTGGCTAAATAGTGTAGCACACAAAAGGGTTTTCATTAGTGGGTTTCCTTCCTATTCATCCAGGAAGTCCTTGGCTTTCAAGAATAGCTACGGGAGTTGCATGTTATATTAAGGGATGAATACAGGAGAAAGCCCGGAGAAATAGTAGCGTTTTTGTAAAGGGTTTGGAAAACTGAGCTCAACTTGTTCTAGTGTTGGTGCTTGTTTGTAGCAAAGCCCCTTTTGGCTTAATAACTATGGAGGAAAATGGTAGATGCCAAATAGTCCTTTCAAGGGGGC
Source organism: Acipenser oxyrinchus oxyrinchus (assembly GCA_030684275.1). Classification (NCBI taxonomy): domain Eukaryota; kingdom Metazoa; phylum Chordata; class Actinopteri; order Acipenseriformes; family Acipenseridae; genus Acipenser; species Acipenser oxyrinchus. The sequence goes on along the minus strand of CM060255.1, from coordinate 27,766,134 downwards.
TTTTCACTTCTCTGTCATGGTAATGATTGTTTGTGAAGTCCTTAATCTCTGTCTGTTTGGCATGTCTGTCCAGAACCAAGTGACAGTTCTGTTCATTCTACAGAAAACATGGGTTTAAATGAGTTGACCCAAAAGGAGACAGATCAAAATACAGTATCGCCACCATTAATGTAATACTGAAACTTTACAACGCGCACAAGGACTGTTAAGAGATGTTCACATAATGTTTTTTTTTTTATTGATTGACAAAGTGGCAGCATTTAGTTCCACCCTTGTTTATTTCAATTATCAGAAACAGCCAACAGGGTACATGCTGGAGATATCAGGAATAGATGACAGCTGGTCATAGGGTTTAGGCTGTGCAGTGGGCGGGGTCAAACCGTTCATTGACTCAAGGTGGTGTTCAGCTCAGTATTGTGGAATGAGGGGACCATACCTGGCCAGTGTCTGTCCCTTTTTAACAGTGAATAAATTCACAATCACGACATTTTTAAATAAATAAACCATTTTGGGTGGTTTTTAAATAATAAATCCAACAAACCTAGTTGTGGAAACTCAGGTAAAAAAGGAGCATTCATTTATTGGGGCTTTTGAAGATCAATTGTAAATGTACGAGATATCCGTTGCAATCACAAGAAAGATATCTGAAATCCGTGCTGAAATTATTGTTCTAGCATGATCTGACTGCTGTGCTGCATAGGAAAATCAGCAGTTTTTGTTTTTTTCGTTCCTAAAACCTGTGTGGACGCTTGAACTGTGGCCAAGTCGTCTCATCTAATTGAGTTCCCTTCTCATGATGAATTCCGAGGATGTCAGTAGTTTATACTCTATTATGGGGCGAGCCGCTGTTTTCACGTCTCACAACTACAGGGGCTTTCAAACAGGGAAAACCAACTTTTGTTTAGTTTAACATCCCTCTCATAAATTCGTTGAGTGGTCAGTCCCAGTCAGGGATCGATATTTTGTTATCCATATAGATATTTGGAAGGTGTGCGAACTACAATGTCAATTTCCAGTAAGATTCTGGGAAGGAGAAACAACCCTGCCATTTTTAAGTCTCATTAGGGTGTTGTACAGTGCATACATTTACACCTCTGTCTCAACAAAGAGCAGCTGAGAATGCGAGTTCTTCACATGACTGAGTAAAGCGATGCCCACAAGGCTTTTTAAACTGTTCATTTCAGAATAATCAATGTTTATTATCACTGTCATAGCACTGACATCAAAGCCTGCTTGTTTGCACTATGTTTAGATTTCTTTTTTCTTTGATTTCGACTGGAGACCATCCAGATACAAATGAGTGTATTTGTGAACTCTGGTGTAACTGCTGGCCAGTAAAACCCAGACAAATACAAGTAAATAGGAGAGGCTTCTTGAATACACATGATTTAGTTTGTACAGTGCTCAGTTAAGTCTGTTTTCACTATACATTTTTTTTTTAAATCTCCTTTTGTTGGATGTTGTGTTCTATATACTACCTCAGTAAGTCACTTCATCTGCCAACAATTGGGGGTTTACCTTCTACACACATCTAGACATTTTAATTGACAGCAATTAGAACCCAACGACCTCACGGGTTAAAGTTCTGAATCAGTGCAGCTGTGCCCTGCTACCTTCCAGTCTGATTATAGGCAGCACAGGAATTTGAGTGACACATGATTTATCACTTTAAGCTTTTATCCGTCCGGCACCCATTCCCAATACGCAGCTTTCTGATTGCTGATGAGTTTCATCGTGACTGTAGTTGTGTCTGCTGGTTGTGAGCAGTGACGTGTTATTTGTTATCCTGACAGCAGTGTCATATGCAGCAACAGACAGCTTTTGACTGCAAATAAACGTCACAATTAAAAACACTGATCAGTGATTGGACAGATTGAAACTTGGTTAAAGGGTTTCCTGTTGTTTATGGCTAAAGTGCCACATTGCAGCATGTCTAATTGTACTTATTTGCCCATTATATGGATAGGGGGTTATGGGCAAATTACAGAGAGGTGGAAGTGAAGCAGAAAGAATAGTACAGACATTTTAGGATTACTGATAGAAAAGTATAGCAGCCAACTTCATTATTTTATTTGAAATGGAGATTTTCCTCTTTTTGCATATTGTTTATGTTTGGGGTATATGTGTTTTGTTTTTCCTCCTTGTATCCTTTCAGCGTGCCAGTATTACAGATTACTGTCTCCAGGCATTTATCTGTACTGCAATCTGCAAGTTGTGCGTGTCTCTCTCTCTCTCTCTCTCTCTCTCTCTCTCTCTCTCTCTCTCTCTCTCTCTCTCTCTCTCTCTCTCAGTGTCAGTGTACTGATACAAATGCAACAAGGAAACTCTGCTTCACAGTAGGAAGCAGTTCCTGATTTGCATCAGACTCCAATTTCATGTGTGTCACAAGCTTGTGTCTAAACAGTTTCAGTGTTCTGCATTTAACTTGCATTATTCACCTACCTGCAGCGAAGCCATGAACTGATCTTTGCAGAAGCTAATTTGATTTCATTATTACTGAAGTAAAAAAAACAAACATAATTTATTTAATTATAAATGAATCATGCTTTTGTAACTGTCAACACATACTGACAACTGTAATGATAAACCTTACAAAGGTGTATGTGTATGAATGGATTTTTGTTTTGGCACTACTGTAATAAAATGTGGGGGTGAGGTGCTGTGACCACCTAACAGACACAGGTGTACAGTATGTAGTACTGTGTGCAGTATGTAGAGGGAAATGTAAGGTTGCCTTTGTTCTAGTCATTGGCTAGTACCAGTATAAGGGTTATTTCACTTAATGTACATGTGAAACATGTGAAGTCTAAACCTTTTCTTTGGAGTGGAACTTGTATTGTTCTTAATCAATTAGCTGTGTACTGGCAATGCTTCATTCCACTACACCACAGCTTGGCACAGATCTGTATCACTATAATACCAAGCTCCCACTCATTGCTATATTGGCACTATAATAGAAGGCTGTTTGTTTAGTTTATTTTTAAATGAGATGAGGGGAACTAAGGGAAGCCTTTGTTAACAATAGGGAACCACAATGGGGTTTTCCACAACAAAGCACGTGAAAAAGAAGGTTCTCCTTTACCAAAAACAAAAGAGCAAGTGATTTAAAAAAAACAGAAAACAGAGCATCCCTTCATTTCTCATTACCTGCTTTTAGAACTGAACCCCTAAGCCTGAACACTCTAAGACAACATGTGAACAATGTTGCAACCCGCTGTGTTCTGAAATTCAAACAGAATGTTTTTCTTCCATTATACGATTGATACATGATGAATTTCTCAAAACACGGAAATCATTGTTGTTAATATTGCACGTCGGTTCAAAGCATCTGCCCTGAAAGAGCTGACAGAAGTGACGCTGTTACGATACACAACACAAACAGTCCCCTGTTTGAAAGCTCTGCATGCAGTTGCGCTGGACAGTCCCCTGTTTGAAAGCTCTGCATGCAGTTGCTGTGGACAGTCCCCTGTTTGAAAGCTCTGCATGCAGTTACGCTGGACAGTCCCCTGTTTGAAAGCTCTGCATGCAGTTACTGTGGACAGTCCCCTGTTTGAAAGCTCTGCATGCAGTTACTGTGGACAGTCCCCTGTTTGAAAGCTCTGCATGCAGTTACTGTGGACAGTCCCCTGTTTGAAAGCTCTGCATGCAGTTGCTGTGGACAGTCCCCTGTTTGAAAGCTCTGCATGCAGTTACGCTGGACAGTCCCGTTTGAAAGCTCTGCATGCAGTTACTGTGGACGCAGTGTTATCAGGTAAAACATGACCAGCTTATGTATGTTTCTTTTGTTTTTCTTGCAGCCCCTTTTATGGGGAAGACTTTTACTGTGAAATCCCCAGGAGTTTTCGCCACCTGTCCTTTTACATCTTCGATAGGGATGTCTTTAGAAGGGACTCCATCATCGGTGAGTACTCTTGTCTTTTATTACAGATGAGTTACCAGCGCTCCGGTTTTTTGAGTCAGTGGGGCTTACCCTTAAAGGACACTCCATGAACATTTATAGAGTACTGTAGTTACAGCGCTCCCCCTGCAGTTGGGAGTCTAGATTATAAGACTGTGCTATTTGTGTTCCGCCTAATAATGAGAATGCTAGTGCTAGTCTAATGGCATTATGAGGCAAATGGGGGCACTGTATTCCGTGAATGAGGATTGCTGAATAGCCGATAAGAACCCCTAGGGTCGTTTATGACCAACTACATGAGTGAAATAAGCACAACCCTCCATGATTAAAGTATTGCAACGAACATATGGTTACACATAAATAAATAAATAAACTTCTGAATTCAAAAAATCACTTTCCTTAGATCAAGTTCTGAATCTGCTTAGCAACAGTGCAATCCACCCAGTCATTCTGTTGTTGGATTGCAATGAAAGCAAGATAGATTCCAAAATGAGTTGCGGTAAAAATACAAAACAGGTATTCAACACTAGAACTCTCAACACTCGTTGTTGTATGAAGTACAGACAGCTTTTTGTGGGGTTTAAGTATGTAACTGTTTTGTGTGCTAGCTGTAACCCACATGCATTTCCTAGGCACCTGCATGTGCAGCATAGTCTTAAAAAACCTGAAACGGAGAGCTGCTTTTTTTTTTTTTTTTTTTTTTTTTTTTTAAATCAGAGTCTGGGTACAGAGTGAAGAATCAGCAACACTATATAATGATCATACTAACAGGAAAGTTCTGTTTTCACTACCATTGTAGATGCTTAAACCGATGATCCTTTAAATATGCAGGGGAACTGTGAACTGTCTGTGTAGGTCATTACTTCAGTAAATCTCTCTATAACTCACACCTTAGAGTATTACATTCAACTAGACTAGAGAACCGCTAGTCCAATTGTCACACAAGTTATATAGTGTTTCATAATCTCAGGTTGTAGGGAGACTGTTTGTCTGTCTGTCCAACTTTTTTTTTGTTGTTTTTAGAGTTTTTTTAAGGAGTAGGATATTAATGGCATACAGTGCGTGCATCTTTCTTTGTCAAACTTACATTAATATTCATACAGTGTATATGGGACATGGTGATATACGTTTTCTTTTTGCTGGGGGCTGTAATTTGGATATTTACAGTGCTGCGGGCATGAATGTCTCCCGACATGCTTGATGAATTCGTAGGTTGCATTGTGACATTTGTGAACATCTGTGTAGTGTTGAGAACTTGCACATATGGAAATATAGAACACATCCAATAAAACAATTTAACAACAACTGCTTTACATTCAGGATATACCATATTCCTGCGAATTTCAAATGGCACCCACATTTCCCACCCTCAATTTGAGGAAAAAATAAAACATCACATAAAGATGCATTTACAATGATATTACGCATATAAGAGCCATTTATACCAAGAAATACTCTATTTTTTGCAATGAAAACATGTATATTAGACATAGTGGTAAAGCAAATAACATGCCTGTAACAACGACGAATCTCTCTAGTCATCATCGTCTGAGTTGGAGGATTACTTGACATCTCCCAGACAATGACTTTGAAAATGGCAGTAAGTTTTTGTTTGTGTTTTCTCGGGCCATCAATGTTCCTGTTTGTGTACTCAGACAGTCACTTCTTTGTTGCTGTTATTTTTTAATACACAAATCACTAGACTGGAATTTAAGACACAGGCCATTTTTTGAGAAGTAAAAATTGGTTTAAAAAGTGTATCTAAAATTAAGGAATGCGCTTCTGTATAGTGAGGATTGTGTGGATCATTTAATTTCCCCATAATTCTAAGCACCCAGGAATCTGAGCCAGAAGCTAAATGTTCAGTGAAGTGTGGTTGATTCCTACTGTACAGTATATCCAAATCATTGAGATTTACTGAAATGAGACATGGGATCCTTCAGTAGCCCATTACTCAAACCCAAACACCAATTCCCATTTCTGAGGGCTGCACCTGAGCCATTCTGCAGGATCTGCACGTGAAAGGTTTTTAATCATGAAGTCTGAAGAGCAGAGGTCCCTGCTGTGATGTTGTACAAGTAAAACAGGTGAGAAGGTGTCATCGGTAAAATATTCACAGCTGCAGACTGAAGAATTCCATTTAGTGTGTGGAACCAGAGATAATTTGCTGGACAACATCAGAACGGAGCAGTGGGAATGTTTTGCAAAGGGTTTTTGGCACAAGACGCTGTTCTTAATGCCGGAATTTTAGCAATGAATGATCTGTGTAACGATTGCATCATTACTGTTTAATGGGCTTGGTTGCAAAACCGTTTCACTGGCACTAGAGCACATTGCTGAAATGTAGTGATGGACTGGCAATCCATTTTCTTTTTTTGTTTTTTGTTGGTGGAATAGGAGATTTCTTGAGAGGCACTTATTCTAATAAAAAAACAAAACAAAAGGAAAGGTAGATTTAGTGACTACATTTACTGAAAATCCACTTTTCATCCCCTCAGTTATAAGTCGTCAGAGAATGTCAATGATATATTGCATATAAATAGGGTAACCAGCTGAATTCAGATATTAAAAGAAAACCATGGCTTGCTGAGCTTCTTTGATAAGTTACTGTGGTAATACGAGCCGGTGACATTTTTGCTTGGTCACAGCAGGATTTTGTGGGCTTGTATGTTTGGATTGATAACAGGGTCTGAGGATCATTTACACAGTGCTTGTGCATGTTACTGTATGTGGTATTTACCAATTGCCCTCTCTCTCCTAAGTCCATTTACCACACAGAACTGGACTTGCTATTCAGACAGAGAGACTTGCTGTATTGTATGTCCCAGCCCAGGCACCTAAATACATTCCATTCGGTCGGTTTCATTCAGATAGATTGACTTTTTATTCTTGGTTAATTAGCAGAGGTCCGAATGACTCCAATCGTTCAGTGTTAAGATCCAATAAAGGAAAAGTGAATTCAGGGTTATAATGTAAAGACAACGCTGACAATAACAAAGTATTTAATAGGCAACCTTGGCATGCTGCCTAGGCCTACAAATACGAAACAAGAAACTGGAAGTCAGCTCGTTCAAATATGAACGTGGCCAAACTGGTGCTGCTGCTTTACTGCAGGTCAGCCAGCGCAACATCAACACCACAGTGATGACTTCAGCCCAGGAGAGGAGTGTTGTTTGAGTAGGGCCTCTTCCTGGCATCATTTTAGATATGTTCAGATGGCTCAGGATGTGGAAAAAGCTCAAGAAAAACAGGAAGCTTGGCATATTACATTTGTTTTTTATTACTACTCTGAACTTGTATTGTTAAATTTAGGAGCTTTATACCTTGTATGAACCCTGCCTGTTCAGTTGAGTTCAGATGCAGTACACTATCTGATGCTCCCCGTCTGGCGTTTGTGGGCTTGAATCTCCATACCAGACCCAAGGTTAGATATAACCAACTCAATGAATGAATAAATGAATGAATGATCTGCTGAAGAGATGCTGATAAACCATTGGTTTTATATAGTTCTTTGTTTTACAATAACCCTGCTTTAAAGAACAGGCCTGATTTCTACGTAGCATTTGAATATTGTTTTTTGTTATCCTAATTTGTGATTTTGGTGATTTCTGCCTACTAATAACTTAAATGCTGGACTGGTATAAAGTTGTTTACCTTGGGGAATATCTACACACACTGTTCGCTAGACAAGCCTCAACATGTGGATATACCTCAATCAGCCCCTTACTACTGAGGTACAGTAAGGAATCAGTATCACCTGCAAGGGTTGCATATCCCCAGTTACAGCAGTATAGTAGGCTTGCTGCAATGTATGCCACACTTGTCGGTTTTACTTCTCAATAACCACTCCCCCAATTCTGATGTAACCTGGCTAGCACAAGTTATTGATAGTATCAGAATCTGCTTGGTTTTAATGTGCTGGTTGATTTTTGTTTGCTAGTCCAACAGAGATTCTATACTATAGTGCTTTCGTACCACTAAAATCCTTCAGTGAGTTAGGTTGGTGTGTCGGAAGTTGAATCCTTTGATACTAACTAGTCTAGTTCAAGGTGGGTTGGGGGAAGGCTGAGGATAGCTTTTTATTTCCCTGAATTAATGCAGTGGCTCTCCTGGCAGATCCATTTCCAGTGAATGAACTGTCTGCTCTGTGGGGATGCTCAGCTCTGCGCTCACAGCAGCCAGAGCTGTTTTCTAATCAGTTTTCCTCACGTGAAGCTGATGGCCTGATTGCTCTTCCTCATTAACCCTCCGGAAACTCCATGAATTCATTCATGTTCTCTTAACAGATTCCCAGCTTTTTCACCGCAGGCTTACTGCACACAAATCCCCACCCACAAGTGTACCGTCCACTCCTCCTCAGGAAAGCCAAGAGAGCGGCTAGTGACGGGACGGAGTGGGCTGATGTATAACATCATATAACTAATTCAATTAGAATCATTCCGTGTAGAGACAGGAACAGCAATTGGAAAATCTTTCTTAATTAGTGTCACCAAGTGAGCCAGGCTTCATGTGTACAATAGTGCTGTTGAATACATAAGAACATAAGAAAGTTATTGCTAATTAATAAATGTATTTGAAATGAAGATTCCAGCTCTGGAGCCCTGGGTTCAAATCCATCTTGGTTTCACAGCATTAGGGAATCCATATTTTTTTTTTTTTTTTTTTGATGACTAGATGAATAAAGTATGTTATCCACAGACACGGGAAACCTCAGGGAAACTCCAGAGTCAGCCCATGTGCTTCCTTCCACCCTGACCTGGAGTGACCTCTTCCAATCAGTAGTGCAGATATTCATCCTTGCAAGGCCTGCAAAGGTAGCTCCAGTGATGACTGTGGAATATATAACCTGTCAATCACCTGGGGACCCTCCTAAGCCATCAGCACAGGTATTGTAAACCTGGCTGGACATGAGCTATTCACCTAGTGATGAAAGAGGAGAGGATGGCCTGAGCTGTAAACCACTTTCACGTCACTCCAGTATTAAAAGCTAATAACTACCCCATTTGCTTCTCCAGGTAAGGTGGCTGTAAAGAAGGAAGACCTGCAGAAGTACCATGGGCGGGACACCTGGTTTCAGTTCCAGCATGTGGACGCTGATTCGGAAGTGCAGGTAAACCAACGTGTTTAAACTGTTCTTTTCTATTAACTTTGATCTGGGAAAAATGCTTTTTTAGGAAAACTCAAATGTATGCAATAAACAGAGGTTACACGTGGATACATTTTTATTTTGATGATGTGTTAATCTGATCATAGTAAAACGTTGTCATTGTTTGTTTTGTTTATTGAATTATGTACTGTATATTTTCCAAAAATGCCTATTCCCCATGAAAATGAATTGGGCCAGAGTGTAATTTGTTTTCTGTAGGCTGGTGGTCCTATTTCTCGATGCAGTATTTGATGAAACTCGCTTGGTTTCTGGCTGTATTAATAGGAGTTCTGTCTCTGAGGGATGAGCTTGTGGTACTGTGTAAACAACACAGTGTTCATCCTGAAGCCTCCTCTGCTGCTTGCGTCACTAGTATATACAGTTAGAGTGCTTTAAATAGCAGTTGAGACTTGGAATTAATTAAACTAAATGAAACTAATGAATTGTCAAGTACATTTTCAGTGCTGGTCATATGAAACCTGGGAACACACTTAATTAGATCCCATTCTCAAAAAGCCACTGTCCTCTTACTGTATCTGTATTGGAGGAGTGTCCTGCAACATTTCTTTGACCAGTTTCTGTCCATTTTGCTGGGAATTCACCTCCCTTAATCTCAAATCCTATTAATGCAAATTTCTTTCCATGTCTCTGGAGCAGTCTGAATTGGTCCCTGTTCATAAAACATTAACTAGATATTTGTAAAGCTTCTTTGCCAACACTCTATACTAGTTTCAAAAGCATCTTCATTTAATTCATTTAAAACTACTAAAAGAGACTTGACACGTTCAATGACAAATGTTTCGATTTTTTCAATGACAGTGTCAGTTTGAGAATACTCAGTTATGCAATTGCATTACTAGCGTGTGGCCATGAGGTCTCCTGTTCTAATGTAGAATTTCGGTGGTTGGCAGGGATAGGAATAAGACTTCTATTCAGTTTGATCCATTCCTGTTTTTACTATGAGTTTAGTAAGACACACCTGAGCTTGTTACCTATACAGTGTGCCTAATCAGGCTTGAAGTAAAACCTGGAATGGGTGCAACTGTTACGCAATAGGAGTCTTATTTCCATCCCTGGGTTGGTGATGCAAAGTTTATTTTGTACTACATATTGTTTGGTAGGCTTAATGGTGGTAAACTATTCCTTGGCAGGGGGCAGTGATATAGTCGAGGGTATAAGCAGGTAAACGGCATTTACCCACTTTGAATTTGGGCAATATATCGTTTACACACTTCTCATATAAGGGATACAGAGTTGTATCACTTCTACTCTCCTGTGATGTGCAAATCCTGGGTTAAAGACAATATATTTTAACAGCGAGCGTCTGTCTTGTGTTCAGAGAATGTTAGCTGAGCAAAGCGGTGACAATTCCGCTCACCGTTCATAATATCCTCCGCTCTGCTCCACTCCTTGTGATTCCCGCTCTTCTCCCCCGCTCCAGATAAAATAGGCACGCTCTGCTCACATGGTATTAAAAAAGATATTTAATAATAAGTAAATAAACTAGCTGTTTTTTCCCCCCATCGTGTTGACAATTGCAGATGAAAAGATGTAATGTACATTCAGGAAGGAATACAATTTACTTGTCCTTATTATAATCGGTTATATACAAGGTTATATTATATTATAACCTTGACCCAGGTAAAAAAAAAAAATCCCCAGCTATGACCAGCAAAAAAAAAGCAGACATAAAGTGCTCAGAGAAGTTATCTAATTCAATTTGAAGACACTTTCTCATTATTATTGTTTGGTACTGAAAAAATGTGTACATTTCAAACTTTGCATATGATTCGCTTTGCAAATTAGCTTTATACAGGGCTTTTAGTGTCCGAATATCTCATAGGGTGCTCAAAGCAACCCACCAACACATATGAGTGAGTCGACGGGGCTGACGGACCACCCTGTACTAGTGTATGAACTATCCTTAAGAGTGCAGAAAATATAAACCATGTTCACAGCGCTGTATTGGTGCATAACCGTAGAACTGTATAAGAACAATAACCACAGACAAATGGACACACACACACACGGATGACATTTCACACATTTTTATATGGCACAAATGCAGCTCCACAATCGGGAGAATATATATATATCATAATGAATTATAAAGTGCCACGTCAATCACATTGAATATAAAATAAAAATAAAAAATGCAATTCTGCAAAACATAAAAGTGCCTAATTGCGGTTTGAAACTGAAAAACGAATGGTTACCATGCCCAGGCATGATGGAAAATACTGTAAAGTGACTGCATCTGTATTTGTCAACTCTTTTGTGCAAACTCCATGGCAGAACGTATAATTAAGAAAAATAAAACCGTGCTCAGTTCTTCTCGGTGCTGTAAAGGTACGGGCCGGAAATGTGCGCTCCAGCAACTACCCTGCTCCGCTCCCCCGCACCATATACAATTGGCTCGCTCTGCTCTGCTCACACTCTCTGGGTGTTCCTGCGCGTGAGACTGACAGCTGGGCCCTCAGTCAGGACTGTGGCGCGAGCAGGGGGGCGTGGCAACTGGACTGCGTGTTCTTTGTTTGTGTGTGTGTGTGTTCTGTGATTGGTTGTTTATGTTCTGTTAATGTTCGTTGTTAGGCATGCTGGACCTGCATGGCGGTGCTAGTAACCTTCATCCTAGCCTGTAAAAGCACCCTCACAGAACTGTTCCCATAAAGTGCACTATCGGCTCTGTGATTTTTCATGTGAACAGCACCTGAGGGTGGAAATAACTGTATGAGGGGGGCTCTGGTTGGCTGAGGGACAATAACAATGTATCTGTTCATGTTTATCTGTTCAACTCCACCAAACAGGGGCGTTACCCACTTTTTTATTCACCACCACACCGCTGGCAGGGGGGAAAGTTTGCTGCTAAATCTGCATTAGGGTGATGCACTCAAACTTGACTGAGATTTTTGATTGGTATAATGTACTAAACCAAGGTAGAATGTATTAAATGAACAGCAGTTAACCAGTTAGTAGCAATGTAATGTCAAATTGAACATGATTTTGAGACACTGCAGCTTTAAAAGCCCATCCTGTCTTGAGGGGCAGCTGAATCTGTTCTGACTGGTTTATCCTAAGGCAGGAAGTATGGACAGAGATAGCGGGAACAGGAGGTTTCTGTTGGGAAGGGAGTGAGTTATTACAGTGGAAGCAGGCATGCAGTAGTACAGGACTCTTTACCAGAACAACCCCCTTACATATCATGACTTGCAAGGATGATGTCTGGACCCGGGAATGTAAAAAAACCAAAGAGCCCGGTGAGAACACAGCACCACGAGTGATACCCACGCTGGTGTGAGCTTTCTACATTCCTGCCGTTTGGCGAGCTGTGCAGGAGACGCACAAGGGTTTTGTTAACAAAGCCAGCAGATGTTCAGCTGCTAATTGTTCATGCAGCCAAGCACAATTAACATCAATCCACCTGGTCCCTTTTGAGGAAGTACAGTATGAGCCACATTTTTCAACTGAAACCAAAAAGGGAACGATTTCTCGCAGCTGTCTGTCTGCATCTGTCAGACTCGGTCTGCTTAACAAGGTTCACGGATCAGTGTCTTAACGTGTAATCTAATTCACCAATGTCTCTATGTATGTAGAAATTGTATGTGTTTAGAAAAGCATTCAAAAAGTCTTTTGGTTTAACTTTATAGAAGGTGCAGAGGAAGCTCATATTTTGTTCCTTCACCACATAGGAAGTGCTTTGGGTGTGACAGCAGACTTTGCTTATGAATCTTACAGTAAATATTTCTCTGTGCTTGTTTATACACAGCAGATTACTTTAATGTGGTGAAAAAGGCGGTGACATGTAACAGGGTAGGTCTCGCACTTAATTAAATACAAAGATAACCGATAGTCACAAAGCAACTTATTTAATTTACAAAACGAAAATGAGAATAACCAAATAATCTGCCTAAAACTAGCAACAAAAAAAATAAAACTAGGAAGCTTTTGTGATCAATACCAACGCCAACTGCTTGTGAGTGAGTTGAGGGCTGGATCACTGCTTGTGAGTGAGTTGAGGGCTGAATCACTGCTTGTGAGTGAGTTGAGGGCTGGATCACTGCTTGCTGGCTAACGTTGTGTGTGTGTGTATAGGGCACCAAACCATCTACCACCTTGAATAACATTCAATCACATTTTTCATCGCTACACCAAAAATACAAAACAATGAATGTTAGATGGAGAAGGAAGCTGATAAATGAAAGAAGTGCTGTGTATTTAAAATCTACTGTACACAGTTTTTGGAGAAGCATTGCAAATGAGTTCAGCCATTGAGTGTATGCCTATAAAACATGGTTCATGTATATTTCACCCAGTCTTGAACTCAGGTTAATTTATTTGTTTTGTAGTCAAACGGCTGGGCTGCACATCAGTGACTGTTAGGCAAATTGGGTTAATGTAAGAGTACAAATATGTGCAGGAAAGCAAAGCCTAACAAAGGTTACACTGTATTGCTGGCCAGTGAGGTGCATTCATTGTAGCGCTCTGGGGTAAATGAATTCAGAGGGGGCCTAGTGGATTATACAGCGCTGATGTCGTGATTTTTAGGTCTGCTCGCGGAGCCCCGCAGCGGGAAGTCATCTGCACCAGTGTAATGGAAGCAGTGAAGCATTCTGACGTATTTGGGTCTTGGGGATGCGCCTAAACAAAAATCTGGGTTTGAAATCTGAAATAGAGAGATAATGACAACAAGGACACTTGCAGCCGAATGGCTTGGTGAAACTTGTTATGGTATGGCACACGCATACTATTGTATAGGCCTAGTCTGTATAAACCTAGATTGCATTCAGTGCTCAGTACTGATTGAAGCCTTTCAGATGTTGCAACACTGTACATGTTAAAAGGTACCCAGGCATTGCTTACCGTGTCCAGTCAAGAAGTTATTGCAGCAGTGTATTTCTGATGTTCACCCACTGCCCTTCTTTTTGCTTCATTCAGGTATGCATATATCATATATCATATTCCTTAACAGCATCACTAAAGACTGGTGTACTAGAGTGATATTTCATACTTTAAACGAGACACTTGTCATCTGTTTTTCAGGGCAAGGTACACCTGGAACTTCGACTCAGTGAAGTCATTACAGACAGTGGTGTTGTATGCCATAAACTGGCAGCCAGGTGAGTGAAGGCCCTGAAGACTAGATTAATGAGGCAGTTCCAGAACTGTGCAGATCCAGGCTGCAGTGTCACAGGGGTGTGGTGCTATAATTAGTTGACCAATAAAGTGAGTTTTTAATCAGGATTTTTTAATGATCCATAGGCATACCTCGAGCTGTTTGAAATCAACTGAGAACGCCCATACATTTTCCAACCATTAGCTATAGCAGTTTCACTTTCTGAAATGTTCCATCAAAGTTTTGCACGTACAGTAAATTGTCACTACGGTACTTTGATTTGACTCTGTGAAACCGGGTAAAACTGATGTTGATTTATAGTGCAATACAATGTTTAATCTTCCATGGATTACATTTCTTACTCTCTGAAACCGAAAAAAGCACTGCTTGTGAAGATATTACAATATCAAATGCAGAAAAGAGGTGGTGTTCAGGAAACTATAGATGTGCATCATTAGTCATCAGAAGAGGAACCAATCTGAACGGAAACTACTTTAATATCACTTTCTTAGTTTCAGAATCATTTATATTTGTATATTTGTATATTATTATGTATTAGAAAATGGTTTCAGCGCAACAGAGTAGGGGTGGCAGTATATCTGCACAAGTGAGAAATTGCATGATATATCGTATCGTAATAGAGGTATGCATCATTTGTTTCATGATACAAGACCAAAAGCACAACAGAGGTCTATACCCGTTCACGAGTTGTTTAAACTGACCAGTTACATTATCAGCCTTCATGTACGTGTCGATTGGTCATTTTTGCATGTTCTGCCCATAATAACGGCCATGTACCTCTTAGTCTTGTAGTTATCTGTCCCTGACCAATGTCTTTGTGTGTAGAAATTGTATGTGTTTAGAAAAGCATTTAAATAGTCTTCCGGTTTAATATCGCAATACGTGTTGTATCATGACATAAGTATATTGTTACACCCCTAGTGAGAAACAAACAGGGTAAGAAGCATTCCACAGGCCCTTTGAATGCTGTTTGCTTTAGACAGTTACAATCTGTTAATTAAGTAAACCACAACAGGGTTTTTTTTTTGTTTTTTAAGATGCTTATCATACTGTTCATTTCTATCACCTCACACCTCTTTCCTGAAAATCTTTTTTTTCTTCACGTTTTCTTGAGACAGATGTGTGTTGCTCTTACTCATTCTGCATGCTGACAGGAACAATGGCATATTTGTTGGATTTTATTTTTTGCCTCTCCTGGCTTTTCACATCAGTTAAGCTTCCACTTAGAAAGCTACTTTCCAACAGAAAAAACAAACCATCCTAGACCATGGTGTTATTGAATGCATTACCGCTGTGAGTCATAGTGGCACGTAATACAAAACAAATCCATTCACACTCGCTTTACCAAGGTCACACGAAGTTCATTCCGTCTCCAACAGAATCGTACTGAAGCAAAAATAATAATACAAAAATTACTTCATTTGGTGTTCATTACCAATATCTTAAAAAATAAGGATTGAAAGTCAGTTGGCCACTTTAAGCTGCTGTTTTGGAAATAAAAAAACACTGCAGAGCAATACAAATGGCAGGTGCTGGCAAGATTCTAGGCCCCTCCACCATGACTACCACCACTCGATATTCTATGTTAATGCTTCAAATCATCTTGAGGAAAGGTTCCATCAACAAGTGACATTTAAAACGGCCACATTTCCACAGGGACAGACAACACCCCTTGGATCGCTCAGATCAAATCAGAATGTTTTGTGTTTCTCTCTCTCTCTCTCTCTCTCTCTCTCTCTCTCTCTCTCTCTCTCTCTCCCTCCCTCCACAGAATCCACGCAAAGTGTCAAACTAGCTTTATAATCACCATGTACAGTGGGATTAATCATTTCTGGACACTCTAAATCTGTGAATATTTTGCACAATAATTGATTTGGGCCAATTATTTAAGGTTACAAACTTGAAATGAATTCACAGAAATGTATCTGTTTTTTGTTTGTTTGCGTTCTTATTTTCCAATACAAGCGTTGGTACACCTGCAATAAACATTCTATCCCCCTCGAACAGTATCTAATATGCGGTCCCCGCAGCCTCCTAATGTTACAAGAACACTGTACTAAACTGTACAAAAGATTTGTCTGATGAAGCTGTGTGTAAATGACTGACTATTAAGGCATAGTGTTGCTTTCTCAATGTTATCGTTATCCCCACAATGTTGAATCCTGCTACAGCAATAATCAATTTCTCTCCACTGTTCTTTGTTGAGTTTTTTTCACACCAAAAAGGGCCTCATTAATTCAGAACCAAAGCCCTCGGGGGGTCCCTGGTTAGAGTGTCATGTAACTGATTGACAAAAATAGATTATGTGGTTTAATGTGAGTGTTGGTGCCCCCCAGGTGGCTACTTGAGGTTTTAAAATAGAATTAACTGCAGAACATGGCTGAATATAAGCAAAGCGATGAGTGATTCATTTACAGTACAATTCAATTTCCTTCTCACCCACAAGCCACACGAATGGGAATGAGAGCCCTGGTGCCTTCCTAGCCGACATCATGACCTATATATTGTACATTAGAAAGCCTGTTCTGAATCTGCATTTTATACACTTTGTGTGTGCGCTGCAAGGGTGTGTACTTGTACATGAGCTGTATTGATTTTTCTATGCTGCATGTTGTGTAAATAGCAAAGCCCACCATTTTAGCTAATTATAATGCATGGTATTGTATTTATGTATGTATTTATTTTTTGGGGGTGGGAGGTGGGCAGGGGAGTTTCAAGGTGTACAGAGTCACTGCTGTGGACCCAACCCAAAAACTAGCCACCAAGCTTTTAAAGCCTCCAGTTCCTTCACAGCTGGATGTAACCAGTGCTGCTCACCCGCCAGCTTTCATAATCACTAAATTCACAACGGGGAACTAAAGCGATTGCACTAAGTGCTGTGCTTTTTTTTTTAAATGGGTGAACTGAACAGGCCCGCAAAACTATCCTGGTGGATTATTTATATAAATTTAACCTCAGCTTTTCAATAATAATAGTAAAAGAAAAAATGAAAATTGAAGCAAGATAAGAGATAGAGAGAGAGAGAGAGACAGAGAGAGAGAAAGATGATGAGGGCGTGGATGTGGGGGGGAGGAGGAGAAGATTAGTCATTCTTTGATTGCCAGGCTTTACCAGCTTCCTGCTAGGCTGTAATTTATCCTAATTAAACCAGTCCAAATCACTTTCTAAACTAGCTAAGAAAGCATCCTGTCAGGAGGCATGTTCTGCTGAATGCCACCGGAGGTTACGCCGGGGTCCTTGCTTGTCATGGTTCTGACGCACTGGATTACAGCACCTGGCTCAGGGAGTGACAGGGGCCGCTAGCTGGATCATCTAGGTCACTGGAGGTACACAGCGGATGTTGTAATACTCTTAATGACTGGAGTGCTGATGAATCAGCAGGGCCCTATGTATGTAGATAAGGGGATTGGATCAATATGCAGCTCGGTTAAGGCTTCTGAAAGAGAAATAAAAAACGACACGCTTGTACAAAAAAAAAGTGTGTTGAGGTCAAAGACGGCAAGGAGTTTGCAAGGCTTCTCCCAAACGTGGACTAAATGAATAGGCGCCTGCTGACGGGTGCCTGACCCCAACAACTGCAAACCCTGTTAATTAGTCGAAGGGCAGTCTTTTGACAAAGCCCTATTGTTCTGCACATTGTAGCAGAACACATACAGGTACCTGTTCCGAATGCCTAATTCATTCCGCACCTACAGAAGTGAGTTGAGGCTTTTGTGTTTGAAGAAATGTTACTGAATGGTTGGTTTGACCAAACCCTGTTTTTACATTGCACAGTGAAAATGGGTAGTGAATTTTAAGGTCGGAAATGCATTAGGTGTTAAACCCTTTTAAATGGTTAATACTAAATTGCAGTGTAATGGTCACTGAAGCAGAACATGGGGTTACACTGCACTTGTGGGACTACTTGCCTATTATTATTACATGCATTGTTTGTCTATTAGTGAATAGTGCCCAATTAATCGGGGATCCCAAGACAATTAGTGATAAAACAGGTTTTATTCTGTACATAGTTTTGATTTCGAATGTATTATGTGTGTGCTCAAAATAAAAAGTGATCACAAAAAATAAAATGGGTTTTATTGGGGTTAAATAAGGAGCAACTACCCCCCAGGGTATTAGTACAGAAGTGGTCTGAGTTCACTCCAGCACAAGCTCTTTTTGGCCTAACGTAAACCGGTAATTCATATTGTCCTTCAAGCACAGCAAACATGACAGAAATGAAAAACAGGACAGCACATACATTAAAGTCATCTATGGCGACAGCTCAGCTGTGTCAAGGAACTTGTCAAGCTATCTTACTCAGCAGGGGATGCACATCACAGCATCCCGCCCGTGGGATCATTGTTCCTCTCTTGATGCTTTCTGAGGCTCGTTATGCTGTTACAAGGTAAACCCAATAAGAGTTGTAAACCGTTTTGGAAACTGCCCTAAGAGTTAGTACTTTTGCGATACAGTAGTCTCTCGCTAAGACAGAGACCGCTGTGCCATACATTCGGATATGCCAGGCATGGCGTATGCACCTCAATAATATCCAATTAAGTGTGACGCTAGATCACTGAATTGCATGATCCAAAGAAAGACACTGAGAAAAACAAAAAACAGACAGAATGAAAATAAACGGAAGAGCAGAAAGAGCCTACTAAATCACTGAAATGAAGTATTAAAAGAGGGCATATAAACTCACTCTACAGAGTTTAAACTAATTGTGATCGATTTGTTGGAAAAGGGCGAGAAGCTTTCAGAAATACTGAACCAGTGGTTTGAAACACAATAATTAAAATTCTGAATTTAAAGTCTTTAATTGCTTTTGCAAAGAAAGTCTGATTCCTATCAACAGAAAACAAAAGTAGCAGGCAGGCATTGTGTTTTACTTGAAGTCCCGCTTATGCTAACATTTTCTATATAAATATAAAAATATAATATGTGCAGTATATTTAAGGTACTCTATAGTTTCATAACGTGTCCACTCGGCACCATGATCTATTATCTGTTAATTGTGTACTAAGTAGGCTACGGTAAAAAAGAAAATGCGCTAAAATACTTTAATTACAATTTAAAGTAATATTTTAGTATTTCTGCATTGTACAGCAATGTATACATTGCAGCAGTATGATTTATTTTGTGTTACTGGTAGCCTATAGGCTAAAGTAAAAAGAAAGTGGGCCAGGTATTTGTTTGATTTTACTACTGAACTGTATGCTGTATAGGCTTACTGTGCAGATTTATATTTTTACATAATGTAATGTGTAGGGAGAACACACTAATGGTATTTCAGCACAAGGATTTATACATTTAAAATAAATTGAGCACTATAAATGTGTGTGTGTGTGTGTGTTTTATTATTTTTTTTATTCTATATATATAAACCTGGCCACCTTATTATTTCTCTTGACATGTCCTGTTTAGCAAGTGACTTCTGTATGTCAATATGTCAATATTAGTTTGTTTCTGTAGAAATGTTTTTAGAGTTGTTTTGATGTTTCATTTATTTTGGGGATTATTTAGCACTTCTGTGATAAGGGTGTATTGAGAGAGTTCATAAAAAGTGCTAAAGCTCAGTTCACTATGAAAAGCCACTACCTTGAGTGTTGAATCATCTCAGATTTAAATGGGATTTCAAGTGCTTCTTAGTTCATCTCATGTGGTTTCTAAATTACTGTCATTATTAGGTAGCATAACCACAGTGTTTTCATAGCGATTTAACCAAAGGAATTCAATGACTGGACAAATATCACCAAATATTATTGCACAGTGAGTCTGAGTGGCGGAGAGAGAACCCCTTTCCACATAGCCTGTGTCTTTGTGTACCGAATAACGGCAATACAAATTCTACCAATAATGCTTTGCTTATGTATGCAATGTTAAAACGAAAACATAAAAGTGAATATTAAATGAACTTGAAAAGGGATGCTGCCAACTTGCACATGAAACGCTGGTTATATAAATAGGCTAAACCAACAGGAAGTTCCAAGGGGACTAGTTCCCTGGATGGCTTTATTATTAACCACAGCTTGCTGACCATTAGCTTTACATTGAGTGCAGAGGGATGCTGAGTGTTAAGCATTGATACCACTAATAGCAATCCTCTAAGGCTATTTAAATGAGAGTCTTAAATATTACATTTCCTTCCATGCTAATCTGATTGCTAGTGAGAAACAGAATGCTGAATACACTGGGGAGGATGCAGCCCTGCTCATTTGCCCACTGATTTCCCTGCTTCAGTTGAACAAGAACCGTAAAGCTTCTTGATCTTCTTTCATTGAAATCGCGAGGCGGTACAGTTACATTGAGACGGGGGGATGGGGGAGCTGGCAGTTCTGAGGCTCATCAAAATAATTGTTTCATGTTTTAGAAGAGTGTGCAATTAGTAAAATAATTGTAGCTATCAAAATCAAGATATTTGTTGGAAGGAGCAGTTTTAAAGACGCAGATGATTTTACTGTCTGTTGTTGGAACGCTCTTGTGTAGTAATCTGTCTTTTGTAAAAGGGTGTGAACATATGTTCAAGATTGTCTCACTATTAACGTTACACATTGTTATGTAAAGCCAAGGTCATTTCCAGCTGCAGCTTAATAGGTTGTGTCAGTTCAAAGTTGTTTGCTAAACACAGCGTGTGCAGATAGTACATACCCGCTCTGAGGCCACAGTCAAAGGGGTAAAAAAAACAAAAACATTTACAAAGCTGACACTTTGATGCTAGCCTGCTGAGCGGATGGGCGTGTGGCTTTCAAGATGAGGGAAAATACCACAAAGAAAAAGAAATACAAAAGCTTTAGCCTGAAAAAAGTGCCATTGCCTTAGAAGAGTCCTGGGGGAGTTCTGCTATAGAGTATATTAGAGATCTATACTGGAGCTAGTATGGAGTAGAGTCATTCTATATGTCTCTTAAAAGGCCCAATCTGCTGATAGACAAGATGTTGCATGCTGTGATTTCCGTTCTGTATCAAAGACATTCGTTTTGGGTAGGATATTAGCACAGGAATTAAGGAGGATGTCCTGTACACACATACACACATGTGAAATGAAACTCCCAGAGGCATCTTTAATATGTTTATACTTCCAAGAATGTGGAGATGTTAAAAAAAAGTAAAGGAGTGGTTTTATCTGTCACTTGCTCTCAGATAATACAGTCTTCAAATCTACTCTGTTTGTTTATTTAACAAAAAGAATAATGGTATGCTTTTTTGTTTTTAATGCATTATTTTTCAAATTTCTTCCCCAGAGTTTTAGAGTGCCAAGACTTGCCAATAGTGAATGGACAATGTGATCCCTATGCCACTGTCACCTTATTCGGGCCCTCCAGGTAATGCAGAGTCTTGCTGGAATTCACAATTCAATTCACAGTGGGCTATGTTCTGTTTTAAATTCAGTTTCATTACCATTCAAGTTCAGTTTGCACAGTAAGAGCTGGTATTGACTGAGTAGGATTTGTTTTTGTTGGAATTAACTAGTGTTTTGACTTGATTTGGGTCCTGTACCCTCTAGTGCAGCATTAAGATGCTACCATACCAGAACACTATTGGACTCAAACTTTTTACCCCATTGGTATACAAGGTGCACAGCTTCTATCCTCAAGGCCACAGGCCATTCCATGTTTTTCTGGTCATCCTTATTTTATAACAGCTGTGCATAGTAAAAGAATAGCAAAGCACAGT
This sequence comes from Acipenser oxyrinchus oxyrinchus, assembly GCA_030684275.1. Lineage (NCBI taxonomy): Eukaryota > Metazoa > Chordata > Actinopteri > Acipenseriformes > Acipenseridae > Acipenser > Acipenser oxyrinchus. The sequence goes on along the minus strand of CM060255.1, from coordinate 27,744,301 downwards.
AAAGCATATTGAAAGCATGCTAAACTGTAGGCAAGCGTTGTAAAGCCCAAAGAGGTAGGATTTAAGCGTATAAAAAAAATGTCAAACCGTGGTAATTTAGTTACATGCACAGTGTAACCATGGGAAAACTGCAAAATTACTATGCAAAATGTATTGTGGAAAATTATATAGATGTCTTGGATGCATACATACACTTTATAAATTCCTACTTTAAAAAAAAAAAAAGGAAAAAGAAATCTCCTAATTTGTTTTCTTGTGAATTTTCTTGAGTATGGACAAGTCCCCTCTAACACTTACATTTTATACTGTTACTGACAACTGTTAACAAAAAAATACTATAAAATGTACACTACTTGTGGCTTTTAACCCAAATCTGCAGACGTGGTTGGTGCTTGGGCTTGACGTCACTGTGCAATCTTGGGTTCTATTTTGACACTTTGTTTTTCCCTTGGTGGTAGGTCTGAGGCGAAGAAGACGAAAGTGAAAAGAAAAACCAACAATCCCCAATTTGATGAAGTGTTCTATTTTGAGGTTCGGGCATTTCATCTATTTTACTGGCTTGCAGGTTCCTTTCCCTCTTTTTTCAGTCAGAATATGTTGTTGTTGTTGTTGTTGTTGTTGTTGTTGTAGTTGTTGTCCATGCATGCTGTTTTAAAAAGTACTTGCGATTCCTGTCTCTCTTGAATGTCATACAGAGACACGACACAGAATCACCACAATGTTTCCATGCCTCTCAAAAGGGCAGCCAGCTAGGCTGTGTCCTTCTCAAGTACCCACTTCCTCAAACCGGAACCTCCTTCTACATAGCAGCTGCATGATCGAATATGAATGGGGAAATAAGACAAGGAACCCAATTTATATTTTACAAATGCTGACAATGGAGCGCTTTCTTTTAGCTGAGAATACAACCAGCTTCCTTCTTTTTTCAAACTTACGAGTGTAATATGACCGTAATCAACTCGGACTGAATTTGTTGGATCTTAGATCTTGCCACAGCTTTCAGTGCAGAAGCAGGAGCGATAGTAAACTGGTAGGTTGACTAAAGTTAAAGTATGTATTGCACACTGAACTGACATTGCATTCCACCACTTTCCATCTTGTGTCCTTCCTTGGTGTTTGAAAATTGGGTTTGTTGCCTTGGTTCGCTGTGTGGGTTTCATTTTTTTTTTTTTGTGGTTAGCCTCTGTGGTGGGTGGGGCAGCCAGTCAGTCAAGGCAGTGTCATTAGGAGCGTGTGTTAGGCAATTCCCTGCAACCTTACATCATCCCCTCGGTTGAGCTGTAGCGCCCAGTATGCTTGACACATGAGGCCCTTCAGCTGTGCTCTTTAATTGCCGAAGCACTTCAGTTATGCCAGTTATGTCTTTTTGTTTCTTCGCCAATAAGGGGAGGGGTAGTTTCCCACTTATCTGGCACAGCTAATGCAGGAGGTATGTGTTTCCATTTAAAACAGCACAATGGTAAACTGTTGAATCTCATCTCTTCCTCGTGAGTTTTAAGTTTTACAAGTCACTGGTGTCGGTCATGGTTTGACTGCATCCTTTTCACCTGTGAGGGAAATCTGCTTTTCTTTTAATCCTGATTTATACAGTGCTTTCAAATGTTTAGCTGTTTAACATGTTCTGTGCTATAGGTGATGTGGTCTGCTTATAGCTGCTAGACCATCCAATACTAATAAGAGGGACCAGTGAATCATATTGCAAGAGAAAAGATTTTTAGAGCCTTTGTTGTGATCTCTTAGAAGTCTGCTTCCCACAGTGTCCCTCTGCAAGCCACTAGTTATGCTCCTACTAGCACCTACAACAGTAGAAGGTTATTGGACTCAGATGTAGCTCAGGCAGCAAAACACCAATTAAAAAGGGGATATGATTTTACAAAAAATACATTTAGAGCAATTTATTTAAAATTAAAGTAAAAAACAACACATTTGTAAAACCATTTAACAGTTTGATTGCAGGTACTATACAGTGCTACGCTGCTTATTTGTTCCTGTTGTCTGTCCTAGGATTCTGTCTCGTTATACCTGAATTCAGTAATGATCTCTTTCTTTTTCGTCATTCCTGGAAACGCTGTGTATGTCTGAACCCCCACCTAGGTTGTAAGGAATGGGGTTAGGAGGCTGGCTTGATGGCTTCTTCATTTTCACTTTAGGGCTGCTCCTGCATTACTTGTGGGATAACAAACAGATGATCAGCTTCAGTCCGTACATGCTGAATTCAAATGCTTGTTTTCAATAAACCTGGAATAAATACACTCCCTTAGTATATTCTCTGTCTACCTGATGTGTAGATTTCAGATACATATACTTTACTGCTACTGGTATACACAATGAAACAAGGCCACTTTCTTCCTTGTGTGTTTCTTTCTTGCAGTTTTAATCACACAGCGTTGTGGTTGGTTTTGGCTGGGTGGAGTACATTTCTCAGGGTTCTTGTGAAGAGAGTTAGCATCAGTATTGTTTTGAACTGCATCCTCACTGAATACAGTGGGTGTGTTAATCTTGATAGCATACTGCAGAATTAGGAGACACATCCCTTGTAAAAATTTAGCACTGCATTTTTGCAGCTTTACCATGATTATTGTTATACTATGCATTTACCATAATTTACCCTGGTTTGCCATGTTTATTAATATGCTTTGCCTTACCTGGCTATTCTTTACAATGCTTGCCTATGCTTTATTACACTTTGCTATCCTTTTACTGTGGTAAACATTTTTAAAAGATACCCAGCTCTGTCTCTCAATTAACTGCCACTAGTCAACAATGCAAATTAGGAAAGTGTCTTGTTATAGCCATACAGGCAGTTAAATTGGTCACACTTTAAAATCCCTGGGCAGATGGCGTTCATTCTAGTGCCTGCTCTTGGTGTTTGTGACACCCAATCTGTAATGACACACCAGGCTCCAGGAATGGTGTCTATGCAGCAAGAAACAAGCTAATTGTACATTGGTTTAAGTCATAAATGGAAAAAGCAGCATGGAAAAGTCGTGCTTAGTCAGGGCAGATAAGTTCAGTGGAGAACTGAATCACTTATCACATCTGTGTGTGACTTTAATATAAACATATGTACCTCTTTTTGAGATGTTCCAGCCATTTTTAGGTGTTGTTTTTTTTTTGGACAAATCTGTGGACATTTTATGCACACGTTGTTTGTTTTCACTCATAAAAACCGGTATTGTTAGTTTGGCTTGCCAAAGTTGTCAAAAAGGAGGAAGTGGCGCGCATGATTATACGTGATTAGACAGTGTGTGTGTGTGTGTGTGTGTGTGTGTGTGTGTGTGTGTGTGTGTGTGTGCGTGTGTGTGTGAGAGTCAAGGAATTCTAGAGAATTTAAATTCTAAAGCTTCTTTTGTTTACCACTACAGGTGACCAGGCCTTTAAGCTACACCAGACGATCCCACTTCGATGTTGAAGAAGAAGATGTGGACAAGATGGCAGTTAGGTAGGGAAAGAAATGCTTAAAAACTAGTGCTACAGGAACTGATTATTCAATTATTGGGATGAGCTCGTGTGAACAGGCTGGCTGTAGGGGTGACGTCAGGCCAAGAAATGAATGCAAGACACACAGCAACTGCGGGTGAAACTGAGACGCTGCGGCGCTCAGTTTTTTATTAACACCAATAAAAATAAAAGGCTTAAACAAAGCAAAACACTCAAAATAAACGGCACAATGGCCAAACGAACAAACAGACAAAACAAACAAACAAGTATCGTGCTGGCAAAGTAGCAATTGTTATTATTTAATTACGTTTAATTATTTTTCTCCTCTCCACTCTTGAACATACCAACCCCGAGTGAGTGACTCGTCCGACTATTTATACAGCTGTGCTGGGATTCAATTGCTAATTAATCATTCACTTGAATTCCAGCACATGTACTAATTTGTGCAATCCCGTGTTCACATACTATTACGTTTCATCTGCATGTGAAGTGATTGTGCCATCCTCGTGTCTTAATACAACTGTATGTTTTAAATCACTCGTGCTACACAGACCCATTTATATCCCGTGCACTTACACATACACCAACAATAACACACTACATACAACAGATTACACATAAAATACGCACAGGGGCAGGGCACTCTGCCACAGCTCACCACAGAAATCAGGTGCTGACAGTCAGGGGAGGGTCATTGGTGTTGAACAGGCTCATTGAACAAAGTGACACAAGTGAAGAAACAGGATTTGGGATGATTGCTGCTTTTCTTGGACTGTGGTGAACAGCGATCCACACAAATCAAGCAGCTGTTTGTTCTCTTGTTTCACTCTGAATGGTAAATTAACCCAATCAACAGCAGTGACCCTCACCTGATCGTCTGCAGCTGATATGTGTAGAGAGCTCAATATGAATAATCACATAATCGGTTCATGCAGCTCTATTAAAAACGCACCAATCCTTCTCAGCTCTACAATAGGCTTGACACACCTTGCATCACAAGCTTGTCAGGCCCCAGAAGCTAAACCAGGCTTTGAAGGAAAACCTGCATAGATTTGTGGCTTTATGCATGGTACAGCATGGTTTTAGGGGGTAGCATGCTGTTTCATGCATCTTTAAATCAAAGTTATGCTTCCACACTGACTGCTGTAAATGACTTGGTCCTGGTCTGACAGATCTAAGACCTGTTTTAATACTTTAGCCCTGCTGTCCTTCCAAACCCAGCAAGTGTTCCTCTCCCAGATCACATCTGTTTGTCTCTGGTTCTTCCCTCGGATTCTCACATCGTGGTCTGACGAGCTGATCCCCAGAGATTTTTGTTGGCACACGTCCTAGTGTAAAAACTTGAGCTCATTTTTAAAAAACTGAATCTTTTCACAAGGATTTGTTTTTTTTTGCCAGATTTCTTGGTGATGAACTGAACAGACCTGAGCATGACACATTTACTCCAGTCTAGCAAGCGAGTGCTTAAGGAAACTTATTACTAACATAAGTCATTTTAGTTCTAGTTTATTTTTTTAACTTTTTTTATTTTTTTTATTCAAGAATAAGTACCATCAAATAACATTTTAACCATTGTTACTCATATTCTTTGAGTTATAAAATGTGCATTCCTTAATATTCGGTTTTTAAGTAAAAAACAAAAAAAAAAACATTTTTAACTTGTTGTCTCTCTTTCTTTTTTTAGAATTGACTTATGGAATGCCAGTAACTTGAAGTTTGGGGATGAATTCCTCGGGGAAATTATAATTCCATTGAAGGTGCTTAGACAGTCCAGTGTCCACGAAGCATGGTAACAAGAGTTTAATAACTTCTGATTTGAAACATGAATGAACAGAGGCTTAGAGGGAAGGGCCTTAGTTAAAGACACCAACAGTGTGTAACACAGGCTGCTTTGTATCTATTGTGACACACAACTAAATGTTTGTGGTTATTTAGACCAGCGTTTCCCAACCTTTACCAGCCCAAGTCACACTTACGTAAATAAAAAAATTCTGCGCCCCCCCCCGCCCCTTATTATTATTAATAATAATAATAATAATAAGAAGAAGAAGAAGAAGAAGAAGAAGAAGAAGAAGAAGAAGAAGAAGAAGAAGAAGAAGAAGAAGAAGAATATTATAAACAAAACTTACTTTCAATGTGAAATTTGAGCTTGCATCGATGTACACAGTCGCTTTATCCTGGCAGGAATTGATGACAGTGAAACTCGGAGCTCTTGCTCAACCGATCTCAGACGTTATCTTTGTTGGTTTTTTATGTAAGTCAGACTTGAAAAACTTAACTCGCACATGAAGGTTGTCGAAAATGGCAACAAAATTGAGATGGCATGGTCTGAGACTACCGGATATTCATTTGCAACAGTCAACCAGAATGTGTCCAACGGCATGTCGCCACATTTAATTTTAAAACTCTGATCCGTCCTTAACTGGGTAAGTTGCTCTTGAGCCATTATTGAAATATTCTTAGCGCTTTCCATTGCAGATGAACTCCAAGGATCACAGACCCAGTCACATCTTCAATATGAACTGAAGAGAAATAAAGGTTCTCATTTGCCTGTTCAGATCGTTGCGGTGTCAGAAAATATCAGCCAAGTAGGCAAGCTTTGAGCACCATGCTACATCAGCAATCAGGTAGATTCCTCCGAAGTTAAGAAGGTTTTTAATTCCTCTCTTAGTTCGTACAAATGTTATAAAACTTTTCCACGGGAAAGCCAGCGTACGTCTGTATGCAAAAGCAAAGTGTGATGTTCTGCTCCCATATCCTCACACAACAAGGAGAAAAGGCGACTTTTCGAAGGGTGTGCTTTTATGAAGTTCACAATCTTTATTGCTCCATCCAACACTAAAGAGATTTCTTCAGGCAATGTTTTGGCCTCAAGCACTTTCCTGTGCAGAAAACAGTGGGTGACCAGCACATCGGCGTTTTGTTCTTTGACCCTGCTTACAAATCCTTTTACCTTCACTGTCATTGAAGCAGCCCCGTCTGTGCAAACACTGAGGCAGTTTTTCCAGTGCAGTTCTCCCTGCTCAAGATAGGCCGTTGTCACCCTGAATATTTCTTCTCCAATTGTTTTACCTGGCAGCTGTTTGCTAAATAAAAAAAATTCTTTTATACAGTCTCCGTCAGTGAACCTGACGTTAGCCAAGAGCTCAGCATGACCACTGATGTCTGTTGACTCGTCAAGCTGCAGTGCAGAGAACACGACAGAATACATTTTGGATCCGTCCACAAAACAAATTTATATAAACGATACATTTCATTTATTAATTTATTTATTTTTGTCATGTGTGACCTTTCCATTTTTTTCTTTACTTTTCCAAAATTCCGTGGTACACCTGTTCATGTCTGACGGCACACCGGTTGGGAAACGCTGATTTAGGCAAAATAAATATTCGCATTTCACCTTGAAGTACCTTGTCAGTAGTTACAATAATTTTAGAGCTAAATAACTTTGATTTGGATATGGCATATTACTTTCTAAGAGTTATTGTTTGGGGGTGCTATTCTTTTTAGTTGTATTTGCTGTTGAGCACAAACAAAAGTGAACGATTCCTCTTAAGATGTTTAGTGCAGTACCACTCATGCAGTCTTATGATGACATGACTCATCCCTGCAGAATGTCACTGCTGCTGTACAACCAGTCATCATGTTTACACTTCAGAAATCCTCAATATGTATGTTATGCTTGTTGATTTCTGTCAGTTCGTACAGTTACTCTCTTTTGGCATGGACACAGAAAGCACTGTGTTTGTTTTTGCACTGATCTACCAGTTTTAACACAGGTTTGTTTTCAAGTATTCATATTGTAAAATTCTGAATATCCGCTGAACTATTTTTAAGCATAGATATTTTGGTGGGGGGAAATGTTGATTGATGTGCAAGCTGCCTTGCAGTTTGTAAGCGCAGCATGTGGAAGGACACGATCAAGGTGATGACTGCACCTCAACAAGTTTCTCCTGTTTGAAATATTCAAGCTCAATGAATGAAATGAAAACAACCTGCGCTCTGATTTAAACAGTGGCAGATTGTGTTACTCTCGCTCAAACTGAGAAACACGCTCTCTCCCGGATTCTTTGCTGTATTCTGATTGTATTAACACTTTGTCGACCATGTGTAGGGTCTTGTTTAATCTCAAGGGCCTGGTTTGAGGTTTTTTTGTTATGTTGTTTTTTTAGGTACTTTCTGCAGCCAAGGGACAACGGAAGCAAGTCAATCAAGCCCGATGACCTGGGCTCCCTCAGGTTGAACATAGTTTACACAGAGGACCATGTGTTCCCGGCAGAATATTACCGCCCTCTCAGAGATTTGTTACTGAAATCAGCAGATGTTGAGGTGGGGCTTCCTGTTTACCTGTCGACTTCAGCATTCTGAACTAGCTCTGATATCTAAAAAAACCGTCTTGTTTAAAAGTGAGGGGTTAACCTCAGTTTGGGTGTGTTTGGGTGTGAAAAGTTGCAGAAAATAACTTGCATCCGCACTATGAATTTACATTTCAGTTTGCACTCTTTAGATTTAAAATCCTCCATATTTAAGAAAATCTCATTCCCCCTTTTTTAAATAACAGAAGCTTTAAAATTAGTGTAAATTAGTGTAAACACCTCCATTAATTAGTCATTTGTTTTGGTAAAATTATGTTACAATAGTTTTGGCCTGCTGTTCTTTTGAAACCTCCATCAGAGTTAAAAGAGTTAAAACTACACCAAGTCAAGTAATATAATTTATAATGTAGTGCTTTGAACATACTGTGTGCATAAGCAGTGAGTGAACAGTGTTGTCTTCTCAAAATGGGTTTCATTCCACTGGTCCTTCACTGCATTGAGGTTTGGTTGGATGGGCCAAGGGTACACGTGTGTGAATATCAAGTCTGATTTGAACTTCACGCATCCAGATGCGACCCTAAGGACTCTTAGCATTGTTTTGGCACGTGCAGTTTTTCTGTGTTACAGAATACATGACTGGGACCCAGCCCATTTGTAGCACTGTTTAAACAACAGAAACCCTCTCTGTTGGTCAATGGGAACAACTGGAGTCTCGGTGTAAAATACACAAGGTGGGAGCAGTGCAAGTTTAACCCTGTGGTTTTTGCTTTTTTGTGTCCCCCAGCCAGTATCTGCCTCTGCCGCTCACATGTTGGGTGAGGTCTGCCGAGAAAAACAGGAAGCGGCCATACCATTGGTTAGGCTCTTTTTGCACTATGGGAAGATTGTGCCTTTTCTCAGTGCAATTGCAAATGCAGAAGTTAACAGAACTCTGTGAGTATATTGTTTATGTCAAGCAAGTCTTTTACAACAAGGTTGCATAACACTGTGTTTATAGTGGAGACCCTGTGTGTGTGTGTGGATTGGACAAAATTTGAGAAAATGTCCCCACAAAGATAGTAACTCCTGAAAAACCATTGTCCACTCTTGGTAAAACACCTTTTAAACACCTTGTCTGACTGGAGTTAGTAAATAAAAATGTAGTGAGTCAATAAGAATTCCCCACAATTATAGGAATGCAAATGTACGTGTGTGTGTGTGTGTGTGTGTCTGTGTGTGTCTGTGTGTGTCTGTGTGTGTCTGTGTGTGTGTGTGTACATATACTGCCCGGCCCTAACCAAAGGTATTGGGGCAGCAGCCATGAAACAGAACGACTGGGAGAGGGGTTTATTTTCTTTTTACGTCGCCCACACCCCTAACTTACTCAATATCTTGGTCTCCCTGAATATACTGTACAGTCGTCTTAATGATGTTAATGAGAAAGCCATGTCACAAGTGTACTCATTCCCCAAAATGTTACTTGTTTTCTGGAATACACAACGACTAGCGGTGGGTTTATATTGACCATTAACCCCGCGCTATGGTACGGATAGCTCTGGTTTTGTATTTACAGCTGTTGTAAGAGGTGTGTGTGACTAACATTGAATTATTTTGACACATATACAGGAATGGACATTTTTAGCCCACTTGCTTGTGTTGGGTGGAACTTGTCCAAATCACAAAGCTCACAGTCTTGTTTACACACTGACACAGAGCTACCAGAAGACCACTTTCCACTGACTCAGATGGGTTGGCAGGTTGCCACTGGCTTGCATATGAATGCTCTATATGTAACAATATTTATGTGTATGGTGGCACAGGTTCATTTTTGAGTGATAAATTGCATATATAATACAGTATTGTTGTTGTCCATAACGGAATGACATTAAAGACTGAGGTTTTCAAATATGTCCATTGTTTCTGATGAGGTGGCATTCAATCTCGTAGTAAAACCTGGACTGGGTGAAGCTGCTGTGCAATAGGAGTCTTATTTCCATCCCTGCAGCTCTTTGCCTAATAGCTTCATGACTCTATTCAGTGGACTGAGGCTATGGTATTGAATGTTAGCTTTTTTCCTTCCAGAGATCCAAACACCATTTTCAGAGGAAATTCATTAACATCCAAGTGCATTGATGAGACCATGAAACTGGCAGGGATGCATTATTTACAAGTTACATTGAAGCCAATCATAGACGAGGTGAGTACTGCACTCTGCATTGATCTGGGGTGCACTACGGTAGCTGGTTGATCTGGGGTGCACTACGGTAGCTGGTTGATCGGGGTGCACTACGGTAGCTGGTTGATCGGGGTGCACTGCGGTAGCAGGTTGATCGGGGTGCACTACGGTAGCTGGTTGATCTGGGGTGCACTACGGTAACTGGTTGATCTGGGGTGCACTCCGGTAGCTGGTTGATCTGGGGTGCACTACGGTAACTGGTTGATCGGGGTGCACTCCGGTAGCTGGTTGATCGGGGTGCACTCCGGTAGCCGGTTGATCTGGGGTGCACTCCGGTAGCTGGTTGATCTGGGGTGCACTACGGTAGCTGGTTGATCTGGGGTGCACTCCGGTAGCTGGTTGATCTGGGGTGCACTACAGTAGCTGGTTGATTGTGGTGCACTACTGTAGCTGGTTGATCTGGTGTGCACCACGGTAGCTGGTTGATCGGGGTGCACCACGGTAGCTGGTTGATCTGGGGTGCACTACGGTAGCTGGTTGATCTGGGGTGCACTACGGTAGCTGGTTGATCTGGGATGCACTACGGTAGCTGGTTGATCGGGGTGCACTACGGTAGCTGGTTGATCTGGGATGCACTACGGTAGCTGGTTGATCGGGGTGCACTACGGTAGCTGGTTGTTCGGGGTGCACTACGGTAGCTGGTTGATCTGGGGTGCACTACGGTAGCTGGTTGATCGGGGTGCACTACGGTAGCTGGTTGATCTGGGGTGCACTATGGTAGCTGGTTGATCTGGGTTGCACTACGGTAGCTGGTTGTTCGGGGTGCACTACGGTAGCTGGTTGTTCGGGGTGCATTCTGGTAGCTGGTTGATCGGGGTGCACTCCGGTACCTGGTTGCCGCTCTGTGTACTGTAGTTTCCTTAGATGCGGCTCTATATAAACTATTGGGATATAGATTTTCCTCTGTGCAAGTGTTTGCCCCACTTCAAAGCTGACCTAACAAAGAGAAAAGTCATGAAACCCTTTATTTAACTTTATTATAGAGGTAACTGGTAACTCAGTAGCAAGCAACAAAAAATATTAGTACAATACAGTACAGCAAAAATATTGAGCTCAAAACATGTCCCTATTCACCTCTAACAGCATGGGGATGCACAGTACAGTGAAGCTTCCCACATTGCTATCCATAACTATAAACACTTGCAGTATATATAGCAGTGCCAAAAAGAAAGTTATACATTTAGACAAACATCTCATTGTTGCTTTCCACAAAGTAGCTATTAAACAATCACACAGGCCACACGTTTCCTTTCCAAGCAAATTACCCTGACCTTAGCGCTTGAGAGACTAAAACGCTCGGGCCACAGCAGTCAAGTATAGACCAGGGAACTCTGTGGAGGAGGTGGGACGTTAGTTATTTGTTGGAAAGGTGGCAATAAAAAAAACCTTTACGAGCTCCAAAGCAATTTGAATCTTTGGAATCCAGATGAAAAAGCAGCCGTTCTAGAAACTGCCACTGATTTCAGGTTCATACGTGATGAAGCTTTGTTTTCTTTAAATATCGGACAATTGTTTTTTTTAGATTTGCGGAGACCACAAACCCTGTGAAATTGACCCAGTGAAGTTAAAAGATGCCGAAAACCTGGACAACAACAGGGTATGGACTTTCAAACAGTTTCCCCACACATTCACTCACACAGTGGATTGATAGACATTTCCACTGCGTTTCAGTTGTTGTTGAGTTGTTGAGCCTCTAATGAGTTGCAGAGTTCTCACGGAAACAGTGTTGTTTCTTTCCTCTAGCAATGTCTACAATTTTGCTCATTAGTTAAGTTAAAAGGGATGCCTGAAATTATTTCAATATGCTTTTTATTTATTTATTTATTTATTTATTTATTTACATGTTTTGTGGAAAATTAAATGTACACTGCCATTTTTAATGTACATTTTACAGTATTTTATTTTTAAACAACATAAATGAGCAATTTTGTAAACAAAAAGCATGAAGTTTAAAAAAGTTTTTAAAAAGTAGACAAACATTTTGTTGAAGTGATTTTGATGTTGTGCAGTAGATAGATTTAGAATATACTTAATGTATCTCTTCTGTTCTGTTTTTTATTATTATTATTATTATTATTATTATTATTATTATTATTATTATTATTATTATTATTATTATTATTTTAACTTTAGGAAAATCTAAGGCACTACGTCGACCGGATTTTCACGGTGATCACCAACTCTGGAGTCAGCTGCCCGACAGTCATGTGTGACATCTTCTTCTCTCTGAGAGAATCTGCTGCCAAACGCTTCCAAGGTAACTCCCACCTGAAAACATGCAGGAGCAGCACATTGACAAGCAAGGCAGCAGTAACCAACAGTAATACACTGCCATCTGCTGGTAGTCATCCTGCATTACAATCCGGTTGAAGCCACTAGTCTATGCAAACTGCAGATTTTTCATTTGTGTAGAAAGTCTGAGACAGTAACTGGCAAAGGATTAGGAGCCAAATCAGCTGTAGGCTTCCCCCGTGAGAAATTAACTCTTTTAAAAAAAAAAACAAAGAAGTATTCTGTTTGTCACATGCAATAGACAAGCATGGTTTCACGGAATAAAAGATATATGTATATAAACTTCAAAAAACAAATCAGCAGTTTCCTGTTAATACAGGAGTCACTCTGATCTTTTGCAATGTCTAATGTCTTTGTTGTCCTACTATTTGGTTTGCATTGGTTTACTACATACATATTACTGTGCTTTTACCATGGTGCACCACATGACCCGTGTATAGGGGTTACCTGGCAGGTAAAGCCAGCTACTGAAGACATTAATAATTAGGTTAGTTAATTAGGTTAGTTAAAAGGGTTTGAGACCCGTCCTCTAAATCACTGCAGGAAGAGCCATGTATACAAGAACATTACTCTTGATTGTGCTTCTGCAGTCTTGTTGCTCTTTGTTTGTTATGTAAAATCCAGAGAGTTACAGTCACTTTAAGGTACTATCCAGACTTCTGACATTCAAGGTTGGCTGCTTGTCACTGTTTTTATCAGCTTGGGTTTACTCTAAATGGTATTATTATTAATAGAATTCTTATGTGGTTCCACTGTTATAATATATAACAAGACGTGTGAATGTGTAAAACACATTCCAATACACACATAGTAATATTACTGTGAGTGTGTTTTGTATTTGGATGCACTTGCTAGCCCCCGGGAACTGAGATGCTATTCTGGAGGGAAATACAGATGTGTGATGTCTGTGTTTTTGTTGTTTCTTTTTCAGCTGATCAAGATGTGAGGTACACAGCTGTGAGCAGCTTCATCTTCCTGAGGTTCTTTGCTCCGGCTATCCTCTCCCCTAACCTGTTCCATCTGCGCCCTCACCACCCAGTAAGTGCACCCCCCCGCTGCCACTTGCTGTGCAGCAAACATGACATTCTGTCTCCGCTGCATGGGGCCTGACAGCTTACCCAACAGCGTTGGTGTGTTTTATTTTTGACTGGAATACAACAGAATAAGTAAACAGTAAATCTGATCCTACACACCTTGTAATGCAGCATAGTAACAGGGCTTTTTGAAAAGCTGACATGCATGTATGTGGTTTGAAAATAGTTGTTTTTTTGTATTGAGGAAAAGGTTACCTTACGTGTTTTTGAGCAGTCTGCACACTGCCTGTAATATGTTGCTTAACTTTCTCTGATTTTTAGGACCCACAAACATCCCGGACCTTGACCCTCATCTCCAAAACTATCCAGACGCTTGGCAGCTTAGCCAAATCCAAATCTGTAAGTTTTTACATTGAAATGCTTGTGTTTTACCCTGCTGAAAAAAGCTGCTACAACAACTAATTGGCTTTTGAATTGACTTTCTATTTTTTCTTGGACCAGCATGACTAATCCTAAAACCAGCACAGTTACTGATACCAGCTGTGACTAGAATTACCCTTATAAAAGTGTACCATGGTATTTTACACTTTGCTATGCTTTTACTATGGTAGACTTTTATAAGGATAACCAGTGCTATGTATTTAATGACCTAAAACACTTCTCTTTAAATAAAGCATGAATGTCAATATGGCCTGTGGCTGGCATGAACAACAGTTAACAGAATGTCCTTCATAGATTAATCATTTTGTAATAGCACAGCTCTCTTTTCTGTAGCATTGTACATTCTACTTTAACGTCTATGAAGTAGTAGCTGGGTTTATTGTTGATTATCAATTGACATATATAATAATGTGTGGCAGGATGGCTTGCAGTGGTGAGGTGTGGTGACGTCACAGACCAGAAACACAGACACACAGCAGCTGCGAGTTAAAACCGAGACACGAAAGCGCTCGGTTTCTTTATTAAATAATAATGAAAATAAAGGAGTTAAACAAAACACACACACAAAACAAACGGGCACAAGGGCCAAACAAAACAGTAAACAAACACAAATGGGACGAAACGGACAAACAAGTATCGTGCTGAACCGATAGCAATTGTTATTTTTCGCTTCTCCTCTATCTCTCCGTACCTCCTCTCTGTACACCCAACCCCGACTGAGTGACAATGTGCGTCTTTTATGCAGTTGTACCGAGACTCGATTGCTAATCAATCATTCAATTAGAATCTCGGTACAACTGCACATGGATTAATTACGTGTCCTTCCCCGTGCTCACATAGTATTACATTTTAATCAGCACGTGAAGTGATATGCAACCCTCGTGGCTAAATACAAATATACATTTTATCACACGTGCTACACAGACCCATTTATATCCCGTGTACCAATGTCTAGACACCAACATTTAACACGCTACATGCAACATATAAACAAACAATACGCACAAGGCGGGGTCACACTGCCACATAATGGTATAAAATACGCATTTATAGAAGCAATTAAAGAACTGTACAGTTACATTGTACATGTCATCTCAAACTACAAAACACTCAAAGACTGTGTGTGTGTGTGCATACAGTAGGCCCCCGTTAATCTGTGCAGATTGGAACCGATTTGAGACCGAATTAGTGAAAAACACGGATTAGCCAAAATTCAGTTTACTGTTTGGGAAATCCCTGTGCTATCAATTGAAAACTCGAAAAATGCAATAATATATATATATATATATATATATATATATATATATATATATATATATATACAGTACTGTGCAAAAGTTTTAGGCAGGTGTGAAAAAATGCTGTAAAGTAAGAATGCTTTCAAAAATAGACATGTTAATAGTTTATATTTATCAATTAACAAAATGCAAAGTGAGTGAACAGAAGAAAAATCTACATCAAATCAATATTTGGTGTGACCACCCTTTGCCTTCAAAACAGCATCAATTCTTCTAGGTACACTTGCACACAGTTTTTGAAGGAACTCGGCAGGTAGGTTGGCCCAAACATCTTGGAGAACTAACCACAGTTCTTCTGTGGATTTAGGCAGCCTCAGTTGCTTCTCTCTCTTCATGTAATCCCAGACAGACTCGATGATGTTGAGATCAGGGCTCTGTGGGGGCCATACCGTCACTTCCAGGACTCCTTGTTCTTCTTTACGCTGAAGATAGTTCTTAATGACTTTCGCTGTATGTTTGGGGTCGTTGTCATGCTGCAGAATAAATTTGGGGCCAATCAGATGCCTCCCTGATAGTATTGCATGATGGATAAGTATCTGCCTGTACTTCTCAGCATTGAGGAGACCATTAATTCTGACCAAATCCCCAACTCCATTTGCAGAAATGCAGCCCCAAACTTGCAAGGAACCTCCACCATGCTTCACTGTTGCCTGCAGACACTCATTCGTGTATGCTCTCCAGCCCTTTGGCGAACAAACTGCCTTCTGCTACAGCCAAATATTTCAAATTTTGACTCATCAGTCCAGAGCACCTGCTGCCATTTTTCTGCACCCCAGTTCCTGTGTTTTCGTGCATAGTTGAGTCGCTTGGCCTTGTTTCCACGTTGGAGGTATGGCTTTTTGGCCGCAAGTCTTCCATGAAGGCCACTTCTGACCAGACTTCTCCGGACAGTAGATGGGTGTACCAGGGTCCCACTGTTTTCTGCCAGTTTTGAGCTGATGGCACTGCTGGACATCTTCCGATTGCGAAGGGAAGTAAGCATGATGTGTCTTTCATCTGCTGCAGTAAGTTTCCTTGGCCGACCACTGCGTCTACGGTCCTCAACGTTGCCCGTTTCTTTGTGCTTCTTCAAAAGAGCTTGGACTGCACATCTGGAAACTCCTGTCTGCCTTGAAATTTCTGCCTGGGAGAGACCTTGCTGATGCAGTATAACTACCTTGTGTCTTGTTGCTGTGCTCAGTCTTGCCATGGTGTATGACTTTTGACAGTAAACTGTCTTCAGCAACCTCACCTTGTTAGCTGAGTTTGGCTGTTCCTCACCCAGTTTTATTCCTCCTACACAGCTGTTTCTGTTTCAGTTAATGATTGTGTTTCAACCTACATATTGAATTGATGATCATTAGCACCTGTTTGGTATAATTGTTTAATCATACACCTGACTATATGCCTACAAAATCCCTGACTCTGTGCAAGTGTACCTAGAAGAATTGATGCTGTTTTGAAGGCAAAGGGTTGTCACACCAAATATGGATTTGATTTAGATTTTGCTTCTGTTCACTCACTTTGCATTTAGTTAATTGATAAATATAATCTATTAACATGTCTATTTTTGAAAGCATTCTTACTTTACAGCATTTTTTCACACCTGCCTAAAACTTTTGCACAGTACTGTATATATATATATATGAGACAGAAATAATCTAGTTGGATTTGTTCATTGTTCTGCAGGCTAGTTTTAAGGAATCCTATATGGCTTCGTTCTATGACTTTTTCAACGAGCACAAATATGCAGATGCTGTAAAAAACGTAAGTATTTTTTATATATATACACAGTATTCTGGACTTTAGACTTTCCAGCATTATCATCTCTCTTAAATGAATTCATCTTTTTAAAATCTGAAATTTGGATGTCCTTACTTAATTAGTGGAGACACCCATATACAGGAAATGACAATCATTTTGAGAACTGCTTACTAAGAATCTGTCTGACATTCAGTATGTATGTTACACTTAATTTGTTACATACAGTGGATGCAGGTTTTAATGACACATTTTGTATTTACCACCATGGAGACGGATGTTAGTTTCTAACAGTTATTTTCTCAAATCTGTTTTTCCTGCAAGTTCTTGGACTTGATTTCATCCTCTGGACGAAGAGACCACAAACGCATAGAAACACCCATCATGCTGAAGGAAGGGTGAGTCATCCATTCTGCATTCACATTCTAGAGGGCTGGGCCTTCTACTGCTGTGGCTCTTTGTATGCAGTGAAGTCAGTGAATTAACCTAGTGTTGGGTCCATTGTACAAAATGTTTGGACTGCCTCAAAACAGCATTGTTCTCATTTTGAGACTATTAAAGAAGGACTGTTATAGAAACCAAATGGTTATTAAATTAATCTGCCTGTTTGTTTTGCTTTCCTTGTGATATCTTTCGGGATACGTGTCTGTTTTACTTTTAAGATATGATTGCATTTGTTTCCTCAGCACACATGTTAATACTGTACAAACAAAAGCAGTAATGTCTATCTTCTGAAGGTGTTTGAAATAAGATATACGTGCATACACACAGCTCCGGTGCCTACAGAACTATATAGCCCCTGTTATCAGGTTCTGCATTTGTTGGTTGTATATGCCAGGAAATAAAATAGGAGGCATGAGCAATGAAACCTGGCAAGCCGCAAGTAATTTTCTTTTTGAATTTTTTTTTAAAACAATTTGCATCCCCTGTCTTTCTCCTAATTCTTTCAACCTTTGCTTTCTGCCTATGTGTCTCTCTTGCTCTTGTCTGAGTCTCTGACTTCTCTTGCTTGGCTGCTGTGTTAAGGACTGTTAAACTAACTGTAAAGAAAGTTGATACAAATAGTACATGCATGTAAGATGTAGGACAGCTGGTGTTGTGTCTCCCAGCACTTAAGAACATAAGAAAGTTTACAAACGAGAGGAGGCCATTCAGCCCATCTTACTCGTTTGGTTGTTAGTAGCTTATTGATCCCAGAATCTCATCAAGCAGCTTCTTGAAGGATCCCAGGGTGTCAACTTCAACAACATTACTGGGGAGTTGGTTCCAGACCCTCACAATTCTCTGTGTAGAAAAATGCCTCCTAATTTCTGTTCTGAATGCCCCTTTACCTAATCTCCATTTGTGACCCCTGGTCCTTGTTTATTTTTTCAGGTCAAAAAAGTCCCCTGGATTGACATTGTCTATACCTTTTAGGATTTTGAATGCTTGAATCAGATCACAGCGTAATCTTCTTTGTTCAAGACTGAATAGATTCAATTCTTTTAGCTTGTCCCAAATTTTAGCAGTCCCAAGTTAAGCATGTACTGGGCAGTAGCATAGGGGGCCCTTGTTTTGCCTTGCAGGCCTCTACAGGACTATAGTTCTGTGTTTACATGTTTATACCCAGGACAATCCAAAGGAATGACAGTATTTTGAGGGGCAATGCAAAGCTGTAGTGTAAGTCACCACTTGTTTCTCTTGAGGGTTTAGTCTTAGTTGAAGTAGTCCACTCTTGTCACTTACATGATTTTTTTTTTTTTATCACAGATTCATGATTAAAAGAGCCCAAGGAAGGAAACGCTTCGGCAGGAAAAACTTTAAGAAGAGATGGTTTCGCCTCACAAACCACGAGTTCACGTATCATAAAAACAAAGGTGATGCAGAATAAAAAGATTGCTTTGATTTTAAACATTTTTACCCACCCACACTTAGCCACTGTTGCTATAGGTTACGACTACTTTAAACATCAGAAGGCTTTTCTATATGCTTTTGTTTTTGCAGATATTGGGACTTTTTAATAATATTAAGAAATACTAAAAGAAACCAAAGTTTTGGACTAGAAGACTTTGCAGACATTGAGGTCAAAAGGTTTTTCATTGATTTGTAATTTCTTTTAGTATTTCTTAATTCATCACTATTGGGTGTTTCAAAGCTCTGGATGACATTGTAAATTAGGAATGTGCAGAACACTGAACAGCTCAATAACACTATTCTGCTTTTAGATAATGTGCTGTGTTTACTACACTATGTCCATTTGATATAACAAGCTTGCAACAGCATTCCTGGGATTTAAATACTGGGCCACTGCAGTGGAAGTCCCGTTCTGTGCACTCGTGAGCGATTAGGGAAAAGCCTGGGCTTTGTATTCTCACCCCACATGAGCTTTTCATTACCTCACTTGGAGCAATCAGCTGGCCAAGTTTGCTTAGTTTTTGTGCAGATTTTGATTGTAATTTATTTTTTTGTTTCCAATATAAAAATTCACAAACTGGGAAGTCATTCCCAATCACAATCAGCTTCTTTTCTTTGCATTGCAGTGGATCATCCGCTGTGTAATATCCCAATCGAGAACATCCTCGCTGTGGAGAAGCTTGAAGAAGAGTCCTTCAAAATGAAAAATGTAAGGACTATGCGTTGACTTCAAATTCAACTCTCGCCCTGACACCTTGCAAAAATGTTAATTCTACTGTATTTTGGATTTTTTAAAAAAAATTGTATTTAGTTACACATTTTGGTGTTCATGAAAATTTCTAGATACTATCTACTGTACAAAGTGTTAATAGCACTGGCAGTGTCCCCCACACAAAATGCCGTCTTGGTGGATAAAGTAGTGCATTAGTCTCTTTTTTCCAGGGCTTGTGCTGAGGAGACCACCAACATAATGTAACTTGTGACATACTGTAAGCTAGATTCAAGCACAGGCCATCACAGGTGAAATGCCTAGAATGTATGAGTCCTCTTCATCACCCAGCCCTTTGAATTTGCATTGCTGTGTCGTTATTAACTACCTTTATTTATACATTGATTTGTAAACATTGAAGTGCTGAGCTAACTTCGCGCGTGAGGGTTATTCTGCAATATAAGTTTCTGCAAGCGCATGTTCAGTTTTCAATGTTAAGGCTCAGATCATAATAAACACTATTGATGCATTCCGGTAATACATCACCCCGGTAATAGTTTCATAAGCGATTATGTTAAAGCAAAACATTACAAATAAGCATATAAGTAACATGTTTCATATGGTAATAATATTGCAGCTATTTGACAAGTTAGCATTGCATGCATAGTTAAACTAACAGACCCCTCTTGCTCTTGGAAGCAGTGGGTATACTTGTATTTTTAAGTAATGCGTTTCTCATGTTAACAGTGAACAGTGTTTGACCTCTTACTGTTTCCGTGCCTTGGCTTGTGCATCAGCACTTTTTTAATGCTGGCTCCTATGGTGCAATGCTTGATCTGTATGAACTGCCTCAATTCTATCTAAACCAACACAGTGGGTTGATGACCTCAGTAACCCCGTCCCTTTCCCCTTCCGAAGATACAGTACAAGCCTGCTTGTTTTCAAGTTTGTCAATGTTTGATCCACTATGTTGTTTGTTTGGGCTCATTTAGAGATAATCATTTGCTGGAAAACCTCAGTGAGATTGAGATCATCTTGTTTTCATTAAGATGTAAATCAAGCATTATACAATTAATAATGGACAGTAAGGCCCAGTGAGCTTGTCCTGCTGGCACCCTTCACAGCTTAGCTATAGCTCCAGGGGTCTGGCAAGGAATATTAAACTTTACAAGCACTTTCGAGAAAGACTACCCTCTGATAAATAGTTTGTGAAAAATACTGTACGTGGGCATAGATATACATTTTAGGTCTGCTGTCGAGTATAATTATCTACTGTGTCTCCTGGTCCTGCTCTCTGTGCTGGGTATGCACTGCTCTTATAGAAATGCCCCCCACAGTGAAAGCATAGCACAGTGAAAGCATGCTAAAGCATAGGGAAGCACTGTAAAGAATAGTGAGGTATGGTAAATCATATTAATAAACATGGTGAATACATAGTGTAACCATGGGAAAAGCATGGTAAAAATGCAAAAACTGTGCAAATGGGTTAACTCTGTCGATTCCTGGGCTACCCTTACACTTCTTTGTTCTAGTTTAAATAGGTTCAGTTCCTTAAACATGTACCATAGCTCATACATTTCAATCTGGGATTAGTCTGGAAAATCATGGCTACTAAATAAACAAATGGTAGGAAGTAAGATTGCCCTTTATGGTGGCTTCCGTTATTCTTAAAGGAAATCAGAAGTTGACCACTCAATCTTAACCACAAACATGCATTGAGGATAAACAAACGAAAAAGATGAATGCTAACCATGATTTTCAATACTTCCCTGGGATTTACCATGTGCGGCTATCCTTTCATGCTACGGCTTGTTTTGTCTTGTTGGAGATACTTATTTGTGTGTGTTTGTATTTGGTTTGTTTGTTTTGGTCATGTTAGATGTTCCAGGTGATTCAGCCAGAACGAGCGCTGTACATACAAGCTAATAACTGTGTCGAAGCCAAGGACTGGATCGATATCCTCACGAAGGTCAGCCAGTGCAACAAGAAGCGGCTCTCGACGTACCATCCCTCCGCATACCTCAACGGCCACTGGCTGTGCTGCAAAGCCTCTTCAGACTGCGCTGCTGGGTGCTCGCCTTGTACAGGGTAAGAACCCAACTGCAGACTCAGTGGAAACCTACACAGTGCTGTAGGCTGCAATATATATTCTCAAAAATGGTCATGACATTTATTGAGGTGTGTCTTTCGAGTACTTCCTTATTTCAAGGAAACAGTTCTGCTGGTTACCCCTCCTTCATACTGTTACTGTACACAGGGTGAGGCCAGCAGAGTTGAAAGGTAATTACCATTTGAATGTTATCGTTTAAATCCAATTAGTCACAGTACTTTATCAACACAGTGGTGGGGCGAATGCTCTCAAACAACTCAAGCCTTGTAATTGTAATTGTAATTTTAATTTCAATTTCACAGCCACAATGTATACTTAACATGCAAACCTGTTTACAATGCACGCATGGAACACTCCTAGTGGTATCAAGTGGTACTGCGCGCAGTGCACCAAGAATGTGAAAGTACAAAGCTGGATAGACTCTACGACATATCCTGACAGGGTCTGGGGCTGAATGTTGTTTAATGCCAAATATCAAAACAAACTTGTTTTTGTAAAAAAACATATTGCCGTTATATTCGCAGCACAGGAGACAGCAAAGTGTGTTTTGAACATTGCGCACTATTCTGTAGCGTTTAATTATCCATCTTTGTTTAGGTGTAGATACAATATTAATTACAGCACATTACTGTGTACATTTCTTGTATATTCATTATAAAAGTTCTACAAAGCACTCCACAAAGATAATGTTCCCTTATATTCACTTGTAATGTTCCTGTTTTTGTGTTTTAATGAACTCTGTTTAAGAGCAAGTGCTAATTTGGTACTTTGTCATTGTAAGCGGTTTGTAAGTTTTCATTAGTCTGTGCTATCATTTTTTTGCTGCTAAGTGTTCCAATATGTATATAAGGTACCCCCTGTAGTGCCTTTATCTACTGCCACTATTTTATGCTCCCCATAACTCGGCAACCATTTGGTATACAAACTTCACATTCACAGGGTCATGTAACTGCCTTGAGAGAAATCCACTGGTGACCTTGACCTCTGACCTCTGACCTACAATGGTTTCCATGTGACAACATACAACCCCTCAGATCTCTAGTTGTCCTTCTTTCCCAGTACGCTTGTGTGCACAATAACTGGGCACGGATGCAATAACTGCATAGTTTGTGTATCCTACAGCTTCTTTTTCCACAACAGAATTAATTAGATGACAACAATTTCCTGTTTCTCTGTAAACACACTGGACATGGTTGGGATTTTTTTGGCACAGTAAAGTTAAATATTTACCTCTGTGTCCCTTGGTTGAAGCTAAATTATGCATGTTTTATTCAAGGGGGCTACCAGCAAACATTCAGCTCGACGTGGATGGAGACAGAGAGACTGAGCGCATTTACTCTCTCTTCAGCACGTACATGAGCAAGCTGGACAAAATGCAAGGTAAAAGTCAAGGCTTTTTTTTCAAGTTTATTTAGGATTTTTCATTTAGGATTCTTCTGTGCTCTTCAAATGGAGATATGACTACTGCCTCCACCAGAATAACATAGTTTAAACCTTTAATAGATACGTTTTCTCAATCTTTTCTGTTCTTTTATTGAGTTCTGGAGCTTACATTCAGTTCTAATTGACTGCTGTATACACAAGTAGACTATGATGACGTGAAGTGTCTCTCAGTAGTTCAGGACAAGCCCCAAGACAGTATTTGAGAATAGTGATATTTTTAATGATGACTGGAGTGTGATAGACATGAGCAATTTGGCGTGTAACCCGCTTGGTTTGAGGGCCACCGCCTGGCCGGCTGGACGAGGTGATAGATCCCCACGTGATTAACCAAGAGGAAATTGAAAATACAAAGAGGGCAGTGACTGGGGGAGGTGGGGGATGTGAATCAATTGCACATAAGGACGAGTGTGTCTGGTTTATTTATTGATTGTTTAGGAGATGACGTAATGAGTGTGGGGGGCAGTCCTTCCTCTCCAACTAAAGTCATAAACTTTCATTTCTGTTAGTAAGCACCCGCACCATCTAGTGCTCAACTGTGTATTGCCAGCAATACAGTAGGAAACTGCATCCAAAATAGGTTATCAGCAGATGGCACTGGCTGATACCTCTATAAACACACTTTGGCTGATTACAACTGAAGGCAAGCCCTTGAACTTGGGTAAAAGCATTTTGACAGATTTCAAAACAATAATACTCATTTGGAATGATAGTAAACATCATATAAAAGTTAAGGGGATAGTAACAGTTATTAATTTGAAGCCAGTTGCTTTTCTAATATTACTTACTGCAACAGGACGAAGGCTGGGCATGAATGAGTGACCACACACACACACACACACACACACACACACACACACACACACACACAAGCACACACAC
This sequence comes from Acipenser oxyrinchus oxyrinchus, assembly GCA_030684275.1. Classification (NCBI taxonomy): domain Eukaryota; kingdom Metazoa; phylum Chordata; class Actinopteri; order Acipenseriformes; family Acipenseridae; genus Acipenser; species Acipenser oxyrinchus. Next base: position 27,720,490 of record CM060255.1, on the reverse strand, counting down.
ACGCACATGGCAAACAAGCATCTGCACAAAAGAGCCAGGCTTGTTTGCAGGAGCAGCTATAGAGCTTGTAACCTCATCTCATTATCAGGAGTCTGAGTTTGTAATTGCAGTCCATCACACAAGACTCTCTGTTGAATACCAGTTTGCTATAGAAGTAAACACACATTGTCAATTCATATTTTGCCTGTGCATAGCACCTTGAGAAGCTTGCAGTGAAAGTAGACTTGCACTTTCCACCCAGTGGTTGTACTGTTCAGGCCTGGAAAAGGATGCATCTGCAGACTGTTCTGCCAGCCAGGCTCCTTTTATGAATCCTGAGCAAGGCTTCGGAACACAGATGGGCTCATGTTCCTGTTTGTTTCTTCAGAGGCCTGTGGTAGTAAGTCTGTGTATGATGGGCCGGAACAGGAAGAGTATTCCGGCTTTGTGATTGACGACCCCCAGGAGACGTACAAAACACTGAAGCTGCTGGCAGCCACCGTCCACACACTAGAGCAGGAGCATGCCCAGTACAAGAAGGACAAGTTCATGAAGACCAAGTATGGGAGCCAGTAAGTGGCCATCATTATCACCAGTTGATTATTCATTTTTCTTTTCTTTTTTCTTCAGTTGGCCGTCTTATTTCAGGTCTGGTAAGCTAGAACTTCTTGCACCATTTCACCTGAGCAATGTGAAATTCCCTGCACCTTAATGCCGGCGGACATTATTATTATTTATTATTTATTTCTTAGCAGACGCCCTTATCCAGGGAGACTTACAATTGTTACAAGATATCACATTATTTTTACATACAATTACCCATTTATACCGTTGGGTTTTTACTGGAGCAATCTAGGTAAAGTACCTTGCTCAAGGGTACAGCAGCAGTGTCCCCCACCTGGGATTGAACCCACGACCCTCCAGTCAAGAGTCCAGAGCGCTAACCACTACTCCACACTGGTAACCTTGAACATGCTTTGAAACCAGTGACATGGTTGACACAGAAGTCCCTGGTTCTTAGCTGCTACATCCTGGGGTTTTTGTACTGACCCAAAGTGGCTTCCAGAATCCACAATAAATGGTTTTCACAAGACCATCACAGTGTCCTTGTCATGCCTGAAAAAAGTTGATAATGTCTGGTGCACTATTTGTGAACATACTCTTTTTATAACACTTTACTGTTTGTGTGCTGTATTTTAAAACTGCGTGGCATCTTTTAAAACGATTGAATCTAAAATGTAATTTGTATGTTACTTGCTTATTCTGTCCATCTAAAACCGCACACTTCACAGTTACTTTCTGTTTCGATTCAAACAGCTCAATACAATTCAAATATTGACATTGCTAGTTCGCTACTGGCATACACGTCACATTACTGTTTTTGTTAAGTTGGTAGATTTGCTGGTAGAAAAATGCTGCTGCAGCTGCTTTGAAATTGAAGGGTGTGATGAGGCGACACTGTCACTAAGGATGACTGTCACTTTTCTAGTCGATTATTTGGTCAATAAACCACCAAACTATGTAAAAGTTTTATAAATACTTCTTTTTTTCTAGAACTGTTATGTTTTTTTTTTTTTGATTATTATTATTATTTTTTGCAGATGGCCGAAATCTAAGTTTTAATGGGGCGGTTTATTTAAAAGTGAATTGACTGTTTCTTTAAGGTATTGCCAAAGAGCAGGATCAGGGCAGTATAAATAAGTGAGCTGTCTACAAGCCATTAAATACTGAAAATGTCTATGAATATAAGACACAAATGCTAATAATTCTATTTGCATCAGAAGTTTATCAATTAAGAAACAACACAGTGTGTTATAGATATCTCAGACTTTTTTGTCCAAATCCTTTTAGGTTTATAGGATGTTGTTTATTTGTATTTTTCTGTTTTTTTTTTCTTTCCAGGGAGCATCCCATAGGAGACAAGAGTTTCCAATGTTACATCAGACAGCAGTCAGAGAGTTCGTCGTATTCCATCTGAATGGGAGAAGAGCAAAAGTTTGATTCTTAGATCAAAACATTATCTTCCTGAAAAGGGTAGCATAATGTTCAGGTCTAAAAAAAAAAAAGAAAACGCTTTCTCCGTTTGTATGACTTACTAAATGTTATATTTTTCACAAACTGTTCCAGTAGTTGCTAAGCACTTTAGTCATCTGCCTTTCGCAGATGATGTGACTCTTTGCCTTTTTGGTGTTGTGTTTTTTTTAATTATTATTATTTTATACATGCTTCAGTTTGAACGATCAGTTAAATGATCACTGAAAACTGACGTTTTAGCAAAATAAATGTGTAAACTCCATTGTATTTCAAGATCTCGGGACCAAGCCAACTTGTTGTAGGAGAGACACAGCTTTATACAGCATTAGTGGGCCAAACACCATTTATTTTTCTTTTCCACGTCAACATTGCCTTTTCTTTTTTTTTTTTTTAATACCTCAAAAATCAAAATATTATTCCCAACAACTATTATGTGAACGAAGGTTTTTAACAGGTTGCATTTCTTTGTCAACACAAACTGGTATTTTATTTGTTTGAGAGAGAGAGAGAGAGAGAGAGAGAGAGAGAGAGAGAGAGAGAGAGAGAGAGAGAGAGAGAGAGAATGTTCTGTGTGTTAACTGTTGGCTTCTTGAGGCGTGTACAGTGGTGTGAGCATTAACATCAGTGCCATACAGAAGACTGAATATACTTAGATCATCGGAGGATGGCATTTTGTACACCCAAGAACATAAGGGACTTTTTACTTTAGGGGGCTTTTTTGTGAAAGGAGGAAAAAATACTGAAAGACAATTCAAATACGTTTTAAAAAGTTTTAGGGTTGGTTTGTTTTCTTTTCACAAAAAGTAAAGCACCATAGAGTAAATATGTTTGAAAATACTACCCACTGAGCTCTGTGTTTGTGTTCATCAGGTATTGACTGTTACATAAAGTGTTCAGAATATAGTACTGAATTGCACTAGCGAAGTGTTAACATCAGCACTGTTATGCTGTTGAACCAGCTCAGACATTAAAAGCGCTTTTTTCAAAATGCAATGCTGTGAATAAACCACAGCAGTGTGGTATTTCTAAACAGCACACAACTCTGCATTTATGTTTGTGGTACAGCTTTTTCAGAACCCCAGAATGTTTTTTTAGAATTGCCTCCTAAGCTGTAAAAAGGTATTTGTTTGGGGTTTTTTTGGAGAAGAGGGGGGATGTAAATGATTTATTTACATCAATTCTTTAAAGTTTTGTCAAAAGGGAGTATTGTTAATCTTGAGCTGGTTTATGACGTACTGCTGCTGTGCTGTTTTTGCTTGAAATTGGGGTCATGGTCTCTGTATCACACACATGATAGAACAGTATGCTGTCTCTATGAATAACAGTTTGTACAGAATTCCAAAACTGTAGGAGGCTGTATGGCATTTTACATTAAGTTTTTAAAAAAATCTGTCATTGGTCTAATATTATTAATACAGTACAATTAAGCATTTTGCTTTAAAAGGTGCCAAGGAGGCAGTAATAAAATATATTTTTATAAGTGGTTTCTGTTTAGTCCAATTCCCCATAAAATTCAATTTTGGGTGAATAATAAACACAAATTCTGTTTTCAACTTGAAAAGGTGTAGCTGCATCAGAAAAAGTATCCCTTTAATGTTTTATAATAGTCATATTTTGACAGGGTTAAAGCTGTAAAAATAAATCTTAACATTTTATTTTTTTGAAAGTATTAAAACAAGAAATAAAATATGAAGATTGAAGATATGAAAATAAGAAGTATGTTTTATTTACTTTGTTAAATGAAGGCAATTATGTTAATGGTATATGTGTGTACATATAAAACTAGCCAACTAGTGCATCTTACCAGAATGCTGTTCCATTCGATACCAGAAGGGAAAGGTCAGATGCTGAGGACTGCATCTATTCCAGAGCGTCACAGTGCTTCTGTCATTTATAAGGTGTTTTTAGGGTTCATTTGTAAAATGATGATGTGTGTGTGTGTGTGAATACTAATCGTCTCCAATGTATTTTTACTTGCCAATTAAAAGACATTTGTCATTTCTCACTGATGTCTCACTGTCAATGTTTTACCCCTGAAATCTGATCAGTTTATGCAGAAATTCTTTGCATCTCAGAAAGCCATTCTCACATACTGTAATAATTATGAACACTTACTTTACCTTCATATACATACATATACACGAATGCCAGAAAAGGGTTACATTTTTCACATAGACTTCAGTTCTTTTTATATTATAATAAAAAGTACAGTGATTTTTTTTTTTTTTACCGAACTATATATTATTTTAAAAGTGGGTCAGTTACAATCAAAGTGGGTCATCTTTCTTTTATTCTATACTGGTGATATAAGAAATGTAAATCCTGTTTTTAAATGTTTTAAAATCTGGAAACACTAAAGAAAAACACACTACAGACACTGTGTCACTACGATTTTCAAAAACCTTGTTGTTGTCTAATTGATCTAAACAAATTAAATTTCCTGAATTGAGATCTAATATGGGCCGATGTGCCTTTGTATATCGGGCATCTCATCTTTCGAACGCATTGCCTTCAAACATAAAAACAGCCTCTTCACAATACTTTTTTTTTTAAATCACACATAAATATTTATTCTAAATCTCACCAGGGTTTGCAAATTCTGTAAATATTGTTACTTTTTTAGTCTGAACTGCTTTTGTCCTGTTTTGAATGATTTATTGATTTTATAAAGTGTTACTTCTTTCTGCCTTCTCTTCCCAGGACCCCCATGTAAATGAGATTTATATCTCAAGGGCTCTATCCTGGTTAAATAAATACATTTGAAATTTGAAAGGACAACGAATGTAAATCCTGCTGTTGTATAAATTGTTAAAACAGGACGCCCCTTGGTGTTTTACATATTTTTACAGACTGAAATTCACCGAGGACGTTTTGATCTACATAACCTGGAAACACAAAATATCCTTTTTCATTATCTAAAGCACATTTAGATCAATTAAATAAGCCCCATTGTCTTTACTTTTGAGCTAGGAAAAAGGAGATGGAAACGTGATGGTAAAGAGACAAACGGTCGGGACAGTTAGAAAATATTGAGACGAACGTCTGCATTCCTTATCACGCATCCTGCTGAGCCCAGAACAAACTCAGACCAGACAGCAACACAGGCCATAGTCATTTGAAGTTTCCAAAACAACCCCCACATCCATGTAAATGGAACCAAACGAGGGCAGCAAGAGTTCAAAATGAACCTTTGTGTGATATCAGATAAGTCTCGTCTTAACAGTATCTGTATATTGTGAGGTAAGACTGTGTGGTACCAAGTCAAGCAATCCACACAGGCAATGGGTAGCTTTAGCCATCGGACATTAAGCTTGCCTGCCCTGTGGAGCCCTTAGTGCCTGTAGCTCTGCTAAGCTCAACTAAGGTTAATTCAGCACTAATTGTTTAATTTGCAATATTTTACCCAAGGAGGTGATATTTTTAATAAAACAATCAAAACTGAATGAACCGGTCAAGGCGCATCACATTTGTGGCTGTTTAAGAGAAGTAATGGTGCCTCTGTTGTTGTCAAGTATTGAAAACTACATAATCCTTTCAGGTGTGTTACTCCCTGGTGAAGTATTTTTTATATAAACCATATTTGTATAAAAAATATAAGGTGACTATATGGCTCTGTGTTCAGCAGGACAGTTCAATCTTTTCATCTTGCAACACAATGCATTCTGGTACTTTTGCTTGTCTCAGGCATCATTCTTACCTTTAAGAGAAGCAGGACTAAGCTTTCCAAAATGCATTGGGTTGTGAGTTGAAAAGCCTGAACTATCCAAAATTGTCCCGCTGAACACAAAGCCATATGGTCACCTTAACAATTAGGCATCACTTTTGCACCAGTGTTAATAATACTAAACTACATGTAAAAATACTTCAATGAATTTAAAGTTGCGGCACAATAAGCTTAGTACTGTACATCTCTTTACCAAACTTGTCACGGCTGGTTTCAGAGACCCCGATTAACACTAGTCTTGGACTACCTAAATGTTACTTTAGGTTAGGAAGTCCAAAACTAGTGCCAGTTTATCTGGGTCTGTGAAACCAGTCGTCAAAGTACAAAAAAATCGGGTGACGTATTATATGTAGTCAGGAGGACAATGAAATGACCAAGTCTGGCCTGTGGATTTGCATATGTGTCATTTTACACTTTCACGCTTCAGGATTACACATAGGACTTCATTTAAATCAATGGGGGGTGTTGTGGTTTCAGTAAACGCTATTGCCCATCGATTGGTTTTAACAAGGTGGTGATACCCAGATTTGTTCTCCAGCTATACCGCTTCCATTCCAGGAACGCATTGGCTGGCTGTGGTTTCAAGTCCAGGACAGTGCGCAGGGCGTGCTGACTGTTGGCTGAAATCTGGTGCCCGCTTCGCTCCCCCCACTGCAGAGTTCCTAGTATTGGGAGTCCAGTTCCTGCGTGTTTCCCAACCTCCTAACACGAGAGAAGCATTCTCTGAGACAACATACCAAGAGTGAAACAATTAACCGAGTCTAGGAAACTAAACCCGAGGCCTACTTTACCTGCAACAGTTGCTTTGTCTTTCTTTTGGTGACTCATAATGTGGAGAAAAAAGACGCTGTTCTCTGATTCTGTGGGGTGCCTCTTCATTTTGTCGCTTGCTTTTTGCGAAACGCACCAATGTAAGTAAGAAATCAACAAAGTTAAAATAAAACTACTTCATCAAGTTTTGGCAAATAATTTGTGTCGAGCATAACCACGCTATGTTTGTCTAGCTTCTTTCATAGTAGTTTCAGTTTAAAATACTTTAATAACTTTTGAAAGAATACAGTAGTTGCTGGTTCCGTATAACAACTGTGTCAATGTTGTTTTTGTAGTTTACACTGTGATGCTGGTGAAATAACAGAAAGTAACGGTTTTAGTAATTACTTTTGGACATTGTTTCTGAAGAAGCTGTAAATAAAAAGGTTAGAATGCAGCATTTATTCTAAAACATTCAGATTTACATTGTTAAGCACAGCTTTTAGTGTCTGCTCGATGTTAAGTGCAATTATTCTAGTTTTTGCTGTGCGGTGAAAAGTTCGGACTGAAACTATTAATGCAATCTGTTCGTACTTCATCGACTTAAATTGCAATTGTAGGATGTAATTTATAGGACATTTTGTGAAGCAGACAAATGTTTTGGCTGGTGCCCTCATCAATTATACTGATCAAGGCATTAGCTAAAACGTTTGTCTCCTTGATGAAGGGTCAGTTTGATAAATCTATGACCCCTAAGCCACAGCTGGATTGTATTACACCATTTTACAGCATTGGGGGGAAAACCGTGGTGCATCAAACACTTATTTTTAGGGGTGATGCCGTGCGGCAGTTGGTTGATGCAATCCAACAGGATTGATCGGTGCTGTAAAATGATCTAATACAATTCATGTGTGTTTTTGAAAAACATGTTGAATAATGTATGGTGATAATGCTCTTCTTTTTCCTTTTTTTGTACACAAGTCTTGTCACAGAGACATGCGTCTCAGTTCCTGACTAGAAGGCGAAGAGCCAACTCTTTATTTGAAGAAAGTAAGAAAGGGAATCTGGAGAGAGAGTGTATTGAGGAGCTGTGCAACAAGGAAGAAGCCAGGGAAGTCTTTGAGAACAACTCTGAGACAGTAAGCATACCATAAGGTTTCAAGTGAATGCTTCAAACAACCCAATTGATTTAGCTTTAAGGATCTGATATCTTTTTTATTTTTATTTTGACCAATTTGAGGCCCGATCTACTATACCAATGTCCCTTAGTAATGAACCGCAAAACAGTTGGAAATAAGATCTACATTGCATAGGCATTTTGAGCCATTCCAGGTTGGGGTTAATTAGACACACCTATACTAAACTCTGGATCACACTGCTATGCACATGGACTGATTGCTGCTATACCATTGGAGTGAATCTGACCTAAAGCACAGGAATTGAAGACCTGCATGTCTAATTTAAAGTAAAATAAACATGCGAAGATTATATGACTGGGAAAAATAAAAGCGGTGGTAAATAAATTAAATACAGTGCTCCCCTTTATAACAGTGTAGTCAGGAGCTGTAGGGAAGAGGCTTTGCAATGTGTGTTCTGCATTGAGAATGCAATTACTAGTGTAAGGGCAATTGGGAGCTATGCTACCGCCTTATAACCTGTTCCACAGTATAAAGAGCCTTATAATGAGGGAGCATTGCATGGAAAGAGTTGTATTTCTGGAATGTATATAAGCTTGTGTTAGAGTGTATGTGTGTGTGTGTGTGTGTGTGTGTGTGTGTGTGTTTATATATATATATATATATATATATATATATCATCTAATCAAGGATTTTAATCCATTTAATAGGTATAAATGTTACTTATCAGTGTACTGTAGTCAAACAGTAGTGGTTATAGACTTAACAGCTAGAAGACTAAACTATATTCGGAGAAAAAAGATTGGAGAGTTTTTATTAAAGTGTACAGCGTACAGTAGGTAGTTGCATATTGTACAAGTATATTATGTGCAGAATAATGCAATGTCATTTATATAATGTTTTCTGAAAGCTAATTCTGTTTATTTTCTTTCTATTTACCCAGGAATACTTCTATCCCAAGTATGTTGGTAAGTGTGACGCATACACTTTGTACAACCTTTAAGTATTTACTGTATCTCAAGTGAAAAACGAGGATGCAAGTAAAGTAAACACTTCATTAATCTGGGACATTTTTATGTTGGGCTGCTGTAGTTCAGTACTTAGTAATCCGGTTACTTCTAGTAATCACTTATACCAATAATTTTGTTTATCCAGCATTTGCTCTCCATTCATCATGGAGTGTAATGTAAAAAAAAGGCAAATTTCCAGTGAACTGCAGCCAAAATACCAACCCGCATGTCATCCTGTTCTTGCAATTAGACATGCTCCAGCACAGACTGCACCGGTAATGAGCTGTATTTCAAAGAGTAGGAACTCGACAGTTTGTTAAGCAAAAATGTAATGCAGACACATGTACTAATATGGACATATTTACCATACGGACCTCTCGTTATAAGTGAATTACACAATGTGTATTTATATCTGTCAGCTCATACCAGTAGGGGCTACAACTGCAGGGGCAAATCAGAAAGGTCACATGTTATAGCATGTATAGTGTTCTTGCAGAGGGAATAGCAAGTACGCAGTTTATTATTATGATTGCATGAAATAAGGGACTCAATATTAAAATGAATTGTTTATTTTATAGTTGGTTTACAGTTTAGTTAAGCACAATGCTTATGGCTTTTAGATTGATAATTGGAAGTCAGGCCAATATTTTATTTATTTATTTATTGATTAATTGACTAATGTATTTAATGTATTGATTGAATAATTATAATACAGTACTATGAGCATCTACAACCACATGTGAAGAAATACACTTACAGAATTGTCAGTAGGCTTTAAAGCAAGGCTGATCTGTGCTGCTGAATCCGCTCTCCCATTCATTTGTGTGGCACACAGTGTTTCACCTTCTATGACCCTGCTCTAATTTAATTGTGTTTTGTGTTTTAAACCCCTTCACTTCTGCAGGTGCCTGTTTCCAATATTTTCTCCGCCATGCACATCCATTCATTATATAGGTCTTAAATGTGCAGTTCTGAAAGAAACACATGTTTTACAAACATGTATTTTCACCTGGAGGGTGATATTTTCCCCACCCCTTCACTGGCTTCTATCCTGTCAGTTACCAATCAGCTGTTTCCCCTATTGATTGATCACCAATAACATGCTTTGACCCAGAAGACACTGCTGTGGTGAAATAACCAAGGAAGGATAGCAGTGAAAGACACGGCAAGCAAACTGGGAACTTTCTTTAAACTAGTGTAGTAAAAGATGTTTCAATAACATGTAGTTCTTTAAAAACTGCACAGTGTCAGGGGAACAAGTTAAACGTGCTGCAGCTAGATGTAGTTTACAGACTGATGACATTTTATAGGTGTAGCTTGATAGAGGTCAATGTCAAACCAAAGTTACAATATTCAAATATATTAACATTTAAAATCACCTAATACCAAGGTGGAACTAGAAGCTGAACATGTCAGGCTTTTTATTAGCTTCCTGCATTTTAAGATATTGCCACATGCACTTACTTTACACACTTATTTTACACACTAATATTTCAGTAGGGCCTACGGAACTTCTCAAACGCTGGTTGCCATGGTGAGCTACTTACAGCAGTGAGACTGGGCAGCCTGCCTGCCTACCTGCCTGTCTACCTCTCCTTGAGTCTGCTCTCATGGCTGCCACTCCCATCCTAGACACTATGCCGTTCAGTTAGTCATGCAAGACTTTGAAACTGTTAATGGATGTCCCATTCAGGGTTCAGCTGAAGGAAGCCATTGTAACTGCAGTCTTCTTCAAGGCCTGTGAGTCAGACAGCTTCTGCCATGTCTTGGAGACGTTTCTGGGAGGCAGCACTCCTTAGATTACCTGCGGTATTTGTTAGATTCCAGCTCAGATGACGCACCTTTCAAATAAAAAGAAGCTGGCTGTAATCTAGTGTCTAAACCCGATTGATGAACTAACTCGTTTGGATTATGTCTGTTGTACAGCTTGTCTCGGCTCACACCGCGTGGGAATATTAAACAACCCCCTGTCGCTGAATTCAGAGGCTCCAGTTACCCTGAGATCCTGTGTTATGGGTAAGTGCATTTCATCTTTACATGAAAGCGTCTGATGCACTTCAGGAATGGAAATAAGACTCCTATTGCATAGCGGGTTCACCCATTCCAGGTTGATTAGCCACAGTGTATAGGTAATAAGCTCAGGTGTGTCTTATTCAAGGAATGGATCAAAATGCTGTGCGATGAGAGTCTTCTTTCTGTCCCTGCACTTCACCCTTTTACGGCACCAGTGAGGCATTTCATATTAGACTGGTTACCCTGTAGAGTCAAGACCAGGGATTCTCAAACTCGGTCCTGGGGACCCCCTGTATCTGCTGGTTTTCATTCCAACCAAGCTCTCAATTACTTAACTATACCCTTAATTTAACTAATAATTTGTTTGATTAGACCTTTTATTTGACTTGTTTTCAGCTCTTAAACAGTTGCAGTTCAAGTTACTTATAAAATGTTATAGTTAACTTGAAATCTGCAACTGTTCAAGAGCTGAAAACAAGTAAAAAGATCTAATTAAGCAAATCAGTTAAGTAATTGAGAGCTCGGTTGGAATGAAAACCAGCAGTCACAGGGGGTCCCCAGGACCGAGTTTGAGAAGCCCTGGCCAAGACTGACAAATATGTGACATCACGTACAGTAGTAGGGGTGAATTTCTGAATGTATTGTTTGAGTTCATGTAATGTATCCTGATACAGAGGTTATGTATTGTGATGCTACACAGCTACTGTCATGTACTTCTTGAGTCAAGTAGTCTGTATAATTCAATACATGTGCCACAATGTCTCATTTCAAAATGTACTTGTCTAGCAGGTCACCTGTATCTCATGATATTTTACAAAAAACACAATGGGTTTTATTTTCGCAAGTGAGTGAATGAGGCGCTTTGAGTAAGCAGCCACTTGACTTAAGCGGCCACAGATATCCAACTGACCAGCTTAATGTCAGTATTGTTTTAACAGCTCCTAGCATTTTTAACTGGGTCGTTCTGAAACTGAAGAATTGAAACATGTTTCATATTATACTTTTTTAATGCATTTTAAAATAATTATTTTTTGCATAGAGATCAGCAACCAGTGTTCCCCCCTCCCCTGCCACAGAGATGGTTATGAGAAATGCGTGGATGGGAAAGGCAGGTATGAGTGCATCTGCAAACCTGGATGGCGTGGAGAAAGATGTGAAGAAGGTTTGTCTTCTAGCCCCTTGTGTTCTCTGTGTGAATCCCTGCGGGGGTGCACAGACGTGCTGACGTAGGTGCTCCGTGCATATCTCCAGGACTGTGGTTCACATTGTAGGTTTTTTTGGGTGACCCAGTAGAACTCCCAACAGCCTTGTAGGTTTTGCTTGTGGTAATGGTGGCCGTATCTCATAACTTTTAAGAATCACAAAGTTTTGTGAATAACTTTTAAATGTGAAATTCTTCAATACATAAATACACTATATATATACTGTATATATATATATATATATATATATATATATATATATATATATATATATATATATATATATATATATATATATATATATATATAAATATAAAATATATATTTTATATAAATATATATATATATATATATATATATATATATATATATATATATATATATATATATATATATACACACACACACACAGTCTAACTTCATTATAATGAACCCCCCTGGGACCTGGAGAAATGTTTGTTATAGCAGGTTGTTCACTATAATAGGGTTTGGCAATTTGCTGTATCAGAATAATCTTTACAGTATACAGTAGTTCTTTCAGTACACCTTCACATTGTTCAACATTTAAACTATATATTTAAAAGAAAACAGTAAAGAAGTGAAAAAAATAAAAAGTAGACTGACATTCTGAATACAGTAATTACGTGCCCTTTCTCTTGAGAAACATATCCAGTGTAGATTGCGCTTTTCTCAATGCACGCTGTTTCAATCTTGTTACCTCCTCATGCCTGTTGCCATGGTTGCAGTTTGTGTGGAGATGGCAATGGTTGCATGCGTCACACATGTTTCACACTACAACAGGTTATCTATGAATCAGCCTGATCTTCCAATTAGCCTACCAAGGTCTTTGTTTTCACTGAGAGAATAACACATTCACACCGGAGAAAGTTCAGTGTCAGTCACTACTGAGATCGTTTTATCCGGGTAGATTTTGTAAAAGTGATTGTTCTAATACGGCTAATTTCCATTGAAAAAAACGGTTCTTGCTGCTTCGATCGTTAAAAAAGGGGGTTTGTTATAGTGAAGTTAGACTCTGTGTGTGTGTATATGAACTTTGTGAATATTAACATTGTTATGTATTAAAGTTAGCAAAAATAAAAATGCTACCAACATATTACATAATATATACATTAGTTTAGCCTTTATTATCCCTAAACAGCTGGAATTAACATTGGAGTAACCATAGCAGCACTGGAAATGGGGATGCTATTCTGTGGTTCTGATTCACTTTAATAGGTAATTCCCAGTGTTGATAGAGCTTTCTTTAATGTGAACCAAGTCCACTGAAAATTACTTTTTTTGTTTTTGTTTAGATATAAATGAATGTGAGGACCCAGAAGCGCTTGCACCATGTAACCAGAAATGTTATAATTATGCTGGGGGCTTCCGCTGCCTCTGTGAGGATGGCTACTACCTGCTAACTGACCAGCAGACCTGCACAGGTAAGACGCTTGCTGTACGAGACAGTAGGTATACAGTGATTAATACATTCAAACCACTCCGTGCCCGCAGGCAGATCCACCAGCAGCACAGTATTTGGTGTTTGTGTTGCTCCTATCCGGTCTTCCATCATGTATTTTTCTTGTATATACAGTGCATGTATTGTTGTTGATTCTTCTCTTTCACATACAGCTGTATAGTTTTGTTGTTTTTTCTTTTTCAGTCTCATGTTTTCACTGCCATACAGATACTACCACAAAACCTTGTAGAAACTCGTCTCGAATCGGAGAAGTCCTGACCTGAACGTCATTTCCCTGTTCCGTTTTCAAATAAAAGCTCCCGCTTGCTGGTTTTGTTTTAACCGTTCTTACATGCACAGGGTGGTAGTAAGAAGAGTTATTATTTCAGTGTTTCGTATTACAGTCAGGACAACTCTTGTGGTTTTAAAAACATTGTATTAGAGAATACAATCAGTTAACATAAGCATGTATCGCAGCATTTTTCACTTGCTTGGTTTTGGTCCTCTAAATAAAAAGCAGACTGATGTTAATGCACTGTTTTTCTAGAACCTGTTGTGGCTTAAACGTTAAGAATGCTTTGTCATTGACATTCCGAGCGTGAGATCTACACTCAGTGAAATTATAAGTGTAGTTGCTGCTAATAGGTTCCAGTGGGGATGTGACTTCTAATACAGAGCACAGTGAGATTTTTAAGACACGCATTCTCATGTATATTGTGGTCAGAAACCCTAGTGTACCTCTGTGGCAAAGTGGTTAACAGTGTGCAGGTGATCAATAAACAGACAGACAACGATAATCCAGGTGCAATGGTGGTTTATTTTTAAATCCAATTGCCTGATGACAAACAGCAGTAAATAATAAACAATGATAATAATAAGCAATACAGCAGCGTGTATTGCTTTATTGTAATCCACCGGTTTGGTCCCGAAATAATAAACAGTCCCATTCTTTAAACACTGACACAAAACAGAAAACACATACACAAGTCCACAGTGAGTGCTAAGGTGCTCGTGGTATAATTACAGTTCTCCGTGAAATGTTGTCAGTGTTTAGTGCTGGCCTTTGGCGACCGCTCCGGATCGTGTTAGCCATCTAAATAACAAACAAGTACAATTTAGACATGACAAATAAAACACTCACGGTTCACAACACAGTACTCCTTCCGGTTAGCGTTAACCATTACAAAGGAACAGATCACCTCGCTCTGTCCCCTTTTGTACTGTCTATCATGAACCCTTGGTTAACGAGTGCAACTGCTCCTCCAGTCCGCGGCTGCCACATTGTTTCCCTTCCGGGTAGATGATTTAGTGTACCGGAGTTCCGCTCCCTTTCTGGATGACCAACTTCTGCCTAACCCTGGGAATTAATTGTCTGGCCATCCAGTCCAGGGCACTCTGTTCCCTTTACACAGCTCCCTCACAGGTCGGAAGGGAGATGTATCACCAAGAATCATTTTGTCTCTGTCCTCCTACTTGCAGTACTGCAAAAAACAGCTTATGACCACCTTCCGTTTTATTAGATTTATTACCATATGTTGTGGGATGCATGTTCCTCCTAGACATATGATTCACTGCAGAGCTTTCTCTTAAGATAGGAAAAAGAAGAGTTATTGGCAGTGCTGGAATGTGACTCCTCCACAGATAATTTTTTTAAAGCCGAAGATGTTTCAAAGCTTTGCTGTAAAGGCACATTTTCCCAGTTTCTGTATGCAGTAGAAAGCATGTATAGGGTAGGTTTTGTAGAACCTTCATTTAGTTTACTACTATGCAGAAGGAGAGCCTGTTTCTATGGTGCAGCATGCCTTGCTAACAGCGTTGTTAGGGTCCAGACGGCTGTAAAAAGGAACACGCATTAATAGTGAAGACAACTCCGCTACACTACTATTAGTATCATTATTATTCCATCTACTGTTCGCACAGGACTAAAAGTCACCACATAAACAGATGGTTTGGGAATTTTTACTGATATCAGTGAAAGTTTGTCCCGTGCAAACAGTCCATTTCTTTTTATCCCAGAAAATTCTCAGAGGTCCTCTGATTATTATTTTAACAGGACATCGGCACCTTCTGTAAAATTTAAAAACTCAGGCACCCTGTGTCTTTTTACTCCCATGCAAATCGACCATGTCAGTGTTATGTTATAATTGATGTAGCAATTCCAGGGTATTCACCTTCACAGTAAACCATAATATACTATTACAATTGGTACGATCTGTCCTGAGAGTCTCCTGTTCAGTAAAAACACTACGACTGTGCAACCCAAATTGGGGACGGGCGAAAATAGAAAACATAATTGATGACTCTTTTAAAAAAAAAAAAAAAAAAAAAAAGTATGCTTTTAATTAACGGTGCACTCAAGGGACGAAATGGTTGTTCACCTGGTTCATTGTTTACAAATCATGCACAAAAACGACTTCTCTGGCCACAACATTCGCATTTCTTTCGTTGATGAAAACAAATCCACATCTGGGAGGTTACTAGACATCCTCTGCTTTTGACCAACTCTGAGGACACCTGATTTTTAGTCCTGTGCAAATCATGCTTTAGAGTGCACTTTGATATCTGGGTCAAGCCCTGACAACGAGATTGCATTCGCTTTGTTTTTTTAACCTCGGGCTCATTTGTTCATAGTAGAAAAACAAACAGCAGAACACTGCCACAGCTGTTAATCTCCTCTCCACTTCTAGTAAATGAGGTCGCTTCCCAGAAATCAGAACTAAAGTAAGTTATGTAATATTATGGGTTTCAGATTATGTAGCTGGAGAAACATTCACTTCCTAGCAATAAATTAGCACTGAAAACTGCATGTTTTCAACAGTGTTCAAAATAGCCATGTGTGAGTAGTCTGTACGTGTGGCTGAGACAAAGTGGTTGGCTTGTACTAATGAATTTTTAAAATAAGGCTCGAATGGTCCAATTTTCATGACGGGCCAAACCTCTAACTCTAGGGGGAAAAAAACATTTGCTCCTGATTTTTAGAACTAATGTTGGGAAATAGCAATCCTTGGAACACAAGGACAGTACTTGAAACTGCAGTAAAGGCTTTTCCTTGTCAACAGATTCAGCAAATTGAAGGTAAAGGTATTGTAAGCACAAATCATTACACTATCTTGAGATAAGCATACATTGATGCGGACACCATCTCGAGATGCACCTTCAGTAATGCATGACCAATATTTTACTATAAATTATCTACAGTTTTACCACAATTAACTACTATATTACCTTAAAACCATATTCATATTTAAGCGGAATCAAAGGTTTTACTTTACATATGAATATTTATTCTACAGTTATAGTAGAATTCTGGCTATAAATCGAATTCATTTGAAATATGACCAAATAGTTAACTTTGGTTCAATTTAATGTTATCGTATATCAGTGCTTGTTTAACATTCAAAAATAAGACAAATATTGTTAAGTAAGAAAAAAAATATATATTTTAAGTTACAAAAATAATTAAGTAGATTGTAATAATTAGTTTTCAACATATAAATAAAGTATTATACTAGGTATGTTTAAGAAAAATATTAACCATATATTAATTTGGAATGCAGTCATATTTTATCAGACCTAGAATTCAACATAAGGTATGGGTTAATATCATTCCATCATACACAATTTAAACAGCATTAATCCTACAATCTGAAATTTATAAGTTGTTTATTTACTCGTCCTTATTTGTGTAGAAAGTCTCGAATGAAGAATTATATTGATTTCTCTGCGTTGTTAAAAGCTTTCCTTTTAAATTTGAGATCCGAGCTGGGCTCCATAGACATGGGATTTGAAGAAAGGCAAGATGGTGTCTTCTCCACGTGTTACAATGTCCCACAATGCAACAAAATCCCACATACGATGGTGTCCTCCACGTGTGTGTTACAATGTGGATTAAGAAATGCAGGTCAGAACAGCAGCAGTTTCAAGTTAACTGAACCATATTTCTAAAGAACTTTAGTTGAACCAGGATCAGTTATTGAACCAGGATCAGTTATTGAGCTAGCATCAGTTATTGAACTAGCATCAGTTATTGAAACAGCATTGACCCAGCATCAGTTATTGAACCAGCATCAGTTATTGAAACAGCATCAGTTGTGGAAAGTCTTTTTGTTCTTTAAAGAGATGATTTGTTCATTTTAATGTCTCTTTGGAAAGTTCCGTTCTGTTTCAATCAAATTTTTTGATTATTGAGTGTGGCAAAGAGCCCGCCCCTGTGTGTATTTTGTGTTGCGTGTTGTGTGTAAATGTTGGTGTATAGTCATTGGTTCACGGGGTATAAACGGGTCTGTGTTTCACGTGTATTTAAAAATGTAGATTTGTATTTAGGCACGAGGATGGCACAAATCACTTCACGTGCTGGTTAAAATGTAATGTGTGGTCACGGGAGTACACTTAATTATTTCACGTGCAGTTGTACCGAGATTCCAATTGAATGATTGACTAGTAATCGAGTCTCGGTACAACTGCATAAAAGCAGCATGTTTTCACTCACTCGGGGTTGGGTGTTCGGTGAGTGGAGAACGGGTGTGGAGAGGAGAAAAGGAAAATAACGATACTTATTTGTTTAAAACTCACTGTGTTCGTCGGAGAAAAGGAAAATAACGATACTTATTTGTTTAAAACTCACTGTGTTCGTGTTTGTCTGTATAGTCCGTTTTGTTTACCTGTTTATTTTGGCCGCAAGTGCCGTGTCCTGTTTTTGTGTTCTTTTATTTTGTTTATTAAATGCTGAGCACAACCAAGTGCTCAGCTTCACCAACCTCACTGTCTCTGTCTGTTCTGTGTTGCTCCCGGTCTCTGGTCTGACGTCACTCACACGCCATCCTGTCACATTGAGATACTACACAAATACCACTTGCAATTACTTTGGATCTCACTTCATTATTAAAAGCCTCTTGTTAAAGCAAACGTTTAAGCAGTTTTAACATGCATTCAATTAAAATACACTTCTGCAAAATAACTTTTACTAAGTTATGAATTTTTACTTTTATAATTACAGTTCTATTCTCCTGATGTGATTTCACACAAGGCAGTACCAAATTAAATCATAAACGTTCAGTATTTATCATTTTAATGAATTGAATTGAAACCATTTTCTCAATGATAAATTACTGTATTCCTTTGAATTTCAGATGCAGCCCAAATCTCTCACCCTCAATTTGAGGAAAAAATAAAACATCAAATAACTCGCACATGCTTTTTTCCCAATTTGTAAATTGTGGTGGCATGTCGAAAAATACGGGGGTCTGATCAGCATTTCCAATCTGTCCAAGCTGGTACTGTTGGTTAGAAATGCTGAAATTTGTAAAAGCTTCTCTTTGAATTCCTCAGGAAGCTAATGACTCTTCTTTGAAAATGGCTGCCTGTATGTCATGGGTGATTCGACTGTGTCATAGCCATCATCTTTTCTTGGCAGTAGGTCACATTGCTGCTTGTGTGTTCGGGTAGTCACGTCTTTTGTTGGCGATTTTTAATACATGTATCACTAATTGTACTCTAATTTAACACTAGAACCGCCACGCGGGTCACTTTGACCCATACATTTTTAAACTGCTTCGTTATGAACATTAAATATATACTAAAGGGATACAACTGAAAAGTTTTATTCATAAACATCATATCTAACATTTGCATCGCAGAAACACCATATTTAAATGGAAAAATTAAACAAAAGGCTTTATTTTTAAAATGAGCGCATATACAGCACGACTACAAACAGTGAAAAGATATAATAGAATGTGCATTTCAAAAGAAACGGGTATGTACATATACCCATGTACAGGTGTAAACGGGTATATGTACACACAAAACTACAAAAACGAAGGAGGAACGTACACGTCTGCCAGCTGATTGTGCCTGCATCCAGGAGCTGTGTTGTAAACACAGACGCAGTTCAATTGAACACTAGTATGTAAACTGGTGCATACAAAACTGTAAAGCCGAAATGTTTTTTTTTTTCTTCCTAAAAGTAATATAAAAAAAGAATATATAACATACGTTTCATGTTAGGCACGTAAGTTGTTATCCTACCTGTCATTTCAGTTTGCCGTGTGCATCTGAGTGCAGCTTGCCATATTCCAATCAAAATGATAACTTTCAAGATTAAATATTTCCTTCTGATATATTCCCAGTTGCATTTTTGGAACAAAACGAAGGATTGTTGTCTCCCAGGTACTTTGAAAAATAAGCAACTCGGCTTTCAGTGAGTTGGCATCTTGACAAATCCACAATCATAGCAATCTCTGTCTCGTAGTCGGTCTACAAACTGTTTGCCGCATTTACAAAAAAAAAAAAATAGCATATCTTACATTATATATAGCATAGCTTACATTATATATAGCATATCTTACATTATATATAGCATATCTTACATTATATATAGCATAGCTTACATTATATATAGCATAGCTTACATTATATATAGCATAGCTTACATTATATATAGCATATCTTACATTATATATAGCATATCTTACGTGGCGGTTCTAGGTAGAACTGTTTATAACTATCATTTTTGCGATTCTGGCTATCAAACGCCATCATTATATTTAATTCATATATTTAGGAAAAGTCAAAAACGGACATACACATACGATTTACAACGGAAGAGTAATTAACATTTTAAATGCAAAATGGGTCAAACTGACCCGCATGGCGGTTCTCGTCTTAAATCCGAAGGAATACAGGTCTTACTTTTCAGTGATTTAATTAAGACTTTTAATATACTACATTTTCAATGTTTGTAAATTTACAAGTTCACAAGAATATTGATTTTATATGAGTTTACAAACCTTAGAGCAAAGCTCGTGCTAATTTTACTAAACTGATCAATCTCCGTCATCCACCAGAGGGCAGTATGACTCGATTTTGGACAGTTTTGGTATAGCGCACATATCCACAGACATTCAGTCTACAAATTTACGGTAATTTTTTTTTTTTTTCCTGCAATCACTGTAGGTTTAAACAAAATCTTTTTCCAGCTGGGAGCCACAGCAGGGGTTCTGGCTTACCAAATGTTTTTGTTTGTTTAGGATGATTTTCCAGACTTCCTGTCAGAGTTGTCTTAGGAATAAAGATGGGTATACTCTAATTTAAGCAAATATAAATTGTACTTTTGACATTACAGCCTTTAGAATGATGGATTATCAAATCACTCAATTTATAAGAATGTATGCAGTCCACAAAGTTATGCATTCATGGCCCACAATCTCTCTACATAGAACTTTGTATGCAGTCCTGTTATAGTTACGCAAATGTGGGCACCCTGTTGGATGTTAATAACAATATCCATGTAATTGAAATTTTAAAGACTTAATTTCAAGTATAGTTTTCTTTTTTTATTTTAATTTTTACAAAGGTACACATTTTTATAGGCCTATTAATCTATTTTTTAAAATGTAGAACTGTTCCTCTAAATGAGAGGTAATGACTGAGGGGACCTGTACTGTATGGCTCTACACTTTTGCCTCTTACTTTTTCTTCATTGGTCATACTAATGAATTTCCACCAGGGGACCTCAATCCTGCACACGTAAAGCATTTTGCCCTTTACGCTTATGCTTTTACCATGTTATATCACAATTGGGCCCTGAATGTACAGTACCTTTTTGTTTTGTTAATCTGTTTTAGCAGTGAATTAAACACACACATATATATATATATATTCCTTCCTTTCCTATTTCACAGATATTTTTTACAGTGAATGGACTGTAGGCAGTGTCCCTTGTGAGTAGGATTTAGGTCAACGTTTACAGCCTTTGATTCAGAATTATACAACAAAAAACAATTCATTTAAAATTAGCAGCAGAACTAATTAGGTCTATTGGCTAAATATGTCGCACCTCATGATCCAGCTGTGACCCATTTCAGACATAGTTTACTGCTATAGTGGATGTTGACATTCCTATCCCTTTAATAGTCACTGATCCCATTTAACAACATGAACAACAATTCACGTTTCTATAGCACCTTTAATCACAAGGATCCCAAAGCGCTTCACACACACACACACAACAAAAACCATTACATTAAAAAGTCTAATCCAGAAATTTAAGAAGAGATGAAAATGTGGGTTTAATTGTAAAAAAGCTAGTTTGTAGAAATAAAACAAGCAAAACAAAAATGTAATAACATTAGAATTAAAAAAAGACAAAAAGAAAATGCAGTTTTGATTGTAAAATAGAAACACTAAGATAGAAAAGCTATTTTATAAAAAATACATTTTCAATCTTGACTTAAAAACAGTCCCAGCTTCCCTGAAAGAAGGCAGAGTATTCCCCCCATGTTGTTTGTATTCACTCTAGGAATAACCAGCAGCCCCGCATCCTGTGATCTAAGAATGAGCTGTTAACATATTGCCACAATATCCACAAGGGGCTAAGACGAACCTAAGAACTGACAATTCGGGATATTTGGTTATATTGAAGAATGTTCTTCCATGCAGTACCTTATCACTAAAATCCATACCAATCTGCCTGTTTGCAAGTTGTGTTCCATCATGCTACAAGCCAATCGGTTGTAATACCCTTATTGAATGTCTGAGAAGCCCCAAACCGTTTTCCTTGCCTTCAATAGATTTCAATGAATGTGTGATGTACCCCTCCATCTGTGGCTCTGCAAGCTGTGTCAACACACCTGGAAAGTATGTGTGTGCTTGTGCCGGGGAAGGATACAGGTACAACTTCACATCACAGACCTGTGAGGGTAAGCTGGTCTTCCACCGGGCCTTTCAAAGGAATATTTCTGCATGTGCTTCAATACTTCTAAATATGTCTGCAGATTTTAAAGAGCAACTTGAAGTATCTTAACTAAAGTATTTGTCGTCTTAGTAAGTACATCAATAAGAACTACCACATAGAACAAATGTGGGTATCTTTTTCAATAGACTGGAGTGTTGCAGGGGGGACAGTTGAATGGTTACACTCTGGTGTACCAGCTGAACTTGAAGGGAAGGCATGCTTGAGAACCCCTTTGAGGCCACAGGGGGGGCCTTACACTTCTGAAATAACTTGTGATAACTGAAACAGAAAATTATATACAAATGAAATATATATGTAATAAACCTCATTTTCAGTAGTTACTTGCTGTTTGAACACAGTACTATTGTGTGCTGATAATTGTTGTATGCTGTGCATGTACACGGCAGAGGGCAGTCTTGTCCCAGTAGATTCTTAAATAGCTCACATCCCAGACAGTCTTAAGTTCCTTCTTTCTTCTTGAAGAGTAAAAATTAATAGTACCGCTGAAGTTGACTAAAGACTTTTTTTTTTTTATCAGCAGGTTAGCAAATGTCTATCACTGTTTAGAGACACTGTGGTGCCAGGCTGTAGCTTTTGCCCCTTGAATTAAAAGCATAAGAAATGTTAGGAAAGATAAATAAATAATTTCGGTTTACTATAGCATTTCCAGAGTGACTGTCTCTTGTACAACGCTGTCTATTCCACACGCTCAAGAGAGAATAAAGAGCTTCCTAATTTCTGTTTTGATAAGCTTTGAAAATATGTTCTCTTTCTGTTAACTTCTTTTCTGTGTTAAAGATATTTGGATCGTGTGAATTTTAAAAATGCAGTAGACCTTTTTATTTGAATTACTTTTCTTTACATGGGACGCATTCAACACCTGCATCTCACAGCAAAGCAAATAGAATTGGCGAACGTAGCAAGCACCATCACTTGGATTACCTTTGAAAATAAATATAATACTGACGGCTGAAATTCCTCAAAAATGTATTCTATGTAACTCATATCTCAAGTTTCAATTTTAGTGTATACTGTATATATATTTCCAGTCTTGTGCATCTGTCATTGCACGATATTATCAGACCTGTCTAAATATTTCTATACAGACATTAATGAATGTGAGGAGAATATCTGTGAGCAGAGCTGTGTCAACAGCCATGGAAGCTATTCCTGCTATTGCAGTGGGACAAGAGGCATGAAGCTGGCAAAAGACTTGAAGTCCTGCGAGGTACAGTACAGTATAGTTCCTTTATTTTCTATTTATCTTCACAGAAAAGTTATTTGACTTTGCAGAAACTATAGGCTGGTTTTTATTTTATATATTTAATCTAACAACTTTGTATGGATTTTTGAAAATTGACCCATTCAAACATGTGTACAGTAGCTGGGTAAGATGTTACAGTGCAGGTCTATTAAAATTTGATTCCAAATCTTTGTTTTACCAGCCTATTCCTATATGCATTCCTCTGAAAACAGCAAGGAACGCTGAGATGCTGTACCTGGGAGAGCAGTTTCTGGCCTTGCCTGTGGTATATCTGCGCTTCAGGTTGCCCGAAATAACTAAGTAAGCGTTTGTCATTTTATTATATTTTATTTATGTATTTTACTATGTGTTGCCCTGGGTCTGATCTGACAGTAATTTATAATAAATACCAACAGGAATTACTGTGTGTTTTTGTTTTTTTCAATCAAACATTTGTCATCCCGTGTTAGGAATGTTTTGGTGCAGTATGCCTTAGAACCTTATGTTTTTACATGGATTCAATGTGAGGGGATAACACTAAGTAAACACATAGTCATATAAATTAAGAAACCGTGACTGGTTTAGGGTAACTGTTGGTTTTATAAGCATCTCCTCAAAGGTCTAGCTTTGGCAGACTCCTCCTCATGAAAATACACAGAACAACTACTACTTCTTTGGCAGGAATTCCTGGAAAGCATACATTGACAATAACTCGATTCACAGGCATGCCAGTCGAAATCAGCGACTGGATTCACAGGCATGCCACTCGAAGTCAGCGACTGGATTCACAGGCATGCCACTGGAAATCAGCGACTGGATTCACAGGCATGCCACTGGAAATCAGCGACTGGATTCACAGGCATGCCACTCGAAGTCAGCGACTGGATTCACAGGCATGCCACTCGAAGTCAGTGACAGGATTCACAGGCATGCCACTCGAAGTCAGTGACAGGATTCACAGGCATGCCACTCGAAGTCAGTGACAGGATTCACAGGCATGCCACTCGAAGTCAGTGACAGGATTCACAGGCATGCCACTCGAAGTCAGCGACTGGATTCACAGGCATGCCACTGGAAATCAGCGACTGGATTCACAGGCATGCCACTGGAAATCAGCGACTGGTTTCACAGGCATGCCACTGGAAATCAGCGACTGGATTCACAGGCATGCCACTGGAAATCAGCGACTGGATTCACAGGCATGCCACTGGAAATCAGCGACTGGATTCACAGGCATGCCACTGGAAATCAGCGACTGGATTCACAGGCATGCCACTGGAAATCAGCGACTGGATTCACAGGCATGCCACTGGAAATCAGCGACTGGATTCACAGGCATGCCACTGGAAATCAGCGACTGGATTCACAGGCATGCCACTGCAAATCAGCGACTGGATTCACAGGCATGCCACTGCAAATCAGCGACTGGATTCACAGGCATGCCACTGCAAATCAGCGACTGGATTCACAGGCATGCCACTCGAAGTCAGCGACTGGATTCACAGGCATGCCACTCGAAGTCAGCGACTGGATTCACAGGCATGCCACTCGAAGTCAGCGACTGGATTCACAGGCATGCCACTCGAAGTCAGCGACTGGATTCACAGGCATGCCACTCGAAGTCAGCGACTGGATTCACAGGCATGCCACTCGAAGTCAGCGACTGGATTCACAGGCATGCCACTGGAAGTCAGCGACTGGATTCACAGGCATGCCACTCGAAGTCAGCGACTGGATTCACAGGCATGCCACTCGAAGTCAGTGACAGGATTCACAGGCATGCCACTGCAAATCAGCGACTGGATTCACAGGCATGCCACTCGAAATCAGCGACTGGATTCACAGGCATGCCACTGGAAATCAGCGACTGGATTCACAGGCATGCCACTGCAAATCAGCGACTGGATTCACAGGCATGCCACTCGAAATTATTGTATATTTCAGGTTGTGTTGCTGAAGTTTAGTGCCGTCTGACTTCCTTTCCAGACCTCCCCAGTTATGTGAACTGTTTTGGCTCCTCCACTACCTAAGACGTACAGTCTTGCAGGCTACTGACTGCATGCCTTTAGTGGAAGACCATTGTTAGGTATAAGAGCTTGTATTCTTCACTTTCCTTACTTATAGATTTGCAGCAGAATTTGATCTCCGGACGTTCGACCCAGAGGGTGTCATACTGTATGCTGAGTCTTCCCAGAACTCCTCCTGGTTCATGGTGGGGCTCAGGGATGGGAAGATTGAGATCCAGTATAAGAATCAGCAATCAATGAAGATCACTAGTGGCGGGAAAGCCATTAATAATGGCCAATGGCATTCTGTAAGTTGAGTATATATATTAAAAAAATATATATATTGCCTAAATTAATTAAGACTGACTACATTGTATCTGTCTTCGTATATGGCTGTGGTAAAATAAGATGGGTTATCTTCCCACTGGTACCCACATCACAAAACCATCACAGAAGTCTTGAGGCCCTTCTAAAAGTTTACCATGTCATTTCTGCATGTTTTTTTTGCAGTTTGCCCATGCTTTTCTGATGGTTACACTATGGATTTACCGTAATCTACCCTGGTTTGCCATGTTTATTAATATGCTTTACCGTACCTTTACTTACCTTACCTTTGTTTTTTACAATGCTTAAATATTTAAAAAAAAAAAAAAACTACTAAACATCTGTAGTAACCAAAAATGAAGGAAACGATATCTGAATGCATTATGTGTTTTAATTAGTTGTACTGTAGTTTACTTTTGAAACAATCAGGAAACACAGAAAATGGATGGTTTAAATAAAAATAGAACAGTAAACTGGCGCATCCAGTAAATGCGCTCCGCATGGAGTGCAGGATGCGCCCTGTAGTCTAGACGTCGTGAGTTTGAGTCTAGGCTATTCCTTTGCCGACCGAGGACGGGAGCTCCCAGGGGGCGGCACTTAATTGGCCAGCCGCCGGGGAAGGGAGGGCTAGGTCAGCCAGGGTGTCCTCAGCTCACCGCGCACCAGCGACCCCTGTGGTCTGGCCCGGGCGCCTGCGGGCTTGCCTGTAAGCTGTCCAGAGCTGTGTTGTCCTCCGACGCTGTAGCTCTGGGTGGCTGCACGGTGAGTCTGCAGTGTGTAAAAGCGGTTGGCTGACGGCACACGCTTCAGAGGACAGCGTGTGTTCGTCTTCGCCCCTCCTGAGTCAGCGCAGGGGTGGTAGTGGTGGGCTGAGCCTAAAAATAATTTGACATTACTAAATTGGGGAGAAAACAATAAAAATAATTGCCGACCACTAAATTAAAAAAATAAATAAATAAAACAGTAAGCTAAATACAGTAATAAAGTGAAATACTTTATCCGTGATATGTCTCGATACGAGTAGGGACAATCGTTCACTGTTGAAAAGAAGGCGACATTGCAATGGGATTGGAAACCAGACCTAAATTACTGTTTTTACTTTGAAGAGATACAGAACTGGATTTCATGTGGTTGATTTGACTCTGCAGTCATTTGGTTGTGGGAGTTTGACTGTGTCTGTGTGCTATAAATGAGATACTTGTGCATCACTTCCTTGACTTCTGGTCTGCTACAGATCTCCGTGGACGAGTTGGAGAAAAGCATCAGTGTTAAAATAGCCAAAGAAGCTGTGATGAGCATTAGCAGCCCTGAGAGTCTCTTCCATCCCATTGACGGAATCCTGGAGACCAAGCTTTACATTGCAGGGTTACCGCGCCCGGTGGACAGCCTTGTTAAATCGGTAAGTACACTGAGGATACAGCCGAGTACACCTGCTGTATAGACTGATTCAGGACTGGATCAGCTCGAAGTTTTGTGATTTGCATATTAAGAATGTGTTATTGCAGTTGACTCTCACATCTTTGTTGTTCATTTTTTTCCATTATCAAGTAAATTTTACAGGACTTTTGGAGGAACTAGATTTTCTTTCAAGAAAATAAATGCCATTGTTTTTATGGTTTCTGACACCAAGCTAATATATTTTTGGAGCATGTAGCTTCAAATGACATTTGAATTGCTTTTTCACATTGTGCTTGTCTAGACGCAAGTATCCTAAGTATGAGAACTGAATTGCGTTTTTAATTCCATTACAATCATGTGACACAGTGAACTTTGAAATCAGCCAGCCCCACCTACTTTCTTTCTGACTTCTTTTTTTTTTTTTTTTTTTTTTTTAATCCTTTGGCTCTTACACCTTTTGAAGGGCTTCAATCTGCTCAGTAAATTCAGGATAATTGGCAGGTGAGTCATTCTTACAGAGTGGCTGGTGATCTGAAGGTTATATATATATTTTTTTCAGCAGAGAACCAGTTTCCCTACTTTTTTATTGGAGAGAAACAGAGGTTGTAGAGCCTTGCAATCTTTAAACTCCACTGAAACAGCAAAATGCAGAATATTTCAATCTCCTTTATTTCTTTACATTAACCCCTTAAGGAATTGCGCGGTTGTTCAGACGGTTTCTTCTTAAAATACATTGGAGAGGGACACATGTCCCTTGTACCTTAAAGGTTTAACATATATATACAAAATAAAGCTGACAATATTGTTTAAAAAATAAAAGTGGGGCGTTCATCCTGATTCATTGTCTTGATGTTGATTAAACATTCAGTTCAAATTAAACCAGATTCGGCTCTCTTGTTGATCAGTGAATATTTTTCCTGCTTTGGCATTCATCCACAGACAGACATTTTGGTTGTTTTTCAATCTAGTAAAAGAATAAAAGCAGGAATGTTGAAGGCTGTAATAAAAGTGAGGAATAGTGGTTTTGTCATAACTACTCGAAGACATTGAAAAAAGTTCTAGTCCAAACATTTGTCATTGAATTGAAGTTTCTTTTTGAATTTCAAAGTTCAGCACTATTGAGTGTTTAATAGTTATGGAGGAAATCTGCAGATGTGCAGAATATAATACAAATAGTACAATATATGGTTAAAGTGCCATTGGGTAATTTTTTGGTTACCGTAAACTTCATATATTCTGTGCACCCTTTTACAAATATTGGGATCATTTCTGTGTGTTATATATAGGTTGCACATTGTATATTTGATGTGAGCAGTATACAATAGGTAGCAGTATTCTGTACAGTGTAGTGTTTTTGATAGTTGTATGCAAGAGGTGCAACTCTTAGACATTTCACAACGGGTTGGTGGTTCTATTTAAAACAAACAAATAATAATTTACATTAAAACATGTCCTCTCCCCAGCAGGCTTGGTGTGAGTGAGGTGCTGTACAGTAGAGCACAGCAGCAGGCTTGGTGAGAGTGAGATGCTGTACAGTAGAGCACAGCAGCAGGCTTGGTGTGAGTGAGGTGCTGTACAGTAGAGCACAGCAGCAGGCTTGGTGTGAGTGAGGTGCTGTACAGTAGAGCACAGCAGCAGGATTGGTGTGAGTGAGGTGCTGTACAGTAGAGCACAGCAGCAGGCTTGGTGTGAGTGAGGTGCTGTACAGTAGAGCACAGCAGCAGGCTTGGTGAGAGTGAGGTGCTGTACAGTAGAGCACAGCAGCAGGCTTGGTGAGAGTGAGGTGCTGTACAGTAGAGCACAGCAGCAGGCTTGGTGAGAGTGAGGTGCTGTACAGTAGAGCACAGCAGCAGGCTTGGTGTGAGTGAGGTGCTGTACAGTAGAGCACAGCAGCAGGCTTGGTGAGAGTGAGGTGCTGTACAGTAGAGCACAGCAGCAGGCTTGGTGTGAGTGAGGTGCTGTACAGTAGAGCACAGCAGCAGGCTTGGTGAGAGTGAGGTGCTGTACAGTAGAGCACAGCAGCAGGCTTGGTGTGAGTGAGGTGCTGTACAGTAGAGCACAGCAGCAGGCTTGGTGAGAGTGAGGTGCTGTACAGTAGAGCACAGCAGCAGGCTTGGTGTGAGTGAGGTGCTGTACAGTAGAGCAGCACAGCAGCAGGCTTGGTGTGAGTGAGGTGCTGTACAGTAGAGCACAGCAGCTGGCTTGGTGAGAGTGAGGTGCTGTACAGTAGAGCACAGCAGCAGGCTTGGTGAGAGATGTGCTGTACAGTAGAGCACAGCAGCAGGCTTGGTGTGAGTGGTGCTGTACAGTAGAGCACAGCAGCAGGCTTGGTGTGAGAGGTGCTGTACAGTAGAGCACAGCAGCAGGCTTGGTGAGAGTGAGGTGCTGTACAGTAGAGCAGCACAGCAGCAGGCTTGGTGTGAGTGAGGTGCTGTACAGTAGAGCACAGCAGCTGGCTTGGTGAGAGTGAGGTGCTGTACAGTAGAGCACAGCAGCAGGCTTGGTGTGAGTGAGGTGCTGTACAGTAGAGCACAGCAGCAGGCTTGGTGTGAGAGGTGCTGTACAGTAGAGCACAGCAGCAGGCTTGGTGTGAGAGGTGCTGTACAGTAGAGCAGCACAGCAGCAGGCTTGGTGTGAGAGGTGCTGTACAGTAGAGCACAGCAGCAGGCTTGGTGAGAGTGAGGTGCTGTACAGTAGAGCACAGCAGCAGGCTTGGTGAGAGTGAGGTGCTGTACAGTAGAGCACAGCAGCAGGCTTGGTGAGAGTGAGGTGCTGTACAGTAGAGCACAGCAGCAGGCTTGGTGTGAGTGAGGTGCTGTACAGTAGAGCAGCACAGCAGCAGGCTTGGTGTGAGTGAGGTGCTGTACAGTAGAGCACAGCAGCTGGCTTGGTGAGAGTGAGGTGCTGTACAGTAGAGCACAGCAGCAGGCTTGGTGAGAGTGAGGTGCTGTACAGTAGAGCACAGCAGCAGGCTTGGTGAGAGTGAGGTGCTGTACAGTAGAGCACAGCAGCAGGCTTGGTGTGAGAGGTGCTGTACAGTAGAGCACAGCAGCAGGCTTGGTGAGAGTGAGGTGCTGTACAGTAGAGCACAGCAGCAGGCTTGGTGTGAGAGGTGCTGTACAGTAGAGCACAGCAGCAGGCTTGGTGTGAGAGGTGCTGTACAGTAGAGCAGCACAGCAGCAGGCTTGGTGTGAGAGGTGCTGTACAGTAGAGCACAGCAGCAGGCTTGGTGTGAGTGAGGTGCTGTACAGTAGAGCACAGCAGCAGGCTTGGCTCAACAAAGATGAAAGAAAATGAACCTTCATACTGCAAATGCCCATCACTGATTGTGCAGAATGTCTTCAGAACATTTTGCAGCTTGCATCTGATAATATAACCATGGCTTTGGTAGATCCCCTTCTAGCTTTGAATTATTTGCCTTGATATTCAAGGATGTATTCTAATCATGTTATCAGTTCTGACAAAGCAGGACTCCCAGCTAAAGAAACACTGAAACTTTTAAGTTTGAAAATGATGAGTGGTGGCGGTGAGATAATGGAAGAGACCTCCACTAAAATATGTCAGGCTTCAAGCTTAGTTAAACAAGATGAGTGAGTAAGCGTGGCGGCACTAACCATTCACTTGTGGTTGCCTTGTGCAGATTAACCCGCGTCTGGATGGCTGTATTCGTGCCTGGAACCTGATGAACCAGGGGGCTTCTGGAGTGAAGGGAGTCATTCAAGAAAAGGAGAACAAGCACTGTTTAGTGGAAGTGGAGAGGGGCTCCTACTTCCCTGGTTCTGGGATGGCCCAATTCAGGATAGACTACAGTAAGTTGAAATACTTATCCCTTTATAAATGGCTCTTGTGTTGACACAGTTTTATTGAATGTCCAGGACTATACATCAGCAATGTGCAAAGCCTACTGCATTCACAGCCTAATGTTTTGTATAGATTAATTTTGATATATATATTTTTTATAATTTTTGTTCCGATTTCAACCCAATTTGAACTGCCAAACGCAATGCGATTTTCTTCTGAGGCGACGCAATACTTTTACTGTAAAAATGATCTTGCACACCAAGGTGAGACTGATGAAATGTCAAACGTAACTAAATGCAAACTGCATTTTATATATAGCCATTTCCATGTTTCCTGTATATTAAAGCCTCTGTATAAAATGTGTAGATTACAGCTATTCATTTTTGTGGAAATGCACTAAACACCTTGTACAAAAATTGTAAATCTCATATTCATATACACAAGAATAACCATTGGTACAAACATTTAACACTCAATAAACATTTAACATTTAACATTCAATAATTGTTAAATCGGCTCTGTTCTTTTTGTTTCATCACGTCCAGTGTGTGGCAGCCTTTATACTATATATAGGGGTGATGCAAGGTTTTCAAAGTTGGTAACCCAGTATATTATCAAAGATGTACCAGAATCACTGGGGCCTAGTCGGCCTAGAAGTCACACACGGAAGATAAATACAGAAGACCTGATTGCTATCGTAAACAGAACTGGAGGTTAAAATCCCTTTGTGAATAGTACCTTCCATACATAAGTTTAATTTTAGGTACACAATTTTTCATTTTTTATACCACAACATTGCATTGTTGTGGTGGAATTTTTCCCCTTGATTTGGGAAATTGGGTACTCAACACTGTGTGTTTTATTTGTTTATCTATTTATCTATTTATTTATTTATTTATTTATTTATTTATTTCTCTGTATACTTTAAACATAACACCAGAGGAAAACCAAGGGATTAGAAAGCTGTTGCTGTACAATTGATCTTCGTTGTTAGCTGACAGACTCTGAAGGTGGACTAGGTAACAGCTGTACCTCAGTACAAATGCACAGCTTGATTGTTCTACTGGGTATGAACTAATTAGTGTGGTTAATGTCACACAGCAAGCAGAAAGGTTGTAATTTAACACATGACTTTGATAGAAGGCCAGGTGTCAACACCAGCGGAAGACCTTCTGTATGTTTTGCATTTCAAGTATTTAAAGTAGTTTAAAAGATGTGCAAGTGACATGTTCATTGCATTATATCAGTATTGGAGATTTTATAGCTGATTTGTTATTATTAAATGTAATTTTAATACTTTTTTCTTGTATTCTTTTGAACAGAGAGCATAGATGGGAAGAACTGGACACTGAGTTTGAAACTGAACATTCGTCCATCAACAAGCACGGGAGTCATCTTTGCCTTAGCTAGTGGGGAGACGGTGCCACTTTCTGTTGCCATAGTGGACTCTGATTCTCCAAACGAGCAGGTAATCCTATGTTTTTTTTTACATCTGATTTGTATTTTCAGACCTGTTGAGTTTTACCTCATCTTTACCCTGTCCTCCGACAGACTCACCGTGCAGCTGTCTCTCAGAGCTACAGCGTCGGAGGACAATGCAGCTCTGGGCAGCTTACAGGCAAGCCCGCAGGCGCCCGGCCAGACTACAGGGGTCGCTGGTGCGCGGTGAGCCAAGGACACCCTGGCCGACCTAACCCTCCCTCCCCGGCGGCGCTGCCAACTGTGCGCCGCCCCTGGGAGCTCCCGTCCATGGTCGGTTAGGAATAGCCTGGACTCGAACTCGCTGACGTCCAGGCTATAGAGCGCATCCTGCACTCTAGCGAGTGCTTTTACTGGATGCGCCACTTGGGAGCCCTCCCAAAAAATATATAAATTCTTGATGAATTTGAACACTGAACAAATCACTCTTGGCTTTCTTTTGTCGTTTAGATACTGCTGAGATGGTGTGGATTTATATTGGGAGAACAGGAGGAATATACAGGAGCTGTGTAGTGGCTTTTAAATAGTACTGCATAACAAAAACCTTTGTGCAATCATTGAAACACTACATAAAATGGCAAACGCCACCAGTTATCTTCATCACAGTTTTTGTTTCTTTATTTGGTACTTTTTTAAAAGCCGAAATAAGGATAGCAGCTCTATAATTTTAAATCTAGGATCTAGAGAATCCAAATCTGGGGAGGAATTTCTGTCTGTCCATCTGTATGTATGTGGAACAAAGAGCAGGCTGGGTGTGAACCAGCAACCACGCACACTGCATGCGAGTGTGTAAAATAACGAGCATTTAGTCTCATGTCACCGACAAGGGCCAGCATCTGTAATGCAGTGCATCACACAACACTGCCCCTTACATGCGGCAGTTACATAATGACATACAAAGCATGTAGGTCATGGTGATCTTGTTAACTCTCTATTTTTACAGCCGTGGAGGTACTATACACTATGTTGTTAAAAACCTGTATAATCGTTCTCTGTTCCACCAGGAAATAGCTGTGTTTATTGAGAATGTGAAAGTAACTCGGCTGAAGTCTGATAGACTTTGTTACCCAGGACACCTGGAAGTGGAGCTTGAGATGTCGAGCAGCGAGGTCCAGTTTAACGCAAGCTCCTTCAGAGCGGTGCACTACATAGCGCCCCCACAAATGGAGAAGCAGCTCTCCATTCTGGACGCAGCTATGGAAGGACAGGTGGACACCTATGTGGGTGGGATTCCAGGTAAAGCGTATCTTCTTTGTTCTAATGAACACACATGCATTTATCTCTTTCATTGGTTGAGTATAATGGTAATTACGAGTCCAGCTGCAAATACTCGAGGTACTAACTAAAATAGCCTCTCTTATGCTGTCACTTGGCTTTTGGATGATGTAAAAAGGGTCCTGGATAAAGTTTTAATGTTTTAAGATAAGTAACCTATTTTTTGGTTTACTTTTGTGAACTTTATACAATAGGAACATTCAACTTGTATGGTAATGTGTAAATAAATATCACTTTAAATTGAGATGATGATTGTAAGCATCATAAGAGTAAAGGAAAATGATTTATTACAATTGAAGCTACTTTTAATAAGAACTGGAAGAAGCACAAGTAAGGATGTAATGGTTCATCGTGTATCAATGACATTATGTAGCCTCTCTTAATAGAGGCATGTATCATTTGTATAGTGACCATGACCATTTGATCTTATTATGCATCATGCAAGTATCCAATCAGGACGATCACATGTATTGCGATATAGATCGTATTGCGATACGTTTGGCATTGTGTCATTAGTGAATTGTTACACCCCTACAGGCAAGCACAAGCCATTTTGTTTGCACTTGGGGGTTTTCAGATGAAGTGCTGCATGTTGCTTTAATGGCCATGGCTTTATTTTTATTGTATGCCTTTGCTGTCTGTTTCTTACAGATGTTCCTGTTACTGCCACACCAGTGTCTGCATTTTATAATGGCTGTATTGAGATAGAGGTCAATGGTGAACGGCTGGATTTCGATGAAGCCGTCCTCAAACACAATGACATCAAATCCCATTCCTGCCCACCATTCTAAAGGCATTTGGTTTGTGGTTCAGCTTAGCATGTTACTCTTAATTGATAAAAGTGTATACATTGGTTCCCAATGAAATGTGCTGGTTTCTACTATATAATACCTAATACAAGGTACCACAAAAATAATGGATGTCAAAGTAACTTCTATTTTAAATGGTCATACTTATTTAGTTTTTTTTTTATTGAGAGGCTTGGTGAAAGTGCGTCTAAAATCACTGTTCAAACACTTGGACAGTACTTGTACACATACATGCATACATACATACATACATACATACATAAAAAATATATATATATATATATATTTGGTATGTTATCTGTATGATACCTTATGCATTGCTCAATGTTGTATTAACTGTAATTAGTGTATTATTAAAGGAAATCATTATCAATTAAAACATGTGTTATAAATGTAAGATCACATACTGTATCATTTTATAATTGAATTGTGATAAATAACAGCTTGTGTTTCATATTTTAGCCCCCTACCGCTGGAGTGAATAAGAACCGCATGTATTGAACTACAGTAATTGTGCATTGACATTTAAACTTGGCCTCCGATCTGTTTGAAACCTTTTTGTTGTGGAAAATTATTAAGACCGTGGAGTAGCTTCCAGAGCAGAGAAGGGCAGTGACTTTTAAATGAGCACGAACACATAAACATAGACAGCTTGGTTATATTTACAACTTCCTGGCAAATTGGAATTGTCAAGTGTGTTGGGAGCTGTTTCAAAACTTAATACACAATTGATTTATATATATATATATATATATATATATATATATATATATATATATATATATATATATATATATATATATATATAAAATAAGGACACAGGGAAAGTGTTTTTGCATCATGGTCTGTATTTGTAAAATAAATCATTTTGGGTATAACTTATTAAAAAATAATACAAATACAAGAAAATTAATAAAACACTGGACCAGCTACTTTAGCTAGCAGGAAGATTTAAAATTTGATTAACACATATGTAGTACAGTATATTTCGATTGCTATTTGCTTAATTATTTGTCTTGCCATGTGGAGTAATACTTAATCCTAAGATAACTATAAGAGTCTTGTACTGAAAAAAAAATAAAATAAACAGAAATAAAAATGTGGGCTTACACAAGATTACTGGCAGCCTGCTTTGGGTGTAGCTATCTCTCCAAGACCTGTAAATAGATATGCAGTGTTGAGAGTTAACCCATAATACTGAATGCACCGTGTAGATGTAATGAATTATATAGAATTAATACTTGCCTGTCATGCTAGTAAACTGGTAACTTCTCTGTTTTACTGTGTCTTTTTTCTGTATGCCTTTTACACATGTTCACCTTGTGTGTGTTCAGCACCGTGATGATGATTTGTAAAACAAATGTTTTGAGTGTTGTGTAAAAAAAATTAAAAAAAAGATTTATGTATATAAAAAATAAAGCCTTGTTTTGTTTTCCACCTAAAGACTTGAAGTTTTAACAGCTTTGAACAAGTGAGCCCCACACAATGAGATACTTTCACAGACACTCTGCTGTGTGGTTAGACAATAGGAACTGAGTCTCAGCTAAAATGAGTCTGTCACTCATTTCACTTGATTTGCACAAACTGCAGTTAAAGCGGTGCAAGTGTCTGCTGTCAAAATATTGTACTGGGTATCGCACTGATGAGAGTAGTATTCATTAGAATGCTTTGTTATTGACATTCTGAGTGTGAGATCTACACTCGGTGAAATTATAAGTGTAGTTGGTGCTCATAGGTTCCAGTGGGACGGGACCTATAATTCTAATGCACTGTACAGTTAATCTACATTAATGACTTAGATTCTGGTATAGTAAGCAAACTTATTAAATTTGCAGACAACACAAAAATAGGAGGAGTGGCAAACACCGTTGCAGCAGCAAAGGTCTTTCAAAATGATCTAGACAGCATTCAGAACTGGGCAGACACATGGCAAATGACATTTAATATAGAAAAGTGTAAGTTACTGCACGCAGGCAATACAAATGTCCATTATAAATACCATATGGGAGATACTGAAATTGAAGAAAGAATCTATTAAAAAGATCTAGGAGTTTATTTTGACTCAGAAATGTCTTTATCTCGACCTCTCCGCTCCTCCTGCACTAGAAGACTGGCTCTACCTCCTCTACGCTCCCCTGCCTCCAGAGCCTGCTCCTTCTCCACCCTCGCCCCGCAGTGGTGGAATGACCTTCCTACAGATGTCAGGACTGCCCAGTCCCTGACCATCTTCTGGCGCATCTTCAAGACTCACCTCTTCAGACAGCACCTGTAGAA
This sequence comes from Acipenser oxyrinchus oxyrinchus, assembly GCA_030684275.1. Taxonomy (NCBI): domain Eukaryota; kingdom Metazoa; phylum Chordata; class Actinopteri; order Acipenseriformes; family Acipenseridae; genus Acipenser; species Acipenser oxyrinchus. The sequence continues at coordinate 27,683,840 of CM060255.1, read as the reverse complement.
ACTCCTCTTTTCCATCTGGACATTTATCACTCTTCCTTAAATGCACTTTATTATTATTTGTTTATTTAGCAGACGCCTTTATCCAAGGCGACTTACAGAGACTAGGGTGTGTGAACTATGCATCAGCTGCAGAGTCACTTACAATTACGTCTCACCCGAAAGACGGAGCACAAGGAGGTTAGGTGACTTGCTCAGCGTCACACAATGAGTTAGTGGATGAGGTGGGATTTGAACCGGGGACCTCCTGGTTACAAGCCCGTTTCTTTAACCACTGGACCACACAAGTGCCATTTAATCTGTATTTTGTATTTAATTATATCCTGACGTAACTATCACTGTCACTGTTATCTACTCCGCTATTGAATCGTATTTTGTCATATACTTGTACTTGCTAGATCCGAAATGATTGTATTTTATCTTGCTCTTAATTGTATTAATACTTGTACTGTGATTCTTGAAATGTATTTTTGTTTACGACTGTGAGTCGCCCTGGATAAGGGCTCTGCTAAGAAATAAATAATAATAAAATAAATAATGTGGGGAAGCTATAAAAAAGGCCAACAAGATGCTCGGATATATTGTGAAAAGTGTTGAATTTAAATCAAGGGAATTAATGATAAAACTTTGCAATGCATTAGTAAGACCTCATTTGGAATATTGTATTCAGTTCTGGTCACCTCACTACAAAAAAGGTTATTGCTGCTCTAGAAAGAGCACAAAGAAAAGCGACCACAATTATTCCTGATTTAAAAGGCATGTCATATGCAGACAGGCTAAAATAATTGAATCTATTCAGTCTTGAACAAAGAAGACTACATAGTGATAAGATTCAAGCATTCAAAATTCTAAAAGGTATTGACAATGTTGACCCAGGGGACTTTTTTGACCTGAAAAAAGAAACAAGGACCAGGGGTCATAAATGGAGATTAGATAAAGGGGCATTCAGAACAGAAAATAGGAGGAACTTTTTAACACACAATTGTGGGAGTCTGGAACCAACTCCCCAGTAATGTTGTTGAAGCTGACACCTTGGGATCCTTCAAGAAGCTATTTGATGAGATTCTGGGATTAATAAGCTACTAAAAACCAAAACGAGCAAGATGGGCCGAATGGCCTCCTCTCGTTTGTAACCTTTCTTATGTACATCACATTGTAATAATTAAAGACATGTAAACTTGCCTGTACACATTAGAGTTCAGTATGCTAGATTGTGCTATTTTATGTCAGAACCCTTCAATATAGTACAGTAATTTACATGTAAACTTACTATTCTTATGCTTTTATTCCATAAGTGACATTAAATAGGGTGTAAATAAGACTCCCACCATATTGTGTTGAGGATGTTTCAATGTGGTCATAATAAGCAGGGTGACAGTACCTGCAGTGATGTGAAGCTTTTCACAGAAATAGTGACACAAAAAGAAAAGCTGTCAAGCACCAATGTGACAAAGACACAGAAGTTTACAGTACCAAACCTCTACTTGGCTACTTTAAACACTCAAACACGAAAGACCAGATTTACTAAGCTTTTAACCCATGCAAAGTTTGCTCCACTTTTTTTCAAAGCAGAATGAAATGCTGTTTCAAAACTTGTTTTAGAAATTGTAATTAATTTATTTTTTGTTTTGTTTTTTTACATTTTGCACTCGAGCAAAGGAAAATCTGGTCAGAAATGTTAGTAAAACTAAAGGAACTACTCTATTATAAACAAAAGTGAAACCTGAAAAAAAAAACTAGTCAGAATGCTTGTCTACTATTCATTTAAGCAACTGTAAAGAGACACCTGCACTGTACACAGTGAACACCCTACACACTGAATCACGGGTTGAGAAATGGGCAGCCCACTAGCTCTGTAGGTGATGGCAATTGCCAAACCCCCTCAGTTACAGTAATGAATCTGGATTACTTGAATATGCCTTCCCTTATGACATTTTATCACAGTGTTTTTTTTTTTTTTATGGCATTTTTGCAGTTTTCCCTTATTTTTCCCATGGTTACACTGTATTTACCGCTTGCCCTGGTTTGTCATGCTTATTAATATGCTTTACCATACCTCGCTATTCTTTACAATACTTGCTTTACTGCTTTCAATATGCTTTATTACACTTTAAGCGCTGTACAATCACAGGTTGTATAATAACTTAATTGATGCAGCTGGTCTGTCCATAAGTTTGCAAGCATTCCAAGCTCATTTAATGTGAAATAAGCAGGCCTTTAAAACAACTTGCCTCTCCTTAATATAACAACTTCCTAACATATTCTTTGTTGTTTTCATGTATTACTGTTTTTCTAGACCTTCATCAGAAGAAATGGCGAGCCCATGATTTGTGTAGTGATAGGTCCATCATATTATACGGATGACTTATCCGAAATGGCCTTAAGGTTCAAAATGACTGGATTTAAATAGTATTTTTTCTTTAAGGAAGAGTGGTTTCTGATACAGTAACAAGGAAGGATGCTTACAGTACAATGAGTTATGTTTTGTTAAATTATAGATGCATGATTGTGCGACACTGCAGCCTTAGGTTTTTGTTTCAAATGTTTTGGTTCTGTTCATAACTTTCGGGGGCGGGTTAGAAGAGCACTTAAAGGGGGTTGCTGCTGTAGTGTTGATATGCCCTGAGGGTGGAGCATTTATCAATCCCCAAAGCTACACAATAGCTACACAATAGCAGTTGTAAAGTTTTACCATCCCTTGAAATTAGAATACCCAATTACTGCACTTCTGCGTATTTTATGTAGCCAATTAAAATGCGTTTTATTTCAACCTGGCTGCAATTTAATTATAATATAGCAGAAACTCATTTTTTTTATTTATTTACAGCTTAGTCGAATCTGATTTGTCAGCTTCGTTTCCTGTTGATTTTGTTCCCGTATTTTGTTTGGTTGCATCAATCAAACATGATTAAAAGAGAATCGATGATGGGTTAGAGCGACGCTGCGTTTGTTGTGGTATGTTGATTTAGGAATGGACTGTGAATGTAGCTGAACTCCCTGCTGCGCAGCGAATGCTCTATTTCACTGTTTCTGTATCTCAACCTCAGTCAAGCAAAGGAAACTTTCCCGATCTCTGTCACTCACACACACACACACACCAAACATGCCGACCCTAGTCAAGCTTCTTGTGGTTTTCCTACCGTTTCTTCTTTTCTCGTGTTCTTCACAGTGTAAGTAAACAAAATGCGCATGTGTATTTATTTTACCTTTTTCATGATAGGTTTCGTCACACCGTTTAGCAAATTTAAATACATGATTTTCTTTTTGAACTGGGAAGCTACGACGTTTTTCAACACGCGTTAATGTCTTATACTATTTGATTATTTTAGTTTTATGTTATTTATTTATTTATTTGTAGTTGCGTTGTCCCCGAAAGAAGCTTCCCAGTTTCTGCGGAGACAGAGACGGGCATATCAGGTTTTCGAGGAGACAAAACAGGGCCATTTAGAGAGGGAATGTGTGGAAGAGAAGTGCAGCTGGGAAGAGGCGAGGGAGGTGTTCGAGAATAACCCAGAGACGGTAAGGATCGCTTCTTTTATTTTTCTGTCATTGTAATTAAAGTTTTTTTTTTTCTTTCTCTCCATGTACGTTGGCTTGTTGTTGCGTCTGTCATTTGACAGGCCAACGCTATCACTTAATAAAAGAGGAATTACATTTACAAAGGTTATTAATTCAAGTATACAGAATGGTCATAGTTTTGCACCATCATCTGCATATTTAGTTTTATTCCGAGTCCTAACCAAAACTAAACTCCCAAGTTCAGTTATTTCTACCAAAGGATTGGTTAGTATCTGTGCACTGACGTGCAGCTACCAGGCAATTCATATCAGTGATTTTTATTTATTTATTTGCGAGTTTTTGACTGGTGTCGAGCTTGAAATAATATTGAAATATTTGTTTTGTCCTTTCTCCTACAGTGTACCAGCGTATATACTGTATTAAACTGTAATGAAATAAAATATATATTAAATTAATTATTGTAGTAAAACCTGAATGAACCTCTGTGCTTGCTTATGATATCGGAGTCATTCCCTATTGAAGAAATGAACTGTTGTGGTTTTGTTACTGGAGGTTAGGTGGAGGTGACCGCTTACTTCAGACGGCCGCTGTATACAATCCTCCCTTTTTTGTTTTAAATCTGAGCGATCCAAAGTGACATCATACATTTAGGTTTGGTCACATGGATGTTAACCTTTACTGTAATGGATATGGTTTATTTTGTGGTCAGACGGTTGATGTTTTCCGTATCCGCACTGTATGCTAGCTGACTAGCTAGTGCAGGTGTGTGTCTGTGTCTTTATGCTGTATTTTCAAAATAAAAGAAAATTTACTTCTGAGATTTCTATTAATTTAAACATTGTTTAATCTCCAGTCCAAGCTGATCTGCTGAGCCCCCATTTATAGTCAACAGAGTTGGGTGAAAAGACTCAGTTTCCATGCAATGCAAGTTTAACAGATGTTTCCCAGCAAGGTGTGATTGGCAGCCAATGTGGGTCGGCTGAATTGACATGGAAACACGATATCAGGGGCAGCAAGGTTTTCAACCTGGGTTGAGTGGTGCATGGAAATGAGGTATTAGTGACCAGGGCAGGTCAGCTCTTTCAAAAGCCAGCAGATGTGGTCATTTTTCTTTTCATTGTCAACTTGCTGACAACTTTGTTTCAAAGCTCTTTAAAAAAAAAAAAAACATAACAAAAACATAACAAGTGCTCTAGCTGTTCTGTTCCGTACCACATCATGGATCGTTATTGCTGTGTTACCTGTTTGTCAATGTGGGCAATAATCCTTACACTATCAGTGCACTATAGCAGACATTTTGAAAATTGCTTTGAAACAGACTTTAAAGTTATAAGTGAAAAAAGTTATCAGGATGTTAACAATGAAAAGAACAATGACAGGTACGTTATTTGAACGGTTGTAGCAACACGTAACTCTATTTTTTATTGATAAATTGAAGAATTGATAAAGGCAAACTGGGAAGACAAATAAAAAATAAAGGAGAAAAATGTTTGACAACAGGTTGATCACTTCATCCTCAGTTACAGAATGTCCACACAGACGACTGCTTCTAATACAATGGATAAACGATTACAGCCAACAAACTAATAGTCTTTTCTTGGTTTCTTCTGCAGGAATATTTTTACCCAAAGTATTTAGGTAAGTTTTGTATTAATTTATCAGCACAGTAGACAAACTGCAAACTGTAAAAGCAGCTTGTTTTCATTCATTTTATTATAACGACTAGCTATCTGTGTTTGCATATAGGGGTATAGTGTAATAGCCTCCCGATTTGTGCAAGAGGACATTTTTGGGGGAATAGTGAAATTGTGTATTATTACAATTACCTATATGCCTGACAATGTACTTGCACATGGTACTATCTATTTATTTATTTATTTATTTTTTTTACATTTTTATCCCGGTGAAGATTGCATTCAGAAATTTGGACAACCACAAAACAGGAATCCTGATCTCGTAACTTGTGTACACAGTAAGTAGCTCCGATTTTATAATCAACCTGCTTCTGCAGGTGATCCTGATAGCTAACAGTTACTCTGTACCTTTACCCAGCCTCAATCCTGCTGGTACAAATATAAGAATAATTCAAGTATTGTCTGGTGTAGCAGTAATCTATAGTACAATAAGTGTGTTTTTTAAAATATTAAGGTTAATTCATGTTCAGTAAACATTGAAAGTACTTTTGCATATCCCCTGGAACGGGTACAATGGAGATCCGCTAGCATCTAACTTATAGTGACATGCTTCTTGTTCTAGCTTCCAAGTTGTTGGAATGCTTCTACATTTACATACAATTGAATCTCCTGCATGCTAGCAAATGAAAAATGAATTGAAAGAAACCAATCCCATGTACAATTAAAAATACAATTGGCTAGTGCAAAAACGTAGTGGCTTAAATGTTTAGCATCCATAGTGTTTAAACCTTATATTGCCAAAGATGCTTCCCTAAACGAAACACAACCATGCGTATCACTTTTTATCATAATTAAACATTCAGATTACAACTTATTACAAGGGTAACAAATCCTGTTCACAGTAATGTGTATGCACTATTGAGCTGTGTGGCTTGTGAATCACTGTTTCCTACCATGTCCAGAAATTGAGAATTTAAAAATCCCTTTTCAGATATTCAATATCTGTCTTCAGGTATCTCAACCTGTTGTGTTTGCTTTCTTGCATTCACTTGTGAAACCCAGAATCATCTTCCTCAGCTGTTAATAATCCAATAGTAACACAGCACCAGCAGCTGTCAAACTTGTTCTGTTGCCTGTGTTTTCCATTAGAGCCAAAAACTGCCATCTGTTTCAGTACATCAAAAATATCAAGTTTGCAAAAACAACTGCATTATTGCATAACAGTGCACAAGTAGGGTCTAGTTTGTGAAGTATGTGCGTTAGTCGGCTTTATAAGATTCAGTACAGTATTTGGCACTTGAATTGCAGTAGGAATCGGTTTCGATTCAGGAATGTTAGCGTGTTTACTGTACTGGGCTTGTGTTTTGCATTCCTGTCAACAGTAATTGATTATCTTGTTTCCTGACTGGTTCATGTGATTTTTTTTTTAAAATGTGTTTGTTGAAGATAACGATTTGTATCTTGAATGAATTCCAAGAAACAGTGGCAAGTTATTATATAATCATGAAAAGGATGTTTAAGCAGTTATGTTTTGCATGTTAGGTGGTCGCAACCATATGTTTACATTACAGACATCATAAAACCAAGAAAACACAATTTTCTGTGTAAAATACAAGATGTTCCATTTGTATATGAAAGTATTTGGGTCAGAGTTTGCGCCAAGAATGAAGCAAAGTGATTTCCAAGAAGTTTCAAGGCTGCATGCCTCATTGACTCAATAGACTAATTGATTTAATGGCCAATTCACTTCATGAATGTTCCAAAATGTTCTTGCATGTAACCATGTTGTTTTGTTATGGCACTCACATTACACCAAGGTAGCCTTTGTTTTTTCACGTAGAATGCTCTAATATCCAGTTTTAACTAATGGATCAACATCATTTGCACTTTCCTCTATTCGATATTGCTTGCTATGAGACATATGGGGAAACCACAGCTCCAATACACTCTTCTGTGTTTAACTCTCCAGATATTCCTGATCAGTGTTCTCCTTCACCATGCAATCCGGATGGGACTGTAAGATGTGAAGACAAACAGGGAGCCTTTACTTGTCATTGCTTCCCAGGTTGGACAGGGAATCGATGTCAAAAAGGTATAGTCTTGGCCAGCTTTGAAAGTATGTGTCTAATAAATCCTTTTTGATGTAAAGGAAACACTCCATGAGTAAGTAGCCTTGAAAAGCAACTAATGGCTTCTTGTTGTTTAGAATCACATTGTATATTGTTTTCTGTTTGTCATGATATCCAGGTGATATTTTTAAGTAAAGAAGCACTCATGTGGCCTCCATAGAGCTCTCAAAAGTACCTTGCTAAGTACAGTTGGTATGCAAGAGTGTAACCATTAACCTGTCCCCCTGCAACACTGCCCCAAGTCGATGCAACAAATGCCAAATTTGTTCTGCTGTATTTGGTATTTCTTACCGATACTGATGTATTTTTTGCATCCACTTGGGGCAGTGTGTTGCAGGGGGACAAGTTTAACCCTTTGCGGTCCATTTATTCAGCATGTCGGGTCCAATTTATTTTCACACGCGCAGTTTATTTTAGACGAGCTGTTTAAAAGTGTTTTTTTTTTCTTCACAGTAAAACAGGTTTAAAAGGCACTGCATATCAACAGAACACTCAGTACTGCATCTCCAGCCCCGCCCCACCCCTTGTTCGCTGTATTTTTCACATACCTCTTCATAATCGTGCATACCGATAAATCATCTCCTGATCACTCGTTTTATCACCAAACTCCTCAATAATCCAAGTCATTATTTTATTACTATAACATCTCAAAAAGCTCTGCAAATGTCTGTGATATTCTTTGAGCACTGGATGCAGAAGCAGCTATCTTGTTTGTTTATGTCCGTGTTATCTCTGTGGTGCCGGGGCTATGTGTATTGCTCAGATCCGCCCCTTTTTTTTCCCGGCTCCTGTCGGTCTCACTCGGCCATTGAATGGTTTTCTCGGCTTTTTCTGGAGAAAAAACGACTACAGACCTGTGTTTTACGTCTTTTTAATAATGTCGGACAGGGTCCGACATTGGACTGGAAAGGGAAAATTGTAATGCCGGACCTGTCCAACATAGGACAGCAAAGGGTTAATGGTTAAACACTTGGGTACCAGCTGTACTTGGAGAGAAGACATGTTTAAGAGCTTCCCTGAGGCTGCAGGAGTGCTTTTAAACTTCAGAGTTTTAAAACGTCGCCAGGATATAATGGATGAAACAGAAAACAACACACAAAGTGATTTTAAACAAGAAGAAAAAGAACATACAAATTGACTGTTTAGACTATCTGATTTAGAATTGTAATTTGTGTGTTTTTCCTTTCAGCAAAAAGAGATGTTTCTGTGGTCTTAGTACACAGTGCAGCCCAATTGCTTTAAAAGTTGCCAGATTTTACACAAGTTATCTATTAACATTGGGGGGGCAGTTTGTGTTCAAGCAAGAGCTTCCTGCACTACAGGTCAGCCCTCTAACCACTGAGCCGACAGCAAGTTACATTAAATAACTGCTTAAAACCGTTTACGAGAAAACGAAGTATAAGCTGTCTAAGCTAGTCGTTATGTCTAAAGCATTTCGGTTTGGAAAGGAAAGGGGACACGCATGCTTTAATTCCAGCAGGGGTTTCAGAGCCCAAAACTTGGACTTCTCTTCAGATGTTTTCAGCAACTTTGTCAGCACAACGTTAATCAACTCATCAGCAAACCCAAAAGAGCACAGTTTTCCTTTTACTAAGCCAATACAAAAAAGAATGTTGAAGTCGTTCTACAGAAAAGTAATAACTCTTAATTCTGACCGGTGTATTTTATACATAATCTCATACTGTTTAAAATGCTGCTAGCAATGTCCAGAAATCTCTTAAAACAGAATAATTCCTGTATGTAGATTTTAATGCAATTCAGAAAAAATCCATTAATTTATTTTGTCATTCCTTTTGACGGTCTCTATTAATAGATATAAATGAATGTGATAAGACAAATGGAGGCTGCAATCACATTTGTTCAAACAAGTGGGGAGGTTATGCATGCTCATGCCATTCCGGATATTCCCTTGCTGATAAGCACACTTGTACCGGTGAGTACAGCATGTCCATGCTTCTGTTCATTTGTGGCAAATGCAGTTTCAACACACTTGCATACAATATAAAGATTGTACTTATTCTGACCTGAGACAAAGCTGAATTTAATTTTGAATAGTTAAGAGCTGATTAACCCCAGCTAGGTGTGAACAGCAGAATTTACTGCCTGGAAAACCATTTATACAATTGTGATGAAACTTGGTACAGACATTCTTTAATACACATTGTTGGGGGTGGGGATCTGGGAATCTATGGAAGAATCTGTCCAGCCAGCCATCGATGCATGAACATATGGTGGGTGTTTGAGTTGTTCATGATACTATACAGCATATGACTTGCAAAACTGCATTTTGTTTGTTTTTAAAGGTTATTTAATGCCATCCCAAAAATAAAAACGAATGAAAACAACATCTGAAAAGTTATCTTTTTGTCTTATGCCTTCACCATTGCTTGCATGCTTGCTGAGTATTTATTTTGGTCATTTTTCGAGTAGTGATCACATCTTAACAATCAATGTCATTCTCATATCGACCCTTCCAGTGTTTTGTTTTGTTCAATATTTTGCTGAAATCCCCTTTTATAAAGTGATCCAAAATGCAAAACATTCAAAACTAAATGTGTTTTACCATGATGATCAGTGGTGCTATCAGGAGGCTGTGTGGTCCAGTGGTTAAAGAAAAGGGCTTGTAACCAGGAGGTCCCCGGTTCAAATCCCACCTCAGCCACTGACTCATTGTGTGACCCTGAGCAAGTCACTTAACCTCCTTGTGCTCTGTCTTTCGGGTGAGACGTAATTGTAAGTGACTCTGCAGCTGATGCATAGTTCACACACCCTAGTCTCTGTAAGTCGCCTTGGATAAAGGCGTCTGCTAAATAAACAAATAATAATACTTCAAATCTGGTTGATTGTATTGAAGATGGTAAAGAAAAACTGAGTGCTAACTTAAATACCAAATGTTTCTTTGTATTTTTTTATTTTTTATTATCTGAAAACATATTTTAACAAGCAAGAACAAGTCTGTTGCATGTGATTCCCAGTGTCTTATTTTTCAGGCTATGTATGTTGAAATATAAATGTGAACATGCCCACTCAAGCACTGCTCTGTACTGCCCAACATGTCTCCACTGCTGATGTAATGAGTATTATGCCTTATTAGAATCATTTACAGTAATGGTTTCAGAAACCTATTAGAAGATAGGTCATCTGAAGGTTTTTTATATTGGTAATATAGTATGCCAGATGAAAACAGGTCATTAGACAAGTGTTTCGATGTTGTTTGTCTACCAGAATTATAACTTTCAGTTTTATTCAGAAATAAGGGTGTATGGTATGTGATCTGTAGATCAAATTAACACAAAAGGAGACAACAAATGAATCCTGTAGACACCTATACATTGAAACGTGATGGGGAATTCCTTTCTTCAGATGTCGACGAATGCACAGTGAATCCAGATGTCTGCGGAACTGCCCGATGCCTAAATTCAATTGGATCTTTTGAATGCGTTTGTGATGGAGGCTACTTCTACGATAACATTACAAAGTCTTGCCTTGGTAAGTATTTTCTTATTGAAAAGAAAACTATGTTAAGCCAGCATATTCATACAAATACGGCTGACTGATTTTCACCATCCTTCTAATGAAGGTCCTGGAGAATGATTGTACTTGCTGTACAAGTACCCCTAAAGCTGCTTTGCATTCCTTTGAAAGAATAGAAGAAACAGTCTAAGAATGAAGCTCTAGCATGGGCAAGATGTAGCATTACTGCAGCTGAGGAACGTCGTCGCATACTGTGCTGATCGTGCAGTGCAGCTTGAAGTGTAAAACCAATACTGCCTTGTTTCTTGATTCCTGCTTTAGATTTTTTTTTAAGGTATGAAAATTGTAACAAAAAAAAGAAATTGGAAAATCTGGATTCTTGTGGTACTTGTTCAAGTCAGCTGTGCATTTTCTTAACGGCACATGTGTTTTCTGGTTGTAGATGTTGACGAATGTGAGTCAAACTCATGTGCAGGGTCCTGTGTGAATACTCCAGGAAGTTATCAGTGCTACTGCAATGGGAGGAACGGAGTGAAACTAGCTGCAGATCTTACCAGCTGTGAGGTAATTTAACCCTTCCTGTCATCTAAAGGGCATTATATTTCTGCCAAAAAACAACCTAATGCCTCACAGCTATCTGTATATATTTAGTCATGTTCACAAAACTAGATCTAAATTACTTTTTCATAAATAAAAAATGTTTGGTTTACATGAAACTTATAGAAGCCAGCAACAGAGAACAGAAAAGTTAATGGGTATCACTCTTTGAGTTAAAGCTGTGTGTAATTCCTTGAATGCTACATTAAAAAAGCTTCTAAGCTTCTAGCTCGTCTTAATAAAATGCAGAGATGTACAATGCTTGTGTGGGAGGACAGATTGGTTTCACTGGGTGTTGAAGTATTTCGCGCAAATATGTGCTGCGGTTTTGTGATAAGCTGCTTTTGGCTGTTTGGAGTCCAAGCTGCCAAACTCCCTTTTCCTTCCTAGGAAGCATGTGTTAGAAAAAGCTTTTACTGCTCATAGCTCAAGTATTATTTACCAAACCATGATTCTTAAAAAAAAAAAAATATATATATATATATATATATATATATATATATATATATATATATATATATATATATATATATATATATATATATAAATTAAAATGATGGGCTTTAGTACCACAAATACATGTCTCACAAAAAAGAGGACGGTTACAAAAGAAATCTCGTAGCTGAGGCATCCAATGTTATTAAAGTACTACAGCGGTCTTTAGTATTATACCATCTTGTTAACAGTGAACTGAATTTGTGGCCTTTTAATCACAGTATAATGAGGATGAAGTAAGCAGTATGACAAAGTGTAATAAAGCATAGGGAAGCACTGTAAAGCACAATATGGTAAAACATATTAAGTAATATGGTAAATGCATAGTATAACCATGGGAAAGCATGGGAAAAGTGAAAAATACTGGTAAACTTTTATAAGTGGGGTACAGTATAAATATCATGGTACAGCTGAACCCAGTGCAGTCAGTGCTTTCTTTCTTTTCATAGAGCATTGAGCCTTGCGTCTCTCTGAACACACGGAGAAGTGTTAAATCCCTCTACCTGGGAAGGATGTTTAGTGGTGCTCCTGTGATACGGCTACGTTTTAGAAGAAAGCAACACATTGGGTGAGAAGACAGTAGTATGTTTGTTTTGCTGAAATGGATTGTGAAACTAACAATGCAGTGATCTAAGCTTTGACAATATCAATGATTGAGTCTATTGAATCCTAACTATGCATGTTTGAAATGCAACATTTGAAATGCACCATTTATTATTCAGACAAACTCGTGTGAGTGTGTGTGTATATGTATATATATATACAGTACTGTGCAAAAGTTTTAGGCAGGTGTGAAAAAATGCTGTAAAGTAAGAATGCTTTCAAAAATAGACATGTTAATAGATTATATTTATCAATTAACTAAATGCAAAGTGAGTGAACAGAAGAAAAATCTAAATCAAATCCATATTTGGTGTGAGCACCCTTTGCCTTCAAAACAGCATCAATTCTTCTAGGTACACTTGCACAAAGTCAGGGATTTTGTAGGCATATAGTCAGGTGTATGATTAAACAATTATACCAAACAGGTGCTAATGATCATCAATTCAATATGTAGGTTGAAACACAATCATTAACTGAAACAAAAACAGCTGTGTAGGAGGAATAAAACTGGGTGAGGAACAGCCAAACTCAGCTAACAAGGTGAGGTTGCTGAAGACAGTTTACTGTCAAAAGTCATACACCATGGCAAGACTGAGCACAGCAACAAGACACAAGGTAGTTATACTGCATCAGCAAGGTCTCTCCCAGGCAGAAATTTCAAGGCAGACAGGGGTTTCCAGATGTGCTGTCCAAGCTCTTTTGAAGAAGCACAAAGAAACGGGCAACGTTGAGGACCGTGAGACGCAGTGGTCGACCAAGGAAACTTACTGCAGCAGATGAAAGACACATCATGCTTACTTCCCTTCGCAATCGGAAGATGTCCAGCAGTGCCATCAGCTCAGAATTGGCAGAAAACAGTGGGACCCTGGTACACCCATCTACTGTCCGGAGAAGTCTGGTCAGAAGTGGCCTTCATGGAAGACTTGCGGCCAAAAAGCCATACCTCCGGCGTGGAAACAAGGCCAGCGACTCAACTATGCCAAAGCACAGGAACTGGGGTGCAGAAAAATGGCAGCAGGTGCTCTGGACTGATGAGTCAAAATTTGAAATATTTGGCTGTAGCAGAAGGCAGTTTGTTAGCGAAGGGCTGGAGAGCGGTACACGAATGAGTGTCTGCAGGCAACAGTGAAGCATGGTGGAGGTTCCTTGCAAGTTTGGGGCTGCATTTCTGCAAATGGAGTTGGGGATTTGGTCAGAATTAATGGTCTCCTCAATGCTGAGAAGTACAGGCAGATACTTATCCATCATGCAATACCATCAGGGAGGCATCTGATTGGCCCCAAATTTATTCTGCAGCATGACAACGACCCCAAACATACAGCGAAAGTCATTAAGAACTATCTTCAGCGTAAAGAAGAACAAGGAGTCCTGGAAGTGATGGTATGGCCCCCACAGAGCCCTGATCTCAACATCATCGAGTCTGTCTTGGATTACATGAAGAGAGAGAAGCAACTGAGGCTGCCTAAATCCACAGAAGAACTGTGGTTAGTTCTCCAAGATGTTTGGGCCAACCTACCTGCCGAGTTCCTTCAAAAACTGTGTGCAAGTGTACCTAGAAGAATTGATGCTGTTTTGAAGGCAAGGGTGGTCACACCAAATATTGATTTGATGTAGATTTTTCTTCTGTTCACTCACTTTGCATTTTGTTAATTGATAAATATAAACTATTAACATGTCTATTTTTGAAAGCATTCTTACTTTACAGCATTTTTTCACACCTGCCTAAAACTTTTACACAGTACTGTATATATATATATATATATATATATATATATATATATATATATATATATATATATATATATATATATTATAATTTCAGCAGTATCATATACATGTACAATACACTTCTCAGCTTTAATAAAGTTTAACACTTGAACCGCCGAGATTTCGGACTACATACAACCGCTGCACCCGCAAAATGTGCAGCTCCATTTTAAAACGACTTCGATATGAAAATGAAAAACAAACAATTGGATACAACTTAATATTTTTTATTTATGAACATCATACATAACATTTTCAGAGCAGAAACACTGGATTTACATTGAAAATTAAACTTTTTTCTTATTTTTTTCAGAAAGAGCACATATACATAAACATGATAAACTGTTATTGTAATAAAATAAACTTTACGCAATAAACTTCTGTGCAAACAGGTATAGAAAGCTGTATGCACATATAAAATTATAAAACATAAATAACTAGTTATAAAAATAGCATCAAACAAAGATTTAGCATAACTTCTGCAACGTGAAAGCGCTTTGAGTTAAACAGAGTTCAAAGGCTGTCTGTCCAGAGTTCTATTACAGCTTTCTAAGTACAGTCTACACAGAAAACACACTTTTCAACTGCACCAGTGCCTTTGCACCGTCACACTCAGGGTGGCATGGTCGTTCTGCCTGAGAAATGTAGTGTAAATAATAATAATATATGATGTGTAGAATGACTTCATCAGTGTTTCAAGCACTCAACAGGATTATAATACGTTATTTCACAATGAAGTTGATTTTATTACAAAGCCCAGACTAAATTGTCTGCTATATTATATTGATTTCAATATGCCGCATAAACTGTGGGTCTGGTCGGTTGAAGATGCAAGTGCTTATAACTTACTCATTTTTACAATTCTGCAGCGGAAACATCGTATGGGTACTTAATTCAAATATTTAGTAATACTTAAGAACGGACATGCACAAAATATTCACATACGCGGAGATATTTGAATTGCAAAAGCCGTTCAAAAAGCAGCTATGGCGGTGCTCCTAATTGTCACACAGTACTTTACTGAATTCCAACTTCTACTTGATTTGTGTACATAGATGTGTAAAGTTAGATTTTTTTTTTTTCAATGTGAATGGGGCATATGTGGAACTATAAAGAAACCAACGTTAAGTAGGTAATATGATCACTTTTAGGACCCAGATTTAGGAGCACAAGATCCGTTAAAATCACCTCTAGGAGGGACCTGAGTTTGCACACATTGTTATCTTTGGTTTAGCACTCAGAGGACTTTTTTTAACCATGCCTTCATGAGTAGCAGAGCAAATGGAGGAAAAAAAGGCCAAATGTTGTCCCAGTACAGTTTGAATAGACAGGCTTTATGTGGTTCATACTGCAAGTGGAAGGGTTTATGGTTTTCCACTGTTCCACTGTCTCTGTTTACATTATAAACATGGCGCTACGCCTGTGGAGTCAGTTCCTTTTCCATAAAAACCTGACCCAGGTATTTCGTTTCATTTAGTTTCACAGCAGAATTCGACTTCAGGACGTTTGATCCGGAGGGCGTCATCTTCTTCACTGGCGGCCATCTGAACAGCTCTTGGATCGTCCTGGCAATCAACCAAGGCAAGCTGGAGCTGCAGCTGAAATACGGAGAGATCAGGAGAGTGACCAGCAGCGGGCCGCTTGTGAACAACGGGCTGTGGCACAGGGTAATTATCCACTCCGTTCAGTGCTATAAGAAAGCAGTAACACGCGGCACCATGATGTTTAATTATGGTGCTCTTCAGCATGAGTGCAGTTAAACAGCCTAGGCCTGTGGATATGGGACCATATAGGAACACCCCTGGAGTGTGTTATTGGGGTTATAAAATGGATTGGATATGTGATTATCCCAAAATGAATCACAAGTAATATCTCTATGTTCTGCTAAAATACATGTTACACTGCAAATGAGAGATTATATGCTGTTTTTTTGTTTGTTGTGAATTTCAATGCAAGTTTGTACAAGCATGAGTTAAACTTTTGCATTTGGCAACCTACAGTACTAGTGAGTTTTCCAACATGTGATTTGATGGACAACTTTTTTTTATATCTTTCTCATTAGATATCTGTTGAAGAACAGGGCAGGAGTCTGATTATTAAAATTAACAGAGAAGCAGTTATGAAGATTGCTGTAAACGGAGACCTCTTCACTCTCAAAAAAGGGTTACATGAGCTCAATCTTACTGTGGGAGGAGTGCCTTTCAAAGGGGAAGAACTTGTTAACCCAGTAAGTGATTCTGTGCCTCTTGGTGTTCTGTTCTGAATTCCCCCAGTGATACCAATCTCTTGAATTTGTCGAGTCATCATGCGTTTACAGGGAAGGAAATAAGACTCCGATTGCATAGCAGTTTGATCCATTCCTGGTTGTACTATGAGTTTAATCAGACCTACCTGAACTTACCTATGCACTTTGGATAATCAAGGTTGTATTAAAACCTGGTGGGTGACACTGCTATGCAACTATATTTTAGTAAATAGTCTGAAATACGCAGTAATCAACCAAAACAGTTATACATTTCTGGAAATCATAAATTGTTGACTAACTTGGTGCTTCATTGTTAGTTTAATATCCTAAATTCCTTGAGGAATAGTACACATATTATGTTTTTATTGTATAAAAGGTGGTACAATGGATGGCTCAGCATACTGCTAAATATGCAGGTGATATACAATTATGCAGTACAAAGTATAACAACAAAAAGACATTTTTGTTCTGTTAACACATTTGTTTAAATATTTAGTGTAATTGGCACTGACAAAAAAAAAAAAAAAAAAAGTTCTTGCTGCTAATGGAAGAATGAAAGATTCAATGCATTCCTGCTGATAGTGTGTGGAGAAGCTTATAGGCAACAGATTCCCAGAATTAGCCATTTGATTCCAATACTGTTTTAATCCCCAAAAAATCCTTTAATCGCCTGATTGAAAAAGCAGCTTTCACTTTGTTAGCCTGCAGCTGTTTTTATTTTTTATTTTGACCTTATCTGCTTTTACAACAGCAAATGTAAAGAAAGTGAATGAAGTGGCATCTGCATGAATTATGGTCTGCTTATAATGAACTTTACAGTAATCCACAGTCAGCACTGTGAGCCAAGAAGTGTTAGTCATGCCTGTGTTTTGTAGAGGTGTGGAAGACACTGACCAGATCAGACAAGCAGACACAATGGGCCACAATCTAAAAACATTTTTGCACCAAATCCAGCAGTGTGATTTATATAACTAATAAAGAAACAACTTAAAATGACTTGCAAACCCCTAAATTAAATGTTTTGTTTTTGGTTGCAAAAGGCTAATGACGATTTGGAATAAAAAGCTTTGAGAATGTAGCCCAGTGTTTCTGTGTGATTTAATTTAGTTCATGACTAGAAAGTTAAGATATAATACCTTAAATGTTATCCAGTGGAAGGTTACAGAGTACGTATTTTTCAAGTCACAACGGTTCACTAGTAAAGCTGTTTTCTTTTTGTTTTTTGTAGTTAAATCCTCGCCTGGACGGCTGCATTAGGGACTGGAGGTGGCTGAATGGGGAAGACACATCCATCCAGGAAACCATTAAGCTTAATGAGAAGATGCAGTGCTTCTCTGTCACAGGAAGCGGCTCATTCTACCCTGGGAATGGATTTGCACTGTTGAATGTTAGTTATAGTAAGTGTCTCAACTAAAGAAGCGTGTTTAAAAGGGAGAACAAGTGGTATAGTGTACCAACTAAGTTTACTTTACACTTAAAACACTATCCAAGTGTCGTTCAAAAATAGCATGTCAAGAAACGCTGGCTTAGATGGTGTGTAAGAATGATTTACTTCATGTTTATTCAAAACCATTTTTCATATACACACAAATGTTGTACACATGGAGTATTCATATAATGTTGCAATGATTCAGAAATTCGTACTGCACCCTTGTTTATACATGTTTATTCTTCAAGTTTAAATATTGACAAGTCTAATACCCCTCATTTGAAAAAGGCAGATACCATACAGGACAGAAGAGCCATTCAAACTGAGCTGATGATGGCATTCATTTCTTTTGCAGTAGTCATTCCTGCGTGTAAATTGACCATGCAAAACTTGGGTGTAAAAATGTTTGCGTACACATATCGCTTCCACAGTGCCAGACTGGCACATGTATAGTAAGGCTGTATATTTCAAGTAATAGATTAAACCTATTATATATTTTCAATGCAAAAGTAGACTTGTTTTGCTATTTAGTCATTTGTTTTTACTTTTGTATGTGTTTGAAGTTTTACATTCATTTTCACACATGGTATTCAGATACAGTTTTTCAGTGTATCAGGGTACTTGAAACTTTTACAGCCTTAATGTATAAGTACTGTGCCTATGTTTGGAACTGCAACTCTGGCTGTGTGACAGAAGAGTTTGGTAATAGTTTCTGTTTGCAGCAACATGTACAAAGCAGTAAGCAAGTACAGCTTTATTGAATTTGTTTAAATATCTGTTGTGATTTTGTTTGGCTCAGGTGATCCTAAAGGAGACTGGGCTGTGAATGTGTTCATGAATATCCGTCCATCAGCA
This sequence comes from Acipenser oxyrinchus oxyrinchus, assembly GCA_030684275.1. Taxonomy (NCBI): domain Eukaryota; kingdom Metazoa; phylum Chordata; class Actinopteri; order Acipenseriformes; family Acipenseridae; genus Acipenser; species Acipenser oxyrinchus. The sequence goes on along the minus strand of CM060255.1, from coordinate 27,665,096 downwards.
AGTCCAGGTGTGCTGTTTGCTTTGGTCAGCGGGGAAGGCGTCCCGCTGTCCCTCGCGCTCACGGACTACCATCCTGCAAAGAAAGTCAGAGCACAGGTAACCAGACCTCCTCGCCCTCGACATCAAATACTATAGTGCTTGTTCAGCATTTTATTATATCTTGCTGTGCTCGTTTTCCAAAAACAACTACAAAGAAATACATGCAGTACATCACACACGCTTTTGTGTAAATGGGCATTACTGACATGTATTTTGCAATATATAAAATCTGTAAAACATTTGCAATTCGACAACCTTTTCTAACTTCATTTTTCATTAGGAAGATTAAATCCCGTTTGGTAGTTCTGCTTTATATACAGTGTGTATGTGTGTGTATATATATATATATATATATATATATATACAGTACTGTGCAAAAGTTTTAGGCAAGTGTGAAAAAATGCTGTAAAGTTAGAATGCTTTCAAAAATAGACATGTTAATAGATTATATTTATCAATTAACAAAATGCAAAGTGAGTGAACAGAAGAAAAATCTAAATCAAATCCATATTTGGTGTGACCACCCTTTGCCTTCAAAACAGCATCAAGCATCAATTCTTCTAGGTACACTTGCACACAGTTTTTGAAGGAACTCGGCAGGTAGGTTGGCCCAAACATCTTGGAGAACTAACCACAGTTCTTCTGTGGATTTAGGCAGCCTCAGTTGCTTCTCTCTCTTCATGTAATCCCAGACAAGACTTCGATGATGTTGAGATCAGGGCTCTGTGGGGCCATACCATCACTTCCAGGACTCCTTGTTCTTCTTTATGCTGAAGATAGTTCTTAATGACTTTCGCTGTATGTTTGGGGTCGTTGTCATGCTGCAGAATAAATTTGGGGCCAATCAGATGCCTCCCTGATGGTATTGCATGATGGATAAGTATCTGCCTGTACTTCTCAGCATTGAGGAGACCATTAATTCTGACCAAATCCCCAACTCCATTTGCAGAAATGCAGCCCCAAACTTGCAAGGAACCTCCACCATGCTTCACTGTTGCCTGCAGACACTCATTCGTGTACCGCTCTCCAGCCCTTCGGCGAACAAACTGCCTTCTGCTACAGCCAAATATTTCAAATTTTGACTCATCAGTCCAGAGCACCTGCTGCCATTTTTCTGCACCCCAGTTCCTGTGTTTTCGTGCATAGTTGAGTCGCTTGGCCTTGTTTCCACATCGGAGGTATGGCTTTTTGGCCGCAAGTCTTCCATGAAGGCCACTTCTGACCAGACTTCTCCGGACAGTAGATGGGTGTACCAGGGTCCCACTGTTTTCTGCCAGTTCTGAGTTGATGGCACTGCTGGACATCTTCCGATTGCAAAGGGAAGTAAGCATGATGTGTCTTTCATCTGCTGCAGTAAGTTTCCTTGGCCGACCACTGCGTCTACGGTCCTCAATGTTGCCCGTTTCTTTGTGCTTCTTCAAAAGAGCTTGGACAGCACATCTGGAAACCCCTGTCTGCCTTGAAATTTCTGCCTGGGAGAGACCTTGCTGATGCAGTATAACTACCTTGTGTCTTGTTGCTGTGCTCAGTCTTGCCATGGTGTATGACTTTTGACAGTAAACTGTCTTCAGCAACCTCACCTTGTTAGCTGAGTTTGGCTGTTCCTCACCCAGTTTTATTCCTCCTACACAGCTGTTTCTGTTTCAGTTAATGATTGTGTTTCAACCTACATATTGAATTGATGATCATTAGCACCTGTTTGGTATAATTGTTTAATCATACACCTGACTATATGCCTACAAAATCCCTGACTTTGTGCAAGTGTACCTAGAAGAATTGATGCTGTTTTGAAGGCAAAGGGTTGTCACACCAAATATGGATGTGATTTAGATTTTTCTTCTGTTCACTCACTTTGCATTTAGTTAATTGATAAATATAATCTATTAACATGTGTATTTTTGAAAGCATTCTTACTTTACAGCATTTTTTCACACCTGCCTAAAACTTTTGCACAGTACTGTATATATATATATATATATATACAAAGTCAGGGATTTTGTAGGCATATAGTCAGGTGTATGATTAAACAATTATACCAAACAGGTGCTAATGATCATCAATTCAATATGTAGGTTGAAACACAATCATTAACTGAAACAGAAACAGCTGTGTAGGTGGAATAAAACTGGGTGAGGAACAGCCAAACTCAGCTAACAAGGTGAGGTTGCTGAAGACAGTTTACTGTCAAAAGTCATACACCATGGCAAGACTGAGCACAGCAACAAGACACAAGGTAGTTATACTGCATCAGCAAGGTCTCTCCCAGGCAGAAATTTCAAGGCAGACAGGGGTTTCCAGATGTGCTGTCCAAGCTCTTTTGAAGAAGCACAAAGAAACGGGCAACGTTGAGGACCATAGACGCAGTGGTCGGCCAAGGAAACTTACTGCAGCAGATGAAAGACACATCATGCTTACTTCCCTTCGCAATCGGAAGATGTCCAGCAGTGCCATCAGCTCAGAATTGGCAGAAAACAGTGGGACCCTGGTACACCCCAAGTCTGGTCAGAAGTGGCCTTCATGGAAGACTTGCGGCCAAAAAGCCATACCTTCGACGTGGAAACAAGGCCAAGCGACTCAACTGTGCACGAAAACACAGGAACTGGGGTGCAGAAAAATGGCAGCAGGTGCTCTGGACTGATGAGTCAAAATTTGAAATATTTGGCTGTAGCAGAAGGCAGTTTGTTTGCCGAAGGGCTGGAGAGCGGTACACGAATGAGTGTCTGCAGGCAACAGTGAAGCATGGTGGAGGTTCCTTGCAAGTTTGGTGCTGCATTTCTGCAAATGGAGTTGGGGATTTGGTCAGAATTAATGGTCTACTCAATGCTGAGAAGTACAGGCTGATACTTTTCCATCATGCAATACCATCAGGGAGGCATCTGATTGGCCCCAAATTTATTCTGCAGCATGACAACGACCCCAAACATACAGCGAAAGTCATTAAGAACTATCTTCAGCGTAAAGAAGAGCAAGGAGTCCTGAAGTGATGGTATGGCCCCACAGAGCCCTGATCTCAACATCATTGAGTCTGTCTGGGATTACATGAAGAGAGAGAAGCAACTGAGGCTGCCTAAATCCACAGAAGAACTGTGGTTAGTTCTCCAAGATGTTTGGGCCAACCTACCTGCCGAAGTTCCTTCAAAAACTGTGTGCAAGTGTACTTAGAAGAATTGATGCTTGATGCTGTTTTGAAGGAAAGGGTGGTCACACCAAATATTGATTTGATGTAGATTTTTCTTCTGTTCACTCACTTTGCATTTTGTTAATTGATAAATATAAACTATTAACATGTCTTTTTGAAAGCATTCTTACTTTACAGCACTTCACACCTGCCTAAAACTTTTGCACAGTACTGTGTATGTGTGTATATATATAAATACACAGTGCTCACCCATTATGACAGTTGTTGGGGTCCATAATTAAGAGACCACGTTATTTGTTTTGTTTTGCCTTATAACGAATATTGGCATATTTGTTCCCAAAATGATTTACAATCACAAGCCAAAGTAACATATATAAACTGCTATTCCACCAATTTAAAGTTTACACATGCTCTTATTTAAATTGTATAATTCCTTTACAGCGTTTAAATGCAGTAAAACAAAATCAGTGTTGAGGAGAGATTTTCTTTCTCTTTTTAAGTGTTTTTTTAGCGCTGTTAATTGTTTTTTGTTTTTTATAAACAATTTATTCTAGCATAATTCACAATAGCATCCCCAGGATTATAGTACCAGTCGGTATTCAAGTCTTGTGTTTCTAGCCAACACAAGGTAGTCATTTTGAAATCTAAACACACTAATAACTAGTTATTATTAATTTATACTTAAATGCGTGAAGAGCAGCAAAATAAATGCCAAGCACATCCTATAACTATTATGAACTGTTTTTCATTTACAAAAAAATAAAATATAAATAAAGTAACTTAGTGATTTGTTCCTCAAAATTTTGTAGCTGGATTTCACTATACAAGAATGTTGTCCGATTCGTAAAGGAAAACAAATATTAGGGCAAAGATATTTTAAATGCTTAAAATATCCAAAAACTATTAATTATTTACTAAAAAAAGCAAATAAAGTAATAAAAGCTACTGTATTCTACAATTTTTGGTAGTTTGATCTTAATAAAGTCTGATTCAAAGAGAGTAAAAAAATAAAATAAATGTCACTGCAACTGGTAGTTTTAAAGTTTCAAAACAATTCCCTCCAACAGTGTTTTCATTTGGAAAAAAATGCAGCTTTGTGATCAGATTTTATTTCCCCACCTATGGAAACATGGCGAATGGCGTGCCTCTTCTGAAACATTGCGAATGGCGTGCCTCTTCTGAAACGTGGCGGATGGCGTGCCTCTTCTGAAACATTGCGAATGGCGTGCCTCTTCTGAAACGTGGCGGATGGCGTGCCTCTTCTGAAACGTGGCGGATGGCGTGCCTCTTCTGAAACGTGGCGGATGGCGTGCCTCTTCTGAAACGTGGCGGATGGCGTGCCTCTTCTGAAACGTGGCGGATGGCGTGCCTCTTCTGAAACATGGCGGATGGCGTGCCTCTTCTGAAACGCATGGATGGCGTGCCTCTTCTGAAACGTGGCGGATGGCGTGCCTCTTCTGAAACGTGGCGGATGGCGTGCCTCTTCTGAAACGTGGCGGATGGCGTGCCTCTTCTGAAAGTGTTGCAGCCACCCAATGCTTGCTTTAAAATCGGGTGGACCTCCTAACTCCCTGTTAAATTTCTCTGCCTGTGGTCGCAATATTATGCCAGAGATCGGGACTCCCTGTTGACGTTCCTGCATGAACCAAGTGAATAAAGCATTGTCTAATTCATTGTCTTTAGTGCAGCAAATTTTTTTCCTTGAGTAGCCCTCTTTGGAGTCAGTTTGATCAAGAAAACCTCTTAGTTTTTCTTCCTCTTTTAGCCATCCACCCAATGTAGATTCTGAAAGATTTATATCTTTAGAAACTGCTGCTTGAGTTTCACCTTTTGTCACTCTGTCCACTGCATTGAGTTTTATTTTAACAGAGAACAACTTTTGTTTTTTCCGGTTTTCCATGTTTCTTAGTTTAGTTGGAACGTTCACCAGACGTTTGTGAGTCAGAGTGCATTATGGGGGAAATGGGAGCCACAACCTTACCGTGTTATAACCGATTCCGCACTATAACGGTGCACGTTATAACGAGTGAGCACTGTATATAATATTTAATTGTCCTTCCCTTACTTTCACTAATCTTAGCTGTAACCTTAAAGGGAATGAAAAGGAGAACCTAGCATTTGGCTGTGCATTTTCAGACATGATATATTGAGGGTCAGACAAGATGAGGACAGCAGTTACTGAGATCCTCTTTAGGGCTGTGGCTATATTACACTGATTAACGGGGCACTTGATCTCTGCATGCATTTCCATTGTGAGTAATTGTGGTGAAGAGGCGAGTTCTTTAACCCCTTTTCTTCTCCTTTGTTCAGCATGTGGTGCTGGCGGTGGGTGATGTAATTGTGTCCAGCGTTGGGGTGGCAGTGTGCAACGCTGACACCCACTCAGTCAGCATCACAGTCAGGAAGGACCTGATATCCCTGGAGGTGGATGGGATGGCAGGACAGAGCGAATTCAACACGCCTGAGCTGGAGCAGCACATCACAAACCTGGGCATAGATCTACAAGGACCTGTCAACACTTATTTGGGAGGTGTTCCAGGTAATCAGGAAACAAATATTATTATTATTTGAATGTATTTAGCAACTGTTTTAGTTATTGAATTTAGCTAGGGCCTAAAGGTTACATCTTTGGCCGGATGTATAGAATACCTTGGGCCAGATTATCAAGGTCTTTGCACGTTGGTTTCATAGACTCTGATTGGTACTAATTTTGGATTACCTTACCTTAAATAAAATTAGACAGTCCAGGATTAGAGCTAATCAGGATCTGTGGAACCAGTCACTAATGTTACTAGTGACAAATAACAGCACTCTGCATAAAAGAAGCCTGATTTGTTTATTTCTTGCTTTGTAACATTAATGAGTTTCACTTTACTTTCTCAAAGAACAATGCAAAAAGCATTTTGGTGTATGTTCTTGAAAAAAAATCTGTATCCTCAAATAGGGCCTATGAAATCTGCATTGTGGAAAACACGGACGGAATCGCAGAAAAAAACGGAATTAGGCACCCGAGGACATTTACCACAGAATCAGTTTAAACAAACAAAATATATCTGTATATATTTTAAAAATTACATTGAAATAGCACAGTGTTTGCATGACAAGAGGCTTCAAGAAACACACGTCATGGGAACGCATGAAAAAACTATTTTTGCACCTCTCAGCCACCATACACAATCTGTAAAAAAGCGATGCCTCTCGTGCCACTTCACTTGCTAGCTACCGTTATCGCTTGGGCAGTGCTTAATTTGTAAAGAAAGAGGTGCCGGCGCGCAAGCAATGACAATAATACCGTCCTTAAGAAGCGCACATTCAAAATCATAACACGTTTATTTGAAAGAGTATTGTACGTGAATGTAAACTAGATGTTTACATTCACGTATTCTACAGCATATAAAGGCAACCGCAGGACAAATAATAAATAATAAAAAAGCCTGTATACATGTTTTCTTATGGTTTTGCATTTAAATGGTTTAAAAAAACAAACAAATTAAAAGGCATTCAGAGGACTCCAGAAGGACGACATTGATTTAAAATAAATAAATAAATAAAATAAAATACCCACCCCAACTCTTAATTAAATTATATTCATTGAAAAAGGCAAGAGAGAACCAGATTGTTGTTTTGGTTTAATATAATATAGCAGGCTAATGTTCCTATTGAAGTAGGCTACAATATTTTTTTTTTTCATTAAAAAGTTGTTGTTGTTCTTTGTTGAAGTTAATGTTCAGCTTTCATACTGTGTTGTGTACTACTCATTTAATCAAACCAAGTAGTGTAAGAAGTTGCTTGTATTGTTTATGAAGTTTTTCAAATCAAGTAAGCGTATTTGTGTATAAAAAACGACAATACAGTTGCAGCCAGTGTCATCTTACTTAAAGGCACTCAAGCTGAAATCGTAAACTAATTTAAAAGTAGGCTACACAAGTAGCAGTCTCTTTAGTGCGCACGCAGGAACTTGCAGACTTAATACAACTGTGTTGAGAATTAAAAAATAATGCATTTTATGAGATTTTTAACTAGAGGTACCGGGGATATGACTCTGCATGCCCAGAGGTTCTGGTGCTGTGCCCCGGCACAAATTTAAGCACTGTGCTTAATTTGCTGCATTTTTTTTATCCAAAGTTGTCAGGGAGCTATTACTAAGTGCCTTTTTATTAAATTAGAATAAATCAAAATATTTAGGCTTTTATTTACATTGTTTGTCATTAGTTATTAATGAAAACATTAAATCTATTTTGAAATGTTATAGTTACAGCTGGTGTTGAAAAGAAAAACTACTAAAAAAACCCTACATTTTGATTTTTTTTTTTTAAATTTACAGTATTCCTAGTTTGTTTCTGTTATATTTGTGCCAATTTGTACCCTTTTTTCTGAAAGCACTTTGATTTAAAACCAGGGCTGTTTTTTTGTCATTTTTTTCATGCATTTCTTCTAGCTTCATCATTGCTGTCAATGTATCAAACACTTGTGGTTATAAAAAACAACAGTTCCCCTCGCAAATTCTTTGTATAACCACAAGGGAATGTGTAGAGAGTGCCAAGTAAAAATAGAATAATACTGATGTGGATCGTGCCTGTTCTGTTGGACAGAGAACTGAGCATACTGTAGTTTGGAGCTTCAACATACAGCAGAGTATCATACTTACTATCAATCCTAGATTGCACACAATGTTTTACAATATTTTAGACTTCCTTACACTAGTTTTAGTTGAAACATGATTCACTATTACACTTTTTATTCCAGTTAACACAATGTGGAGCACATGTGAAACAAATGTTATATTTTTGTGAACCAATGAGTGTACGTATGAGGCTTCCCTTCTCATACCTATTTCCAGATATCCCTGTTGATGCTACCACAGTCCCAGCGAGGATTCAACGGCAGAGGCAGGGCCATGCACATGTCACAATTTAGGGGAAAACAAAAACAATAGGCCAATTAAAAAAAAAAAAAAATTAAAAATTGATACTGAACCAATGAGTGCGTACATATTAAGGTGTCTCGTTTCATGTCTATTCGCAGATGTCCCAGTTTCTTCTACCACAGTCTCTGCATTCTACAGAGGCTGCATGGACGTGCACATCAATGGAGAAGAAGTGGACCTGGATGAAGCTCTCCTGAAGCACAACGACATCCAATCACATTCCTGCCCTCCAGCTGAGAGTGGTCAAATCCTATAGAACCAGACCTTTCTTTTTCTAAGCGTGCTTTTATTTCTTTATAGTTACTGGGTAATATTTTGCTTACGTCACATCATGTACGTCTTCACTGGAGCAATGCACTGTGTTGTAGGAGCTACTGATATTTAAACCTGCGGTTTGCAAAAGGGTTTTTTTTGTTAGTTTGATTCTCTGTGCAGAGCATGTGTAATATAGGTGTAAATAAGGTGTGAACCTAATCCCTTTATATGTGCCTGTATGCATATGCCACATTTATGTATGTATCTAGAAAACAGTTTATCTAATGGTGATGAATCGGAAATATTCCATAAGGAATAAGTACTGTATGCATGTCGCAGTTTAAATAGTTTTATCTAGAGAACTGCCTATCCAATTGTGATGAAACTCAGGATATTCTATCATTTTTACATACTGTGGATGTGGTTCTCAGTAATCTACTTTTTATTGATACTGGCACTGTAGCTCTGCATGTGGTGATGGCAAACCTCAGAAAGATTACAGAAAGGGGTGAGAAAAGGAGGGGTTCAAATGAAATGTGTTGCTCTGTACCATATATGTGCTGTAAGGCACTAACCAGTTTACATCAGGTACCCGTGTGCGGGTAGACGCAACATCCTTGACTGGTGGAGGAGCTTCAGAAAACCACTGACACATGAAGATCAGATCTGAATTAGGACTTTAATTAGCAGACTGCTGCCCAAAAATGTTCAGTAAAACTGATGAACCATGAGAAGTACGGTTATGATAATATTTAGATGAGTTAGAACCAACATTTTGCCTGTGTTCGGTAATACTCACTTGTGCTGTAAGCCAACTGTATACAGTACCTTTTTAGTTTCAAAATGTTGCATCTGGGTTTTTTTGTGTGTGTGTAATTAATTATTATTATTTTTTGAATCCTGTATATTTTTTCTTAGCTATTTTGCATTTTCTTACTGTATATATTCCCTATGTGTTTTTTGGTTATTGGGAAATGTATTGTATGTTTTAACCAGTATACAAGATATTGAACATAATTGTTATCCAAAATAAAATAACATAAAATTGTGGGTTTTTTGTTTTTTTTCCTCTTACCGGTGCTGGTGCTTATTCAATTTTTATTTGGGAATTTCTCTCATAGGAATTGCAAGATTTATAGAGCAGTTAACTGTTATATATATATATATATATATATATATATACATACACTACCGGTCAAAAGTTTTAGAACACCCCCATTTTTCCAGTTTTTATTGAAATTTAAGCAGTTCAAGTCCAGTGAATAACCTGAAATGGTACAAAGGTAAGCGGTAAACTGCCAGAGGTTAAAAAAAAAGTTTAGGTTACCAAAACTGAAAAATAATGTACATTTCACAGTTATACAAAAGGCCTTTTCAGGGAACAAGTAATGGGTTAACAACTTTCAGCTGTTCTGCAGCAATGGAAGTAAATTAAGCCTTGAAAGTTGATGCTAACAATTCCTACAGGTGTCCCAACTTTTGTTGATTACTTACAAACCCTCTGTCTGTATAAAAGTAGTGTTGGAACAGACTGTGTTACTACACCCTCTTAAGCATTATTTGGACAGTATTGTACTGCAGGAAGTAGTATATTGCTATCATAATGGCGAGAAAAAGGCAATTAACAAAGGAAGACAGACAGACCATTATAACCCTTAAAAGTGTAGGTCTTTCCTTTAGAGAAATTGCAAAGAAAGCCAAGGTGTCAGTGAGTACAGTTTCCTACACCATCAAAAGGCACTTGGAAACTGGTGAAGAGAAGACTTCGAGCTGCAGGTTTGACAGGTCGAGTGGCAGTAAGAAAGCCATTGCTAAGATGGCAAAATAAGAAAAAGAGGCTTGCCTGGGCCATGAAGCACCGCCAGTGGAATACTGAAGACTGTAAGAAGGTCTTATGGACCGATGAATCAAAATTTGAAATCTTCGGTTCATCACGCAGGGTTTTTGTACGCCATCAAGTAGGCGAAAGGATGGTTCCTCGGTGTGTGACACCAACTGTCAAACATGGAGGAGGAAGCGTGATGGTCTGGGGCTCTTTTGCTGGATCCAGAGTCGGCGACTTGCACAGAGTGAGTGGCACCCTGAACCAAAACGGCTACCACAGCATTTTGCAGAGCCATGCAATACCCTCTGGTATACGCCTAGTTGGTCAGGGGTTCATCCTACAGCAAGATAATGACCCAAAACATACCTCCAGGCTATGTCAGAACTACCTTAGAAGAAAAGAACAAGACGGTAGGCTTCAAATCATGGAATGGCCAGCACAGTCTCCAGATTTAAACCCCATCGAGCTGGTTTGGGATGAACTGGACAGAAGGGTGAAAGCAAAGCAACCTACAAGTGCAACACATTTGTGGGAACTTCTGCAACAGTGTTGGGAAGAACTTTCCGAACAATATTTGATTTCCATTGTAGAAAGAATGCCACGAGTGTGTTCGGCTGTTATATCTGCAAAAGGTGGCTACTTTGATGAGTCAAAAATTTAGATTAAATTTTGTTAAACAAAATGATTCCATGATTTCTTTTTTATCTCCAATTGTTTATTTGTTCTATGCTTTAAAAGTATTTGCCCCCGTCTGATTTTCTGCATTTTTGCATATTTTTGACACTGAATGTTATCAGATCTTCAACCAAAACCTAATATTAGATAAAAGGGACCCTGAGTGAACAAATAACACAAACATTTGATACATATTTCATTTATTTATTAAAGAAAGTTATGCAACACCCAATGCCCCCGTGTGAAAAAGTAATCGCCCCCTTAGACTCAATAACTGGTTACGCCACCTTTAGCAGCAATAACTGCAACCAAACGCTTCCTGTAGTTATTGATTAGTCTCTCACAGCGCCGTGGAAGAATTTTGGCCCAGTCCTCCATGCAGAACTGCTTCAACTCCATGACATTTGTGGGTTTTCGAGCATGAACTGCTCATTTCTGGTCCTGCCACATCTCAATGGGGTTTAGGTGTGGACTTTGACTAGGCCATTCCAAAACTTTAAATTTCTTGTTCTTCAACCATTCTGATGTAGACTTGCTTGTGTGTTTCGGATCATTGTCTTGCTGCATGACCCAGCTGTGCTTCAGCTCACAGATGGATGGCCTGACATTCTCCTGTAGAATTCTCTGATACAGAGCAGAATTCATGGTTCCTTCAATGATGGCAAGGCATCCAGGTCCTGATGCAGCAAAGCATCCCCAAACCATGACACGACCACCACCATGCTTGACCGTTGGTATGAGGTTCTTACTGTGGAATGCAGTGTTTGGTTTTCGCCAGACGTAACGGGGCCCATGTCGGCCAAAAAGTTCCACTTTTGACTCATCTGTCCATAGAACATTGTTCCAGAACTCTTGAGGATCGTCCAGGTGCTTTTTGGCAAACTTGAGTCGAGCATTCATGTTCTTCTTAGTGAGCAATGGTTTCCGCCTTGCTACTCTGCCATGAATCCCATTAATTAATTAGACTGCTACACTGTTGTGTACCTTTGTCACATCTTCAGTTTACCCTGCTTTTGTAAGAGTCCTGTCTGTGTCCTTCAGGTGGAGGACATCGTATTTTCATTGAGCAGGGGCAATGCTAATAATTCTGGAGTCTAGCCAATCAATGCTGTCATCCATATCAAAGATGTACAGTATAATGAAACCCCAAAAAGCTTCCTAAGTCAGTTGATCCATCACCAGGTGCCTCAGATGAGAACAGGTTTGTATTTGGATAATTACGAAAGCAGTGGAAGTGTAAGGCAATATTATTTGGGAGTGCAGATCTGCTGTGATGCAAGGTTGCCAGTTTGATGTTAGTCTACATGGGCTGTTTATAAAATTGAGATCATGGGACATGCTGCATGATCCTTGCAATTATTTTACTTTTAACTTTATTCAACGCTCAAAGCCTGCGGTTTGAATGCTGTGTTTTGTCGCTGAAATATGTGAATATTTAAGGGGCAAAACAGAAACAACAGCAGTTATAAAGCTTACCTGCAGTATCCATTGTGTCCAACAGAGAGCTTCATTGACTTTTGACAATTCCTACACAGCAATCTCCAAAAAGGGCCAAAACAGGGAAACATACATATCAAAGACTAAGTAGCTTCAAATGACCATCTTTCTGGTGCTTACATCAGGGTTCAGGAGCTGGTCTAAAGTTGTAATTTCCTGCCATTGGTATACTATAAAAAAGTGCCTTTCAAAAAACAGCGCCATCTAGGGATCTGCCTCTTTGGATGAAGTCCTTTTGTTTGGCTGATCTAGTTAATATTACAGAGGTCTATAGCAGGCAACTAGGCCAGAAGGGTAGCACCTTAACACAGACTTAAGGACCGCTCAGAACGATTACACACATCATAAAGGTATGGGGACAGCAATAAAATGAATTTTGATGTTGCTTACGCTATCTCTGTAAGGCAAACAATCATTAGATTTTACAACACAGGTTTTGCAAGAATCTGAGGATTTCATTAGTTTTTTAAATTTTTTTATTATTACAACAGTTTTCACAAAACAAACTTTAAAACAGATGTGACAATGATATATGTCCATGTTGTATACAAATAAATTGTATGCATGTTGGATATGGTATAGATATAAATAAACAAACAACATAAATGAATATATTAATATTTCCTCATTGTGTATTTTGTTTGCTTGTTGAGGACAATACCTTTTGGTACTGTGAGGTCTATTCAACTGAACTAAACAGTGGTGTACCCAAATGCCACCACTGTTAATAATCTGGACCTCTGTCATTTAAAAAAACAAACAAAGAAAGCATTCAATACAAACAGTCACTGTGAGAAAACTATATATTTAAAAAGGGCCTGATTCCATTATTTAAACAGTGGCTGTTATCAGATCTCTTGAGAAAACCCCCTACATGTTTAAAAACAAGGGATTAAAATGAACACATGATTGGCGGCATGCAGACTTCACAGTAATTTAAAGTAAAGAAACGTGTTTGCCTTAAAATCCACATTAAAAACAGAAGGCTGGAATGGTCTTGTCTGCTCACAGTGCATGAGAAGTGTAATGATCACTGCACACGCAGTTGCTGTGTGTTCTTAGTAGCATGTGATCTTCTACTGGTCTTCACAGAGACACTGAAGCATGTACTCAGGAAGCATACGGCGGTGGTTTATCCCCAGGGTTATAGGGGGGCGTGTATAGAGACGGAGCGTTGGGAGAAAGCACGTAGCTGGAGGAGGCCTGGGAGGGGGCCTGACTGTCATCAGGAAGAGGGGTGTCAGCTGAAGACGGTGCTTGGAAACTGCTGTGATGCTACAACAGTAAAAACAGGTGATAGTTGTATAATATAGAAAGGCAAATGATACACAGTTCATTGTTACTTTAGGTAGCTGACAAGTGGGTCAAAACTATTTTCCCAAAACATTCAATTCAATGGTGTCCAATGAAGATCCAAGGGTACTTCCTGACAATAAATGAGCTACCCTTAGGTCTTCATTAGTTTGGACTCCTACTATTGATATAGTAAGTTGTACACACTTTGGAGCAAAGCCCACAAGATGCTGGAAGAACTCCTGAGATATCCAGACTAGTGATGTTCTAAATCCTCAGAGTGGTTCATTTCTTTCCTGATGGGTCATATGAAGTCAACATGTCTGAGCACAAGCTGGACAGTGAATATTTAGTACATCTAAGAACATGAATGCAGGTCTTACAATTGACACCGTCTTATTATACCTGCTGGGGATGCGTACGTATGTCACACTTTTGAGTTTTGCATAGAGAATAATACCGGTCCGATTGTGAGTAAGTAATCTAATTTATCATAATCTTGGGAAATATGTCTCTGTCCATCAGACGGTCTGCCTGTGTGTCACATTTATATTTTAACACATATCTTGAGAACCACTTGTTCACTTGTTTATGGAAGATATCATACTCTGGGGGTATATGGAGACACCCTGTCTGTCTGTCCCACTTACATTTCGTGTATATACTGAGCCCCTTGTAAAATTGTGATGGAACTTGCTTTTACACATGCATACGGAGTATAGGTCAGGGTGATCTACTTTAACATGTTACTCCCTGCTCTGAATTTTAATTCACAGCAGTGATAGGGGATGAATGTGACCGACATGCCTGTTGGATTTAGCTGAACAAGGCATTACTTTAAGGTTAAGTTTAGCGTCTTTTTCTTAACTAATCATCATGAGTGCCACAATAAAAGCTTCTATTCATACAATTAAAAACAAATCAAGATATTCCTTAACATTGTTATGGTCTAAGTAATAATGAGCTGGTTTTTATTATGGGGGTGCAACGTCAAAGATTTATTCTCGGACTCCACGCTGGTTTTTCATCTAACCATTACATTTCAGAGATACGTGTTCTAGGTGTCCTTTGCATGATAACATGAAGGTCATGAAAGTTCACTGACTTCAGACTAACAAGGCAGTATTACTCAGGAGTGTCATTCAAGCTGGCTGCGTTAAGGAAACGTTTGAATAAAACATCCCTTAACTTTTTAGCAGCTGGTACCTCTGAGCGCTGTGCAATGCGGTGCCTTACCTGGACTGGCAGTGGGTAATTGGGGTAGGCTGGAAGAGCTTGGTTAGAGGGGCAGAAACCAGCGTAGGTCAAGACTTGTTGAGCAGGGTTGTAGAGAATGTGAGGAGGAGGAGCAGAGCTGCAGTTGAGCTGGGACACTGGCTTCTGCAAACAAAAAGTCACAGACACCCACTTAAAAACCTTCAAGAACAACTTAAATACTTACCTGTCATCAATCAGCATTTTGTTTTTGTGTACATTAACAATGGTATACATTAGCTCCATTGGTGTTAGGTTGACAAATGGCAACGCAGTAGAACTATTAGAAAACACTGTTCCATCAGATGTTAAATATTTTTTCAGTGTGATAAAATGGATTCTAACTAGCAATGTGGCTATAGTCGCAGATACTGTAAGGTAATGTTATGCCAAGTTTACTTTTAATGCTTGTGATACGGCTCACAATCCTCTTAGATAACTAACTTGTGTACAACAATGGGGGGGGGGGAGGTGGTTATGCACTTAACACTTTCAGTCCTGAATTATTTTTGTTGAGCTGAAGAAGGAAGTCCTTTATTGAGTATACAGTGCATGAGAACAGGACAATATTTTATATATATATAAGATATAGCACCAAGATAAGGCGGGACCTCAAGGACTGAAAGGGTTAAACAGCAACATGTGTAGGAAACATCTCAGTTATTGTTGAAATTCACCTGGTATCATTTTCTGTTCCAGTCAACACATCCAGGAACTCAGACGTTTAAAGCAGCCCTGTGGCCTTAATAGAATCATGTCTGTAGTACACCTGACACAGCCGAGTGTAACCATTAGCCTGCCCAACCTGCAACATTCTGCCTCCAGTGGATGTGTATCACATTTACACTATTTCACATGTCTTACTCTCAGAGCAAAGCTGGTGTCTAGCTTTAAGGGTTTTTACTGTAGCAAAATGTATGCTCTATTCTGAGACTTCATGAAGTTTCCTATGTAGCAATCAATTTAACTTGATCCTGTAACATTCTGTTATTTATTATTTTTGGCTTGTTGATAAATTGTGAGTCACATTATAAAATGGCTTTGGGGAACAGATCACTCAGCAATGCCTCTTGCCTGACGGTGCACCAAGCAGGATGTCATTTCCCAGCAAAACAATTGCTTTTCCATAAGCAATACCAAAAATGCAATTATTTACAAACAGTTCTCTCGTTATGAATCTATACTCGTTTGTAAAAATAAAATGGAGCCATACATGGATTGCTATAAATGAACTCGCCATTACAACTAGGCTGTAGGCACTTGAGTTACTGTACACATTACAGCTAGGCTCACTTGAGTTACTGTATACATTACAATTAGGCAGTAGGCACTTGTGTTACTGTACACATTTGCTTATAAAACCAAGTTGTTGGTGATCTCACTTTCATCTCTTCTGCTTCTTTCTTTTTCCACTGCACAAGATTAGTTTGTGTGGCTTTGGCTTAATTTGGAACAGAAATCAGTAACAGACATGAAGTGTTCACTGAAAAGCTCAGAATTGCTAAAACTGCCAGCGTGTGAGGTGAACTGTATCACCAGGGTGGATTATTAAGGTCTGGCTTGCATCAAAATGTCCACAGAGAGATAACCAGTGGCTCATTTAACAGAATACCACGCAGACAAGGAAGTTGTTCAGTTTCTGCATTGATTTTTTGGGGCTTATAATGATCATCTGTGGAACAGCCCTGCCAGGACTGAAATAAGCTTTACTCCCATCAGGCCCTATTTAAAACTGTGCTGTAATGATAAGGGGTGCCTGCTCTGGGCAACGTTTCCAGTGAACCTGAACTTTAACAGGCAGGTACCTTTTACACATTCAAGGCAAGAGAGACCAGGTGTGCTAAAAGACTTTAAAAAAATCAATTTCTCATTCATTCTCCATTGTGAGTATTAGGGTGACTGTATGTATAGTGTTTAATAAAATAACACAGCTGAACAGAGTGTACTGTAGTGCTAGGTTATACATGCTTATACACTGTTAAATGGCATGGGTAATACCTCCCTGTGTCTAAATATTAGTTTGTACTGCAATTGTAACTGGTTTCTCCGGGTATTTATTTTAGTACAAGCAGCAGGGTAAATGGGCACAGATATAAAACAGAACTTCCCACCCACCCACCCACCCAAATGGCAATTTGGAAACTTCAAAATGGAAAGTAGAAAATCCATTACCGTAAGTGCTTATCCACATGGAAGATCTATATGGTTATAATATACGGTATAGGAATATATTTAAATATTAATAATACAATGTATAATTCAGGGTTGTACAAAGAAAGCACTCAGAGTTCTGGGGGCTGTAACATTTGAAGGGAATGTCAAATGAAGTTCCTGCTTGACTGAGAGGTTAATTGGCCTTTATGGGTTGGTTCCGTGGTACACATGTACATGGGGCGCTATGGACAGACATTCTAATTCATTGACTACTAATGATAATGTTTCAATCATTTATTACAATCTTATATATGTACATTTAATGTATTTTCTATGTAGTTTTTAATTTATTTGGAATATATATATATATATATATATATATATATATATATATATATATATATACACTACCAGTCAAAAGTTTTAGAACACCCCCATTTTTCCAGTTTTTATTGAAATTTAAGCAGTTCAAGTCCAGTGAATAACCTGAAATGGTACAAAGGTAAGCGGTAAACTGCCAGAGGTTAAAAAAAAGTTTAGGTTACCAAAAACTGAAAAATAATGTACATTTCAGAGTTATACAAAAAGGCCTTTTTCAGGGAACAGGTAATGGGTTAACAACTTACAGCTGTTCTGCAGCAATGGAAGTAAATTAAGCCTTGAAAGTTGATGCTAACAATTCCTACAGGTGTCCCAACTTTTGTTGATTACTTACAAACCCTCTGTCTGTATAAAAGCAGTGTTGGAACAGACTGTGTTACTACACCCTCTTAAGCATTATTTGGACAGTATTGTACTGCAGGAAGTAGTATATTGCTATCATAATGGCGAGAAAAAGGCAATTAACAAAGGAAGACAGACAGACCATTATAACCCTTAAAAGTGTAGGTCTTTCCTTTAGAGAAATTGCAAAGAAAGCCAAAATGTCAGTGAGTACAGTTTCCTACACCATCAAAAGGCACTTGGAAACTGGAGGAAACTCTGACAGGAAGAGGTCTGGCAGACCCAAAGCCACAACAGAATCAGAAGACAAGTTTCTGAGAGTCAACAGCTTGCGTGATAGGCGGCTCACAGGACAACAGCTTCAAGCACAGCTAAACACTGGTCGAAGTAAGCAAGTCTCAGTTTCAACTGTGAAGAGAAGACTTCGAGCTGCAGGTTTGACAGGTCGAGTGGCAGTAAGAAAGCCATTGCTAAGATGGCAAAATAAGAAAAAGAGGCTTGCCTGGGCCATGAAGCACCGCCAGTGGAATACTGAAGACTGTAAGAAGGTCTTATGGACCGATGAATCAAAATTTGAAATCTTCGGTTCATCACGCAGGGTTTTTGTACGCCATCAAGTAGGCGAAAGGATGGTTCCTCGGTGTGTGACACCAACTGTCAAACATGGAGGAGGAAGCGTGATGGTCTGGGGCTCTTTTGCTGGATCCAGAGTCGGCGACTTGCACAGAGTGAGTGGCACCCTGAACCAAAAGCGGCTACCACAGCATTTTGCAGAGCCATGCAATACCCTCTGGTATACGCCCTAGTTGGTCAGGGGTTCATCCTACAGCAAGATAATGACCCAAAACATACCTCCAGGCTATGTCAGAACTACCTTAGAAGAAAAGAACAAGACGGTAGGCTTCAAATCATGGAATGGCCAGCACAGTCTCCAGATTTAAACCCCATCGAGCTGGTTTGGGATGAACTGGACAGAAGGGTGAAAGCAAAGCAACCTACAAGTGCAACACATTTGTGGGAACTTCTGCAACAGTGTTGGGAAGAACTTTCCGAACAATATTTGATTTCCATTGTAGAAAGAATGCCACGAGTGTGTTCTGCTGTTATATCTGCAAAAGGTGGCTACTTTGATGAGTCAAAAATTTAGATTAAATTTTGTTAAACAAAACGATTCCATGATTTCTTTTTTATCTCCAATTGTTTATTTGTTCTATGCTTTAATTTCAGAGTACATTGAGACATTAAACTGCATAAATTTCAATAAAAACTAGAAAAATGGAGGTGTTCTAAAACTTTCGACCGGTAGTGTATACTGTATATATATATATATATATATATATATATATATATATATATATATATATATATATATATATAGACCATTTACAGAATAAACAGTTTGTTAAGTCATATATTTAAAACACATACAGCTATGACCAAAGGCTTTGCATCACCTAGAATTTCAGGATTGAGACATTATTATATTATTAAAAAAAAAATGATATGAACATAATTTAAACTATATGACAATCAAAGAAACTACAAAATGATATCGCAAAAGTCTACAGGAAGTATTTCATGCTATAGATTGAAAAATGTCAGTTTTTAATTTGTGTCTGTTTTCCGTTAAGTATATGGAAAACTACAGCGTATGTAATTCAATATGTTAACGTAACATTATTCAGCAGGTTTCATTCGACTTTATGAAGCAAAATTGGTTAATTCTATAGGGTGATGCAAAACTGTTGGCCATAGCTGTAGACTCTTGAGATGGAACATCTCGTTTCATAGGTGTCCCAGAAGACCACAGGCAGGTTACAAATCACATTTGTTCATTTGTACAACACATACAGGATGATAAATTCATACATCTGGAGCTGAATAAAGTTAAATCGTAGGCTCCCTGTACAACCCTAGGTGGTGTTACACTGTGTAAAATAATAAAAACAATTGTCTTACAATGTCTTTGAACGCTCCAAGTATCGCAGCTGTGACAATTCCAAGGAACAGCCCGAGCACATTGAGCACGACGGAGGCCCACAGGAGGCGATAGAGGTGACTGGCATCCATACAGCTGCTCACTCCCGTGTATTCATAGTACTTTGAGTAGCGCTCAGGGCTGGAAAGAGATTACACATTATAATAGCTTTAGTAGCAGTTCAACAAAGCTCTGACCACACATAAGAGCAACTCAACTCATGCCCATTACAACCCACATCTTAACCACTGTACGAAACAGTCAGGCTTGTATTGTGAAGCAGTTACAAACCTTGGGACAGTACAAAGGTTTTTGTTTCATAAGTATGTATTTGTAGGTAAGTACAGTACTTGTTTCACTTAGGCTACGGTGATCTAAAAATGCTGTTTACGGCTTCATTGGGTCTTTCACTTTGTTCCTGCTCAGTCAGTACTACACTTATGTACTCAAGCATTTCGTTTCCAATTCAGCTTTTGTCAACATAATTTGCATGCTAGTTTAAATGACTTATGTTGGATGTTACATGTTCATGTGTTCATATCTTCTTTGCATGTGGACTAATAATTCACGTCTTGGTGACTGATCAGTCCTTTGCAAGATGTTACATCTCGGTTATTATTATTAATATTATTATTAGTAGTAGTAATATTAGTAGTAGTAGTAGTTCTATTTAAATATATGTATTACTGACAACACCAGCTGTCAAGGGCAGCTGGAAAATAATTCTATTTAGCACCCTTTAACAGAGGATGTGTAGTAATAGTAGTATTAATGGTTGCAATACAATTATTATTGTATTGTTAGTAATTCTAGTCCTGCAATTTAACCCTTTAGGAAATGCACAAGGTCTGTATTGTAATGAAGTAGATTGCACAGATGGTGCACTAGAATAATTTACTAATTAGTAATTTACCAGAGTTCCCATAACCCTGATAATATGAAGCTGCAAGCTGAAATGATTCATGAGATATCAGCAGGTATATTTAAAGCATGTTTAAACACACTCCCCTCACAGGGATGCGGAATTAATAAAAACAAAATAAGGGAAGGCGAGGGGGCAGTTTAAAGTGGGACGCTATTAAAAACGGAATGAAAAAAAAGCTAAAATCAATTTGGGCAATGCTTTGGCCTTTCAAGAGAATAAAGTGAATTCTTCAATGCCGTTTTCAATAGAGATAATCTTACCTTTCACAGTTGTACAAGTCACAGCAGTAACAAGTATTACTCTTAACCCTCAGCTTGCACTTACTGCTGAAGGTGTAACATAAAACCTGTTATGCAAAAAACAAACAAGCAGACATACATCAGAAGGGAGTGAACAGGTTTTTTTTATCACAGGCATACAGTGATCAATGACGGCTTTATTACACTGCTAAACAAACAAACATGAAAAGTGAAAATGTATTATACGTTGCAAGATACAAAAAAATTATTTCCGCATTTAAAAGACTCACAAAAGTAAGAATAACAGAAAACAATGTTAATGCAGTATGCACAGTTCAATTATTATTTTTTTAAACCATGCCTAGTGTTTGTAATAACGTTGGAATTGTTTCCTGTTGCTTGTTTGTGAAAACATCCCCTAATGATTCCCAAACATGTTGATTTCTGTGGATAATACAGCAAAATTGTCTGCCGTTTTATACCAAAGTAACAACCAACCCTGTTATTATTTTGAGAGGGGGAAAAACAGTTACATTAGGACAAAGAACAAAAAAAAGGACATTTTGTAAAATTAACATGAAGCTTGGGTCACTTTGGGAAGTTAGAATACATAGCTACAATGTGTGCTATTTAGTTAAATATTTACAGTACATGCACACTCTATTTAATGCTTTTTTTGCATTAGAAATGAAAAAGAAATCACCTGGCCTGCTGTCTGTGCAAAGTTATTGCAGAAGCTGTGCCTTTCTGGCAGTGTTTAATCTCACAAAACATTCCCAGGTTACTGATAACTGACCCCAGTTCCCTTTATGAAAGGATGGAGTCATCTGCTGTGTTAAATTTGAACAGGGCTGCCAAGCACTGCTCATAGGCCTGAGGCCAGCTAGCTCCCATGAGAGCACCTTGTGGGGATTTCTGACACACAGTAATCTCACTGATGTAGAGGACAGTTTATATAGTCGAATGAAATCCCTGCCGTGGGCTTCATCAAAATCTCCCCCTGCAGGCTACCAAGGAATTAGTTTATTACAGAGGATTTATTATTATTTATTTTTTTATTTGGAATCAGCAATTGTTTTTTTACCCCATTTTCTCCCCAAATTGAAATGCCCAATTTTAAGCCTGGCTCACCCTGCAACCCCCGCGCTGACTCGGGAGAGATGAAGATGAACACATGCGTCCTCCGAAACGTGTGTCTTAAGCCGTCCGCTTCTTTTCACTCTGCATGCTCGCCTTGCAGCTACCTCAGAGCTACAGCATTGGAGGACCACGCAGCTCTAGGCCACTTGCAGGCAGGCCCGCAGGTGCCCAGCCAGTCTACAGGGGTCGCTGGTGCGCGGTGAGCCAAGGACACCCTGGCTAAACTAAGCCCTCCCCACCCGGGCGGCGCTCGACCAATTGTGTGCCGCCCTCTGGGAACTCCCGTCCGCAGGCAGCAGTGGAATAGCCTGGACCCGAACTGGCAACCTCCAGGCTATAGGGCACATCCTGCACTACATGCAGAGTGCCTTTACTGGATGCGCCACTCGGGAGCCCCTTATTACGGAGGATTTTAATTCCTTCATTTGGCAACAAACTGAAAGCAGTGAACATTTTATTTTAACAACAGAAGCAGGTTTACAGCATTCGTGCCATGTGATTGTGAAAAATAACAGCAGATTCCCAGAGCACTGTGTGGTGTGAAGAGAACAGCATGCCCCCAATTCAGAACTGTTCCAGCCACAACAGATAAGAGAAAACCATAAAGAAAACTGGGGTCTACACTACTTTTAACAGCCATATTCTGAAACACCACATATCATTTTATTTGAAGGATTATGCTGTAAAATGTGCAACCATACCCCCCACCCTAGTAACATGACTGGTCCACCTTCCTAATTCTTCAGATGGATTTGCTCCACATTACAGTGTATGTCTGCTGGAATAGTATTGTCTGGATACTGGAGGTCAGCGTCAGCACAATGAAATGTTTTTCACTTTACATTTTTCCCTGTCCTCCATTTTCTTTCAGCCTTCCATGTGCTCTTCTCTGCATTCCTGGCGAAGCCACCTGTTAAACTGTAAGCCAATGCCTCCCACAAAACCGAGACTAATGAGCTCTGATGGCAAAGATTTGTTATCTGAGCCGAGGCCTGGAATGTAATTTCACACCAAGCCAGAATGAAAAACAAAAAGAGATGTCTGATTTGATGCCTTGCTTTATCGGCTGTAATGCCTAGTGAAGTTTGCTGTTCTGCCAGGGGAAGACTTTTCCACAAACGCCTCCTGTAATGAAGCAATCCAAAAATGCATATCTATTAAACACCAGGGAGCCAGCAGGTGTGCAGTGTCTGGGAAGTGTGTGCACGCAGCAGAAAGGCTTCAGCGCAATAAAGCATCTTTATAAAGTGATTCAAACAAATGATTCAGTCGACCTGCACATTCTAAAATACAATATTTGAATGCACTGGCTTGGAAATTGCTTTTTTCTTAATTATTAGTCATTTAGCAGATGCTTTTATTCAAAGCGACTTACAGGGACTATGGATTGAACTATGCACCACAAGTGCTGCTGCTGAGTCACTTACAATAGGACCCTGGTTTTACGTCTTATACTGAAGACGGAGCACAAGGAGGTTAAGTGACTTGTTCAGGGTCATACACAGTGAGTCAGTGGCTGAGCTGGGATTGAACTGGGAACAAGCCCCATTCTTTAACCACTGGACCACCAAGTCTCCTTTTTGCTGAGGCGATTCTAACAAACAGAACTGCAGCGATGGTGCTGTACATCTCAGATTTTTTTTTTTTTTTGCGCGGGTGAGATTTATAACTGCAGAGAACAAGGCCAAATAAAAAGCAGCAGTTTTACGTTACCAAGATGTTGACACATAGACACTTTCCCATTCCTGAAATACCTACAGTACTTTGTACATTGATGATAAATATATTTTAGATTACTTTTTTTTAACAGTGTATTCTTTTCACTGGGATTCCATATCCTGTTATCCTGAAATAAACCGATATGGTACAGTTTGGATAAACAAACGTCACAGATTCAATTGACAGCTTACCAACAGCAGCCAGTGGCCAAAAACCAGGACCATAAAACAAAGAAAGACCAATGACTTATCAATTAAAAACTGTAACTAGAGTTTACATCGAGTGTTCTGGGAGACAACAGTCTCTTTCAACTTTATACAGAAGACTAATCTACTTGTACACTTGATATGCCCTGTAGAGATCTTAAGATCACTGAGTAATTACTCTCAAAGCTTTTTTCTGACCAGCTTAATATAACCATGGCTCCCCCATTAAGACCTTTGCAGTAATTACCTCTGTGTGATAGTTGTCATAGGCATAACCTGAACCACTGGAATAAAACTGGCATCTGCCTTCAGACAGAGGTCTTCTATCCTAGAAAAAAGAAGAAAAAATACAACTGTAAGAGATAGTAATTGAAAAAGTGAGGCACAGCATTGCTAGATGTAGTATGAAATGCAGTGTGGGGTGTTTGGCCCAGGATCTCGCCTGGTCCGGCAGGCGACCTCCACTGTGGGTCAGAGCTCAACCAAGGCCAGGTGATGGAGGACCACTGACCTACGGGAGATACAGTTGTAAAGGAGGGGAGGTGGGGAGGCAGGGGAGACTTGCAGAACATTTAACGATAATAAGGCTAGAGTAACGGCTGAACCTTGCCCCTAATATTACAGAAAGACTCCAATATATTTGTATTTTTAAAACCTGTATAAAAAAGAGACAATTCCATGGTAATGCTACAAATTGAGAAACAAACAAGAAATAAGTTTTAGAAGGAAAATAATTTTGTTCTTTGCTTGTTTTGCCACTTTTAGAATATGCAGATTTTTATAGATTGAGAACGTTTAAGCTGCTGCTGCTGCTTCCTGGCACCTTATAACTTTCTGTGCTGTTGGTCAGACGCCTGTCAACTACTGCTGCACAAACTCATTATTCGGATCAAGCTCTCCACAGATAAAGGGCTAATTTACTAACTGATTGGGCTAATTTACCAATCCAAGTGAAACAAGTGAAGAAACAGCTGCTTGGGTTTGTGTGGATCGCTGTTTTTTGTCTCTGTACTTGTCCAGTATGCATTGGCCCCTAAAAGAGGTGACTTGTGCGGTGACTACCGTGATTTGGGTAGACCTTCATTCCCGCTAGCTGCTCGCCACAAGCGAAAGTTTTTTCTGTGTGGCTAAACTAATTTTCACCTTGTTCGCCACAGTGACGAAACCATTAAAACCGGGTGTAAATCAAACCAGGCAGTGTGATTTCTATTAATTATGCATGTGGCCAGATCAAGCAAGAAGCAAGAAGACTTTTTTTTTTAACTTCGCCCAATGAAATCACTCTAGCTTGCTCATGTAACATAACCAGAGCAACGCTGTACGGGAGGTGTGTAAATAACTTTATCATGGCGTCGAAGCGGTGAAAATTACAGAAATGTTTTTAAAACAGAAAATAAAGCACACAACTTCACAAAACACACAGCTTATTTTTTTCTATTAGGTAGAGTAGGTCTGGGGGGTGAACGGAGGATTAATAAGGTTGGTCAGTGAATATTTATTTAACCATATAAACTACCGGTGCACAGTCAGTACACCCTCGATAGCTAAAGTGGGATCCAAGCGAAAGAACAATCCAAGCAAACAATAGCTGCTGGAGTAAGCGATGAAGTCGCTTTGGATAAAGGCATTAGCCAAATGTATTAATAATATTACGACGAGCCCTGTTTTTATTCTTCATATGACGCAATGAATAAAAAAAAAAAAAACGTTTGTTTTGATAGCACACACTGATTACATAATGTAATCTAAATGACTATGCAACAGTTTAGTTTTTTTCACACGCTAGTAAATTTAGCATTTATTAAAGAAATAAAAATAATAATAGCATTCAGATAGCCTACTGCAAATGTGTTGATAGAGTGGGGTCTGTCATTAAAATATCTAGCTAAGTTACATGTTTAAAATAAAATACACATTTTGTCTTGCTGAAATAAACATATTTTTAAGTATGAACATTTTATACTGTAGAAACAAACTACAATTGTTATTGTTTTAGCCTTGTGAACTTGTAAAGGGCAGACAAGTACAGTACCTATTCTACCAGTGACAGTATGTTGTTGTAGGTGTCATTAGGGTTGCATTGGAAACTGAAAAGGGAAGGAAAGCAATGGAAAGAGCAGTTGTTTAGTTGTATTAGTAGATTATTAACATTTGAAATCGTTATACTTTTTGTATTGTGTAGGCCTACAATAAAATAGGTTTACAGTTATTTTTAACCTTCTTTGGCGTGGCTTAAGTTTTACCAGTGTGGCTAAAAAATGTTGAGTTGTTTTAGCCACAGTGGCTAACTAAATAAAATCCCTAGAGGGAACATAGTAGACCCCTAGTTATACATCAACACGTGTTGCTACAACTATTTAAATAACATATTGTTATTTTTTTTTTTTAATTTAGTCATCGCCAATGGTTTTTCACCCCGGTTTTTGCCCCAATTTGGAATACCCAATTATTATTTGTATCCCGGTTCACCGCTGCAACCCCCTAGGGGCTCGGGAAACGGAGCCTGGAACACACGTCCTCTGAAACGTGCTCCTGCCAATCCGTCATTTTTGCACTCGGATCCACAGTGAGGCCACCAGACCTATAGTGCGGAGGACAACACAGATCTGATGGCTCCACTGCATACGTGCAGGCGCCCTATCAGGTGCAGGGGTCGCTGGTGCGTGGTGAACTGTGGATTATTCTGCCGACCTAAGCCCTCCCTACCCAGGCGGCACTTTCGGCCAATTGTGCGCCGCCCCTAGGAACCCCAGACGGTCGACAGTGACATAGCCTGGATTCGAACCTGCAATCTCCAGGCTATAGGGCGCATCCTGCACTCCACGCGGAGTGCCTTTACTGGATGTGCCACTCGGGAGCCCTTTTCTTTTCATTGTTAACATCCTGGCAACTTTTTACACTTATACCTTTAAAGTCTGTTAGTTTCAAAGCTCTTTTCAAAATGGCCCCTCTAGTGCACTGATAGAGTAAGGATTATTGCTCACATTGTCAAACAGGTAACACAGCAATAACGATTCATGATGTGGTACGGAACAGAAAAGCCAAAGCACTTGTTATGTTTGTTTTTTTTTAATCGCTTTTCGTGCAATGATTTAGAGGACAGCTCTCAAACCCCAGCGGCCATTTTGAAAAGAGCTTTGAAACAGACTTTATAAGTTCTAAGAGTAAAAAGTTGTCAGGATGTTAACAATAATAAAAACAAAATGACAGGTATATTATTTAAACAGTTGTAGACATGTAGTGATGTATAACATTATATTTTTTGGAACTGCCACTTACTCTTTAATAAAAGAGCAGCAGTGTGGAGCAGTGGTTAGGGCTCTAGACTCTGGACTCCTAACCCGGAGGGTCGTGGGATCAATCCCCGGTGGGGGACACTGCTGCTGTACCCTTGAGTAAGGTACTTTACCTAGATTGCTCCAGTAAAAACCCAACTGTATAAATGGATAATTGTATGTAAAAATAATGTGTAAAAAATAATGTAATTGTATGTAAAAATAATGTGATATCTTGTAACAATTGTAAGTCGCCCTGGATAAGGGTGTCTGCTAAGAAATGAATAATAATAATAAAAGCAGCACAAATCCAAGCAGCTGTTTCTTCACTTGTTTAATTTTTAATGGTAAATTAGTCCAATCAACACCAATGACTCACACCTGCTTGTCAGCACTCACCACATATTTTTTGTTGACTGAGCATACACAACGGCAAAGACAACACGAAACCATAGACCTCATTCATAAATCTCACAACCTAAATGAAACACATAAGAACACAATCACGAAAAGAGGTACTGTATTTATAAACTAAAAATGTTTATAGATACAGCCCTATATCTTTAAGACCCTAAATCCCCCAGCCTAAACAAAATAATCACATGCTGGTTTGTGGTGCTGGGAGGTGGGGTATTTATTCAATCATACCCCGACAGCTTGTTTGATAAGTATCTTAGTGTCCCTGTACAGATAACTGTCTCCTATTCAAATATATGCAAATTATTTTAACGATCAATCAAGCATTGATATAATGTGGCACCTCACATTATATCAATGCTGAATGGGCTGGGCAGCATATGCAAACATAGGAATTCTTCAGTGGCTACTGTAAAGATTGGTTGAATGTCATACAGGTATTTTTCATTCAAATTGCAGGTATACCAAGATATTTTAGTAATCAAGCAGTCCCAGAGGGGGAATATGGAATACACATGACCAACCAGCACCACAAACCAGCAAAGGCTTTTATTTATTTATTTATTTATTTTCGGAAGGTCAGATTACTGTTACAACAGTAGAACCAGCAGGTCTAGTTCCAGTATTTCACAAAGTGACTTAGTGGTTTCAAAAAGAAAAAAAGCTTTTTTCACATAGATTTGTATGATTTTATGCAAAACATTCAGGTAATGGTAAATATAAACTATAAACAAAACAGCTTTGCAGAGCTAGTGGAAGCTCTTTTCAGAGCCAGTGGAAGCTCTTTTCAGAGCCAGTGGAAGCTCTTTTCAGAGCCAGTGGAAGCTCTTTTCAGAGCAGTGGAAGCTCTTTTCAGAGCAGTGGAAGCTCTTTTCAGAGCCAGTGGAAGCTCTTTTCAGAGCAGTGGAAGCTCTTTTCAGAGCCAGTGGAAGCTCTTTTCAGAGCAGTGGAAGCTCTTTTCAGAGCCAGTGGAAGCTCTTTTCAGAGCCAGTGGAAGCTCTTTTC
Source organism: Acipenser oxyrinchus oxyrinchus (assembly GCA_030684275.1). NCBI lineage: Eukaryota > Metazoa > Chordata > Actinopteri > Acipenseriformes > Acipenseridae > Acipenser > Acipenser oxyrinchus. The sequence goes on along the minus strand of CM060255.1, from coordinate 27,636,411 downwards.
AGAGCAGTGGAAGCTCTTTTCAGAGCCAGTGGAAGCTCTTTTCAGAGCCAGTGGAAGCTCTTTTCAGAGCAGTGGAAGCTCTTTTCAGAGCCAGTGGAAGCTCTTTTCAGAGCAGTGGAAGCTCTTTTCAGAGCAGTGGAAGCTCTTTTCAGAGCCAGTGGAAGCTCTTTTCAGAGCCAGTGGAAGCTCTTTTCAGAGCCAGTGGAAGCTCTTTTCAGAGCCAGTGGAAGCTCTTTTCAGAGCCAGTGGAAGCTCTTTTCAGAGCCAGTGGAAGCTCTTTTCAGAGCAGTGGAAGCTCTTTTCAGAGCAGTGGAAGCTCTTTTCAGAGCCAGTGGAAGCTCTTTTCAGAGCCAGTGGAAGCTCTTTTCAGAGCCAGTGGAAGCTCTTTTCAGAGCCAGTGGAAGCTCTTTTCAGAGCCAGTGGAAGCTCTTTTCAGAGCCAATGGAAGCTCTTTTCAGAGCCAGTGGAAGCTCTTTTCAGAGCCAATGGAAGCTCTTTTCAGAGCCAATGGAAGCTCTTTTCAGAGCCAGTGGAAGCTCTTTTCAGAGCAGTGGAAGCTCTTTTCAGAGCCAGTGGAAGCTCTTTTCAGAGCCAGTGGAAGCTCTTTTCAGAGCCAGTGGAAGCTCTTTTCAGAGCCAGTGGAAGCTCTTTTCAGAGCCAGTGGAAGCTCTTTTCAGAGCCAGTGGAAGCTCTTTTCAGAGCAGTGGAAGCTCTTTTCAGAGCCAGTGGAAGCTCTTTTCAGAGCCAGTGGAAGCTCTTTTCAGAGCCAGTGGAAGCTCTTTTCAGAGCCAGTGGAAGCTCTTTTCAGAGCCAGTGGAAGCTCTTTTCAGAGCCAGTGGAAGCTCTTTTCAGAGCCAGTGGAAGCTCTTTTCAGAGCCAGTGGAAGCTCTTTTCAGAGCCAGTGGAAGCTCTTTTCAGAGCCAGTGGAAGCTCTTTTCAGAGCCAGTGGAAGCTCTTTTCAGAGCCAGTGGAAGCTCTTTTCAGAGCCAGTGGAAGCTCTTTTCAGAGCCAGTGGAAGCTCTTTTCAGAGCCAGTGGAAGCTCTTTTCAGAGCCAGTGGAAGCTCTTTTCAGAGCCAGTGGAAGCTCTTTTCAGAGCCAGTGGAAGCTCTTTTCAGAGCCAGTGGAAGCTCTTTTCAGAGCCAGTGGAAGCTCTTTTCAGAGCCAGTGGAAGCTCTTTTCAGAGCCAGTGGAAGCTCTTTTCAGAGCCAGTGGAAGCTCTTTTCAGAGCCAGTGGAAGCTCTTTTCAGAGCCAGTGGAAGCTCTTTTCAGAGCCAGTGGAAGCTCTTTTCAGAGCCAGTGGAAGCTCTTTTCAGAGCCAGTGGAAGCTCTTTTCAGAGCCAATGGAAGCTCTTTTCAGAGCCAGTGGAAGCTCTTTTCAGAGCCAGTGGAAGCTCTTTTCAGAGCCAATGGAAGCTCTTTTCAGAGCCAGTGGAAGCTCTTTTCAGAGCCAATGGAAGCTCTTTTCAGAGCCAGTGGAAGCTCTTTTCAGAGCCAGTGGAAGCTCTTTTCAGAGCAGTGGAAGCTCTTTTCAGAGCCAGTGCAAGCTTTGGGATAAACAAAGCCGATTGACAGAGGGTATTCCTTAAGACCAACCTTACAACCCCACCTGCTGATAAGAGCCCCTGAACTGCAGGAGGTTACAATTCACTAATCTAATGCAATGAAGTTAAAGAAGGTCATTTGGTGAGGGGTGAAGGTATACCCATATTCAATCAAAATAATGAATAGCCCCCCACCCCCACCCCTCACCACCAACTGTAGCGATCTACATAAAGCACAACTACCTTTTACCTTCTCCCTGCACTTGTCATATCATAGCTATAACTAGAGTAGACATCTAGTGTACTTGGAGACAACAGTCTCCCTCTGGTAAAATATCCTTGACTCCACTAGGAAGACTGCTATCTCCTTGTAAACTCAATGCACCCATGAACTTACTGCTTAATTACAAGTACAGCCCTAAATCTTGCCTTATAAATAGCTTGACAGATTATTAAAATAATCTTACAATATTTGGCCAAATATTTTAAGAATTAGCTTTACATGTAACTTTATTCATAACTGTAATATATAAAGTGACTTATGGAGGTTCTGATTCAATTGTGAAATACATACTAAAAAAAAAACCACCATTGAACTCAATTCTTTCAGGGATTAAAGAGTAAGTAGTGGGGTTCCGAAAAATATAGCATTTCACGTCCCCACGTGTTGCTACAACTGTTTAACTAATGTACCTGTAATTTGTCTTTTCATTGTTAACATCCTGACGACTGTTTACACTTATAACTTTAAAGTCTGTTTCAAAGATCTTTTCAAAATGTCCGCTCTAGTGCACTGAGAGTGTAAGGATTATTGCCCACATTGTCAAACAGGTAACCCATCAATAACGATCCATGATGTGGTACGGAACAGAAAAGCCAGAGCATTTATTATTAATTTTTATTTATTTATTTATTTATTTATTTATTTATTTTATCGCTCTTTTGCAGTGATTTAGATGGCAGATCTCAAACCCCAGTGCTCTAGAGCGGCCATTTTGAAAAGATCTTTGAAACAGACTTTAATGTTATGTGTAAAAAGTTGTCAGGATGTTAACAATGAAAAGAAACATTACAGGTATGTTATTTAAACAGTTGTAGCAACACATGGGGACGTGTAACACTATATTTCTCTGAACCCCACCACTTAGATCCTTTTTTTATTTCCCTTGCTATTTCTGGTTTATCCAATAATACGCTATGACTCAGAAGTACATACCATAAATCTGCTCAGCCCAACAAGGCAATCAGGGAAAATGCAGGGCGTGCAGGAGCGCAAAGACAGTTAAATGAATGCACCTCATCCATCACTCTGCTAGTTCTGACCTTCCATTTACCCGCGCGTTCACTGTGGTGGGACCCTGGCGCAGGGTGATGAAGCTTATCCAGGACTGAGATTATGTTATAGTGATGCAGCAGTTAAACAAAGGAAAACCTACTGCCTTCTGTGTTCACAGCAATGTTAATTAAACTCAATAAAGCTTGATAATACTACCACAGTTTCCGCGGAATATAATAAAACTACATCAATAAAAAATATATAAATACAGTATACAATCTATTCCCTCACAGATTCACAGACTTTTTATTGCACTCTTGAAACACATTTTAGAAAATCTTCAATAATAATTCCCCACTTCTTGCCAAGAGCCTTTCTTTATTAGATAAGGTCACTAAGTCTGGTACTTACTGGAAAATTTAGCATGGCAGGATGGCAATGCACTTTATACTACTACACAGGCATGGGAAAGAGAATATAAAGAATATCAAACACTTTCATTTGAAACTGTCCTTCAGATAGAGGTTAAACAAAAAGCAAACCCCTTGTCAGCTATGGTGTGAAACCTGAGGAGTGTAGTTTAAATGGTGCTAATGCATCCGCTTGATCAAATTTATCAAGGACAACGACGGCTACTCGAGGTAGTTAACTCAACGTCTTAGGAAAAATAAAAGTTACAGTACTCTGTCATAGAATTGATTTTATTGGAGAGGTTAAAGGAGCAGAGTTTTGGTGGGGGTCCAGCTGTTTCATTAGCAGACAACCTTACTGTCCAGCACTCTCACTTAATGTATCCCTCGACTCGTCCTTTTTACTGTGAGCCCATCTCAAATAATTGCAACTTGTTTACCACATGGGTTGTTAAAAATTAAATGAACGAAAATCCATATATGTGTGTCTGGCTAGAAACGCCAGCATTTCAAAGTTACTTTTGATTGTCTGACTGCAAGTTATAAAAGCCTAAAGATACAGTGACCACTGACACTGTTAGTTTACAATACTCCTGACAGTTTCTTCCATTCTTTTGATGAAATAAAAAAAAACAATGAAGCGGTTCAGTTAGGTTTCTCCTAAAAGCATTTTTCTAATAACGGTTGTCCTTTTTTTCAGATGCCTCCAGAACAAAGTTCCCAAATACATGTCCTCCCACCTAACCTCAGACATTTTACAGCTATAAATTAAGACCTAAATGTCAAAACAGCTTTTAGACCCATCTGAGACATCCCTCAGAGATCAGCAACCTTTATGAGACTCTCACCCTGCTGTAGCCCCATTCACCTAACAGGGAGAGTGATCGCAGGCTCTCTTCATCACTGGGGTACACATTGTGGCAATACAGAGTATTCCATTGACATCGGGAGTTTCCAGAGAATAACATTTATATTCCGTCAGCAAAAGGTATATACTGTACCAGAGGGTCACAATTTTCTCCATCTGTACTCTATATTAATGAATTGAACCAATTTAACTGCCTTTCAGGTCTTTGTCAGTTAATTATTTTTAACATTGAGGACCAGATGTGTGCAAGAGACCTTTATTGAATGATCTTTAATGCTATTCTTTTTCATTTATTTAAGAAGGATGGGCCCACTGACATGCCCCTGTTTACAGTGATTGAGGAATGGAAACATCGTTTGCAAATTAGCTAGCAGAGGAATTTATCCCTGACAGAATTATATTGACTGTGATTGGGTTATATTGAGTTATATCCAGGACACCATTCCTGCTGCTCTTCAAAAGATGTCAAGGGGATCTTTAACATCCACAGAGTAGACAGGACCCCTGCAACGAGGTGGTATGACTGCAGACAATGGTTCTGTACAGGGGGGCAATGGTAGCGCAAGAGTACTGTATGATGCATTGGTAGAAGGGTGCTATAGTAGTAACGTTTTCAATTAGTCGCAACATAAACACTGGTGAGAACGCATTGCAGTACCATGATGCCACATCAGTACCAGTGTATTAAAGTCCCAGGAGGCCAGTCCTGTTTCTACACAACTACAGCGAGTTGCTTCAGGATGCACTACCCTAGGTTAACAAGCAGCTTTGATTATAGACCTCTTTTCAGACAGTATTGACAGGCTTTATGAATAGGCAAGCATTACTTCCACAGTCTTATCAGATACCATATTTATTTGTGCATTTTTTGTGGATAAAGGGTGATTGATCTCTGAACTTTGGATTCAATGGGACTCTTGTTGGGATGGGAGAAGGAGAGAACTCTTCTTGAATGATTCGTGAGACTTCTCACATGATAAATATTTACATATTAATTATACTGGCATTGAATACGGTTCAGATATAGTTGGAGAGTATAATATATTGTATTAATATAAAGGGGGTATGATGCTGGAGCCAGTGCATTGCAGGTCCTGTGCCACAGATCTATTGCTTCATCCCAGTCAGTGCTGTGGCCATGCACTATTCATCTTACAGTAGGACTGTGTCTTTAAGGCATTGTCTTGTATGGGGTGTCTATGTGTAAAAAGATACTCTGTAATGCAAGTTTGAGCTAAATCTCCACAATGGAAACAATAGGATGTCGAGTTAAGTTTTACCTTGAAAACATCAGCTAAAGAGAATGTATGTAAAAGGTTATTTTGTTTACTGGCGCCACTGTTTGTGAAATAAGATCCTTAATGATGCTGTCAAAGCTAAACTTGATCTGATAAGGAAGATGGATTTTTGCTGTAATTGTTTGGAAAATGTACATTATATTATAGTTTGTTTAGGCCAAGTGATTGATAGAACTACACACTTCCTGTTTACTGTCTAGGGGAAGTGGCCTTGGTCTAAGTGGGTTATCTTTTTATATAGTGAGGTCACTATTATTTTACATTATAAACCTAATGGAACATTGCACCAGCCAATGAGGATGCAGCATTACTGGTCATTTACTCACTGGTTAAGAGCACTACTGAAACAAATACCCACTTCACTGTGATTAGGTTCTACTGCATTAGCACACCACGAATGTGGAAGATGAGAAACTCAAAACAAGTGTAAGCCCTTAAACCAGTCTCTTCGGGTTCAGCTTGCGAAACAGGATGCTGGACACGTTTATTGTTCCGTGCACTTGTTTATTTTAGGCTGAGTTGCAGATACAAATACTATACGAAACCTTGTATAAGAAAACAGCGATCAGGCACCGCTGCTCCGCGCCTAGACCAGTTCAAAAACCCAAGAAAGAACATTCTTGAATGTTCCAGTGTGTCCCTCCAAAACTGTCCGACTCCCCAACACAACTACAACAATACATTCCGGGTAAGCAGCGAAACAAATAGCGGCGACTCAGTATAATCAAACTAATATATACATACAGTATTTCAAATTTTGTAAAATAATAATTTTGTACATATATACAGTACTGTGCAAAAGTTTTAGGCAGGTGTGAAAAAATGCTGTAAAGTAAGAATGCTTTCAAAAATAGACATGTTAATAGATTATATTTATCAATTAACTAAATGCAAAGTGAGTGAACCGAAGAAAAATCTAAATCAAATCCATATTTGGTGTGACCACCCTTTGCCTTCAAAACAGCATCAATTCTTCTAGGTACACTTGCACAAAGTCAGGGATTTTGTAGGCATATAGTCAGGTGTATGATTAAACAATTATACCAAACAGGTGCTAATGATCATCAATTCAATATGTAGGTTGAAACACAATCATTAACTGAAACAGAAACAGCTGTGTAGGAGGAATAAAACTGGGTGAGGAACAGCCAAACTCAGCTAACAAGATGAGGTTGCTGAAGACATACACCATGGCAAGACTGAGCACAGCAACAAGACACAAGGTAGTTATACTGCATCAGCAAGGTCTCTCCCAGGCAGAAATTTCAAGGCAGACAGGGGTTTCCAGATGTGCTGTCCAAGCTCTTTTGAAGAAGCAAAAAGAAACGGGCAACGTTGAGGACCATAGACGCAGTTTTCGGCCAAGGAAACTTACTGCAGCAGATGAAAGACACATCATGCTTAATTCCCTTCGCAATCGGAAGATGTCCAGCAGTGCCATCAGCTCAGAATTGGCAGAAAACAGTGGGACCCTGGTACACCCATCTACTGTCCGGAGAAGTTTGGTCAGAAGTGGCCTTCATGGAAGACTTGCGGCCAAAAAGCCATACCTCCGACGTGGAAACAAGGCCAAGCGACTCAACTATGCACGAAAACACAGGAACTGGGGTGCAGAAAAATGGCAGCAGGTGCTCTGGACTGATGAGTCAAAATTTGAAATATTTGGCTGTAGCAGAAGGCAGTTTGTTCGCCGAAAGGCTGGAGAGTGGTACACGAGTGAGTGTCTGCAGGCAACAGTGAAGCATGGTGGAGGTTCCTTGCAAGTTTGGGGCTGCATTTCTGCAAATGGAGTTGGGGATTTGGTCAGAATTAATGGTCTCCTCAATGCTGAGAAGTACAGGCAGATACTTATCCATCATGCAATACCATCAGGGAGGCATCTGATTGGCCCCAAATTTATTCTGCAGCATGACAACGACCCCAAACATACAGCGAAAGTCATTAAGAACTATCTTCAGCGTAAAGAAGAACAAGGAGTCCTGAAGTGATGGTATGGCCCCACAGAGCCCTGATCTCAACATCATCGAAGTCTGTCTGGGATTACATGAAGAGAGAGAAGCAACTGAGGCTGCCTAAATCCACAGAAGAACTGTGGTTAGTTCTCCAAGATGTGTGGGCCAACCTACCTGCCGAGTTCCTTCAAAAACTGTGTGCAAGTGTACCTAGAAGAATTGATGCTGTTTTGAAGGCAAAGGGTGGTCACACCAAATATTGATTTGATGTAGATTTTTCTTCTGTTCACTCACTTTGCATTTTGTTAATTGATAAATATAAATTATTAACATGTCTATTTTTGAAAGCATTCTTACTTTACAGCATTTTTTCACACCTGCCTAAAACTTTTGCACAGTACTGTATTTCTAAAGTAACATAACCAATGTCACAGTCTTCCCCTGCTTTATTTGAAACGTCCTTGTTTCTTAAATATATACATACAATATTTCAAATTTTGTAAAATAATAATTTTGTACATATATATTTCTAAAGTAACATAACCAATGTCACACAAGGATGGTGGATTACAAAGGTAAAAAAACAACAACAGATTTTATTCAACAACATTGGCTGAAACCTTTTTTAATAGTGCACTTTCTTTCTGCTGATGTGTCCAAGTTACTTTTTAACGAGACAAGGATCTGTGTTGTTTTAGAAGCTTTGAACTTGCTCTCCTTGTAAACAACAGTTATACAGCCCCAAAGATGGGCTCATAGTAAAATCTGAACACGGAGGGTATTTGTCTTCCTTTAAAAAAACAATATAATAAGTTGGTACTGAGACTGAGCTAGTGTACAACAAGTACTCCGATTCACTGTTTTCTTTCCATTCGGTTCAATGAATAATTACTACATACTAATGTAGGTGAATGGATACTCTTTCTATCATAGCAAGGTTGTGTTTTGGGAATTTTCAAATACATCCTTGCTGCTACTGGGAACTTGTAAGGCTGAATGTCCAGTTCAACTCAAGCTGTTGGCTGGATATCACTAACACGTTCCCATTCTTAATTTCACTTGTTTACATTCCCCAATGGAACAGTACTTTTAGTTGGAGGAGCAGACGCTTCCTCCCCTTTGAGACCAGCTTGCCGCTAAGTCACTTTTGAATAGATTCTCAAAGCTATTTATTCTATATCTTCATTAGCACAGGAAAAATGTCCCCCATAAAAGAGAAATACACATATATAAGGGCTTGTAAGGAGTCCTAAGTTGGTTATTATACATTTTAGGATTGTTGGTGTTTTTCCTTTCAGACACAATTGTGAAAATGACAATTTGAGAATCTAAATTGTGAGCCTAACAAGTAAACCTCCCTAATAATAATTTAGGAGGTTACACATAATATGGTCACTAGTGCTTAGAAGGCAAAACAGAAATTGAAATACAGAACGGATATGAGGGCTTATTACATAAAACCTTAAATATGTAAAAAAATATATATATATATATATATATATATATATTTCTAAAACCGTATAGATATTAGTTCAAATAAATGACTATATACAATGAAGAAGAAGAATTGACAAGCAATGTAACCTCTTCATTAATTAAGAAAAGAGTGCAACAGGAGGCATAGGCTCCTCCCCCCAGAGATACTCACAATAAAGAATGACAGGAGGCACAGGCTCCTCCCCTCAGGGATACTCACCATAAAGAATGACAGGAGGCACAGGCTCCTCCCCTCAGAGATACTCACAATAAAGAATGACAGGAGGCACAGGCTCTTCCCCTCAGAGATACTCACAATAAAGAATGACAGGAGGCACAGGCTCCTCCCCTCAGAGATACTCACAATAAAGAATGACAGGAGGCACAGGCTCCTCCCCTCAGGGATACTCACAATAAAGAATGACAGGAGGCACAGGCTCCTCCCCTCAGGGATACTCACAATAAAGAATGACAGGAGGCACAGGCTCCTCCCCTCAGGGATGGATACTCACAATAAAGAATGACAGGAGGCACAGGCTCCTCCCCTCAGAGATACTCACAATAAAGAATGACAGGAGGCACAGGCTCCTCCCCTCAGGGATACTCACAATGAATTCTGCCGCAATGACCCCGTCCACAATAGCACAGAAGAACGCGGCGATCACTCCTATGCTGATGAAAATTATTGAGGCCACCAGCTGCAACGAGATAGAAGACATTGTCACTCACTCTCCCTGGACACTCGATCCCATCAATAATTTATAGTATTATTAAAATGCTAAGTCATTGCGAATATGCAGTCTTGATTCTGAATACTGGATACATACATAGCAATAGAGCAATATGCTGCTTTGTGTGCAAGCTACCGGTATAAAACCAGACAACACAATGTTTCCCTTTTAAAAGGTTACCCAGTAAATGTGCACAGTGATTTTGCAGTTTTCCTATGCTTTTCACATGTTGAAATATAGTTTGCAATACCTCTCTGGGCTTTACCGTACTTTCACTTTGCTTTATTACACTTTGTTATGCTTTTACTAGCAGAACTTTTTATAAGTGTTCAGATATTTAAACTGATTGGCTAGAGAATGCTAGTGATGGGATGTGACCCTCTGGATGAGTTTAAACATCTGCCACATAGGATGCTTTACCTGTGATGTAGGCCTATTTATTAATGGCAACCAAATCACATTGACAGATCTCTAAACATACACAACGCCAGCAGAAATCCCAGCTGGATTTTTTAAAGAGCATCTTCCAGCACCAGGGAAATCACCCTAGATTGCATCAACCACCTGTCCCAGGATTAACCCTAAAAATAACTAGCAGAAGCAATCTAGAGAGGTTCCCCAGCAGTGAGGACAAGCGGTGTATCATGTGCCTCTGATCTGCCAAGAAGACATTTGAGCTATAGTCAGCCACTTGAATGAAACCAAAGCTTAATGGAAATTGGTATTGTGTAGCTGTTAAATAATACAATTTCCCAGCATGTTACCAAACTCAGAGGATTACATCTTAATAAACTGACCATTTGGTATAAAATTGACATTATATAGTTGAATCCACATTATTCCCTTGATCGTTTGTATTATTATAAACAGTTCTTGTTGAGAGACCTTTGTTTAATTGAATACATTTTTAAAACTCCTCAGTATCTTATGAGTGTTTAAAATTACGGATGAACACATTGCTTAAACAAGTTTGTCATTTTCCAGTACAACATTACTTACAGATGACTGGACAACTGTTATTATAAAAAGTAACCTCTATCTGCTGTTTGGATTTCAAGCCTGGCTGACCTATTGATGTCTGAACTAAAGCATTACTGAATTAATGACAAACATTCATTCCAATTACAGTATCTGAGTTCACCTTCTAATGCAGTGCTTCAATTATTAATTCATGCGTTTTCAAAAGTCTTTGAGGTGAATTGTAACAGCATTCCATTACAAAGAATACAAAAATATTTAAGACATAATTGACAGTACCGTGGTACCTAATAAGGCAATGTGTAATTCAAACACTGCTTGCAAAGGAACCAAAACACGACAAATTGTAACAAGGAAAGAAGGAAGAGGCATTTTCATAGAATCGGAGAAATGGCAAATACAACGACAATGATTCGATTTATGGATATTATTTATTTATTTTGCCACAACTGCCTTTGAGAAAATGTTTTTTTATTTTATTTCTGGGTAGTCCTGTCACAAAAGCAGGTACAAGGTTTCTCACACAGTACAATTTAGAATAATATATCTGGCACAGCCTTTAACTTCCAGGTCACCAGATGAATTAGAGACAAGGTCAGCTGAGATCAAGAATCACCTTGATCTGGTAGCTGTTTGGGCCTGTGTAAATCGCATCCTGATGGCAAACGTTTTCTTTATCTGGAAAACGTTTTCTTTATTCGGAAGTGTTCTTAAAATAGGATGCATGTTATACACAGTTAATTATGGTATATGTACGTTTGCAGGCAATTTGGAATTATTCAAAAGGATTTAAAATGGTTACCAAATAGGTTTCATCTGTGGACCTTGCTCCAAGTGTAAACTGCATTTCAAATGTTTGCTGTCTCATTGGATTTGTATCTGCTTTGTTTTGTGCAGTCTGGGTCTGGCTTGGGGAGGGGAGGGAATGTGCGACCTGCTGGCTTTGCTAGTGAGAATGGCCAGACCGAACCGTACCGAGCGCAGCCCAAACCCAAACGGACCCAGTGTGAACAGAGCCTAATTGTGATAAATATACCGGGAATAAATTAGACAAAAAGACAGTAACAACTGGAAATCTTGGTGGGGAGGATGAAGAAAAGTCAAACAAGTATCACTGTGAAAAAGCAGCTTTGTCTTAATGTTTTCACAGCTCTGTACACACACGATAAGAAGCTAACCATCAGTGGGTGGTGCCCATGATTTTTTTGTTTTGTTACTTGTTTTATTTAAGGTACAGCAGCAGACTTTAATGGCCTATGGAGTTTAGCTTCAGTTAATCTTTCTGCTGTTTATAAGTATGATTCCAGTAATAAGCCTTTAGGCTTGGAATACTGTACAATTTAAAGACAACTAAAGTTAATAAAGGAAGAGAATGGTTCTTAATCACTAAACAGAACCGAAGGCCCTCCACTATCAGGGGGCACAGTAGACAGGACCTGCATCTGTTGCCATGGGAACCATTCAAGAGTACCTAATTAATAGCCTGTGGAGCTAACAGAATTAAAACATTATATATATATGTGGTGGTACCAGTCAGTTCATCTTCTCTGAAGGTCAGTTGTGTACGTAATGGGGTGTTCAATAATTGAGACACTGCTATAGCAACCATGTTTGTCTCTACTTGGTATACATTTCTCACTAATATAATCTGAGGCCAATTGTAAAACGAACCATGTTATCAGACTAAAGTGTTTTCTTCTTACAGTTGCAGTGAGCTTGTTAACTTTGAGTTATGTTTACTTGTAGGTCATGTAAAATGGGTCCTTTTCTATTCCCGAGTAGACCAGCTAGAACTACAGTATTAGTGGGTTCTCTGTGTGGCCTCAATGCAAAAGAGGTAGCGTGAACCTTTAAACTGGGGAATGGCCACACCTGTGATTGCTGACAGGGACAGATTTAACCCCATCCCTGCCAACCTTACATTCCCAGACACACACACTTTACACAGACAGGGCTTCCGCCTGGCCACACACAGAAACTAATGACACATGTTCTTACAGACACCAATGGTCTTACAATGCTGTGATGCACTACACACAGGTAATCCATTGCAATACTGTCATTCCTCATCAGTACCAGTGTGCTAGCACATCAGCATCACTGCTTAACATTTGTTGCAAATACATGCATCGGTTATTTTCAAAGTACTGCGACAATAATGGGCATTGTGCATTATTCCAATGTGTAAATTTCACCTAAAAAAACTAAATAAACTATATTATAAAAATCTTAAATAAATGAACTATAAATGATTTGCATTTCTAGTTCTGTAACATGAACAGGCAGTTCTCTATTTTTTTGTTTCTTTGGTCTCAGTGGTAAACTCTGACTTTATAACATTCTGTAAGAGGCAGTCTCCATTTACAGTGGAAAAGTGGTTGCCAACAATGCAGTTTACAACCTGCCTTTTGAGAAGGAGACCTTACCATTCCACTGAGCACTACAAGGACCATTAGTACTTATGGTTATTACTTAACAAACCATCAGCTAACCACTGACCTAACATACTGAAAGAAAGTCAATTGATTAAAAACATATATGCCTGTATGCTTCATTGGTGTCTGTGTAATAACTACCAATCTTTGGTTTCAAATAAAGCAGCAGTGGTTCAGTTGAATCCCATTTAAAAAAAAAAGAATGAGTGCAGTGCTTGGATGCCAAAAACAATAACTCGGAGAAACTGCCATGAATCACAGTCACTTTAAAACCAGTAAATGTATTTATTTCCACTATTTACCACAGCAACCTGTCTATAAACAGCGTAATATAATATAATATAATATAATATAATATAATATAATATAATATAATATAATAGTGGAAATGGTGTGGCTGTTAAACTATTACGCACTGCATTGTTTTGTTGAAGAATTTGTCTCAGTTATCAGAAAACAACGGGAACACGTTTTCAAGGGTTTAGGAAATGTTTGCAGGTTTGGGGTTTAATTTGGGTGGGGAAGGGGTGTTGATTATAGGCCAAGTCACATCCTTAAAACTACATGAGCTCTTTGGGGATCCCGAGTGGCGCATCCAGTAAAGGCGCTCCCTATAGTCTGGACGTCCAAGTTCGAGTCCAGGCTAAACCTTAACAGAAAGCAATGCATTCTCTCCAGGGCTCCATTGAAATGATGTGCGCCTCTTAATTCCTTGAAATCGTTTTAATAATAATAATTTATTGGAAATAACACTCAGAATTTAAATTGAACTGTTAGCAACTGACACGGATGCCAACAACACAGCTTAACTTAATTCTGAACTTAATTCTGAGTCTTTCTTGAGTTACGATTTTCTGTTATAGTTTGCCTTGAAGAACAACTTGGTATGGTTATAAACCCTTATACAAGTTTACGATGAGCATGATACAACTGCAAAAAACATTGTGGTGAACTTTTATAAGGGACATTTCTGTGTTATCTTCACTAATGTAGTCTTCTTTTTGTTTGAATTCAGTTTTTTCATGCTGTGTTTCAGTCATCAGGTCTTGGTGACTTTTTAAACCTCTGTGGCCTCAAAATAGCTCCCTGAAACATACCAAACCTCCAAGTGCATCTAAATACAGCTTTGACCCAATATCCACAGTGTTGCAGGGGGACAGGTTTATGGTTACACCCTGGTGTACCATATGTACTCTGAGATTAGCCATGTTCTGAGAGGGCTACTGAGGCCACTTTGAAGCTTTAAACTTCCTACTTTTTAAAATGATATACAAAGTGACTCTAAACAACGAGAAGAATACACCAGGAAACATAAGTCAGAGATACCCAGCATCTCTGTAATATAGTGGGAATTAGCTTGTATCATTTTCTTGTCTTTCTACCCTTAAAATCTTCAGAATGCAAGCTAAATAAAACTAAAACCACAAAGAACACAAATCCAGTAATATAGCCGAGAGAAGCAGTTAATGAACCAAGCTCATGCCAAATTCCATTTGTGCTTCAATAATTAACTACCTGCCAGTTTCAAAACCAGATAGGGTTACAAGGCTGTGGGTACTTAAGAAATGAGGGATATCGCTGTAAATTAGTAAAGAGCGGTGGTCAATTAAGAATCTGAGAAGATGCATTCAAGTTCCAGCTGAGCTCACAATTAGATATATTGTTTTTTTAAAAGCTTCATCACGATTAGTTTCATCACATACTGCTTACACACGAGTAGCCTTTCAGAGTCTTTACGCGACTAATAATAGCAAAAGCAAAGCAGAACATTATTAACACAGTTAACATATCTGGGGAGTACAGAGATGTACTTGTTATTTCTATTACATTTATTTACTTTCTGTATCATTTCAGTTGTTAGAAAATGAGCACTGTCACTTTAAGAAGCGTCACATGAGCCTTTGAGCTTCCCAGCCTTGCTCTCAGTCTCCTGTGTGAGCTGTCTGTGTGTGTTCAGCTAGGTTAGAGGTGCTATGGCTGCGCTCGAAAGTGGATGTTTTAAATTTAAGTTCAAGACAAGTACTGTATATACAAAATAATGTGTAAAAACCTGTTTTACACTCAAATAAAGAAACCAAAGATGTTGCACTGCAGCAAGCTAGTTGTCATCTGCATTTCATGGGTGTTTCACACAGAAAGAGAACCTACAAGCAGAGGAACAGGAATGCTTGATTAGCCACAGTGTATAGGTAACAACCTCAGGTGTGTCTTATTAAACCAGGAGTGGATCAAACCGCTATGCAATGGAAGCCTTATTTCTATCTCTGAAATCAGACCCTTTTGTACAATGATTAAGTAGCTCACTGGGGGACTGGAATAAAAGCCTAATAAATGTCACTATATGGTTGTTCTAAAGGAAATATCCCAAGCATATGACAGGTGGCTCCTCACTACTAAATGGTACTGTTCAGTAGTCTAGTAGCGAGTTTCTGGACCTGTGGTAATTATTTTAATGTTTTGGTTATTACACTGACACAGTACCATCTAAACATCTTCAGAGAGCGTTACACAAGTCATAATAATAGACCAGATCATCAAGCAGGCACTGCATTGTTAATTACTAACATGAGTAAGCCCTTGATATTTAAAGTTACTGTTTATTTTATTGTACTATTTCGTAGGCTTGTCACAGTTTTGGAAGTGCTCAAACATAGCTATTAATAATGAATCATAAAGGAGGAAAGAGCAGTGGGAGGTCCTTGAGATGACTAAATTAGAACAGTGAAGCCGACTGTCTGTTCTGAGCTTACTCACTGCAACCAGCCATGCCAAAAAGCTATTCCATAATCAAACCTCTTTACAAATCGATTTCAGATCAGATCTCCATTTATTTATGTAACTTCATAAACTATTCATCCTGAATATTTACTTTTAGGTTTATGCACCACAGGTTACTCTATGCCTCTCTAGCGGTGACAAAAATGTGTCCTAAAATACTGGAAACTGCTCCATCATTTGAAGAATGACTATTACAAGAGCATAGAGGGAATGTTAAATTGCTTTAAAAAATGTTGGAATATGTTTTTGATTATATTGCTTAATACGTTTCTTATACTAGAATTGCTCACAGCTTTTATCTACTGCTTTTATCTTTCCTTATCATTGTTACTGCATGTTGTGTTATTGTTAATTGAACTGAAAAGCTTTTCCAGTTGGTTTGATACTAAGTGTCAGGTTCTAAGCAGTAAGAGCACATACACCCTCTTGAAATCCTGCGGGTCAGCCCTGGAGGTCACAGTCTTCATGCTGCTGACAGAGCTGTGAAACACCACTGAGTTACGGCTATCCTTCACCCCCCTGTTACTATTACTGAGGTGAGCACTGCCTGACAAGGGAACATGGTGACCAACTACTTGGGAAGACTCAAACTGGCAAGGGAGTAGGCATTTTTACTTACACAGCAAAGGTGTTTGCTGGAATCAAATATGAAGTATAGTGACAGTACTTGAATACAGTACTAAATTGTTTCAATTTAACAGTCTTATTGAAGGAAAACCAGTGCAGCCCACAGAGTTTTCGGGCCCGTAAATGTAAATTTAAGTAAAAGCTTGCACGCAACAATTGCACATTCTTGGAATGCGAGGGGTAATTACCTGTAATAGCTTTGCATGTGGTAGGAATGCCAGCATTCATTTTTCCTCTCAGCTGTAAAAGAAATCGACCAGTCCGTGCCCCCTGGAATGTTCAGACCAGGGACAAAATACAACCCCCACTCCCCCCGTTGGTGGCACTGAGGAAAACTATTGGTTTTTATATGGGGATGAGCTCAAAGGCTGTTCTAAATATTTGTAAACGGTAATTTCTGTATAGTTGGTTTTAATTGAAGTGGCTTATTCTAGCACAAGCAGACTAAAGGGCGTTACTTGCCACCATATGTCAATGACTTCCTTCCATCAGTTGTTTTTTGTTGGAAAGCCCTCTGAAACATGCTTTAAAATGATATTGCCATTGTTTGTATGGGTCATTCCCAAAACTCTTCACAAAACGTCTTCAGAATCAGGCAGGAGTTACACGTCTCCTCTTTTGCGTGCACATAATCCCTGCGTACCTTGGAACCTTTTTCTCAAGCACAATCACAAATGAATGAACAACCACAAGTGGAGAAGCGTCAAATTCAAGGAATTAACTTTCTTTTTGTGTTTCTAAGTCCAGCACTATTGAGTGTTTAATAGTTAAAGAAGAACCACAAATGGAGGAAACCTCCCCAGAGTTTGGTCCAATTGAGCTGTAATGACCGAGGTATTCAAAACCCATGAAGTATGCCATGGGTATGTATGGGCAACACCATGGCATTTAGATTCCAGTAACAACAACTGATGTAACGAGTTTGTGTTCCTTGTTGAGTATTCTCCAATGGTTTAATACACTCACTGTTCTTTTTTATGTGCAATGTCACTTGGTTCACTATACGATACACGTTTGTCCTAATCCCAATAAAACAATGATACAATACTGTCCTTTCAGTAGAATGCAGTAGGGATATATTTCACATAACTGGGTAATCTGCTGTAGTTTTCAATATTAATACAATTTGTTTTTTGTTTTATGGAGCAAACACATTTGCACAATGGTGGCCATTTGTATAATATTACAGCATTTATTTTTGATTTTTTTGTTTTGCTTTTTGCTACTTAGTAGCCTCTTTGTCTGCAGCATTTCCCATAAATAAATGTAAAATGGTTGCTGTGACGCAGTATAATCTAATCATTGCTGTGCCTCTTTATCATTGAGCTCTGAAATTTCATGTTCTTCGGTTATGCCAATGACTGATGGAAACATTAACTGGGGCTCTATGCTAAGAATAACTGTGGTATACCGCACGATAACCGTGGTATACCATTAAGTGCTGGACGCTTACAGTGGTACCAGGGATATTTTCCATGCAACCCACTGTAGGTGGTGCAGTGGGTTAGTGTACCAGCCTTTTTCCTATGGAGACCTGGGAGAATGTAGCATGACTAGGTCACATGTTTGAGGTTCTAAACAGAGTTCAAACAGGTCATGATGTGTGATGATACAGATTGAGAATGAGAATAAATGCTCTACGACTACCTGTGCAAACAACTCTGGCTCTTGTTTGCGCCCATCATGTGCCCTGTCACAAAACAACCACCGACAGGACATGTATCACTGCTGTCATTTCAGCACATTTAATACCAGCATTCATCATCCAAATAAAGGAACATGGTAAAAACACAGAAAAAAGTCATTTGCCTTTATGTACCAAATCTCAAATGTTCCCTGCTCTACCCCATTTGGAGAAACTAAGAGTATCTTTATTCAGCAGACAGGATAATAACACCCATTCTCATTGCATTCTAAGTATACAGTATCCAAGGTACCAAATGACAAGTAAATTATCACATCTCAATATTTAAATTGTTAGCTACCCACCCGCGATTTATACAAGGATGCGGAGGAAATGAGCCTCAGATTTTCTACCCTGAACATACAAGACACTAATCTCAGCTCCTCCACACTTCCGAAGCAGGGTGCTGATGGACTACTGGTCTGAATGTTTCCTGTGCCGGACTTGACAGAACGCAAGCAGCTGGAAAGATACAGTTTGAGGATGAGAGCAGGATTGTTTTGGTGACTTACCATTGGTCTTCTGTTCTCCACCAGATTGATCCCAACGAGGGCCAGAAAAGACCCAAAGCTGAGCTGTAACAATAACGGAAATTAACAAACTGATCTGCAGAGAAGGGATTCAGTATTGCACTGCATTTCACAATTTACATTTCAATTGATAATATGTTGAATCTGTTTAATTAAGGAATCAAACACTTCCTAGGTTTCATTCATCAAATACGAGGCAGCTGGTGTCAAACTAAAAGCCACTGCCTGCAACTGCAAGTTTGTTTGCCAAAGTTCCTTTCTTTTTTTTTGAACGGACCATAATTCACATTGCAATCACACTGACGCTGCCAAGCATGCACCAACAGAACAATGATATCAGCATTAAAATTGCCTTGCTTCAGATAAAACAATAACTGAATTAAAAATGCAAACAGCATATTCATTTAACCAAAATTACCCAAGAAAAAAAATATACAGTATAAAAAACGTTGTTTCTGTAAGCATCTTGGTTATATCAAGGATGGTAATAAGACCCATTGCAGTTTGATCCATTCCTGGTTTTACTATGAGTTTAATAAGACATGCCTGAGATTGTTACCTATACACGGCTAATCAGGCTCATTTTAAAACCTGGAATGAGGGAAACTGCTATGCAATAAGAGGAATATCGTCTGTAGTATCCAAGATCAACTTGTTTTAATGTGAAATATCTGCCAAAGCGAAGGCTCTGTGATCATCCCTGAGTTGAAATGTTTCTTGGGGTTTGTGTTGAGTAAATCTGCATGCAGTCTCTTACAAAGTCTCTTGCCTAAGCAGACAGTCAGACTCATGAAGCTCAGCTGTAATCGCAAGCGTAATCCCAAAGGGTCTAGGAATAAGAATACGAAGAATATGCTCAAAGTGACTGTGTAAAACATCCCTATGCAGAGTTAATGGTAAGACAGATTATTACAAATATATATAATAAATAAATAAATAAGTCCATTCAATCTAATAGAAGTTCCAACATATGGTGGCGACCAATCAAAATACAAAATGCTTCTTGATGCATGTATTTGGCAGCCTCTGTCGTGCCCGTGCCCATCTTTTTCAGTTAATTCATTTGTTTTTTGGGTTTTTTTCTAAACATATGGCATTGAGCTGAATGGTGGCTTACACTCTGTCTAAACAAGCACAGAGACTGGAAGGTAGCACTGGCCTAGATTTGGTCTCAGTGTATTTCACAGCACAGTTTTTGAACACAGAAATTGAACCAAAATGTTTTATTGCTTTCTGTACACTTGAAATATATGGTATGCATTTAATGAGTCATGAAATGGTAATTAATATTGATTTTTACATTTAAAATTTAATGTGTGGTACTCACAATGATCCCTGGGTAATAACCAGCCACATCCACGTTGCCTGTGCGCGTGCCTGCTGCTAGGCCTAACACCAGAATGATAAGAGACAGCACTAGAAGAGCGACTGTGAACCAAAGTGCTGTCCTCCTTCTTTTTGCAAACTGTTCTGAAGGGGAGAGAATAACAAACTATTACTGAGTTATTTATCATTCCCATTCCCGCTCTCCTAACACAACTGCCAATGACATTGCTAAGGGACAGGATATACTCAGCATGTACAGAAAGAAGCAAACAGGAAATTCATTGAGGGGAATGTGTACAAAACAGTTCTCTCACCTATCTTTCATTCATCTTGTTTTGGTTTCCAATTCTTGTTTTGTTTTCCCATTACTGAGCCTTGTTTTTTTAAAAAGCTTGAGCTCAGCATGTTTCAGAACAATATTTTCTCTAATAAATACCATTACAAGACTCTTCTAGTTCGCCTTTTGTTCAGCAATTTGAGACTAAGAGTACAAGAGTGATCAATGTGGTTAGTCTCACCTTGAACACGTGTGATGAAACACTAACATTAGATTCAATCACAACGTAGCTGTCAGCAGGGAAGATGTACAGGTGTAGAAGGTAATATTCAGATTAGTCTCACTCACCTTTAATCTCCCAGTGACGAAGCAAAAAGCCCTTGTGAGGAACTATCTAGAAGCATGTTCTAATGGTCTTTAGCAGAGAACATATTGCTATGAACCATGCTGCGCTCACACAAAAACAAGTAAAAAAGAAGCAATATAAGAACCCGAAACCAAATTAAATGAATGACAAGTGGGTAAGAATTATTACACCCTGGATTTATTCTATCTTTAAGGTATATTATAATAAGAACAGTCCCTTACTGTTTCGCTGTTTTTCAGATTTATTTCAAATTTGACTTGAATTACGCCAATTGTTTTCTCTCAGATGGGTCATTCCATCTCAAGTGGACCAAAAATTCACAGTCTCCCAGAAAGTGTACAGGAGTTGGACAACCAATAAGAAACTCCTGCCTTAACACTGTCAATGTGGGTGTAGGGCCATCGCTGAACAAGACAAGTCTGCAACATGTTTCACTTATTCTGGAGGGATTGACGGTATGTGACTATCCCTCAAACCATCGTCAATGGATCCAGAGAAGCCCTGCATTTTGAGTTTTTTTGTTTTCATTTCTACATGGCCAATTTCAAACGATAGATTTCATCCTCACTTACAGCGTATTAATTCATGTTGACACTTTTCTATTATGTTACAGCAATGGAAATACAGCTCCTATTGCATAGCAGTTTTACCCATTCCAGGTTTTACTAGGAGCTTGAACAGCCACAGTGTATAGGTAACAAGCTCAGGTGTGTCTTATTAAAACCTAGTAAAACAAGGAATGGATCAAACTGCTATGTAATGGGAGTCTTATTTACATCCCTGTGTTACATGGCTTATTCCCTGCACTCTCCACCTCTGAGAATTAAACATTGCATTGCAAATGAGTTAGGAAAACTGAAATAATGAGCTGCACACTCAGATAGTTTGCTGTTATATTCTACTGGACCTTGGGAAGCTAATAAGAGATGACCAGTAATGTGTTTGTGTGACGCTGGCCTTTTATATATACTTTTCTATATGAAACAAAGATATTTGCTCAACAGACAATATATAGTAAAACACCCTTGGTTTCTAGGTAAACGGCACAGGTTAGGACAATCATCAGACCAATGTGTAGTTAAAAAAAAAAAGTGGCACTGATGATATAATGATATCAATTACAGCACCTTAACATGCCATAGTCTCTGCTGCAGTGCTCTTTTTATCTTCTCATAAACTCAAATCCTTTGTCAGAATGCTCGGACCTGTAATGGAGCTGTCACGCTCTGGGTTCTGAAGAGAGACAATTCTATTGCACAGGGAGACACATCATTACATCATGATATTCTAATCAGGGATTCCATATTCCAGCCTTGTCTCTTCAGCAACTAAATGCTGCTCAACATAACTTAGCTTTTTTTTCCTGAAAATCACTGTAATAAATGAGTCCTAGAAGATGTATGAGCGCATCCACAGTTTAGACAATTCACTGAGTAAAAACGAACCATAATGACTTTTATATTAAATTCAATGAAGCATGTGTGTGTTTTCTATTTGCAGTGTGTAGGAGAAGCTTGAGAGATAAAGGATCACATTAATATCGAGTATCAATGAACTGTTCTGAGTGTCTGCTGATTCACGCTGTGCCACACTGGTGTAATGAGGGATATTATGGGCTGGTTATTATTATTATAATTATATGTTTATTTAGCAGACGCCTTTATCCAAGGCGACTTACAGAGACTAGGGTGTGTGAACTATGCATCAGCTGCAGAGTCACTTACAATTACGTCTCACCCAAAAGACAGAGCACGAGGAGGTTAAGTGACTTGTTCAGGGTCACACAATGAGTCAGTGGCTTTAGTGGGATTTGAACCGGGGACCTCCTGGTTATAAGCCCGTTTCTTTAACCACTGGACCACACAGCCTCCTATTTCACAGTCCTGGAAGTAGTCCAAGATTACTGCTAATTGGGGTCTGTGAAACCAGTTGTGCAAGTCTCTTGGCAATTTTGCTACTAATAAACTAAATTTGCCACATTGGTTGCAAATGAGATACATTTGAAATGCATTTACCACATCGGTTTAAATAAAGAAAAGTGTAGACATCTCTAGGCAATTTTGAATCTGAGAGAGGTGGCAACCTTATATGCACAGATTAATCCACAGATTGGGATATACGTTAAACTAAACTCAGACACATCAGCCACTAAACTCATAAAGTGAGGTATGTTTTTAATTGCTTGTACAGTAACTTGAACAGACGATTTTAGTGCAGTATGTTATGTACTCAGTGTGGAGTACTGCTGTTTTAGCAAGGAAGAATTTAATTATCACATTGTGTTAACTTGCCACATTTGATTACTGTCCAGGGATGGAAATAAGACTACCATTGGATAGCGGTTTGATCCGTTCCTGGTTTTTACTATGAGTTTAATATGACACACCTATACACTGTGGCTAATCAAGCTCATAGTAAAACCTGGAATGGGTGAAACTGCTAGGCAATAGGATACAATCCGTACTGTCTAAGATTAGCCTCCTAAAGTTTGTGTATATGTTAACAAAAATATGATTATGTGGTAGTCTAATGCAATTGGCATAGACGTGTGACATGCACTTTTACCAATCAGTCTTTTCCAATCAGTTTTTTCTTTGTCAGATATTTTTTGTTTGTTTTTTTGTGCTGCTCAATAATTCAGCGGCTAAAATATTGTTTGGCGAGTTTATTCTCTACTATTTGTTTTAAAGTACACAAAGCAAACAGAAAAAATTCAGAAAATCCTCCTACCGGTACATAAAATATGCATACGTTGGCAAACACGCATTTGATTTCTTAGTGGTATTTATCTGAGAGCTGCTAATGAACTAGATTAACCAGGCGCTCCTTCCAAATACTCAATTTCTGTACTTGCACACTTCACATACTACTTGAAGAGTTAACAGGAAGGAATGCAGAGAGGCCTAACACATGACTCATACGCTTGCAGTCTATGTTTCTGAGACCTTAGAATACAGAGACACAGCACAAGCAGACACAGCAGAATTGAAACACATTGTAAAAGCATGAATATATGCAATCACTAAATGTAGTTCATCAATACTTTGAAAACAATACCATTCAAAAATCAAATACACATTTACAATAACGCTTATATATATATATGCAGTATATTAATTCATATTAGGTAAGATATTTTGTTATCTTTATTATACAATAGGACAGGTTACAAGAAATATTTTGGTTTGCTGTGTTTTTGTCCCTAAATAAAATTACATTTGTTTTCTAACCAGGTCGAAAACCCTAAGTGTAAATAGTGTGTGTCTAAATAGGGTGATTTGATTCTTATAAGCGGTTGATTCTTATAAGCGGACCAATATGATTACTGTGGTGCAGAATCAGTATGTTAGCATGAGAATGATAAGAGCTTGTTCCCTGCAGTGTGATGGGTTGACCACTAGATGTCACGAGTTCCCGCATGTATGCACAGCCACGAAAAATCCACAGCTGCTTTTCCTTAACGAATTAAGGATAATGGTCAATTGGTTAACTGTCTGCTTGTTAAAGTTAATGGCACCTCGATAAAAAGGGCTTTGTGATGGGGTTATAGAGAAGAAAGAAAGAATGAAAAACAAACAAACAAACAAACATACAAACCAAACCATGAGTAAGAGACCTAGGGTTTGTTCCACATGAAGTACTGTATTACTGTATTGTTTACTTAGTGCTCCAACTGAGAGCAAGGTTTATTTTGTTTGTTTTATTAGCGGTTGTTTCGCCACTGCAGTATAAGAAAAATAAAACCAACACCGGTTTAAAACTGTAAATCAAGCCTGATAATTTACACTGTCCTCGGCTACTGTCGCATTACAATTAGCAAAAGCGTGCCATCAGCAGTTTAAATACAGTCAATGGTGCTCAATCACTTAGGACAATACATCAAAACAAGTCCTTGTGGGTAAACAGCTTGTTATATGGTCACGATTATGTTTAGTCAAGGCTGCAGAATCCTATTTTACTACAGTATACTTGAGAAGCGATCGTCTTGTAAGGGTGCCTAGTTTAACTGTCATGCGGTGTTATGTGTAATGACATTACAGTACAGTATTTTACTTTCAGGACTACCACTGCATTTAAGCATCTGTGGCTTACTTATATTCTGTTGTGATGCAAATCTCACAGTTTTTCACTAAGCAGAGATGCAAAGCTTTTCTCACCCCCTCCTCAACTCGCCACAATCCCACTCCCTCTATATGCATATCACTTAATAACACTATTCTAACACAAAAAACATACCTGCACAATGCAGTGGCGCAGTCATGTTTGATTACAAACAATGCAGTGTTTCCTGCATCATTGCACTATCCATGCTGCGTACGTGCCTACTCACACGAGATGTGATCAAATTCAAATTCAAAAACAGCTTTATTGGCTGTACACATCATTGCTCTTGATCAAGTACTGTATTACATGTAGTCCGTTTTCCCCGAAATGATTCTTATAAGCGGATTGCTTGATTGTTACAAGCAGAGTATTTTACATTGGTTGGTATAGGAATGATTTTGTCCCAGTGGTTTTGATCACTATATGCGGTTGATTGTTATATCAGTGATTCTTATAAACAGAGTGCACTGTATATATTTGTGACAGAAATATAATGAATCCTGGTTGTAAATCTCCCTCCTGACCTGTGAGGTTGATAAGCAGCGAGGACCGAGTTCTTTGGACGGGCTGACCTGACAGTTCTTTCCCCGGGTCGGGAAGTCGGTCAATCTGGAAGGCGGCGAGACTCTGTTGCAAGAACGCATTGACCCGGAAGGGAAACAATGTAGCAGCTGCAGATTGTAAAGGCAGCTGCATTCGTTTACCAAGGGGTCATGCGTGACAGCATATAGCACAGAGAATTGTAATCGGTTCCTTTGCTTTGGTTACAAAATATAACCTGGAAGGACTTGTGCAGCAATTGTAAAATATCGTGAGTGTTTGTTTGTCTTGTCTTTAATTGTTACTTGTGTTTTATAGACGGCTAACACGTTCCAGAGCTGTCGCTAAGGGCCAGCATAAAACCTGGAACAGCACTGCACTATTGTCACTCATTAAACTGTATCGCCCACCACGAGCACTACAGCACACACACAGGACTGGTGACTGTGTTTGTATATTATGGGAGGGATACCTGTGTTTATTGTTTGGGACTGCAACCCGCTATAATTAACCCTGTGCATTACACATTGCTGTGTATTGCCAGGGATCATTGTTTTGGTCACCAGACCTGGATTATAAAAATAAAGATACCTTTTTCCATACCGGATTACAATCTCTGTCGGTTTTATTCCTGCACTGGATATATTATTCACATTCTTGTGTACCTGCATTACCTTTTTCTTTTTGATTTTGCACCTTTTGGTTCACAACAATTTTCCTTTTTAAAATGATATATATATATTCCTTGTTGTGTTTCGTGTTTAACTCTTTATTTTGGCCATTGTGCCCAATTTGTTTGTTTATTGTTCTTTTTGTTCCCATTTGGTAGTAATGTGCTCTAGCACTTTCACTGCAGCTTACATGTCTCTGATTCTACCTTTCTGACGGCAACATCTTAGGCCACAGCACTATCCTGCTGCACTTGCACATCAATAAACTGTAGTTTCTGCTTACAATGCACCACTGTAATTGAATTAAAAAACAACACACTATCATAAATAAATAGTTACAAACATTAAAAATGTAACCCCTGATTACACTCTCATCCAGAAAAGCAGGCAACAGTAACGCTGCCACAAAAATGCATCCTAAGTCCCAACACCAAAAACATGTGCTGTGCATGATTTATAAGGACACAACAGACCTGCTTCTAAAGAATGTGTCTTCCTTTAACCAGCAAAACCAAGAAACATGGCCCAAGGACCAGAATGAAGTGCTCTCCCTTTACCTGGTTCCATATCTGTGTCTTCTCTATCCTTAGTTCAATATGACAGTTCAATGTGGAAGCCCCTCACCCCCTGTTACACTACTTGTTTGCATTCTATTATAATGCAGATGTGGCACCAGCTCTCAGAGCCTGTGTTGCGCACAGTCTGCTCACTGACAGAAGACCCCAAGGGGCTTTAGGTTGCTGGCAGTACATATATTCCTAAGTCCAATATTCCTAAGTGCTGTGCAACCGCAGACAGAGTCTTTCTTTTGATCCAGATGAGTACAGGGGTTCTATAAGATTCAGCAGTCGGTATTTCGCATTTATACAAACATTATGATTATGGAGCATGAAATTGAGAACCTCTCAATATTGTTCTATTGGTTCCTGTGGTTATATATAGAACCCAAACAAATGTAAGTATTGTACATCCACTGCCACTGCTGTGAATGCAATGTTACAGCCATCAGCGTGAACAAGTAAATCTCCATGACCTACACACCATTCACATGTAAATAAGTACATTCTGAATCCTGACAGCTGGACATATACCTCCATGCAATCCCACATTCTGAAACACAATAACTTGCTGAAGAATGCCCTGGCCAGGTTCACCAAGGATATAAGGGTTCATAAAGGCTTTAAAATAGAGAGAAGGAATGTTAAGGTTCTTTATGCCCAGGAACCCTTTTCAAGTGTGTACAGTATGATGATGCAGTTACACAAATGCAGTGCATTTACTGTACAGCCAATCACATCTTTACAGGCATATACTGTATATTTTAGTTTGATGAAATCTGTAATGTTTTTTGTAAATCTTTCCTTTCAAAAATTAAAAAAAGATAGTACATGTCTTTTTTCATGTCTTCATTTTCACTCAAAAGCAATTTTAGAGAGCTGTATTGAATAATGATTAATTCTCAATTTTGGAGCAACAAAACCACTCAGAATGATTGCAGACATCATGAAGGGTAAGAGACGGGCAACAGCTTCACTAAAATTGATTGTTTGCTGCAGAATAAGACCCTCTAGTATCTAAATAAACCCTAATGCCTAAATCTCATGAGGTACCACTTCTTCGTAGTGTGTCTATACATTTGCAATGATGACATTTAATATAATTATAATTCTGAGATCCTCTCTGTTTAGCAAATGAAGCACCCTGGAACCCTTGACAGACAAACACAGAGAAAGGCTGCACATTTAACTGCAGGTTCAACAGGGCAATGATGAGGAGAGCAATGAAAACTCTACTGAAGCCAGTAAGGGACAGAAGAATGCCTTCTAAAATCGTATTTACTGCTTCTTTAAAATAGTGTTTTCTGCATGGAATGTATTGCATCCTGTTATTGATATGAAGTTGTCATTATAAGACTACAAAGGTTACCTTGTATTAAGTGTTTAACATCTATTGCACATGCATCATAATTCAATGCAATTTAAATATTATCCTAATTGGGCTGCTGAATGTTTGGGAGAACTGCAGTTGATGGAAAACGTGGTTTCAGCACCGCTACCCTAAAGCACAGCTTTATTATTATTTTGTTTTGATTGATATACAAAGTACAAACACAGTACTGTACAGAACAAATAACACGTTAATACTGTACTATACAGTAATACGTTTGACCACTTGACGGTTTAAATTTGGATTTATAACATTTAGCATACAGGCAATGTATTTTAATTACATTGTAAAAGCATACATATTCATTAGATACTTTTCTTTCTTTTTTTTTCATTCGGCTGCAACATTGTTTTGCGATATCCCAAACCTGATACCGTTAATTAAGCATCACTTACAATCTTGTTAGAAATGTGTATTATGCAAAGCCCAATTAACTAAATACACGCCTGTCACCATTTTCTTTATAGTGCACTGTGTATTTTACATCGTGTCCACTTTCGAACCTTTTTGTTTTGTTTTGTTTGTTTATGATATACATGTACATTAAGTCTGGATATTTCCCCAAAACATATTTTAAAAAGGTACACATTTACCTGCTGCATCTAATGCATCAACGGTGCTTGGAGCTGTCGGCTGTTGCATTTTGTCTTCAGCAATATTTCTTTGATGATAAACACAAGCACTGGAGAGCTAGAGATCCCTGGACTCGAGCAGGCAACTGTGACAAAGTAAGAATGGGACCTGCGCCTCCAATCGATATACCTTTGAAAAATCCTTTCTGTGTGATTAATTCCTCACAGTAACGCACACCAGTTTCAGAACTCATCAACGAGGTTAAAATAGGATTAGGAGTACGTTTAAAACAACAACAAAAAACAAGTGAATAGGTCTGGAGATCGGATGAGGAGATGGGATGAGGTCCGGATTCGGAACCCGTAACAAGTGCAGCGGCTGATAATTCACCCCACCACCACATTCCCTGTTGTTGTGTATGGATGTAATGTGACCCAGCAGCAGCCGGGCTGTGGAAATGAAGATGGATCCTGCTAAACCACCAAGATCATTAAAAATGAAGAGAAATTCATCAACCACGTGGAAAAACAACACCGCCATTTAGTACAAATTACACACTGGTGACGGTGCTTGTTCGTCTTTGTAACTACCATACAATTTTTATATCTATCACCTTTTTAACACAAATACATTGAAGTCCAGTGGTACTTATAGTACGGTCTATACTGTCAATACATTTACCGTAATTCATTTGCAGTTTTAGACTAGTAAAGGTTTTGTTTAAAAAAAAAAAAGTCCTTATTATAGGTTTAAAATTCAAATCATGGTTTTAAAATACAGGGGTGGGTTAAACCATGATGTCTGATAAAACTGTATGTAAGTTGCAGATATAATAGATGTTTTTATTATTAATGAATCCTTACATCCGCTTGTCCAGATTGTATCTGTTTCTCACTAAAACTCTCATAGCACACAGGTGTCTTCATTCCATAGACATATTATAAGCACAATAATACCCTCCAGACTGCATGCAGCCCCTGGCATTTCTGTGAACGGGTCATCAACACAGCAGATTTTCACAATCATATAAGACCGCATAATCATTCTCTCCTGTCAGATTTCTACAAAAGCAATTTACCCCTCTTCCATCTGTCAGGAGAATCTTTGATGGCTACAACTGATTCTACATACTTTGCAAGACAATCTTCATTTTGTAAAGTGCAGTAATTAATGCAATGCTCTTTTTCCTCTGGAATAAGAGTTTCATGCTCTAGATGCCTGTCTGATTTTGGACTGATAGCTCAGGGGAAAGCCATGGCAGGATTGTACACTTGATTAATTAGGGTTATTAACAACTGAGGAGCACAATAGACTTATGTCAGTAGGTGGTGCTGTGGTTCTGCATGCCAGCAGATACAGAGCCTATTGATAGAAGATCTGCTTAGATTGCAGATTGTAGGGACATGAGCAATGGAGAAACAGGATCCCATCTGAAGATTCTTTCTGGATGTCTTTATTTACACCGCACAATGGAGTAGTGGGTTCTGTACATGCAACTCAAAACAGCTGAAGTTTTTGTTATGGCAGATTCAAGGGGTATCCAGTTTTTGGAGAATGTTGCAAACTGCAGTGATTCTTTCTATTCATTTAATTGACTTTATCTGAAATATTAAATCAAAGTAAATGAAATTCCCACTCAGTACAAACCAGCTGTTCACATTTATTATACCAAAGCAACATTGAAAAAGTGTGTACTCTTGAATGCATCGGCTTGTCCTTAATGTAATTCAGCACCTGTACGATTAGAGTTGACCATGTTTCCTGTTTTATATCATATCTCCGTTGCCTTTGAAACTTCATATCGTTTTCATGAATATCTACTCTTATAGGCCTATGATATCACTATGTGCTTCGCTGGCTGTCAAATAATTACACCTGCATTACTGTAAATTCTCAAATGTTCCTTCACTTAATGGAATATCTTACTGTATGTTGTCATGCCACACAAAACGCCTCTTACAGAATAGGGGGAAGTTAAATCGCTTTAGAAAAACCTGTTGTCAGTAATACATTCCACATCGGTAACCTTGTGTCTAGAAGAGATCCTCTGCATGTTGATATTCATGGAGTATGTAAACATGCATTGTATATGTAGGCTAAAAGAATGTTTGGGGTAAACTAATAAATAATTAAACTGGAAGCTTTTTTTAAAAATACATTTTTCATCAGTTATTTTCCCCCTGTTTTTCTACCCAATCTGAATCTTCAGGCCCTCATATCAGTCTTGTGGATTAGAGATCAACGACTGACCTCCGACGTACCAACCAATCGGTTCTCTTTCACCCATCAAACCTAAAGTACTGAGTCTTGGAGGTGAGGCCCAGCTTGACCAGTAGGGGTCACTGGTCTGCAGCTGATTATCCTGGGCCATGGGAGCAAAATGTTCAATGCCACTTTACCCTGCCAGACATAACGTTGCTCGTAACATTCAAGATTTTCAAAATACAATGCAGAGAAAGGTGCATTGTGGGCACAACCACGTAAACTGTGACTGCAGTAACTGAATTAGATTTAGACACAAGATGCATCTTGTTGAAGTGATTAATAAACAGCACTCAAGGTAGGACAACAGCAGAACAAAGACTCCTGCTTTCAAAGCGATTTATGATTTAAAGGGGTGAATGGATAAGCGCACAGATTCATTAGAGGAGGGTAGTATGATGTAATGGAACAAAAGAACTGCTGCACAGGACAGCCATGTGAGAGTAATTGAACTGGATAACTTTCAAACCGAAAAAGAAATGTGAACTGGGGTAGACTTGGCAGGCTTTTCACCAAAGTAAATGAGATGCAATGGAAAACACAACAGACATTTAAATACAATTACAGTGCGTGTTTTCTGCTGGTGGCACATTAATCTTAAAGAATAAGGGGTTTCCTTATTTATTTACAGTCCCCTCACCTTTTACAACTATTCTGAGATGCTTGTTTTGCAGATTGTCACATGTTGCGTTTTGTCAGGATCTACTCTTCAGTTCTAGTTGCCTCCCATAGACTAATGTACTATACTATAGGCTAGATCAGCCAGTGTCTTTATAGAAGATACGCTGATCCAAGAAGAGGAGAGCCTCTGTCGATTGCCTCTGATATTCCACCTCTTAATCCTCCAGAAAACCAAGCGGAGGACTCCTGAGTGGAATGAAGTGGAGCAAGCGATGCAGAAAGCAAGGGCTTCATCATCACCTGAGCCAAATGGTGTACCATACCGAGCTTATAAGAGTACACCTGGGGTTCGAAGAATCTTGTGGAGGTTGATGAAGGTAGCATGGGAAAACAGGTTGTCCCAAGGGCATGGGGCTGAATAGGAGAGGCCTTTATCCCCAAAGAAAAATTATCTACCATGTGGTTGTCAACTTATCTACTGAAGAACCTCATGCTCGACCCCTCCATTCAGAAAGCTGGTATCCCAGGTATATGGGTCAGTGCCACATAAGCTCCTTTGGACTGCATTTGAGTTTGCATACCCAGTACAATAATAGGGTTAGTAAAAGCCTACTTCTGGGGCTTGCAGTTCTGCTTTTCAAATGCAGATTTTCTCACTACTTGGCAGTTTCTCACAGTTGGAATCATGGCAGGTTGCACCATTTCTCCACTTCGAGCACACATCACCACCATTACTACAACAGTTAAAATCATGCTTTCTTTGTTGCAAAATATTTATTTAAATAAACCATTCTATTATAGATATTTTAAATGATAGCATCATACATATATCCTAGTTTTTCATATTGTTTTCTATTCTACAGCCATTTTCAGCTTGCAGGAGTTGTAGTCTTTTCTACCCACTAGTTTTTCATTTGCAGGTCAGGATTCCCATTGTCAGTGCACTGTAGTGTTCAAGTCAGATAGGATTATTTCATACACACAAGTCCCTCAATACGTGTTTGCCCATATTGTTCTTTATATGTTTAGCTTACAACCAATGCAAAGATTCTGTACTACATCAGTTTTCTGACCACTTTGTTTTCTTGCTTTATGGTGTTATTGAAGCAGACTTCAAGGCATACGAGCACACCACCAGAACGCATTACTGCATTAATATTACAAGTGTCTAAAACGTGTGTTAACTTTCTATTTGCCTTTAATTTAATACACGTTCATACTGGAAGTATAATTCAATGCAGCCATGGCACAGGGAAATAACACATGCACTGTACTTATATAGACAAGTCTAGCCCTAAGAATCTTCAAAGGAGTGATGACCAAATCCTTAAAACCCATTTCATTGCAAATCATTTATTTGTGATGGTGCAGAATTTCAAGTACAAATCTATGTATAAAAAAAACTGTTGCTTCCTAATGCCCAGTTACTTCAAGTGCTAGACAACACTGACCTACTGCACATGATATACGTATTACCAGTAACAAAATAAATAAATAAGCAAATAAATGAAATATTTTTACACAAGGATGGATGACATTTTCAAAGCCTTGGTTAATATCAGTAAATATTTCTGGTCTTGTTCCACAGTTAACAACAAACAATAATGTATATATTTTACATAGCATTATTTAATAGCAGTTGAAATTAAATGTAATAAGCATTTTACACAGTGAAATGAAAAAGCATGTACTGTATTTGGTTATTTATCAATAATGCAATCGTAAATAAGAGTGAAGACTCAAACTTACTTTAAAAGGGATTTAAGGATCGTATACACATTTAAAGTAATTGTTTAATACAGGGTTATCCAAAGGCCCTGCCGTTAGTACAAGACATCAATTACAATTCATATCCCACTTAATGATTTCTCTGCCAGTATAGGCCTGTAATCGCTCGATCGTTCATTGTCATGCACGACTTCTAAACAACCCCGAATGGGACTGTTTGAAATATAGACTTCACTAATCTAATTTATTAGATTCAGTTGTGGGAGTAAGCAAAAACAATGCAAGCTTGATCAGAGTTATAACTGTATGCTTTTATCTTCAAGCGCATTATTTAGCTGTGAAGATTCAAAAGGGTAAGCTTTTGTTCATTAAGCAAAACAAGAACTAGACCCACAAACCTGCCGTCTATGAAACTAGTACAAAGTATTTGCACAGTATTTGTTTCACATGCAATAGACCACTGCAATCAAATTGCATTAGTAACAGCGAGTACAGTACTAAAAACCTAGTTACTGGAATGAAAACTCAAATTTGTCATGTAATCTATAGAGAATGACAATGTTAGTCAACCAGCTTGTGTTTTTGCCAAGTGGGTACCCAGTTCATAACATCAACATGTTCAACTCAAACGTTAAAATTCCTCCAACATAACTCCAAATATGTTCCATATGTATAATATATTGGATTTTCTATTTTTATTTCATACAATTTTGTTTGTATTCATATTAACTAAAACTTGGCTATATCTTGAATATTTTCTGCACACGACATACACGTCTACTTACTGGTTTACTCTAAAAAGAGTACAGTGTTAAGTATTCTGTTTCCAGCTGGCTTGGGGCAGGATGTCATTCCATTGGCTGAGCTCCGAACAGGAACTTGACGCATAACTCAAGGTACTTGTGCCATCATTATCAGCCAGATACATTGCAGGACACATCAGAATGAAACAGTTGCATACAGGTTTATTCAAAAAGACCCAAAACTCTTTCTTCATGTTTTGTGAACTTTCGCTTAGGGTCATCACATTTATCTTCCTGGTTTTGAGGCCAGTGTCCTGGGATTTCAGTATCTTTCCCACTACCCTGTGTTTTTCAGTCTTCTGCATTGTGGCATGGGACTGCACAAGCATAAACAGCAGTTTTTACCCTCCTAACAGCACTCAGTGGGAAGACATCTTGCACCAAACCAGATGAAAAACAGGATCCTGCACTCTATAACCATAGCTCTTCAGTTTCTTCATTCATCCAGATATCTTGTGTATTCTTCATTAAAAGGACGCAGCCTTCCTAAGAAACAGAGCACACCCCGGATTTGTTTGCTGGCAGTTCTGTAATGGATTCCCTCCTCAGATCGTTTGGTAATTTTCCGTCAGTGCCCCACAGGTTGAGCTCTCCAAAAACACCAGTCTCTATCATTTCCTCCTGCCAGGGTATCGCGATGTTGCCAGTTGCAAACTCATCAAAGAATTCTTTATCAGGATCATCAAGGTTAACACCTTTTACAGTGGAAAAGGCACCTACATCCTGGATGTCTTTTGCATAGACGGTTTTAGAGTCTGGAACAAATGGAGGCGGGAGTATACCTAGAGCGCAAAGGAAAGGGAATGATGAAACACTTGGTAAATAGGGTGCGTGACTGTTTACTATATATACCGCAGTGCTGCAGGTTGTGCAGGGTGAGTCGGGCACATGTGGTTTCAAAACCGGCCACGTCAAGTTACCAGTCTTTTAGTAATTCCTGGAATGGTCTTTCTACTTTGAAATTGAGACATTTTGACAATTGCTTCAACAATGTATTAATATGAAGTGGTTATTAGTATATTAACTACTAAGACATCACTGCTTTTTATGATCAATTCCCAAAATAATGTAAATGTTCAACATAGGTTACTGATTAAAAGATTGAAGCTTTGATATCACCACAACATATGTGATAGCATAATAAAGTCCCAGGATGCAAAAATCTTAAGTTAACTACTGTGTTCTGGCAAAGTTCTGGAAACATTTAGATAAGGCACCCTGCTGAAAAACCAGGGCACTAACCGTACTATCATGGTGTAATAATTAGATCTGAATTCACTAATGCAATAATGAGCTTTCACAAAAAGGTCCTTGTACCTGCGTTCAGCTTTCTCCAGTTAATGCTGCTGAAGAATGGGTGAACCCGGAGCTCATCACAGCTGTTATCCTTGAACCCAAGTCGCTTAGTCACGTCCTTTTCCAGCAGCCCTTCACAAAAGGATTTGGCCTCTTCACTGAACTTCTCTGTGTAGCTCACTGGATCATTGAGAATACGCTTTTTAACTTCCTTGTTTTCAACCTGAAAAAGGCAGAGCAGGTGTTAAGAGGCACGACTGCTATACCATCGCATTCTCTTCATCCCTGGATCCAAAGAGACAGTTCAGCTAGATGTGGACTTCTGCTTGTTCCAGTACAGTGCTGTATTTGCTTACACTTTATAATGTGGCAGTGATTTAAATATACAAAATATACATACTGTATGTATGAGCTAGCATGTTTCCTATTGAATTCATAAATACATTTATGTTGGTGATACTGGTTTCACTGGCTTTACAGGCACATCCACATTGAAATGAAAAAGACACGCTACACAATGTTTCAAAACGACTTACAAACAATTTTGGCAGACTAATTGAGTCCTTAAATGAATGTTTAATTGCTTGTGAGTAGTTATCTAGCTTTTCTTACCCTCTGTATTTATTTTCACATAAATGGCACAAGCACAAGCATGGCGTGTTATTTAGTCTGGGTCCATGCCAACACTGCTGCTGCATGTTGGAGATTTTGTATTTTCCACATGAAGTTACTCGCAATGTCAGGTCTTTTATTTTTTTTCTCCTGTACGGATTTAATATTTTTGTAATGGGGAGGGAATATTCAGAAATAAGATCCAGATGAGATTCCTACTTTAAATTTACAAAAAAAAAAAAAAAAGCCTTACATTTTTTTAGTATATGAAAAGCATAAGTACTGTATCTAAATGTTCAGTCTCATGTCTTACATTTGTCTGATTGTGCTTACATTAATTCCAAAGGGCTGAAGCTGCACACCTTTACACTGAATTTTCATATTTCTGCCTTGAGGTCATGTAGGTCAGGTCACTATAGTTTTATCACATTTGGACAAGAACAGCATATTGTGGCACGGGATAATCAAGTGCGATTATTATATTATTACCCCAAACTGCCACCAATTAAACTACTATTGACTACTGTGTACATTTCCGGTCCCTACATGACAAGACTATATTGTCCCTCTGTTCCTATTTCCAATGTTTTACAAAACTAACGTACTATCAAAGGTTATGATTGTTAGGCTTACAGCAAACTGTTTGGGGACCATGCAGTAACTGTTAGGTCTTTAATGTGATGGAAGCAATGGCTTGGCACAGATAAGACTGCAGGGCATTATACACACAGATAAAGAGAGAGGAGAATTCAGAGAAACTATCCCATGAAATGGGTTCTCAAAAGTGAACTGGGTTTATGAAAGAGGGGACAGACGTGTTTAAGGCGAAAACTAAGAAGTGGCGATCAGGAAATGAAACAGATAATGGGAAGACGTGTTTAGCCCAATGACCTGTTGTCGTTCCTGCCATGTTTTTCTGTTTTTTGTTTTCCAATGCAGAACTATATTCTTTGTAATGCATACTGTAATGAGTTGGCATCTCAGCCCATTGAATTGAATGGAAAGGCAAAGGGCTGGGCCTTGAACCACCACAAAGACGAAGGCCTTATATTCAACTGAAGAGCAAGCTCTGTAGTAGAGAGGTGAGTGTGTGTCGTATGCTGATGACATTATTATGAACTCAGACGCGAGGAGGAGATTCATTACAATACCTTTTCTCCTCTGGATCTGAAGGGGCCCTTGGCTGCAATCATTTCATACAGTGTCACTCCCAGGGTGAAGTAGTCCACTGAGTAGTCATACTCCTCGCTTCTCAGGAGCTCAGGAGCCATGAAACCTAACATTTCAAACAGCACACTTTAATTGCAAACTGAAAGGTGTACACTTACTGTACATTTGCACTGGCTATCCATTTAAAAAAGTGTAAATAACAAAACTTAACACATTTTTTTAAGAGGAAAAAAACAGCTGTCCATAATGTATAATTTATCCTGGTACTATAGATTCACTTCCAGCTGTGCAGTAGGGACTACTGGCTAATGCTGTTCAAACTATATTTTCCTATAATATACTATAGTATGTACAGCAGTAATATAGGAAGCAATATTGTTTTTGGACAGTACTATGGTTTGTTTTTAAATGGTTTATACATAGGTGGGGTCCTTATACTAAGTGAATTTATAGCTGGATAAATGGAAAACAAAGTAAAAACAAAGTCTAAAAAAATGTGATCTACAAAAAACTAATAAAAACAGTGGTTTCTAATTTCCCCACAGTGGAAAACAAGGCCCATGTTTCTGAATGGCTGCTCCACAGATAGTAAACTTTGTAGGGAAGCAAGTGCAAAGCAAAGCCAGGTTTTCAGAGAGGAATAAAATCATATTAATTGTAACAAGAAACTATAATTGAACTGCTCCTTCTTACAACTTAGTTGCTTCTGGTATTCTTGTAAAAATGTGACTTTGCCTTTAGTAACCATAGTTGACAACCTACCATTTACCTCAGTGCCACTATGCTTGTACAATGTTTAACTACACTCTGCTTGTGCTTGGTGTCACACTGTACACTGTGTAAGGAATATGATAAGGTGCACTTACCTGGGGTTCCTGCGTAACCTTTTGTTTTTGTTTCACCGTCCTTCAGCTCAACTGCAAGACCAAGGTCTGAAATACGCACATTTCCTGCAGAACAGACGTCAATTACTGGAGAGTACGTCAAGCTAAAACAACACTGCGTCTGATATTAACTACCTGCAAGTATCAGTGGGGGAAAATACTGGACCAACACAGCCTCATAAAAGCCATGTCGCTATTTTTCACTGGTCTTTAGTAAGATGGTTACTTGTCTTCCAAAACACTGTACTTATTCATTCTGCTTATTAAAGCTTTATGGAATAAAGCATGTGAATTTCACAGAATTGATATATATATATATATATATATATATATATATATATATATATATATATATATATATATATATATATATATATACAGTATATATATATATATTTTCGCGCAAGTTTAATATCAAAAAACCTATTTAGGCCACCACAAAAACAACTAAACATACATACATTTCGAAGAAGTCAGTAAAATACAAATAATATCCCAGACTCTAAATGAAGGCAGTAAACAAACAGGCTGTATCGACCACAACAATGTAGGAGGAGTTACGCAAAATAGAATATCCCCTTAATAAATATAGTGGCCATACCCTGAAGCTGTGGTAATTTGTGTTAAATGCATTTTCAGTTCAAAACACAATATCTGGCACTGCTTTAGGTTAAAGCAAGCTCATGGTTCCCAGGCCTTTTTGAGAGGTTATCTGTCTGCACTTGTGCTTCCTGGGTCATTTAACCTCAGCAGTGTCTTCTGAGTAAAAAGCTTGTTACTGGCTAGAAGCAGTCAATAGGGGAAGAAGCTGATTGGGGAAGCAGCTGACTGCTTATTGACAGGAAAGAAGCCATAGAAAGGGTGGGGCGATTTTACACTCTAAGTGTAATGACCCAGGAAGTGCAAGACAGTCTAAAAGCATGGCTTGCAAACGCAGATTTCTTTAACCTAGAGAGTACCAGATACCATGTTTCAATACGGAAATATACATCTACTAAAATTTAAAAACTGCACATATACAATGAATGAATGTGTGCAGCGCAGAAAATGTATGGAACTGTTTTGTTAGCTACGCTTCACGCTTTAAAAGCTTACCATCATTGTCCAGGAGTACATTCTCTGGCTTGAGGTCTCTGTAAATGATTCTGTTTTGGTGAAGATGCTCCATCCCACAGATGATCTGTGCTGTGTAGAAGCAGGCTCTGGGCTCTTCAAAGCCTGGGTTATTCTCATCAACATTATAGATGTGGTACCTGTTGTTTCAATCATGTTCAAAGGAGATAGATTAGAAATGATCGCAAAATGTTATTTAAAGTATCCACTAGAGGCAGTGTTAAGGAGAGCAAGAAGTAAAAAGTCATCACCCGAGGCCTACCGCCCCACACCAAGCTAGTTTAAGAAAAAAAAACACTTCTTTCCTGTACAATGTCTACACGCATTGCTTCATTTACTGTAATTGCTGTAAATACTGACCTGGAATCCATTAAGAAGTGGTGTGTTCTTATTCCCAGTGCTTGTTGGTCCCCAGCTATCCAGAAGTTGACTATTACAATATCTGACTATTACAAAATGATTTGTTTTGGTTTATACCACCTGAACAGCATCTGAATACTTTTCTTTTTACCTCAGGTCTCCACCATTCATTATCGTCATCACCAGGCAAAGGTCAGTTTTGGTTTGAAATGCATACGCCAAGGAGACAATGAAAAGGCTATGGACCCTGGCAAGGATTCTTTTCTCAACCATCGCACCCTGCAAGATGACAAGGCACAGAGTTAGAACGAGGACACACTTGAATGCTGCGTTTCTAAACTGACCATCAGTGGTCACAGTTACCCAAATGTTTTTTTTTTTTCCCCAACAGAAAGGAAACATCTCTTGACAAAGGAGGTCAATTAAGACTTGGTCAATGAAGTCCATCCAGTAAGTCAGTGACTGGGAGCTGGAATTTGAGCAACTGCTCTGGGCTGTACCTAGTCCAATACCATGGTGTCTCCTTATATTGGAATAAAAAACAAATTGCCTGTTTGTGTATATTGTTTGTTTGTATCAATAAATAAACCATATGAAGTAACAAAGCCCAGTCATTATTTATTTTCATTGTTTTCCCTGGCAAATGAGGGTAATATTGAGGGACAGATAGAAAAGCAGTTCTCTTGCTTCAGTGTTGATACTAACTGTTTGAGTGACCGTCTAAAGGTGATAAAGTTAATCTGTAGCAGTACAGTATGTTAAACAGACAACGGCGCATTGCACTAAAAGTATAAAAATGAAAACTGAAGTGTAAAATAAAATGTATACCTGTTTTGTACAAATATGCCAATGTATTTTCATCAGCTCTCACTAAATGGCAGTATATCGGGAGTGGACTTAATGCTAGAGGGAGTTGAGGGAAATACATTTGACAGCAAGAAACCTTTTAAATAATCTGAAGTTTTTTTACCCCCCCACCCCCAAAACACAGTCATTAAAAATCACACACAGTATTCCATCAATATAATGTTTCTAAACCCTACATTTAGAAAATATTCAACAAAGAAAACAATTTAAACAAATGAATAAAACCTAATCATTTAGTTTTGAAATATGATATCTTTAGCAGGTTGAGAACATGCCTCAGACACTAAAGGAAGAAGTAAAATCTCTTTTTGCCTCCAACCCACACACACCCCACACAGGTTATATATTGTTCTCCATCAGTAACAGTAATTAAGAAGGCACCTAAACACTTGTGTAAAATACAGCCTTGCTAATCTTGTCTGAGGTCATGTTCCAGTGAAGGTTATACAAATGTCTCCTAATCGCCCACTTCAGTTGGTTCTTAGAGTCTTTGTGATCCAGTAATAGCAATGCACAACGCATGCATGAAGCCCTGCTTGGGGGGGAACTCTCCACAAGAGATTTGTAGATTTGGAATTGAACAGATGGGATTATTTTGGGGATTAGAAGGATTGTACTTTCTCTGTTAAATCCTAAGCAAGTGAAAGCAAAAGATTCTTCTCTACGTTCAACGATTACGATAGTATTTTTAGTTTTTAGTTTCTTTCTCATTCTAGTTAGTTAGTTTTCCTAGTGTCACTTCCAAATTTTTTTTTTTTTAAATGTAGTAGTCGCCAATTGTTTTTTTTTTTTTTATCATTTTCTCCCAATTTAGAATATCCAATTATTTTTATGCTCAATTCATCGCTACCACCCCCGTGCTGACTCCGGAGAAGCGAAGACGAACACATGCTGTCCTCCAAAGCATGTGCCATCAGCCGACCGCTTCTTTTCACACTGCAGACCCACCATGCAGCCACCTCAGAGCTACAGTGTCGGAGGGCAATG
This sequence comes from Acipenser oxyrinchus oxyrinchus, assembly GCA_030684275.1. Lineage (NCBI taxonomy): Eukaryota > Metazoa > Chordata > Actinopteri > Acipenseriformes > Acipenseridae > Acipenser > Acipenser oxyrinchus. Next base: position 27,595,318 of record CM060255.1, on the reverse strand, counting down.
CAGCTCTGGGCAGCTTAGAGGTAAGCCCACAGGCGCCCGGCCAGACTACAGGGGTCGCTGGTGCACAGTGAGCCGGACACCCTGGCTGACATAAGGCCCCCGGCAGCGCTTGGGCAATTGTGCTGGGAGCTCCTGTCCACGGTCGGCAGTGGAATAGCCTGGACTCAAACCAGCAATCCTGCACTCCACGCGGGGCGCCTTTACCGGATGCGCAACTCGGGAGCCCTTCCTGTAAACAAACATTTTATTTACAGGAATATAAATCAAGAACATAACAAAAGTAAGTACTTTGTTCAAGAATATATATGTTCATATCCAAGGGTTCATTGACTATGGTTCAGTTCCTAGTCCGGTGTTCAACTGAGAAGAACTCATGGTATGAAACCTCAAGTACGGGGCTCGGCAGTATCGTCATACTTAAACTACAAGGACAATTTACATAAACCTAATCTGAACAGTCTACAAATAAACATGGCTAAGGGATCATTTAAACATATATACACAAATTCAAAACAGCCACAGGAGTTATAACACTAAGGTAGACCCAACAGCCGTTTTTTTTCCCCAAATATTGTGTTTACTTATGCAGTTTACTTATGTGTTTACTTAAGTCAGTTGAAAACCAACCAAACAACCAACCAAAAAAACCCAGATAAATAAATAAAACCCCTTACCTCATAGCCCTTCCTCTTCTTCAGCCTTTTCTTGTTGAGTTTCTTGTTGGCATAAAGTTTCCCGGTGCCCTTCATTTGCGTGGCGGAAACCTCCCCAAAGCCACCTTTGCCCAGGACTCTGAAGTCCAGAAACCAGTCTTCCCCGATGGGCTGAGCCTCTAACCATTTCCACTGGAGGAATCTATTGAAGTACATGGTCTCCTTGAAGCTGGTGAAAGGGACATCCTTCAGGAAAGCCATGGTGTTCTCCAGAGTCTCTACGAACAGGTCATCCTTAGCGGTCTGGTGTGCCTCTTTCACCTGGGAAACAATCTTCTCATCTAGTTGGGAGAAGAAGTTCCTGGCCTCCGGCTGCATGTACTTTGATATGATCTTGGAGGCCTTCTGCACCCGGTCTTTGTCCTCTGCCGTGTGATATTCTTCAATGTCCTTCCAGATCTTGGATGCTGGTTTGTATTCTGGCACTGTCTCCAGGTACTGCTGGAAGAGTTGCTTCCCGATGGGCTGTTTGATGCAGATGCTGTCGAATTCCAGGTCAATCGTGTCCCTCAGGCCTTCAGACTGGGTGATGTGGGGCAACTTGAGCTTGGCATGGTACTTCTTGTCCCAGGTGGGCGCTGTATTGGAGCTGTTGTCGAAGCTGCCTCTGGCACAGATGTAAGCAGAGTTGGCTACCACGTTCTCCAAACCCCCTATATCCATCCTCGGAGCTGGATGCTGCTGTTCACTCCTATCTAAGATGTAGACATCGGACCCGCAAAGTGGCCAAACAGCGGGTGGTCATCAGATCTTACAGGAGTTGAAGATGACTGCCCTTGCGGCAGCCGCGTCCTTCAAGCAACTCCTGAGAAAGGTTAAGGGTCCTTTATCTGAGACAGCTGGCTGGTGTAGAAAGAGTAAATATGACCTGGGTAAAATAGAAATCTTCAGATTGCGAAGTTCATTTGCTGGAAACCTGCTTGACCACGCTAGATAGTTTGCCAACTCAAAAGTGCTAATCCAGATCCCCAGAGATATTATAGAGTGGTTTAGCTAGAGAGGTGGACGAATGGCAGCGAGGGAAAATATGCTTGAGTCAACACCTTTCTAAAGTCTTTATCTACTTACTGTATAATATGTGCTATTTATTTCTCTACTAGCACATGCCTTCCCCTGCTCCTGTATTCCCCTCAGCTGCACTTGGAACATTATAAGAATGCCGAGAGTGATAGCAGACAGGAGATACATTTATTTGGTTCCGACTGGTAATTTCCAGTTAAAGTTAAATTCAAAATGAGGCCCCCCGGTTATTAAATATTTTATCTGCAGTAATGAAAGGATTCAAGGTAATAACACACTGCAAAAAACAGCAATGGGGATTTACAATATTAATTATGGTTTGCTAACAACTATCCACACCCATAGCTTGCTTTTTAACTCTTTCAATTTCACCTTGTACTGCAAGCTAAAATATGAAATGATAAGGCACTAGTGCCTAATTTGCTAGTTCAAATGACAGGGTAATAAACTGTTCTAAATGTTGTTGTACTACTTTTACTTGTATTGATTTATTGTGGTTTGAAAGTAATGCTTTTAAAATCCTAACAATACTGCTGGTAAGGAGTAGGCCATTTCTTTCTTCATTTTTGAGGTTTATAGAAGGCAATTTAGGTCAAAAATGCTTAGGGTGTTTAGTACACTATTGAAATATTCAGTACCAATGTTCCAATTTGAATTACTACACATACTAATATAAGTACATGTGTAAATTAGTCAGGGGTTTTCTTTGTAGGGTATAGGTAAAGTGAGTGTAATTGCCACAGTCGAGTTCCTTGGCTAAAAAAAACATTAACATTGCAGTTTATAAAAGTACTGATTTGTGTTTATTTATCCATCTCAACAACAGTAAAACTACAGGCCTTTATTGGACATTATTTTCCACTGCTATCGGTCTGCTTTCTTTTGACATTTGCAGCAAACTTTAACCAAACAAAATGTTCTTGCAAAACTATCAACTACAGAACATATTCATTTAACACATTATGGTTATTGAAGCAAGCCTATTGTATACTGTGGAATGGCAAGAATCAAAATAAAAAAACCTGCATGCATAATCCACATTATTATTGTAATTTACTTTCTGACTGAGAAAGATTCTTAGCTGTTTACTATAGCACTGTGCTGGTGCATTGAATTAGTGGTATGCATCTTCTTTGTTAGTTTTGCTTTAATTTCCTGTTTGAGCAATTTAGAGCATGTTCTTAATATATTTAAATGGGGTTTTGGCCTGAAAGGCCACTACAGAGGTGTTACATCTTGTTCTGAAGACACTGTTGGGAGTGGCCCAGGACAGAGTGACAAGAGGCACAGCTACAACACTAGAGCAATTGTATACTGTATTGTCATGGCAAATGCAACAGAGTAAGTGGACGAACCCTTATAAAAAAAAAAAAAGTCCCCTAGTAAAAGCACAGCAAAGTGTAATAAAGCACAGTGAACACACGGTAAATCATAGATAGGCATTGTGAAGCACATGGTAAAGAAATTATATTAAAAAAAAAAAAAAAAAACATATGGCAAAGCAGGGTAAACTATGGTAAATGTACAGTATAAACATGGGATAACTTATATGTTTTTTTTTGAAATGGCAATTGAAGCATTCAAATGAAGAAGCACATATATGCACACACCCAACATGTCCGAGATATTAATTTCTTACTAAATGTAAAGTTCCCGTATATGACTCACATTTCCCCTTCTGAATGTTAAGTAGCAGCAGGTGTGCACCAGATTGCATGCAGACAACAAGAAACCCTAGGAGAACCATATCCTCAGCTTAACACGATTCCTGCTGGAATTGCACATTTATGGTCTTCACGATTCAAATGTAAAGTACACACGTTTTGTCACCTGAAGTAATAATTTGAAAAAAAATTGGGAATAGCAACCATGAACTCTTTATCATTGACAAACCTGCAGAGGATGCTGTGGCAGGTGATGGAGGGATCCCAGCAAATCCAGCTGGCTGAACAATAAGCATGCTGCATCTACTGCCAGTCTGTGGTTTGACACTTAACAGGCCCTGAAGTGTACTAGTGTCGTTATCACAATAACAACAGCATAGTGTAACCGCAAAGCACAATTTCTACATGCATCATGTAAACAAACAAACCCACTTTGGAGCTGTTCTAGACGATTTACATTTCCGCACTTTGTCACAACACAACTTTGAGCAACATTTTCATGATTTACAGTAATTTCAAGACCGAATCAAATGTTGTTTCCTATGATGAAGTCATGATGAACACCATCCAGTTCATAAGAACAGTCCTTTACCAACCGTTATTTACAATCGACTGGCACTTTCTTAATGGAGTTCTAATCCCAAGCATTCATTGCTTATCACCCTGCGTAACAGGTTACTTAACCTCAAAAAGTGTTAACGAGCAAACATTGATGTGATGTGTTCAACGCATGCACTGATCTGCTTTAACTGATAAGGGGTTCCTGACTCAATTCGAAGAAGAGATTTTTAATGTAATCTGCTTTTGAAATATGTATGTGTGATAAAGTTGGTTCCAATCCTTATCACAAGCCGGTATTGTTTAGAAGTTAAGTGTTTCAACACGCCAAGGTCTTCTAAAGGGTTTAAATGACAAGTGAAGTAAACCTAAAGGACTCTCCCCTCAAAAGGAGCGATTTTGTGTTTGGGTGCATGTGTATTGTGCCTGTGTTGATGGCAAAAGGTTATTTTGAGGTGAAGGAATTTGTTTTCGTGGATATGATTGGCCAGCTGATGTTTATCTGTGTGCCCCATGCCATTTGCTTTACTTATAAAAGTGCAGTTTTCTAATTGAATCAATCCCCTCGGTTACCTCTCCTGTTCCTGTACACAATATCCTATTCTTGCGTTGCCTTTCTTTTGCTGGGAGCGCAAACCCTTTGCCAACAGTAAAAATGGCAACTTTGAAAGAAAAACGTACCTGTGGTCAACGATGTGAAGACTTTGGGCACTTCGTGTGGAACTCAGACACCAAACAGTTCATGGGGAGAACTTTAGAAAGATGGGGTATGTTGATTTGTGCGCTTTATAAAAGATGGATTTGCTGATTATTAGACATGGTTGTCATCCCAATACAAATTGGAAACTGTTTTCCTTACAGCACTGGTTTTAAGCTGGTTTGAGAGATGGCTAAAGAAATTATTTGAAGGACATTTGCATTACCATTATTATACAGTCGGCTTACTGATTTCTTATTGTTGTTAGTTTCTGTAAGAGGTTGTGCCATTTACATCTGTAAATTTCAGCTGGTCTTTCCTGTCAATGGTGCACCAATGAATAAGTGTCAGGCAGTACTGCTAGCACTAAAACTGTGATACTAAATAGAAGATCAGGTTTAAGTAAACTACTAACAATAATACCAGTGTTAATTGTAGCATCATAAATTCAATGTACTTTAAATTGTGCATACTGGATGCAGGGCAGTTACAGTGCCACGGCCCATGGGTAAAGTGAGGGATTTCAATGAGAGCAGTATGACATTGATATGCAATTACCTTTCAAGTTCAAGTATATTATTATTATTAGTTTATTTAGCAGACACCTTTATCCAAGGCGACTTACAGAGACTAGTTACATATTAATAAACAGTCAATAGCTATGGAAAAAAAAGTAACCATAAGAAAAGTGATCTCAGTATTGTTCCAGAACTGAAGAAGCAATTGTTACCTAGCTGTCTTAATAAACATACTCAATACACACATGGAATATGAGTACAACATTGCAACATGTATTTGTGTTTTCTAGCCTGATTTTCCCAGTATATTTATGCTTCATATTAATTGTATTGAATGGTTTTGTTTGTATTCCTCAGAGAACCTCATAAAATGAATATATAGGGTGTCATCTAGTACACTTTCTATGAGGTTCTCATATTAAAAAGACATGAAACTTAATCAGAAAACAGATGATTATTTATTATAGTTACCAAATCTCCTTTTATCAATACAATTAAAAAAGCTGTAGTTTCCAATACAATTATTATTATTATTTAATATAACAGGTTTTCTTTTAATGGTGAACATATGAGATCTGTGTGTATTTCCAGTAACCTTTTATTGTATGGTAGAGTTATGTGTTGATTTGCTGAGCTAGTATAGAGCTGACTGACGAGAGTGCCTTGTGACGTAGTAATATTTGCAGGGTTATTATCTTTTATTATTTATTTCTTAGCAGACGCCCTTATCCACGCCGACTTACAATTGTTACAAGATATCACATTATTTTACATACAATTACCCATTTATACAGTTGGGTTTTTACTGGAGCAATCTAGGTAAAGTACCTTGCTCAAGGGTACATCAGCAGTGTCCCCCACCTGGGATTGAACCCACGACCCTCCGGTCACGAGTCCAGAGCCCTAACCCCTACTCCACACTTCTGTCATGACAAAGTGACTTGCAAGAAACACTGTGCAGCTAAAACTACCTTGAGGATGTAAATACGATCCTGACAGAATGCAATAAACAGACAACAAGGAATCTTTCATACCTTAGTGCACGATTGTGATAAACTGAAACTTTGAGGAAAGAATTGACATCCTTTAGAAAGTTTAAACAGGTCATTTAACTTTGAATGTGAGTGTCGGGCTAGATAAGACTCAACAGTAAATGTGACCAGGTTTAATCAAACTATTGCCTGTTAGCGTGTGACCACGAACCACTTTAACTATTGAGATAAGGATATCTTTTTCTTGACCTCAATGTCCTTGCTAATCCCCCCCCCCGGTTGAGTGAAGTATAAATTATATGACCTTATGAACAGATAAGGAACATGTTTGCAACCTTGTTTTCAGCTATTCTCTGTTCAGGTAAGCTAATCAGCAAGTAAGGAATCTTAAAACTTTGGGCTAAATATTCAGAGTATTTATTTCAGTCTTTAATGAACATTTTTTGAAAGAGGTAAAAGACCTGCTCATTTTACAAAACTAGAATCAAAACAAAAAAAGATATACAATTCCAAGGCATACAATTCCTCTGCAGCTCTCTCAAGGGGGTTGTTTCTCAATGTGTAACATTTATACTATTCTCTTTAAAAAAAAAAAAAACACAAAAAAAAAGCAGCAGGAGTTCATTAAAGACTGGAGGTTGCTGTTTGTAGAAGGTCTAATAGGGATATTTTTTTAGTGCACTTCTCATCCAGGGAATGACAAACTAGTCTCTTTTTACTGCTCAAGTGCGCCACACTAGAATTACTAGAAGTAGGTCTGATTATGTTTAAACTACTGTGGGTTTTAACAATTTGCTCATATTTTCAGAAACTTTGTGTGAATATTTTTTTCTTACTGTTTTCATGTTAATGTGCCCATCTGTTAACCACAAGCCGGTTATGCTTGACGTATACTGGGGCTACAACAGTAATTAAGATTTCAAGTTGCTTCAAATTATTATTAACAGCTATTAGTCAGAAACTTACAGGTATCTTACAAATTTTTCCACAACTTCTGTCAATTTTTTGCCTGGTTAATATAATGTGTGTCCCACAATTTATTGTAGGTCAAAGATTCTTTCAAAACATTATTGTGTGTAAAAATGTGGAAGTGTTTTGTGGTACATAATTACATTACCCAGGTCCTCAAGATCAGGGTCTGATTCTAAATGATCACCACAAAACGTGTTTAATCGACAAGGTGTGGCCCAATTAATTCCTAATTAACGTTAAGCAGTGCTTCAGTGTATGCAAATGTTCGTCTCTGACTGTGTACTGTTTTAAACGTGTCTCTATTTGTATGCGCTCAACGCCTGCTTCTCTTTCATTGCAGTGTACATCAGTCTGTATTATGTTTCCTTCTACATCGTGATGTCGGGGCTGTTCATCCTCGCCTTGTACGTCATGCTGTTAACACTAAATCCATACACTCCCACATACCAGGACCGGTTAACATCGCCAGGTACGGAGACCACTGAACGCCCAAACCAGTTTCAAGTGTCCATAGGAAGTGTTACTGAGCTAATTCAGTTGAACCTGCCATGTTTTGTACTTAGCTATATAGCTTTGGCCAAAAGTTTGGCATTATCCTATAGAATTAATTCATTTTGCTTCATAAAGTCAAATGAAACCTGCTGACTGATGTTATGTTAACATATTGAATAACATACCGCTTTTCGTAGTTTTTCATATACTTAACGAAAAACTGACAATTGAAAAACGTGACACTTCAAAATCTAACATGAAATACTGTACTACAGTGGCTTCCAGTAGACACTTGCAATGCCATTTCCTTTGATTACACAATGTTAAATAAAATATGTAAATTATGTCACATAGTTTTTATTTTTTAATTATGACAATCCTAAAATTGTAGGTGATGCATGAACAAAATGTTTTGTTCAAAAGTAATAGTAATGAGAGGTAATTAAAAAGCATGGGCTCCAACGAATTAATCACATCCATGGAGCCTCCAAGTACCAGCACTGTATATAGATCATTCAGGCAAAGGTTTTGAAAACCGAACACGGAACAGAGCATGTGGGTCTCCAGAGTGTGTCTGTATGCCTTTAGAGTCCACCACCATTTAGATCAAATCGGATATACCATAGTGGGCCATATTTTCAAAGTTTTTCCTCGAGTCTTTAATTAACTCCTATTTCTTGAAAGAGGTAAAATGGCTGTTGTTTTACAAAACTGGAACCAAACTACAAAGTTTAAGTTCCCTTAAGCACTTTCTCATTTTATAACATTACAATGAGTTCAGTAAAGACAGCCCAGTATCTCTACTGATCTTCAAACCACGACAGGACCTCGCTTTAAAAATGTTAGGTACATGACACCACAAACCACATTGTTTCTGTCATCTTTTTTTTCTCTTCAGGAGTAATATTACGGCCAGATATATGGGGGGAGGAAGGACTGGAGATCATCTACAATGCCTCAGATAAGAAGAGCTGGATGAGAATGACCAACATTCTTGACAAATACCTTTTGCGTATGTAAAAGCTGCCCCCAGGGCAAACATCTTCATTAGCAAACGAGGACATTACTCAGGCAATGTACTACAAAAAGGCAACGTACCTCCTGCATTCTTTTGAATGAAAACACCATCTTGTAGATGTCATTGTGAAATACTCATTTAATATTGTATTATTATTGTCACATTTGTTTGGGAATCGTCGTTGTACAAAACTAAAAACAAGCAGGTGGTAATTTTCTATAGCAGTACTGCCTGGTGTGCCATACTCCATACGGACATCTATGGTTTTTTCATGTTTCTTATTTTGGTAACAAGACCAGTACTGCCTACTGTACATCTCAAAATCCATTCCTTTCTACTTCATTGATAAGGTGTCAGTGGTTATACTGTGCCAAAAAGGTTTTGCATTATAATCCGGTTACATTTATTTACAGAATACAATGAGACTCATCAAAATGAAAGCAATCGGCATTGCCCCAGCGGCTCGTACTACATTCAGAAGGATTTAAAGGGTCCACACCACACTAAGTATGCCTGTATCTTCACTCGAGAGATGCTGGGGAACTGCTCTGGCCTGGAGGACCCCACTTACGGATACCCGGAAGGGAAGCCATGCTTCTTAATCAAAATGAACAGAGTAAGTTCAAGGGGTTTCTCTGTTCAGTTCTAAAATGGGACGTTAGGTTTTGCTGAAGCTGTAATGTGGTTACGTAAGGCTGTTACCTAAGTGTACTAAAAAGAAAAAAAGCGTTATTTTCAGACGAGAAACATTAACGCGCTGTGAACGTACTGAGCATTGAACAGATTTCAAGTTAATTAAAAAGGAATTATTATTAATTGTGGCTCTTTCCCACTGTTTAATTATATAGAGCAATAATCTTTATTGGCCTTATCCACAATCAAAAGCACCTCTGTTGTTGCCAAGTAGAAGAAAAACTAAAATGTAAGGTTTCACTTTTTTTGTTGCAACAGATTATTAATTTTCTCCCTGGGAAGGTTGGATCGCCTCCATATGTCAAGTGTACTATGTTGGTAAGTACGGTACTAACAGACAGTTTATTCAAACAATAGTTACCCAGGACCCTGCATGTTCAGAAGACGTGCTATTCATGGCATTGGGAAAGCTAGTGGGATGGCCAAAGTTTTAGTCAGAATCTCCGCTTCAGTAGATGAAATTTGTGGAAGACTGTCAATATTTCTCAAATGATAAAAATCAGATTTTTTTTTCTTCTTTTCAATTCTGTGAAGGCACAGCAGCTCTGAAGCTGTTAAAATAACAGTATACAGTACTGTGCAAAAGTTTTAGGCAGGTGTGAAAAAATGCTGTAAAGTAAGAATGCTTTCAAAAATAGACATGTTAATAGATTATATTTATCAATTAACTAAATGCAAAGTGAGTGAACAGAAGAAAAATCTAAATCAAATCCATATTTGGTGAGACCACCCTTTGCCTTCAAAACAGCATCAATTCTTCTAGGTACACTTGCACAAAGTCAGGGATTTTGTAGGCATATAGTCAGGTGTATGATTAAACAATTATACCAAACAGGTGCTAATGATCATCAATTCAATATGTAGGTTGAAACACAATCATTAACTGAAACAGAAACAGCTGTGTAGGAGGAATAAAACTGGGTGAGGAACAGCCAAACTCAGCTAACAAGGTGAGGTTGCTGAAGACAGTTTACTGTCAAAAGTCATACACCATGGCAAGACTGAGCACAGCAACAAGACACAAGGTAGTTATACTGCATCAGCAAGGTCTCTCCCAGGCAGAAATTTCAAGGCAGACAGGGTTTCCAGATGTGCTGTCCAAGCTCTTTTGAAGAAGCACAAAGAAACGGGCAACGTTGAGGACCGTAGACGCAGTGGTCGGCCAAGGAAACTTACTGCAGCAGATAAAAGACACATCATGCTTACTTCCCTTCGCAATCGGAAGATGTCCAGCAGTGCCATCAGCTCAGAACTGGCAGAAAACAGTGGGACCCTGGTACACCCATCTACTGTCCGGAGAAGTCTGGTCAGAAGTGGCCTTCATGGAAGACTTGCGGCCAAAAAGCCATACCTCCGACGTGGAAACAAGGCCAAGCGACTCAACTATGCACGAAAACACAGGAACTGGGGTGCAGAAAAATGGCAGCAGGTGCTCTGGACTGATGAGTCAAAATTTGAAATATTTGGCTGTAGCAGAAGGCAGTTTGTTCGCCGAAGGGCTGGAGAGCGGTACACGAATGAGTGTCTGCAGGCAACAGTGAAGCATGGTGGAGGTTCCTTGCAAGTTTGGGGCTGCATTTCTGCAAATGGAGTTGGGGATTTGGTCAGAATTAATAGTCTCCTCAATGCTGAGAAGTACAGGCAGATACTTATCCATCATGCAATACCATCAGGGAGGCATCTGATTGGCCCCAAATTTATTCTGTAGCATGACAACGACCCCAAACATACAGCGAAAGTCATTAAGAACTATCTTCAGCGTAAAGAAGAACAAGGAGTCCTGGAAGTGATGGTATGGCCCCCACAGAGCCCTGATCTCAACATCATCGAGTCTGTCTGGGATTACATGAAGAGAGAGAAGCAACTGAGGATGCCTAAATCCACAGAAGAACTGTGGTTAGTTCTCCAAGATGTTTGGGCCAACCTACCTGCCGAGTTCCTTCAAAAATTGTGTGCAAGTGTACCTAGAATAATTGATGCTTGATGCTGTTTTGAAGGCAAAGGGTGGTCACACCAAATATGGATGTGATTTAGATTTTTCTTCTGTTCTCTCACTTTGCATTTAGTTAATTGATAAATATAATCTATTAACATGTCTATTTTTGAAAGTATTCTTACTTTACAGCATTTTTTCACACCTGCCTAAAACTTTTGCACAGTACTGTATATTAACAATCCATTTTAAAATTAAGCATCGGGTGTATTGCAGATCATAACTCATTGTTTTCCTTCTATTGTCATCTACAAAATATGTTAAATGTACAAAAAGCCAGATTAGAAAAAAAAAAGATCAATTAACATTTAAACATGACACACACACACACACACACACACATACATACATATAATCAGTTCTAAAAATGGTTGCGTTAATTAAGACACAAACATAACAAACTTAAAAGGGACATCTGGCAATCCTAATACAGCATGTCCACTACAGGACAGGAGTGTGCAGACAGGCAGTACCTAAATCACTCCAAACCTGTTTTTACAGCGTAGTCCAATGTTAAAAAATACAGCTCCTGTCAGATCTCTCATTCAGCTTGTATCTTAAAACAGGAAGGCAGTCCCTCAAATCTAGACCATGTGGAGTATTGCCCAGTGAATGGCACCTTCGACATTTCTTACTTCCCTTACTATGGCAGCTTGGCCCAGGTAAGAGTCACGGAGAGTGATGTGTGATGCACTGCCATTAACGAGGAAGAAGCAGGGTTCCGAAAAATACAGCGTTACACGTTGCTTAATTAGACCTTTTTAATTGTCTTCAGCTCCCTAAAAAGTTACAGATTGTAAGTTACTTCTATATAGCTAACTTGAAATCTGCAACTGTTTAAGAGCTGAAAATAACTAAAACGGTCTAATTAAGAAAAATATTAGTTCATTTAAGGGTTTAGTGAAGTAGCAGGGTTGGGAAGTCGATTTAGAGGACTGGTCTCAAACCCCAGTGCACTACAGTGTGCATTTGGAAAAGAGCTTTGAAAGATTGTAAAGTTATACAAGTGTAAAAAGTTATCAGGGTGTTAATGAAAAGAAATGTCAGGTATGTTATTTAAACTGTTGTAGCAACACATGGAGATGCATTATGCTATATTTTTCAGAATCCCACTACTTACTCTTTAGTCTGTCCCCCGTTGGTGAGATGAGGCGAGGTTAAAAGCTCTAAAACCACAAATGCAGACGAGCCCGGCTCTTTTGCATAGTGGTTAAGATGCTCACTGGCAGTGTGAGGGTTTGCGCCCAGCATTCGCCATTACATAATCTTGGGTTCTCGCAGTTCCCTGCTTAGCCACGGTCTCTTCATTAACTATCTTCTTGTACATCAATGGGAAGACACCACTACCACGCTGACTGTATAGTGTTAGCTGCATTTGTTCTGGATTGATAACCATACCCACCAACCCATTGGCATATGTTAACATAGGGGTCTCAGAAGAGAACATATACTGTAGGTACGTTACCTGGCCTTTCTGTTGATCTTTTTTTTTGTGGTATTTTACACTTCAATATGAAATACACAAATATTTGCAACACAACAGGTGTATGAAAAGTTGTTCTGTGGGTTATGTGACCTAATCACTTCATATGCTGCTCGAATACCATGTAATACCATGTGAGTTACAGTATATCCTGAATTAATAAATGATATTTAAAATGTGAATAATCAAAAGAATCTCAGCATAAAGCAGTGATCATGTTCATAAATGTATTAAAAAAATTAAAGTCAGCATTGATACTTTAAGTAGGATGTTATACTATTTGTAATTACCTTTGCTGTTATTTGTGAATACATGTATAGCTGGGAACATTACTAAATGAGAGATGGGTCATACCATTATATACAGTATAGTGCGTTAATCTGAAGGCAATCAAAGTAATGCCAGCGGCATTCTCATGTGTTTCATCTCAACAGCCCAACTACACCAACCCCCTGGTGGCAGTCAAGTTCAACAGCATCAAGAAGAACACAGAGATTAAGATTGAGTGCAAGGTGGTGGCAGACCATATCTGCACAGACAACTTCCACGACCCCTATGAAGGCAAGGTTGTGTTCCAGCTCAAGATTGAATCGTAGCAGAAGCACAGCCAGGCTTAGTCATTTCCCCTCCAAGGAGCTTCTAACCATTAAGGAGAAAAAACTGCCCTAAAATAGGGCCTTTGCAGATGTATGTCTGTAGCAGTTCACCATGCACATTTACTATGCTTTTACCACATATACTACATGAAACTTCTGCAAGAGGTGATGGCATGGTTAGCTAGATTTCCTTTTGTTTGGCTATGCAGTACTATAGTTCCTGTAAAGGCCACAGGATTTTACATGGTACAGTAGAACCTCAAAGTTACAAGCCTCACACCTGCAAACTGACCAATTAAATGAACACACCCCTTGAAATCAGAAGCATGGCTCCTTGTTACAGTACTGTCTTACCACCCCCCCACTCATTATGCATGTACTAACTTTTTTTTTAATTAAAAATGAGGTTCTATTGTATTAATGCAATATGTTAACTTTCCCCAAAAGGTAGACTGGCACAGACCACACCTTCACAAGTTCTTAGACTGTTTGAGGTTTAGTTTTATTATTTCCAAATTAAAAGGAAAGTTCAGCTTTAACAGTATTACGAATAAGCAGTTTTATATAAATAACTGACCACCACGATATGCAAACCTGATTGCAAGTGTTCTGTGTTCAAGGATACTGCCTATTTACCAGACATAAGCAGCAGTGGTAGTTGCATCCCGTTCATTTGTCTAACTGCATATTCTGATGTGTGGAGGAAAGCCCAGTTATTTTTGAATGCAACTTCAAGCAGCTGACTTACATGTGTTGGAAGATTTTCTAAAAGTATCACACTCTTTTTTTTGGTGAGCAAAGTTTTGAAGCAACTCAACATGTATTTATATGTTGAAAGCAGGCGTTTAGCAAGCTTTGTTAGTGTAGACTTTCAGGCATTTTATCCCATTAATAAAGACTGTTTGGGTATTCTAAAATAAATATGAAAATAGTGTCTTTATACCTGATTGTTCTATGTTAAAATAACAAATGCATTACCATAGATTAGCTCCAACAGGTACATGAGCGACATGTAGGGGTGTGTGTGCGAGATGAGAGCATGTGCTTGACTAAGCAAGAGCGAAAGTAAAAATCTATTAGAATATCTACATATAGTAATTTATAAAATGTAACAATCATCTCACCATGTTCTTGGATAGTATGTCTTGCATTACCACATCTACAACAATTAGGATACTCAGTATGTAAAACCAAAAGCTTAAGCCCTCGCAACTAGTTGCACAACTATGCAGTAAACCAAAGCATGCCGATTTCAAAAATGAAAATGAATGGACGATGTAGTGAGGTACAGGCAAATCAAAAGCAGCAGTCGTAGGTTACTTGAGTGAGGGAGAGAGGCATTTCTGGAGCAAGAGAAATTTAATTAAATTTTAAAAAAAGGGACAAAATGGGGTGCTGGCAGAAGCTGAAAAAGGACAAGGCTAATTCCATTCTGGAAACAGAAATATATTGGCACACATTTTATACAACTCACAAAGGCAATCTGTCAACGGCTGCTAACCCCCAGCTCTGTGTTGGGCTGCAATTTTCCCTGTTTTCCATTTTTTAAAAAGGCTCCATCAGTGATATTTGAAGTGAACAGCAGTCAGGATAAAACCTCACTTGCATATATAATCAGACTATAAGTTACATAAAGTAAACATTCCACTTACTGGATTTTCACAATGAAAATAGTATTGCTATTATTCCTGTAAAATACTTGAACCTGTCCATGACATGGGGTTCACATCAAACTTCAAAAGTATCATGTCAGTGGGGGTCATTTCATGGGAATTGAGGATGATCTCTGCCTATGCCTACATTTTTGGTATAAAAAGGCTATTACTTCTTGAGCCATAGGGTTGAAGATTTTCAATACGTTGAAGGTTGCAATAAAAGTAACAATTGTACTACAATGCTTAACGCTGTTGAAATCATGAATTCATGGACTACGTTTTGACAATCACCATTGTGCCTTTGCGGCAAGTCGTTTGCATGTCAAAACAAATGTAGGAATTATTTCAGTCCAGATACGAGAAATGGGTTTTCCCTGATTAGAGGTAACCAAATCATTGTGCCAATGACATGGGTCTCAACATACGATTGACATCCAACATGCTTGCTCTAAGAATTGGTTCCTTTGCCTAATCAGTCGCTCAATGTGTTTTGATTCATCAGGTCAACGTTAATTAAAAGTTACAGCACATAAGTAGCAAAGTCTCTGACACCTGCTGCAAACATGTATAATGGTGACAAGGGATTTGTTTCAGTATTCCAGGCACTTAAATGTGCACTCAAAAGCAGCCCTAGTGACAAAAAACACACAAACAGGACATTGATTGAAATACATCCCTGACCTTCACACAAAAATGCAGCAATCTTTTCCAATTTTTTTATCCTATTAAGTTCCATCAACTATTTAATTTACATTTAGTCCTACAAATTTAGGCCAAATGGAGAACTGTGTTGTAAAAGGTGTTTTGTTAAAAGGGAAAGTGCGCAACAAAAAGAAAAAAAAGAAATTACATGGGTCTCATCTGCCTCCCTGTTGCAGTTGTGTCGGATTTATTATTTCACATGGTGCCATGAACATCTCCCGAACAGCTCTTTACCCTAAATGCTTAATCTGAACACACCCTGTAATTTAAACCTAGTTGAGGCTGCTGAATCGTACAGTGGTTTTGTAATGTGTCTAGATGTACAGTATATTAATCTTTTTAGTAGTTAATATTCACTGCAGGTGCAGACAGAGAGGACTAATTTGTCTTTCATGTTCATCCCTACATGCTCAATTAGATTAAGATCCAGGGATTGTGGTGGCCACGAAAAGATGCCTGATGTCTCACTCAAGCCCCCTCTAACCATTCATGCACAATTCTGGCACTGTAGATGGGTAAATTATCGCACTGAAAGCAGTGATCGCCGTCAGGGTAAATGTCTGGACATACATGATCCACAACAATGGTTAAGTGAACTATGGCATTTGTTCAGCCTTCCAGTGTAATCAAGTTCCCACGGTATAACAGGAAAATATGTTCCAGACCTCCCCTAAACCAGAAGCCTGGAAATAGTGGGTCAAGTGATTTGTGCAGTCTTCTTACATTTTATGAGCTCTCCCATTAGAACAAAAAAAAAAAATGGGGGGGTGAATCTCAAACTCTGACCACATCACTTTCCTCCAGGCATAAGTTGTCCAATCTGTCTGCTTCCTTGTCCAAGTGGGAACTACTATATGCAAAGCAAAAATGGGTCAATCTACAAGGGCAACTAATGCTGAAACATGAGAGATCAGTTAAAATATTATTAAGACAACAACAAAGTTTTTTTCTTTTTTTAAATGTCCATGCGCTGTTTATTAATAAAAACGAAACAGTGCCAAGTTAAAACAGATCAGACAATGAAGTCTCTATCCAATGGATTACAGAAATGTTCCCGTGTTCTCATAAAAAACAAAGACTTGCATCTTAGAACAGGTAGTGGCCAACAGTACTTGCGCATATCATTGTTACTATTTATTTTATTTATATATAAAAAAAGGTTAACTACCTGTCCTGGAACTGCTATAAAAATTCATTTTAAAATATTTAAAAATGATTGACAAATCTGAATTACAAAACTGTTAACACTATTTAATTTCAAATTTATATTAGATTACAGAAAAAGGTACTTATGTTTCAGTACATTTGAGTTAAGGAGCTTTTTAGGCATGTAAACACAACAATAAAATACGTTTCCAATGTCTGCCTGTAAGAAATCAGGCACCTTCTATAAATCTAATAGTCATTCCAAACTTTCAGCAATATAGCTGCCTAGACAATGGCAGTAAACAAAACGAAACAAAAAAATAAACCGACACAAAACCCTGCAGTTTGATGTATTGTACAAAAACAAATAGGAAAAAAAAATAAAAATCAATCCACACACATCATTGGAGTTGCCCTTTTCAATAAAACAAAAAGGAGGGACACCACCCTTTACGAACTTCAATCTAACAAAATCAACGATAATGTAGCGCCTTTATTTCATTTAAGAATATACTCAAGTTAAGGTTTCACCTTTCAGATTGTTTAGACACCACTGTTGTAGGTCAGTCAAGAGAGGTTGTTAACCTGCAATCATTTCACACTTCCAAAAACATCGCCTTTATTTTATACTGAGACTGCAACACATGTTCCTTGATAAATTTGAATTTTTTTTAATTTTTTTTTTTAAATTAATCCTTTATAGGTCTACACTGGGAGGAGGAAAAAAATAAAGGAGAAAGCCAAGAATTTTACAATTACACGCTTATAACCCCCCCCCCCAAAACACACACACACACACACACACACATACAACGAACCCTAATTACAATGTCCTTCTCTACCTTTGAATTAGTAGCATACTCTTGGCCCAACTTGCCTAGCCTGCAAACAAACAGGAAACAATCTAAAAAGAGAGAAAGGATTCAGACCAAAAGGTTACTCCTGAAGCTGGCTGAACTGGTTACAAAAGATCAGGGAGGGTTAGTCTTCATCATCATTTTCATCATAGTCGTCCTCATCTTCATCATCATCCTCCATGTAGGACACAGGGGTCTCCACTCTGGAGCCACTGTAATGGGAGCCATTAGAACTTGAGGCCACTGTTCCTTCTGCACCGTTGTCACTGAAACCAGAGGGGAGGAGACAGAATTAACCAACACAATTGGAATTGGAACCATCAGAAATAAAGACCACCATACCCTACATCCACCGTACGAACATGGAAACAGACGGGTGATAGAGGCACTGAACAATTGGTTCATCCTTATATGTGAACAATGCCATTGTAAGAGGGATGTGGTAGTATAGCAAGAAGTTGATGTGGGAGCAGACAGACAGGGAGAAGTCAACAGACAAGATGTTGCAAATTAAACAAAGTCTTTATCACCACCACTTCCAAGGCGGTGGTTTACAGGAGCAGCCAATGATTGCCAGGAACAAAACCGGACAATTATGATACTGACACTAACAAAACAATACACAGAGCAATGGCATTTGCAATAACTTCTCCAGGAATACATAAGCTAGTACCCCCCCCCCCCCCCCCTTTCACTGCAGTCCCTTAATAACCTGCACTATCTTACAGGCACCTCAGGGGAGAGATCCCTCAAACTGATTCACAGGGAGCTTACATACCTGCTTGCTAGCAAGCCCCACCCCCTAGCCCAGTCTAATAAATATAGATAAATCTTGTTGCAAACATGGTTATTTGGACTGAATGTCACTATAACACAAGTTATTCCAATTAACATTCAGATTCCATTACCCGTAATACCAATATTAAAATCCATACTGTCTGGTTATACTATTATGGAGTTTACTTCCTCCATAGAGACTTGTGTGCACCCCGCTGCATAATAAAAGCATTCTACACGCTACCCCAAGATGACGTCCCCCATACCTCGCAGGCTAGCAACACACCATGCAATTCCCGTGCTCCGTACTGGTACAATGTAAGCAATACTTTAACACCATTATATCCACGCTAGATAAATATATCGGAATACTTCACTTAAATTAAACATTACAATTTCACTGTCGTGATATAAACTTTTATATTCCCCACCCCCAACCCCACCATATCCCACCAGCAAGTACATCATTATTTCTGCCCCTTTTCTCGGTGCACAGTAGTTTACATCGGCTTTTTTTTTTTTTTTGTACAGTGATGACATACATTTATAAAAACGCCATGCTCAACCAGCACAAAGAAAAGTACTGGTCAAAGGTCTGTGCATTGTAGCCTATTTTATTTCATCATAGCCAATGTAAAAAATGTGCAACTGATACAAGTACACATTCACGCAAAACAGAGGTAACTCCTTCTACACTCGGATTGTGATACTCTCAATAGCTTGTGCTAAAACATGTGTTGGCACGTTTCATCAGGCTTAGAAAAAGCTGTTCTATAAATACAAGCCTGACACATGCACATATTGACCGGCATCTCATGCAATACATTGCCAAAGACATGCATCCCCATTTGGGATAATTAAACCCTTAATTCTATCTCCATATTAACCCGAAGAGACGTAATGGTTATGGACTAGAATTCTCTTTCAAATGTCTCATTGTTAACAAATTCTCTAGCCTGAAGGCAAGCACTTATCCACTTTAACTGTCAACTGCAATATGGATTCCTTACGATGCCTCCCTGAATCTGCATTTTTATTATCAAAAACTTTGCTTGGCTAAACCTTGGGATATCCAGGTCGTCAAATCTGGCTACAGTATTGGCCAATTTACATGATTATTCACAGTTCATTCACTACTTGCACATTAATCTACGGCATGGATGAGGGAAATAATTCAAAATAGTTTTTCACCGTTTGAAATTTAATTTTAAAAAGAGGACATTACCAGGTAACTTAATCAAAAACTGCAAGGCCTTTTAAAAAGTCAGTACAGTAACTGCAATCAAACTTTAAAGAATTATTGTTGCTTCTAGAAAATACATTGGAACCACTTATTAAACTTCCACCATGACCCACCTCCCAGTATGATAACGACCCCATTGAAGTCTCTCCTGGGACATAAACGTTGTTGATTGATCCGTGAGCCATTTCTGTAAAAAAAAAAAAAAAAAAAAATTGTAATTTTGTGTTTTTTTAATATATATATATATATATATATATATATATATATATATATATATATATACACACACACACACACACACACACACGCACACACACACTACCGTTCAAAAGTTTGGGGTCACTTAGAAATGTCCTTGTTTTCGAAAGAAAAGCAAATTCTTTGTCCATTAAAATAACATCAAATTGATCAGAAATACAGTGTAGACATTGTTAATGTTGTAAATGACTATTGTAGCTGGAAACGGCTGATTTGTAATGGAATATCTACATTGGCGTACAGAGGCCCATTATCAGCAACCATCAGTCCTGTGTTCCAATGGCACGTTGCTAATCCAAGTTTACCATTTTAAAAGGCTAATTGATCATTAGAAAACCCTTTTGCAATTATGTTAGCACAGCTGAAAACTGTTGTGCTGATTAAAGAAGCAATAAAACTGGCCTTCTTTAGACTAGTTGAGTGAGAGGAGTGAGAGGCCCCGGTGCACAACTGAGCAAGAGGACAAATACATTAGAGTGTCTAGTTTGAGAAACAGACGCCTCACAGGTCCTCAACTGGCAGCTTCATTAAATAGTACCCGCAAAACACCAGTCTAAACGTCAACAGTGAAGAGGCGACTCCGGGATGCTGGCCTTCTAGGCAGAGTTGCAAAGAAAAAGCCATATCTCAGACTGGCCAATAAAAAGAAAAGATTAAGATGGGCAAAAGAACACAGACACTGGACAGAGGAAGATTGGAAAAAGTGTTATGGACAGGCGAATCTAAGTTTGAGGTGTTCGGATCACAAAGAATAACATTCGTGAGACGCAGACCAAATGAAAAGATGCTGGAGGAGTGTTTGACGCCATCTGTTAAGCATGGTGGAGGCAATGTGATGGTCTGGGGTGCTTTGGTGGTTGTAAAGTGGGAGATTTGTACAGGGTAAAGGGATCTTGAAGAAGGAAGGCTATCACTCCATTTTGCAACGCCATGCCATACCCTGTGGACGGCGCTTGATTGGAGCCAATTTCCTCCTACAACAGGACAATGACCCAAAGCACAGCTCCAAACTATGCAAGAACTATTTAGGGAAGAAGCAGTCAGCTGGTATTCTGTCTATAATGGAGTGGCCAGCACAGTCACCGGATCTCAACCCTATTGAGCTGTTGTGGGAGCAGCTTGACCGTATGGTACGTAAGAAGTGCACATCAAGCCAATCCAACTTGTGGGAGGTGCTTCAGGAAGCATGGGGTGAAATCTTTTCAGATTACCTCAACAAATTGACAACTAGAATGCCAAAGGTCTGCAAGGCTGTAATTGCTGCAAATGGAGGATTCTTTGACGAAAGCAACGTTTGAAGGACACAATTATTATTTCAATTAAAAATCATTTCTAACCTTGTCAATGACTATATTTCCTATTCATTTTGCTATATTTCCTATTCAAACTCATTTCATGTATGTTTTCATGGAAAACAAGGAAATTTCTAAGTGACCCCAAACTTTTGAACGGTAGTGTATATATATATAAAAAATAGGGCTGTTCATTTTTTTGGGAGATTCATTTTGACACACATTAAAATCACAGTTCTTTGTCTTATCCCTCTTGGCATACGAGTGCATGCCAGGATTGAATGAGTGTAGTCATTTGCATATAATATTAGTCATGGAACCACATTAATATAGCAAAGCACTTAAACTGAAGGACTTGTGAATGGATGTTTTTCTTTTTTTTAAACTGACAGTTCATTGGCTATAAAGAGTGCTACTTGCATCTACTATCAAAGTGAGTTCCAGTATCACAGAAGTCCATCTAGTCTGCTCTACAACCTACATGCTAAACATGCTTTCACTGCTCAAAATACACTTTCTAGTAGTTCTACTACAGACAACAATATAACAAATGAAACCCGTCAGTTGACAGAATGCTCTTTTAAAAATTCAGGATCGCTGCAAACCCATGAAATCAAGCTAAGTACGATACTGTAACCAGTGCTGTAGCAAAGTGAATGCTACTGACTGCAGGCCCGTTAACATTGTAGCTTTGTTTTATTTCTATAACCACATTTATTTTTAAACATTATTTACAATTATGAAGGATATAACCATTAGACATTGAAGGTTTTGTTTTATAAGCAATTTCAAGTTATAAGAGAATTTAAATTATTTTTTAAAACGGCAATGAAATAGTTTGAGTAAAGGAAAGTGCGAAGGAAAGTGATCATTTTAAAACGCAGCAAGGCGAGTAATAAACTCCATTGTGATTTAGCAGTTGGTGTAAACAATTTAACAAATAATGCTGAATTGTAAATAAATATATAAAAGTGATTTTACAAAAAAACAAAACAACAAGTACTGCAATACATTTTAGGTACAAATGCAGAACAAAAGAAATTGTTCCTAATTTTTTTTTAAAAGCTATTTTGATAGTGTTACCACTCCACTAAAATCAAAGTGCAACATGTTAAAATCCTCCCGTTCCCAAAGTATTCAGAAACCGGACCTGTTAGGTATGGTTCCAGTGCCTTGGGTATCAAGCTCCTTGCAATCTTCAGGTCCTCCGGTGAGCACTTCCCAGACTCTAAACCGCAGGCCATTCCCATTCGCTTCAACACCTCGATGTCGTCGTGAATTTCAAAAGTGTTATCAAAGTTAAATAAATATTCAAACCTGATGAAGAAGAAAGCAGATTCATTATGAAAGCTCTACACACAAAAAAAGTTTGAAAAGATAGTCCTGAATGCAGGCAGGATTTGTGTTCCTTGTTTTTTATGGTAGTTGGCATACTATTTTACTTCTGTTAGCACAGACTTTTTGTAGACTTAAATAGTGGTCCTGGTGTGCATTTCAGTACGTATGGACAGCCCCCCTCTTGAAAGCTAGAATGCCTACGGAGTTAGGGACCTACTTGTCGTTTGAGATGCTGCAGTCAATGACCGTCTTCTTGCTGGTGTTCACTATTATAAAGGGTAAGTGGATCACTGAGTTGGAAGGTGGGGGTCGACTCGTCTGCTGCTCTTGTTGACGGTTTCTCTGAACAAGATTTTTAAAGGCAATTTGCTGCAAGAAAACAAAAAAAAAAAAGACAGAAATATAGTATTCCCAGGGGTGGACAATTCATTACTATGTGTGGTAGACCGATGGGCTACCAAAAGGTAAACTATGGTAGGTCACCACAAATTTTGGTAGCCCACATTTTTCAGTAGATAAACATTTCCATTTAATGCTACACAACATTAAAAAAATGTAGACAGATACAATTGTAAGGTTCAGAAAAGAAATCCGACATCACTTCTGAGGGCCACCAATAAAACATGCTTTTTTTTTTTACCATATATAACCAGATACTGCCAAAGTTTGCGAACAACCTAGTTTGTTAATATTTCTACCAAACAATAACAAGCTAATAATAGTTTCTTCATATAAGATGTAGGGAATTATGTTTGACAGCATCATTTGCATTATTTTCACAGACTTCATCAGTCCTGGGGACTCACAGTCTGGGTTTTTGATCCAACCAATATCTCATCATTAGTTTTAAAATATTCACTGGGTAACAAATTAAAACAAATCATGTTCTGGGTCCTAAATGGACTGCGGGAATTATGCACTTGTAGTACTGTTTTTTTTTCCTCACCTGTGCCATTTATAGAACCTAGCCCCACCTTTTACCTGTCTTCATTAGCTAAACAATCTGGTACCATTTACTTTTAGATTTTTAAATATTCATAGAAATATCTATAACACACAAATATAAAAAGGATTCGTTAATTTCTCTTTACCCTGTGCACTCACAGTATCCACTATGCATTATCAGTAACTAAACTCTGCAAGTGTTAGCGAATTGTTCAGTTGGAAATAAAAAAAATAAAATAATGCACCTTTATTAACTTTCTACTGTGCTTGAGCTGCAGTGTCCCTGCACCTCGGTAACACTGCGATAGCCACTGAGGGTATGGTGGTCTCACCTGTTTATTAATTTTTTTATATATATATATATATATATATATATATATATATATATAAAAATTTGCATTGTTTTCCCAGACTTCATCAGTCCTGGGGATATTTTATCTCAGCCATAACTTCGATAAAATATAGTAGCCTACTGTATACTTGCAAATCGGCACCACTCTAGTAAAGTAAAGCAAATTCCCTGCTCTGATTGGTTTATCTGTCATGTCACTGATCTTGCAAGCAACTAATGCGCAATTTTAAAAAAAATTAAATTTAATGTCATGAATCTTAATGCATGAACCAATCACGATTGGATTCGCTGGTTACTATAGCTACCGCTTCTAATGAGTAGGCGTGTACTAAACGGGAAGTAAACTGAGCTGGTTTATCAGTCTGTCTATACAAAGTAACTAAAGAACTGCTTAAGAAAAAAAAAAAACCTTTAGATGCCGCCGATAGTCCCGCGGGCTTTGGAACATTAAAGTTCGGTAGTCCGGACCCAATTTTGGTAGTCCCGGGCGCCCAGACTACCGATTTGTCCACCCCTGATTCCACTTGAGTATGGCACACCGTCCAAAAGACCATTTGCAAGCAACAACGTTGCAATCATGCAACCTCTCCCAGGCCATACTGGAATAAGCAAGTGAATAGGGAAACCCATTAAACCGTTGAATTGTAGCATCAGAAATAAATGAAAATGAGGTCTATAGCTTTATGCGCACTGTCATATTTACATTACGCAATGTGTCACTCCAGTTCATTAGAGGCTCAGCTCCACGGGTTATGGACTGCAGCTGCTGGCAGTGTGCTTATCAAGTGGTCTGTGCCTCTTACGAGAGCTGCCAACAACACAGTAAACAATCCATCAAGCTGCTTGTTCAGCTCTTCAATCATGAATGTAAAGCTTCTTAATTTTGCTTACTTCAAAAATGATTTTTATTTTTTATAAACCAAGTAAGGATTTTCTACAAGACTACCTGAAAGCTTGGAAAAAAAGTTGTGCATTTTCATGGCCATGGAGGGTGGAAATTATTGCAAAGCCACTACTGTTTTAGTGCACTTTGCCAGGCAAAAGTTTACAAATGTCAGCCAGTGCTTTTAGGTTGGGGTGTTTTTATCCACGAGGATAAAGTAAATGGTAAGGTTGGAAAAGCATATCATGTCAGTGACCATGATTGGTCAGACGCCAGACTTATCCAGGGGCTACTTCCCTGGCCGGGCACTTGTCTCCAGGTTTCATTGGCTTTATAACACCCGTTATTTAGGTTCAGGCGAAAGAGAGGATTGGCTTGACAGTAGGAACAGAGGTGGCCTGTTTGTCTTCAGACTTCTAGTTTGCTAAGGCCACATTCTAATAGGGCATATCAAACAAGGTAGAATTTTTTTTAATTTTAATTTTAAATGGGTAAAAAAAAACAAAAAAAAAAACACACCAGATCAAAAAGAAAAAAAAAAAACACACACACACCACTCAGCCATCACGTCACTTGAAGATAGGGTTGAAAATCAAGGGTGCTTTGTACAAACCAGGGAACAACCAGCCATTCCATGACCATTGCAAATAATTGAACAGATTAGTGCTTAGATTACGTGTTCTTATACACACGCACCAATGCAGTCGTTACAAGAGTCCTAGTACAAGACAAGAAACATGTTGATTGTTATTTTTACCTGTAGAATGAGTTCCTGTAGCTGGGATTGCTTTTGCTTTATTCTCTCAAGTTTTCTTTGCCTCTCCACCTTAAAAGACAATGAAACCTTTACTAACAGCACAAACCTTTCCTTATGACAGCCAACTAACTACTCTTGCGAGAATGTTACCACCACTATCTAGAACGCTACATAACCAGCAAAGTAATGTACGTACTTACATTGAGTATCTGAATGTCAGGTTTGGTCACCTACATCGTCTGTTTTATTCATACCTCTAAATTCTGACATTCCTGAGCCGAGTTGGTAGGGAGTCCTATCCATTTGATTTCCTTCTTCTCCTTAGAGATAATGTTCATTGCCATAAGCACATTTAAGGCATCGTAGACTCGGCGTCTGATATTTTTCTGATCGTAAACATGCTGCAAGAGAAACAAACTGGTTAGAATCCTATACAGCATCAGTCAACTTAATTTATGAAAACATTACATATCTATATATCTTACAGTAGCAACTTGGTATGAAAACTATTGTGAATGATGTTTAAACATATTGCTGCCTTTATTGTATTTTTTTTTCTTTTTAAAATCATACATGGGTCAAGTCAACTGGGCAATATATTTCTCCACATTCAACCAGGAGAAAAAAATTAATAAACCTCTAAAGATCACAGTTGTATCCAGATCACACTCCCCACTGCAAAATTCAGAATAAAATCTCCCCTTGCAAACATTCCCAAGTGAAAGCTTAAAAATAATAAATAAATAAATAAATAAATAAATAAAATACAATTTGCTAGTTTATTTACCTATTCTATGATGGGTGAATAAATAACACCAAATACACCAGGAATACATTGAAAACAAAAGTGCTGGGATAAGGGCAACAGCAAGTACAGCATGGCAATGTGTTTCTTGTAAACACTGAAGGGGGTTCTGTGACACTTCAGATAAACTGATGTCACACCCATCTAAGGTTGCTTTGTAAGCTCTATAACTATACCCATAGGATGAAACTTAAAACAGAAGTTCCTCACTTCAACCTTTAAGTAATGTGCACTACTTTAACAAGCTATAGACCAGCAGTGCCTGCAGCGAAGGGCAAAACTTACACGTTTCTTCACAAGATGAAGCCTTCATTGCTCAACAGTACTTACTGAATCATTGGGTGAAATGTGGTTATCTGGGGTACTGAACTCTGCCACCAGTTCATCGGCGACCTCGTTATAAGAGGTCGTTCCTTTCCTTTGAACCTTCTCGCACACCTTCATGGAGAAATGCCTCAGCCCTTTGCCATTCTTCTCCCCTTTCTTATTCCGCTTACTAAAAGAGGACAACATTTGGGATTATAAGCCTTTATTTTCAGCTTCAATTCAAACACTACCCACTCAAATACATAGGTAGGATTCTTACTACATTACTCAAATGTAAAAAATATCACAGTATCTAGATTTATTTACTTACATACAGCTATGGTCAAAAGTTTTGCATTACCCTATATAATTAACTAATTTTGCTTCATAGTCAAATAAACCCTTGAAGATCAAATGAAGAACAGTATGCCTTGGATGTTAAAGCAAGCCCAAGTTTTCCACACAGCGGTAGGATATTCAATATGTTAACGTAAGATTATTAAAAAGCAAAATTAGTTATTCTTACATAAACATATTAAATATCATACCGCTTTGTAGTTTTCCACAAGTGACGAAAAACTGAATTGAAAATTGTGACATTTCGAAATCTAACATTAAATACTATACTACTATTATGGCTTTCGGTAGACATTTGCAATATCATTTTAGAGTTTTTGATTAAATTGTTAGAATCTAAAATTATGTTCATGCATTTTTTAAAAAAAAAAAGCCTCAATTCTAAAATTCTAGGTGATG
Organism: Acipenser oxyrinchus oxyrinchus; assembly: GCA_030684275.1. Classification (NCBI taxonomy): domain Eukaryota; kingdom Metazoa; phylum Chordata; class Actinopteri; order Acipenseriformes; family Acipenseridae; genus Acipenser; species Acipenser oxyrinchus. The sequence continues at coordinate 27,567,837 of CM060255.1, read as the reverse complement.
CAAACATTTTGGCCATGTATGTATGCATGCATGTATGTATGTAAATGCACCTTCTACCACGATGTATCATTGCCTTTATAACCACTTCAGTCGGGCTGTTCAACCTTGTGACTTTTGGAAAGAACACATAGGTTTCAGAAGTCTTATCTGAAGATAATGATTGATTTACAAAGTGGAAAACTTGGGCTTGCTTTACAAATCCATGGCAAACTGTCCTTTACTTGATCTTCAAGGGTTTAATGTACACTTGATTCATACAAGCTGCAACTAGGGGCCTGCTGAATGCAAGCAGCATTTGACAATAAATAGGATAATGTGGGCTTTAGTCAGTGCTCCAAGTAGGCCATTTATTTTTGGAGCCTGCAGGCTCCTATTTATTTTACTACATGGTCACCTAAAAAATGAAATGTTTGCCTTATTGCACTGCACTTAAATAACACACTTATTGTTCAAAGGTGTGCGATTATCTCATGTTAAATCATCTACCTTGGATTTGTCTTAATGCGTTTATAAAACGACTTGAAGCAAAAATAATTGAAATACTGTGTAAATGCACAGCAATACCCTTGAGAAAGTAGTTATTTAAAAAGGAAAAAAACCCTGCATGTTTACTTTTCATTGTTGGCGCTGCAGTAGAAAACCTCTGCTAGTGAATGGAAGTTTTCCAATTTACTTTCAATCCTTCTTATGCATCATCCACATTATACAGGACCAATACAAAAATATCAGTGTTAAATTGTTGACATTGTTGTATTAAAACTGGAAGCAGAGCCATTGCAGAGTCGGACGAAACTTGCTGTAGCTTGTGTATGGTACTATCTGTCAAGTAAATATACAAGCAACTTTGTCCCATTGGAGCAGGTGTAGAAAGATCGATTTGTAGTACTATTGCAAAGCAATTCAGTCTGCTAATCTATCAGGGAAGGATTAATCATTTTGAGCCAATTACCATTCCCCTCATATTTTCTGCTGAATACAAGCTTATGTAGAAATGTTTGTATTTTGTGCAATACACGAATTTCCAGTTGAGAATAGGCACACCTAGCCCCTGCACTGTTGTGACCGATAGCAGATGTTAATTTCCATAATTATTTTACTTTATTATTATTGTTTATTTAGCAGACGTCTTTATCCAAGGCGACTTAGAGAGACTAGGGTGTGTGAACTATGCATCAGCTGCAGAGTCACTTACAACTACGTCTCACCCGAAAGACGGAGCACAAGGAGGTTAAGTGACTTGCTCAGGGTCACACAATGAGTCAGTGGCAGAGGTGGGATTTGAACCGGGGACCTCCTGGTTACAAGCCCTTTTCTTTAACCACTGGACCACACAGCCTCTTAGCTGAAGCGTTCCTTAAGACTTAGTCGACCAGACAATATGAATCAATAAATAAATATTTACTACTTGTCATGACGCATGTGCATCAATGTATGAAATTAATAGAATAAGTATTAGAAAAGCAATAGACAAGTATGCTAATACAACTAAAATAATAAAGTAACAAACTAATGTTAATAAAATAACTGTCAAACTGAATTGAAAGCACCCCTACACACGTTAATTCAATAGCAGCTCTAGATTATAAACTCAGAATGGAAAACACAAAATTGCTAAATGACTTGTGTCTGATTCAGTTTCTCAGGAGCTAAATTTCCAACTTTTTGAGGTGCACTCTTAGAAATCAAATACAAAACGAGTCAATGATATGACAGTGGTTCTGGAAAGATTTAATAAACCAATCTGTGTGCCTCAAAACACTCCCGCAATGACAAGTCACATTTGAAAAGACTGAATAAGCAATTTGAATAGTTTGATAATGAGTTATCAGGTTACAAAACAGTACTGTATCCGTTGTGAACAAACCGCTAGCAGCACCAAAAAGGTGTTCTTTTAAGTGAAGTTCCTGTTCCGGAGCATTTTCAATGGAAAAATCAGTTTCACCACAAGGGTGTTCTCTTAGACGAGGTGTTCTCTTGTTCCTATACACAGACTATATTTGTAAACATTTCAGAAAAAAACAGAAAAGACGGTACGTGGGGCTAAAATATTATAAATACATAGGGCACCAGTAGTGATATAGTAGCAGCATTGTTTTAAATTGAGTTTCATTTTAGAATTTTAGTGCAGATTCGGAAGTGATGGTAAGTTTATGGAGCACGCAGATGCCAGCGAGTCAGACAAAACTACCCCTACAGAGAATGTCACAAGCCAATCAGAGTGGTCCCTCAAACCACACAGAACATAAATAAAAAAAAAATCTTTATAAAATGAATAAAAAGTCAACCGGGCATGTGCTACAGCCCCCTTGCATGACCGCAGGTCCACATTCACCACATGTTACACGAACGCTCCAAATTATATTGTGAATAACAAAATTGTAGATGTTAAATATCTATAACAAACTTTCCAGCACAAAGGTGGTCGCCTGTAGTCATCTAAAATTAATAAATATTCAGTTGCCCAACGAGAACACAGGTTGCCACGGCGACCAAAACGGTCACAGCTTGTACTGCCCTATGAAATGAAATGGCATTTTTATGATTATAACTTTAGGAAGCAAATACACCTATACAACCTTCAGACTCTCAAAGGCCAATGGTTGTCAAAGCATTTCAAGCCACAGTTATAGTAACTTTGGAGCTGAATATTTGTTTGTACCATATAATCAGATATTTTTAATGTGACTATGCATTTTTTAGTTTATTTTAATTTTGCTGATTTTATTTCTTCTTTTATCCCTAGGCCGTTTCGAATGGGAAGTGACAATAATCCTCAATCACAAGCCGAACCTAGGACCACTTCACTTACCCTGTGGACCAGGGGGAAGAGTCTGCCACCTGGCTCTGTGTGATGAATTGTGTACTTGGTGTGTGAGGACTGCCAAGCAAGACTGCATTCGTCCCTGCGGATCTCTGCGGGGTGCTGATGACCTGTAAAACACCAATGGTTAACTGTGAAACAGTTAATATTTGTGGCATAATAATTTAAGCCTCAAGCCTTATTCAAAATCCCTTTAAAATGGCTAGAGATAGGACAGTTCATTTTGAAAATCAGCAGGGCCTCAGGCAGCAATGACTAAATGCTTGCAGGCTAGGTACGCTTTTTTTTTCTGGCCTATTGATTTGTGTAAATATTGAGGTCATGTGACAAGGGGTCTTTCCTCAAAGTTCTTAAGCCTCTAGCTGTAGACTCACATGCCAGCAATACCATTTTTCTTTTCACATGTTCAAGTGGTTATATTTTATTAAATATGTAATACAAGTTGCCTACATTTTCCCCTCCACTGCCACAATCACCCTCATTTCACTGGAAGAGTTGCAACCTTTACTTAATCCGGTTCAACATTTAACAGTAAACGGATTTGAAACCTGTTAAATACCATTTGCAATACCCAAAACTTTAAAAATGAGCTCCTTAAAATGACTTTACATTTCAAAACCACAGCGCTAAGCTCAGGTGTGTAGTGTGCCGTTCTTTCACTCCTGCACAATAAACTACATTAATTGGATGATGGTACTGCTTACCCTGACCCTATTTGCTGACAGGAGGATTTCTTTTATCAGCATTAAGCACCAGGTGACCTCAGCCAATGTAAGTGGAAGGCATTAACAATCTTTATAGAGATGTTAGAAGTCCTTGGATTAATCCAGAGGCAGTCAGAGTGCAACTCTAAAAGGCTAGTATACCTCCTCCAGCTTGCTAAATTACTAGTCAAAGACAAGGAGGAACCTCAAGGTTCTGTAAAATGACTACAGGCTGTGACTGAGTGTCCATCTTATTCACAAAGCCTTTCAGTTCTCAACAGTAATACCGGTTACATTTGTAAAACTTAGTTTCTTTTGAGTATATATTTGATTACCAGATGTGCGACTGGTTTGCCACATTTGGTATTTGTACTCGTCTTCTCCTTAATATTCCATATTCTAGAATGCCACACCTCGCTGCATTTCATAAAACAGAACATTCTGGGTATAAATCTACAGGCACCTTACAACTGCAGTGCAGGTCACATTGGTTGTTTATCCACCTGATACTACAGCAAGCATACAAGCACAAAACACTCATCTCTGTCATTTTAACACAGGCTGTTGAGGCTAGACAGAGACTTCTAGGCAATTCCACTGAATGATTTGTTTTACAACCACTGCACAGCTGTATTTGGTTAAAATTTACAGTACTGTGCAAAAGTTTTAGGCAGGTGTGAAAAAATGCTGTAAAGTAAGAATGCTTTCAAAAATAGACATGTTAATAGATTATATTTATCAATTAACTAAATGCAAAGTGAGTGAACAGAAGAAAAATCTAAATCAAATCCATATTTGGTGAGACCACCCTTTGCCTTCAAAACAGCATCAATTCTTCTAGGTACACTTGCACAAAGTCAGGGATTTTGTAGGCATATAGTCAGGTGTATGATTAAACAATTATACCAAACAGGTGCTAATGATCATCAATTCAATATGTAGGTTGAAACACAATCATTAACTGAAACAGAAACAGCTGTGTAGGAGGAATAAAACTGGGTGAGGAACAGCCAAACTCAGCTAACAAGGTGAGGTTGCTGAAGACAGTTTACTGTCAAAAGTCATACACCATGGCAAGACTGAGCACAGCAACAAGACACAAGGTAGTTATACTGCATCAGCAAGGTCTCTGCCAGGCAGAAATTTCAAGGCAGACAGGGGTTTCCAGATGTGCTGTCCTAGCTCTTTGAAGAAGCACAAAGAAACGGGCAACGTTGAGGACCGTGAGACGCAGTGGTCGGCCAAGGAAACTTACTGCAGCAGATGAAAGACACATCATGCTTACTTCCCTTCGCAATCGGAAGATGTCCAGCAGTGCCATCAGCTCAGAACTGGCAGAAAACAGTGGGACCCTGGTACACCCATCTACTGTCTGGTCAGAAGTGGCCTTCATGGAAGACTTGCGCCAAAAGCCATACCTCCGGCGTGGAAACAAGGCCAAGCGACTCAACTATGCACGAAACACAGGAACTGGGGTGCAGAAAAATGGCAGCAGGTGCTCTGGACTGATGAGTCAAAATTTGAAATATTTGGCTGTAGCAGAAGGCAGTTTGTTCAGCGAAGGGCTGGAGAGCGGTACACCTAATGAGTGACTGCAGACAACAGTGAAGCATGGTGGAGGTTCCTTGCAAGTTTGGGGCTGCATTTCTGCAAATGGAGTTGGGGATTTGGTCAGAATTAATGGTCTCCTCAATGCTGAGAAGTACAGGCAGATACTTATCCATCATGCAATACCATCAGGGAGGCATGTGATTGGCCCCAAATTTATTCTGCAGCATGACAACGACCCCAAACATACAGCGAAAGTCATTAAGAACTATCTTCAGCGTAAAGAAGAACAAGGAGTCCTGGAAGTGATGGTATGGCCCCCACAGAGCCCTGATCTCAACATCGAGTCTGTCTGGGATTACATGAAGAGAAAGAAGCAACTGAGGCTGCCTAAATCCACAGAAGAACTGTGGTTAGTTCTCCAAGATGGTTTGGGTCAACCTACCTGCCGAGTTCCTTCAAAAACTGTGTGCAAGTGTACCTAGAAGAATTGATGCTTGATGCTGTTTTGAAGGCAAAGGGTGGTTACACCAAATATGGATTTGATTTAGATTTTTCTTCTGTTCACTCACTTTGCATTTAGTTAATTGATAAATATAATCTATTAACATGTCTATTTTTGAAAGCATTCTTACTTTACAGCATTTTTTCACACCTGCCTAAAACTTTTGCACAGTACTGTAAGTAAAAAGGACAAGCTCATCCAAATTCCCTCCTTTAATCTTTATTTCAGATTAGCCATTTTCAGCCATCCTCTTCCCATTGTTGGATACCTAAACTTCATGGGTCACAAAACACCCGCTTTTTAAGAATAGGTATCCTTACCATGTGTGGCGTAATGTTAACATTGGAGGGTCCAAGTGTTTTTGGCAGGAGCTGTTTTCCCATTGTTAGAGATGTCGGATGAACAGCCACTAATGATAACACACCTGGAGGAATAAATAAAGAAATATATTACAGTATACAGTAGCTTTGCCCTGTGTCTATACAAGACAACTGAAAGAATGTGTTTGTGGGGAAACAATGCAAATGACATCTGGAAGGAAGGTCCATTTAGACAAATTGTTTAAAACGCTTCCAACACACCACATCCTTGCAATAAAACCACAACTCAAATATGAGCTTGAATTATCCACTTATCTAAATATTGGGTTAAGCCCAATAACCAGTTCTGAATGGTTTGTCTTTCTGCATTTGCAGCATCAAGACCAAATCCTTTAACTCCAGTTAAAAACATGCTGACCCTACTAGCTTCTTCGGCAGGTTTCAGTGCAACAGTGCGTATCCAGCTATCCGGCTTATGCATTTTCTGCCATCCGTCCAAGCAGTTTCCATTTTATACAGAGCGACGAACCAAGCATTTTAAAAGACAGAGACGGATACATGCGGCTATTTCCAAGACCAGAGGAACAACAGGAAAAAGCCAACCAACCAGGGAAAAGTAAATCAGAATGAAGTTAAATTTAACACGGCATATTAGAAATAAACTCTGTTTTGTATAAATAATGGTCAGGGCAAAGTAATGCCCTTATTGAGGTTTATTGTCTAAGCCAATTTGAACAAACACAGCTAAATAGAGAGGCAATTAGTTTTATGTTGCTTTAGCCAGAGGTTGCTCCCCCTGGAAACAAACAAAAAGTAATTGTAAATTAAAATTAATAGCTAAATATGCATTTGCCAATAAATAAATAAATAAATAAAATAAATAAATAAATAAATAAAAGAGCAAAAAGACAAACAGCTAAAAATGGATTCAATCCCAACTTGTAATATAAAATAGGGATGGCTGCTGTACTGATGTGTAGCTACATTTGGATGAACCTCAAGAATTTATTAGATGCAAGTGGCCACTGTTCACAAAAAAATTTAAAAAATGCCCTGCTCTTTCACATACTCTAATCTACATTTGATTAAGTCACAGGTCAGAGGGTTTGGTTAATATGTCCATCACCAATATGACCAGGCAGTACTTTATCAGCTACAAAGAAAGAAAATGTTAGATCTGCTATCGTACCTTTAAATCAACTTGTTTTTTTGTGGTACCCAGCACACACCTATTGCACATGCTTCTACGCAAAGAAACACTGCCACCTAGTGTTGTCATCAGAATCAGGTAACAATTTGTTAATTACTTGCCACCAGTTTCATTTTATTTGTGTATTTTGAATTTTTACACCATGCAAAATTGAAACAGGCTTCACAAGGTAGAACAAACCATATTAATAAATAGCAAGGTTTGCTCCTCAACGCTTATATTTCAGGGGCTCAAAACACCAATAAAAATCACTCACCCTTTGGAGTAACATTTCATTTGAGCCGACAAGTCTATTAAAACATCATTAAACCAGTTAATTGTCTAAGGGGTTGCAGGGGCTTTGCTATTTCATGTAATCAGTTTCAATTTATTATTTGTTTCTGTGGCTGGGCCAGGGATTTCTAACAGCAGAAAATCAAACCGTTGTCAGTTATACCTGGCTCTTTCCTATAATTGACTTCAGATACTAGTACCTCCACCCTACTCGATCACGACCTGTAGACAGCTCAGGTGGTCAGAAAACAACTCAAACTGTGCAAACATCATGACTGCAAGAAACAGTATTTGGGTAAGACCACCAACGACCAGTGGACTTGTTTCAGAAATCACACATCTGCCATAATTACCAAAAAGCTGGACCAGCCCTGTTGCAAAGCACTTCAAACTCTCAAAACTATCGCCTTCTATCAGCAAGGCAGGTACAATCCTAACATGATAGATAAAAGGGAAACTTCTGGATTCACAGACTAAAGACTATTTCCCCATGGACTGAACCTGGAAGACAATGCATCCTTTCAGGATAGGAACGCCACCTCAGAATTGTCAGTGTTCTTAGAATTTTCATCTGTAAGGCAGCACAACATCAGTCTACCTAGCTATTTCTTCCATGCTATCTGAAGGCGGAAGCTGAAACACTGTAGCCAATTATTAAAATATTCAGTTTTCAGTTTATCAATTACTTTTCTTCTTGAGTATTTCTAGTTATTGATGAGTATCCTGTTGGATCCTGATTGTCCATGAATATAGAGCCGTTTGCTGTTTTTGAATTCTCTCACGTTCTCTCATTTTCAGAGTATATATCCTCAGAAGGTAAGAATACAAATCACTGGCCACACACTCATTAACTTGCTGTAATGATAGGCAGGACAGGCTGATATCCTCCACATGCTTCAAGGTGTCTTGCAGGACCATGACCCTAGTCCTCAAGTAGTCGCAAAAAATTATATTGCGATCGAGTTCATCCCATGCACGCTCAAATGGACTAACAAACAGAGGTTGTGCTGACCAAGATCACCGAAGATACTATAAATACCACTTCTAATGATGGGTCAAAAGGTAAAAAAAATTGGCACAGATGTAACATGCACGTGTTAAATAAAAAAGTGAGCAATGTTTTAAATGCTCACTAACAATGCAAGTACTCCCTGATACAAGTTAACTGCTACCGGATCTTCCAATGATGGCAGAGAGACCCCAGGATATACAGGTCACTAGGTTCCTCATGCATGCTAAATAACTTAAAGTTTGGGACTTGAACTAATAGCTAAACCTCAAGATAAAGGCTGATCTGGGTTAAGCGGAATTCTCATATGAAGCAAGATACTCTACCCTGGGCTGAGTCAACAATGAAAATATCATGGTTTCCACGGAAACACTGGCAATCCATTTGGAAAAACTTCCATAAAAACAAGCATGTCTGTACACATAATGCATTATTTTTTTGATGGCTCTAAATTTGAAATTAATACGACCTATATCCACTATGCAGACGCCTTCCTTTACCCCCAGACTTCAATTCTCTTGTTATTTTGTGATGAAGTCTGTCCAGACAGGAGCGTCATCACAATTGAAAATGCATCCCTAGCAGGGAATCATAATGGTTTCCTACAAGCATGGATGTCTATGCAATAGTCAAGGTTCTTACATATTAAAGTTACTTATTTAATCCACAGGACTGCATTAAATAACACTTAACGCTTTGAGGAAGACCAGTAACTTTAAGGAAAACAACTTCCTGCCAAAGTTTCAGGCACAACTAAATACTGGTCGGGACCGAAATGTAGCAGTGTTGTAGGACGGCAAATTACCTGTACCACAAAATAATAAACCCATTTCCCAACCTGTGCAGATTTTTTAAATTTATATATATATATATATATATATATATATATATATATATATATATATATATATATATATATATATATATATATAAATGAACAAATGTGAAATGACTCTGACGTCACAGTGCATTGATCTGAGTTTCTCAATTTTTGTTTTACCTTCTTGCTAGATTGATCATCTACTGTATGCCTGAATACTGGGAGAGTGCTGCATTACATTTTTGGGGGTATTTATAATGTTCAGCAATTTTGATACAGCTTGTAATACTGCTATTAAAACCTTAACAAATGGTATGTAGTTTGAGTGATGTTCTTCTCAAGTGGCATGAAGAATGTGAGATGCAATCTTCGCTGTTTGAGTTGAATAGATATATTTGAGTGGTTAATAACACACACATCCACACATTGCAGGAACTCGCAATGCACTTATATTTTCAGTGTTCCATCACTGGCCTCCCCTGAATTAGCACAAATATAGCCTCACTAAAGTATTGAATGGCAATCATAGTCTATAGGCAGATAAGCCAATCTGTTAAACGTAAAATATACAAAGCCAACAACTTACCTTTACCAGGACTAAGATTTTGGTCTATAAAAAGCTTGAGCTCTCCATTTGCTTCAATTAAGCCTGCCTATAACAAAAAGAGAAGAAAAAAAAGGCAATTTGATAAACAGCAACAACTTTTCTAGATTGCTCCTCCTCTTGGATTCAGAAAGTTATCGTCATGTATTAGTACTGATCGGACTACAACAGGTCACACTTTTCCTATTCAGCAACATGTTTAAATAATGAAATACCAAAATAGTAAAATCATTCAAAATCATGGATTCACATGTGTTGGGCTACCATAGGTGGAGCAAATAACTGAAAATGTTATTCTGACATAATGCACGTCTTGCTCGGGCAGTCACAGCCATGTGGCAGGCTAAGTGTACTGCTTTCTCACTCTTCCAAGACAAAAAGAAGGGTTTGCCTCGCTATGATTTACTGAGTTTGAAATGTCGGAATCGGGGCTTTATTACCGTCAGTAGTTCCAGGTGAAAAACAGTGTAAAAAATAAATAAAATATGGTTTTTAACCAAACACAGCAGGGGCTGGACAATCCAACTAATATTATAGGAGGCTGTGTGGTCCAGTGGTTAAAGAAAAGGGCTTGTAACTAGGAGGTGGCCGGTTCAAATCCCACCTCAGCCACTCACTCATTGTGTGACCCTGAGCAAGTCACTTAACCTCCTTGTGCTCCGTCTTTCGGGTGAGACGTAATTGTAAGTGACTCTGCAGCTGATGCATAGCTCACACACCCTAGTCTCTGTAAGTCGCCTTGGATAAAGGCGTCTGCTAAATAAACAAATAATAATAATAATAATAATAATAATAATAATAATAATAATAATAATAATAATAATAATAATCTCATTAGTACAAGCTTGCGTAACTAGAGCTGCAGTTGGTCAGGGAGGCATTTATATTAACATACACTAATAGCACGGTCTACTGGCACAATTTTGCTTGAATATCTCTGCAAACCTATTCAGAATTTTGGAAATCTGCAATTATGTTTCATGTGGGACTAAGTTTGGCATTGATTAAATGGGAATCAGTTATAGTGCACTATGTGTAAGTAAAAGGGTAGGATCTGGCATTTAAAGTCCACATCTTACATAGAAAAAAATTTTTTGGCTTTGGGGTTGTACTTGGTTTACTTTCACAATGAGCAAGAAATTAAATCTCCATGATCAATTTTAGATCACCGAGAGATGTAAAACTATCAATAATTCCGGAAAATACCGACAACGCACCGATGATGCACGAAGTTGGCATGACGTCAGAAGGGGAACACACACCAGGAACAGAGGAGAGCTATACAAGGCTTCAGACTGTTAAAGCGATCATTACGAATTTCTCCGACGTTTTGAGTTGTCTGTATTACTGTAAGGCCAGCAGGAGTGTGGTGTGTAATTAAATAAATTGTGGGGAGGATGTATAAGTGGTTTGAGGCCCGATTCTGAACTGTTTTGAACCTCCAGCAAGAGAAAATAACCACTCTGGCAAGAGGAATGCGTGCACCCCTTTGTCTGCGGGTCGGCAATTCTGAATGTTCTTGTATACAGTTAACCCCAGCTAGCAGTTCATTTGATTAAAAAATATATATATATATATATATATATATATATATATATATATATATATATATATATATATATATATATATATATATATATATATATATATATATATTCCCATCCACTTAAATAAAGCAATGTTTATATTACAGGGCCGAGATGACTTTCATGGTCATGTACAGCTCTTCAACTTCATTCATGAATTACACACTTATGCTTTCCCCGATTTAGTGAAATTAAATAGGCCTAACCTCCTTGTGAACTGCACGTAGTTATTATTATTATTTCTTGGCAGACGCCATTACCCAGTAATATGCATATGAACATTACCTTAAAAAGATAAAATTGAAAAATCGAAAGCTTACCTAAAAAAGCTGCATGAGTGGATTCACTCCTTTGATTTCTGCATCAGAAGTCTTGAGCACGCAATGTGTTTGTACTGGTTTATTGTACCCTGACGTTATTGTTTTCATTAAGTCAGCAATATGAAGGCCGTGCTCATGTTTATTTTCTTTGGGTACTTTTGGGCCACAGAGTTTCTTTGATAATTATTATGACAACTAGAGCTGCAAGCAACTTTATGACTTCCTTTTTTATCGTGAAATGTACGCGTATCAATTGGTCACCATCCATGTGACCAATCATCTTCATTCAATTGTGGGCATTACTTTCCATAGGGTACTTCTATACAGCAAAGTTTCACAGGTTTTTGTGCAATGGTCAGAGGTTGCACTAGCTTTTCTGTTCATGCTTTCCTGAAACACATATGCCCAAAATTTTGCGTCCCATCCATTACATACTAAACGATCAGCTGCTGACCCAAAGGCTAATAAACTTCAGGGATGTGCATTTTGGTACATTTTTATTAATGTTTAAACGCTATGCTATATCATAGTTTAAACAATCTCTGTCTGTGTATAGATATGCATATGAATACTGACACTTCTTTATGCTTAGGGTGCGTTGTTAAACTCAAATCTCAGAGTTTATATCGGTTATATTCGGTCTAAGAAAAAGCCATTAAAAAGGCACAACTGCATAATGATCATAGTTAATAATAGTACTATCAGTATTAAACCATTTTAGGTCGTTCGAAAACTAAAGAGAAAATTCACACTCTGAAGCACTCCAAAGAGATTTCTCGTACGCTTTCAGGGTGTCAGATAGAGTTTACGAACACACCCTAAATATATACTAACAGTAGACCGTTCCCATGACAAATAAGCAGTGTTTGCTGCCTTCATTTTAAAAAAAAATTATTTAAACCTTTATTTAACCAGGTAGATCAATTGAGAACAAATTCTCATTTGCAATGACGACCTGGCCAAGAGGCAAACAATGTTACAGCATGACAAAGTGCACAAAACATGAAAGAAAACAGACAAATAATTAAATAAATGCATACATCACAGATAAAAATCAAATCTGGCAGGTACAGGAGTCAGTCAACAGTGACTCAAGCTGGCCATTAAAAACACCCTCCGAAACAAAGCCAGGCAGTTTTAGTTTCATCTTCATGTGTTTTCATCTTTTTCTGAATTCCAATAACAGCAGCGTCATGTCTGTCTTAAGCAAAGATTCTTAAAAATCTGTACATCTGCATGCATGCATTTTTTTGCCCAGCAGCTTTCACACACACACACTACATCTTGCCGTCTCAAACAATCTATGGATACTTCATCTCCCATTCATAATTAGAAGAATGGATTTTTCGTTTGCGTTTTTCTGCATTACTTCTGCTTGCAACTGCTTCCTGTCTTTGGTCACTGTAGAAGAGTCTCCGGCTAAGAGAACCCCCCTTGGAAAGTAAGCGAAGTGTTCTCCAAGACAGAGTTGACCACCAGACATAATATGAAATCAGTAAATAAATATGTATTACTTGTTGTGATGCACGTGCGTCAACATATGACATGAACTGAATAAGTATGTGTATGGTAAGAAACTATAATAAAGTATGCACGTACGTCAAATGAAAACCCACTTACAGTACCATGCCATACCTGCATACGTCAAGTTTCCCATTCTATTCTATGATCGGTTTCTCAGTCTAGCGTTTCAGGTTTCATTCTCTAAAGCAGTGCTAGTACTGTGGAATGTGCAATGAAAGTTGGGGGAGGGTCAGGTGACATTTGTATCCAATTGCATGTCATGTAGCGATTCCAGTCTAGCTGTGGGCGTTTAGAAGGCTGAGATATATTGCAGGAAGCCATTCAACTTTTACTAGTATATATAATGTGTACACACACACAGTGTTTTAAATAATTCTGATTTATTATTAGTTTTACTTGTTTAGTTATAGTTTATGTAGTTTTTAGCGAAAGCTAAACATGGCAACGTACGTGGTCTTTCTATAATGAGCAAAGGGAGTGAAGTTGGTTCGGAGGATTTCGATACCAACGACAGTGATGCTAACTTATCACTCAGCGATGATGATGAAGAGGATGTGGAGCCAAGAACAGTATAAACTGTACAAACAGAAGAGCATGCAGCTACTTTACAGGTAAGCCAGCTGCAAACGGGAAGCTGTTTGGTTTGAAATGGCAGTAAGAAATACTATCAAAACACAGCACTGGGTACAGGCAAGGCAGCAGGCAGATCCATCACAATGCCTGCGCAAAGTAGCTGTATACACGCATTTGTGACTATCCCACCAACACAAGCGAAGCAGACACCGTAAAAAAGGTACAGCGTCTGCTATGAAAATGAAAACAAAAAGAAAAAAGACACAAGAAACATTTGCAGTGGTTACGAAGGCAACCACTGTTTACTGATTATTATTGTTATTAGCAACGTTTTTGTTTTCATTGTTAAAAAAAGTTTTTATCTCTATATTGAATATGGGTATGTAGTACACAGGAGCATAAAGGGTTAATGAAAAATACAGTTTAAGTCATTTATTTGTGTTTTATTCATATGTTAACATTTTATAGCAATTACAGGTTTGAAAACATTATTTTCAAAATCTGGTACCTGGGAAGGGGTTGCATTTTTACATCTGGAGTTGAAGTGGTTAATAAACTGTCAAACTAAACTGACACCACCACTACACACATTAAAAAAATGCAGCAGCAATATACAAGACATGCACATTATTTAACAGAATGGTGAAGCAACTCGCCAGAATGGGAACCATCCAATTGCACGGCGGCTTGTGTCTGATTTCAGGTTTTTTTCAAGAGCTCAAACAATTTCCAACTTTTTGTAGCAAGAGAAACAGCGGCTCATTTCACCGTTTTCTTTACATGCCATTTTATAGCAATGTGGTGCACTCGTGGAAATCAAAATACAAATCAAGTCAATGACATGATTTAATATTTAATAAATCATTGCACAACACACTCTCACGATGACAAGTCGCTTTTGAAAAGACCATTTTAATTTAAATTGAATGATAATGAGTTATCAGGTTACAAAACAGTACTGTATCCGTTGTAAACAAATCACTATAGGTGTTCTTTTAAGTGAAGTTCCTGTTCCTTTAGCCGGAGCATTTACAATGGGGAAAAACCACTTTCATCCAAAGTGTGTTTCTTAGGCAAAGTGTTCTCTTAAGATGTGCCACAGAGACCACTGTACATGTACAGTCAAAATCTGCTAACTGCTTAGCAAAAAAACTTCAGAGTAGTTATAAGGTATAAGGTAGCTTTTCATTTGACCTTAAGGAGAGGTCAGAGGTCACATGCAATGACATTTTTTATAGAGCAATACAGTGGCTCTCAAAAGTATTCACCCCCCTTGGACATTTCCACATTTTATTGTGTTACAACATAGAATCAAAATGGATTTAATTACGAGTTTTTGCCACTGATCAATAAAAAAAAGTCCATAATGTCAAAGTGAAAAATAAAATCTACAAATTGTTCTAAATTAATTACAAATATAAAACAGAAAATAATTGATTACATAAGTATTTCACCCCCTTTGCTATGACACACCTAAATAAGCTCTGGTGCAACCAATTGTCTTTAGAAGTCACATAATTAGTTGAATGGAGTGTGCAATGAAGGTGTTTCACATGATTTCAAGTTAAATACACCTGTCTCTGGGAGGTCCCACAGTTGGTTAGTACATTTCCTAACGGAACATTCAAAGCAAATCCGGAATAAGGTTCTTCAAAAGCACCAATCAGGGGTAAGATATAAGAACATTTCCAAGATATTGAATATCCCCTGGAGCACAGTAAAGTCCATTATTAACAAATGGAGAGAATATGGCACAACTGTGAATCTGTCTAGAACAGGCCGTCCTCAAAAAGTATTCGGGCAAGAAGGGCACTAGTCAGGGAGGCCACCAAGAGGCCTATGGCAACTCTAAAGGAGTTACAGTCTTCCACGGCTGAGCTGGGAGACACTGTGCATACAGCAACAATAGCCCAGGTGCTTCACAAAACTGGCCTTTATGGGAGTGGCAAATAGAAAGCCATTGCTGAAAAAAACTTGCATCAAATCTCGGCTAGAGTTTGCCAGAAGGCATGTGGGAGACTCTGACATCAAGTGGAAGAAGATTCTATGGTCTGAGGAGACCAAAATAGAGCTTTTTGGCCTCAACACTAAGCGCTATGTTTGGCGCAAGCCTAACACCGCACATCATCCTGAGAACACCATCCCTACCGTGAAGCATGGTGGTGGCAGCATCACGCTATGGGGATGCTTCTCTGTGTCAGGGCCTGGAAAGCTTGTGAAGATAGAGGGCAAAATGGATGCAGCAAAGTACAGAGAAATCCTGGAGGAAAACCTCCTGAAGTCTGCAAGAGACCTGGGACTTGGGAGAAGATTCATCTTCCAGCAGGACAATGACCCCAAACACACAGCCAAAGCCACACTGGAGTTGCTTAAAAACAAAAAAAAGTCAATGCCCTGGAGTGGCCCAGTCAAAGCCCGGACCTCAATCCAATTGAAAATAGGTCCCCATCCAACTTGACGGAGCTTGAGCAATTTGCAAAGAAGAATGGGCAAAAATTGCAGTGTCCAGATGTGCAAAGCTGGTAGAGACTTATCCAAACAGACTCATGGCTGTAATTGCTGCCAAAGGTGCCTCTTCCAAATATTGACTCAAGGGGGTGAATACTTATGCAATCAATTATTTTCTGTTTTGTATTTGTAATTAATTTAGAACAATTTGTAGATTTTATTTTTCAATTTGACATTATTTTTTCAGCGGCAAAAACTCCTAATTAAATCCATTTTGATTCCATGTTGTAACACAATAAAATGTGGAAAAGTCAAAGGGGGGTGAATACTTTTGAGAGCCACTATATGGGTTACTATGGTGTTCAGTAACCATGACCCTATCTGCATTCTCTAAGGAGTTACTATTCAGTTTTACATTTGACCTTTTGGGGAGGTCAGAGGTCACGGGTAATATTTGATGCAGCACAGATAGGTTCCTATATGTGTGCCATAGTAACCATGACCCTATCTGCATTCTCTAAGGAGATATTATCCAGTTTTACATTTGACCTTTAGGAGAGGTCAAAGGTAAACTTTTTTTATAAAGCACACAAGGGTTACTATGTGTTCCATAGTAACCATGGCCCTATCTGCACTCTACAAGGAGTTATTAGCCATTATTGTAAGTTGATGATGTGATGCAACATGGCCGCTATATTTTATTGTAGCAACCACACTAGGATCATGTGTGCCAATTTTGGTTCAATCGGACTAGTCATTTCAGAGACAAAGGTTTTTGTAAGCCAGTTTTGTATGTTGATGATGTCATCCAACGTGGCCGCCATGTTTTCTTTACCATAGCAACTTCCATTGAACAAGCGTAAAAGCCAACCATACTCAGATCATGTACAGCAATTTGTTTCAATCGAATAAGCACTTTGAGAAGAGGTTTGTTTTTTGATGATTTTACATTTTTACTGTGTCAGCTTCTTATGAACAACAGTTAATGCTGGACTATCCCTAAACATGTACAACTCTACAGTAACTTGTTTTCGATATGCAGACGTTTTAACAACCTCCGCAAAATCTAATATGGCTGCCAAACCATGTGACCTACGACATTTTTCAGTTTCTAAATGGTTCAGTTGTTGTCAGGGGAAAATGAATAAATGGTCACTTGATTGTAAAAGGTCTGCGTGTGTTTGTGAACCACTGTCTTACAAAACAGAAAATATTCTACCAGCCAGAAATCAACAAACAAAAGCTTTAGTCTCCATGTTCCGAAGTGATCACTGCATTGTGCACCGACACACTCATTAACTTTACTTTCACGGATACAGTACTTTTTTGTTTCATGCAATGCATTCCCTTGCGCCTATCTGAGGTGAAACGTATTTTTGACACCGTTTAACTATCGCGAAATAGGCCTGTATGTATGATCGTTTTGTTTGCCATATACATATGTATGCATTATGGTTTATGGTTCCCCTAGTAACATCACAGATGTCAAGATCCAAAATCAGGGCTTTTTGGCTGAAGCACTCAAAACAAGCAGTACGATTGTAAATTTCTTAGTTACAGCACAAAAGTATAAATGATATATATATATTTTTAGAACACTATTATAGTGCAGTTTAATAAAATATAATCAGATTGTAATGTGAAATAGGTGACATACTGACTTTAAATATTAACGCGTTTTCAAATAACACACACTTCTTTTTGACTTGCTGAAACAGCCAGTTTCTTCAAGCCGCTTTCTTCAGTGACAGGAAACCTGAAATATGTCCACACTGGTGATCTAGAATGCACGGAGGGGCTTGCAGTTTCAGGTTCCTGAGTTTCACCTTCACCAAGCTTTGAGGCACTCCCCGCCATTGTTCTCAAACTCCGGAAGCCGCTGTGCTACACATTGCATAATGGGATGCACTCACTTACAGTGTACGTGCAACCATTGGATAATGGAACTAATCCTTTTTTTTTGATTGGCTGAACAGTACATGTGGCGGATTACAAATGAAAACATCCTTTGGCATGTTTTTGCTGTAGCCATGGATTGTGTATCAGATTGTTTTGTAAAAGATCGCGCTGCATCGATATTCGATTAATCATTACACCCCTAATTTTGAGACTGCTTTTCAACACTGGACTACCGAAAAAGACTTGACCACTGTCAAGAACAAGTCATTAACAGAAGATGACCATATTCCAGACGAACTTACTGAATAATTATAGTAAAACCCAATCAAGAACACGATCAGACTCTGCTTTGACTAACTCACCTATATTTGTATTTTGGGAAACCTGTGGTGAGTGTAGTGTATTGGGGAGAGGGTTGTTAGGCACAGTTATAGTCAATAAGTTTACTGTGCACATATAAGATTTTCTTGGCTGATACCGATAAAAGATTGTTATCTACCCATATCAGCCAATACCGATAATAAATAGAATTGATAATGATAATAAATGAATTTGTAACTAAAGACGGCACAGTAATAAATTCCAGCTTCAAAATGCCGCCTAATACACCTGCTACCAATGCAGATAAACAAACAAAGCAAGATAAACACAAATTACAAAACTTAATTCCCACTTAACGTTTAGAAAGCCCAGACCTCCTTGGAAGTTATGGAAATTGTTGTCGTTGCTACTTGTAGTCCTGGTTTTAAAGTGCTTTTCAGCTAAACTGTTTACGGTCAAGGATTTGATCAAGCGAGCTACGGAGGAGGACTTGAGGTGATGCTAAGCTGCCAAAGAGTGAGAGAGATGGAGCAGAGACATTGCAGAGGCAGTTTTGTAACTAACAGCGCATCGATCCTGCATTTGAACAATAATTTGCCTGGTTAATACTACTTTCTTACGAACAATAAACACCCCTATATCTATTACAGTTTTGCCAGCCTGAAACCAACTACAAAGCATTACTTAGGGTGAATGTTAGTCTTAACTATATAGGCTACATGTATTCTAAACTACGAATAACAACCACCACCTTAAACTATCAATGTTATTTAGGATTCAACCGATTTTTTTTTTCTTTTACGCATCAGAATAATATTCTACTCGCAATTCATTGTTGGATGTAATGCAGCATCAAGTCTATTCTGTAAACAACTTGCTATCCTATTGTTGTCTTCAGATATTTAAAAAAAAAAAATCTAAACATTTCTATTTTGTTACGTATTTACTGTATTTTAGTTGTACGTTACACAGCACTGGGAACATTACTGTCTCAGTGTTCTTGTGTCATTAGTAAGTGCGCCTGACCAAACATTAAATTCCGTGCTGGAAGAAACTCAAGTGTGAATATCGGTGTACATTATCGGCTAAAATAACAAAAACTGCCAATAGCCGATTGTGTTTTTTTCCCTTATATTGGTGCCATGCCGACAGGGTATCGATTATCGGTGCACCCCTAGTTTATTGTACTGTGCACGGTTTTCTTTAATATGGCTTAAGTTTTTACTGTGTGACCACAAGATTATATTTTTTATTGGACAAAAGCAATAATCAGAGATGACAGAGAATCAAAGGGTGCAGCTTCAAACCAAATGAGAACTTGTTAACCAGACCACTAACTGGACCCAATAAAATATTTATATTTAAAAACATGGGGTAGACGATCAATTGTGTTTGTTGGCTAGAAAGGTTCTTAACTTGCAGAGATGTGCATTTAAAGCAGACAAAGCCAGAAAAATCTTGTATCGTTGCAACCATATCCCATTCATCCAGTTCCTTGACATTATACCACAAAAGTAGGGGTGTTAATCGTGTTTAAACGTTAGTAAAGTGTCAAACATTTTTAATTTTGCTTAATGGTTTAAACTTTGTCAAAAATGTGCAGGTCAAATATTAAGAACAAGAGGCTGTCTGCAAATAACAGCTACTCCGAAGTAGTCAGTGGATAGTCACCTCCCAATGCCCAGCATGCTTTTGCTCATGTGACTAGCAATGTCATCTTAATAGCACTCTCAATGTTATTTTACTTTTAATTTTAACGTTTAACTTGCATATTTTTAAAAGTTTAAACGTTTAATGAATTAAAACAGACTCTAGCACCCCTTCCTCAAAGCATGTGGTCATGTCATGGGTGTGGCCAGAGGATAAAAATGTGGCAGAGAAACATTTTCATTTTTAACTGACCAGCACCTGTACCAGAACTTGACAGAGCATCACAGAATAAGTGTACTATAACATACAGAGAACTGAAAGCCACCCATATGTCAAAATCTATGTTAGGAGATATACGAAGCATGCAAAATCTTGCAAATGTAAAAATTCACTAAAACTCATGTTCTGAGCTCTTTAAAAATTCTTCTATAAAACCTTGTTTTTGCAGTCAGTTAAATGGCTTGAAAGCACTAAACATTTTCCACATAACAGGATTGATTTAATCTATAACCTCATTTAATCAATTGATACTAAATTGTCAAAACTCTGGAGGTTACAAAGTTATTGTCACAAAAAAGCTCTCCAAAAAATTAAAAAACACCTCACAATCTGCTGATCCTTGTAGGTAAAAACACATCAGTACTTTTTTTTCGACTGATAAACAACCTTTGTGTGGGGTGGGGCTCTAACTGTAGGATATGATGAATCATTGTAATGCTTTTTATCAGTCACTCAGACAGTCAGCATGCAGTGTTTAACCCCACAAATAGTCATACCTCACACATTGAGCTTTTTAAAAATTCTGGCACAAAACAGGTTAATAAAAACAATGCAGCGGTGAAACATTGGTCACTGAACCAAAACGGAACTGGACAGACAAATCATAGAACCCAGCTGTACAGAGACTAGTGGCTGGTTTGTATCACTGATATGGCCATTGTATTAGGTCAGAGGTCAATGTCAAGGACACCAGTATTTTGGATGCTGCCTTTTTATATCCTAATATGAAGTCACTTCCTCAAATGGTTTCAGATGAGCAGGGGTCAAATTAACAGAGACCCGTAGCTACCAAAACTGCACCACCAGTAGTCCGGTAGGCCACCTTAAATCTTCCCTGTTAATGAAACTGAAAAACAGCCCTGACTGACTTCAATTGCCCTGTTATCAATAGCTGTTTCAAAAGCAACTCAAATTGAGAAGCCAATGATAAATAGGGATTGTGTGTTCCACAAGAACGTCCACCAGTCAGAATCAGACTTCAATCTTCAGGTCATCGTTTGTTGTTTCAAGTGCTACTCAAACAAGATGGCACTGAAATGGGGCTCAAGATCATTTGTGAATAAGGCTACATGTTTATAATACTTCATTGTATTAAACAGACAACTGTGGGCAGGGTTCGACATGAACCATGGCCTGGTGACCGGGTAGAGATCGCAGTTTGTCCGGTAGTTATGAAGCACCACAGGCCCAACTGGGCCGGTAACATTTTTTAACTGTATAACGTATATAGTACATGGCCTCCATTTCATGAATGCAGGAAAATGGGTCAGTGTGCCAAAAAGCTGAAAAAACGAATTTACAAACCCATTTTTAAAAACATACCCACCCCGATAACGGTGTCATTGAACTCGTCTGAGCTTTCCTGCCATATTTGTTGTACAGTCAGCATCTGAGACTACGTACTGAAGTGCTGTTGAAAATACTCATTACAACTAAGCAACCAACTGCACCAATGAGCCAAAAGTGTCAATAATGATAAAGAAAGAAATTATGAAAAAAAGAAAAATATAGCATGGAGTGGAAGCAAGATTTAATCTGGCTTCATGGTGACAGTGAAACAAATGTCAGTTACCCAGACTTGCAGATAAAACAGCAGCTTTGTTGGGAATTCAACATTTAGTTGACCTCATATCCAGTCTCACAGTAATAGTTTGCAAGATAGCAGGTGTTTGCCTGCTGTTGTGACTGCAGCGAAAGAAGATGCACCGATGGATACCCAGATACATGGAAGCTGGACAACAGGATCGAATTGTCTAATGTTTTGATTTGGGATACAATGTGTTCAGGTCAGAAATGCCGTTAATCTCTACAGGGCTTGATTGTATCAGCAGTAAGATTGGTGCTGACTTGGGAGAGGCTACAAGCGACAACGATCTGAGAATGACTTTTTCTTATGATTATTGTTTGAATAGTGTTTATTATTAGGATTAGTATAAATCTGTTAACCTTTTAGTGTTGGTGTTACCATGGTAACAGCTCGATTGTGGGTTTGCTTGTAAAAAAACAAGTATCATTAGTACACATACATTTTCAAATCTTCAATACAGTATTTTCATTTTCTGACAAGCATGCCAAAGTGCGTATGTTAAATGGCTGAAATATAATAGCAAATATTGAAAGGCTTTTTATTTGAGTCGTGGGCTCTCTTTGGTTCCTGTACACATTACTAAACATATGAAAAGAAACACAATCATGAAAGAATATGCATGTTTGCTCCAGTTTTTAATGAAACTGGTTTTAGATTTCTACATATTGCTGTGGAAGAAAGCACTGGGGAGCACTTCGCTAATTTAATGAATACATTTCTTTAACGCCTACAGTAGGACAATCCAGTTTACGCAATTTTTAGCAGATCTACACGTTACAACAAACTGAATTAAATCTATTTAAAGTTC
The DNA here is from genome assembly GCA_030684275.1 of Acipenser oxyrinchus oxyrinchus. NCBI lineage: Eukaryota > Metazoa > Chordata > Actinopteri > Acipenseriformes > Acipenseridae > Acipenser > Acipenser oxyrinchus. The sequence goes on along the minus strand of CM060255.1, from coordinate 27,545,027 downwards.
ATAAAATCGAGGTTGTTACACAGGCAAATGAGTTACCAGGAATCTATTTTAAAATTAAGGAATTTATTAAAACATGCATTCAATCTAATACTACGTTCATAGAAATAACAAAAGCAATAATGCATAACAACGTAATCAATTGCACAGTGAATATTCACTAAAACAAAGCATTAGACAACAATGTACCAACAAAATACTGACGATTAACAGCATGAGTGTACAACAGTGGACCTACAAATGAGTATGGCGGGCCTGATCCGATACGTTGGTGCAGGCCGAGTGACAGTTATAAAAACACAAAGACGAACTCAAAACCTAAAAATTCTCGTATTTAAAAAAGTGATTTAATACACAGCATATTTACATTCCCCTGTAGCACATATTTCGATTATTTCACGCACCGTCACCTCTTAAAGCACGTGTGTAAACATGCCAAATTGTCATGTTGCTGCGATTGCTGTCAATCAGCGACCATGTGGGTGAGACGGCAGCGTGTTCGAGTTAAGACACCAGTGATACCAGAAAAAGGGTTTTAGTTCCATTTTGTAAGTAGCGAGGAGTACCCTCATGTCTTTATCCGTGAAGAAAAAGGTGGACCAAGAGTGCCGTGCATTAAATGGGGAATTTGTTTCAAGACAAATGAATGGAAAGCTTAGCCAACATGCCTAATTTGTAAGCAGCATGTGGATGTCAACATTAAAATACACTATGAAGCAAACCATGGCAAGAAATATGATATATACAGGAAAGTTACATGAAGATAAATACTCTGAATTGGCACAGTCATTGAAAAAGCAGCAATCAATGTTTACTAAAGCTTGTAGAATAAGTCATGCTGCTGATAAGGCAAGCTATGTGGTTGCCCACAAAATACCTGTTTCTTCAAAACCACTTTCTGATGTGTTTTTGAAGAAATGCTGCTAAGCGTGTCCTGAGAAGCAACAAGCTTTCTCTGTCGTAAATATCAAAATAAATTCCGTTCTCAACTAACTGACACACACCTTAACTTGATACGAGATATCCTCAGCCCAATAAAATTCCTCCAGATGTTGATGCGCTGGTTCAAGCAAAGGTCCCAGGAAGCAGCAGTAGCAGTCACTAATATTCTTTGTCAAACTTTTGGCGAGTGTTAAAAAATGGATACGTATCTATTTATATATTGCAATTTTATTTTACCTGTATCCTATTGAATTAAAAAAAAAAAGAAAAAGATATTTCTACAATATTCCGTGGGCCGGATCACATCTCTCCAGGGGCCGGATCCAGCCCACAGGCTGTATGTTTGACACTCCTGGTCTAGATATTCCCAAATGGGATTAAGAAATGATTATACTTAATTGGATTTCAAGGAGCAGGGCAGAGTCCATATACGGCGGGCAGGGATCGTCAGGTACAGCTATCTCGTAGAAAGGTTTTTGGTGGAAAACTGAGCAATGTTTTATCCTAGGCTGCAAGCCATAGAATTTCAAAGACCTGAATTTCCCACGGTGCGTTCTTATTGGTTTAGACTGCGTTTGGAGTTTGGGTTTTTAACCCTGTCCTGTCTTCCAGCACACAGTGCAATTATGATAGTGAGACAAGCAAAACTTTTTAAAAGTACACAATATTTGCTATGTGTTTTATATTTTCTGAATCTCTGCTGCGTTGCCTAAATTAAATTCTCTCTCTTTAGACACTAGATTCGTGAGGGTGCGTCCCTAGTTAACAGCTGCAAGCTTTCGTATACAGGGCTTGAATTTCAGCACGGGATTGCGGGAATCGCGCATTTTACAAGTTGCTCCCGCATCTGCAACTTTCAATGCGGTAAAATGCCAGAGATATTTTAAGACACCAAGCTACTGTATTTTTCACCCAATTTAGAATGCCTGAAATGCTACAACAATCTATAAGGAAGTGGGTGTCAGTGACAAAAGCACTCTGAGTAGTTCTGGTTAAAATAAAGTAGTGCTGGATATTTTAAGTACCGCGAGACTTTATTCTCTCGTACGTGACTCTCGGACGCTATCTTTAAGGATTATAGAAACTCAGTACACTGCAGTAAGTAAACAGTTTTGAAAAAAAAAAAGATGACATTAAGTCTATATAGGTGTTGTTTTGCAAGCAGTGCCTTTCGCTTTAACTCTTAAAACTCAGCCCCATTCATTTTGGGGCACCAGGGCACCGAAGGTTACGCACATATTACTCGGACACTGTAAAAGCCACCTACTTGGTTCATGGCTTGTTTAAAAGTACAGACTCAGGGCTTTTCAAAGACGTATTCAGTGTGTGTGATGGCAGTGCAGTGCTTACAAAGGTACCATGAAATGTTCCTGTCAGGAGAAATGAGGTAGTCAGGACCTCCGGTCACTTTTTTAAAGTAACAAAAATGCTTATTCACTGCCAAACATGAACTACTTTAGATGTGTATGCAGTACAGGATACTGACCTTAGGTTTAGGGTTTTGGTGTTGGGAGAGGATTATTCATTGTTTTAATAACCATAATATGATAACCAATCAGAGTCAGTGTCCTGACAGGAACATTTGGTGATACCTTTGTAAGGGCAGCGTCTGCGGTACTCCTAGCCGGAAATACGATTGCCTGAAGTTAAGCCTCTCATCATGTGACAGTTCACAGCTTAGGTTTCATTTTGAGCCTATTGCTCCGTAGCAGCTAGACAGAAAGGGGCGGTATCACTGGAAAGCTTAGAAGCTCAGCTCAGCTTCCCCCCCATGTTAATTTCATATTGAGGTTCAATGGTGCAGTGTGTTTTCCAGCTAGGATTAAAATATATATAGCAGTGACCAAACATGATTATTTTGGAAAAACTCATCTCTACCACATATAGTATGCCTGATCCTGTTGCAACTTACATAATATGAAAGGACATTTTGTGGTCTTTCATCTGATGTTACATACATGCAGTACAAACTATCCAGTAGTTAAACATACATAAATGAAAACAGTGAAAAACAGGCGGAAATAGGTCTGTGTAAAGAGTTAAATAAATGGAGTGCTGGTTTAAAAGAAAAGCATCTTTTATTCTGCTGCATGCAAAAACTTCACGTCAGGCAATGGCAAAAGCAATAGAGAGTGCTGTGTCTCACAGTGATGAACAGCTATAGGTCTCCGGAAAGCAGCTTATTTAAAGCAACACCAGTGTGAATGATGATGTAGTAAAATATATATATAGTTTATATGCAAAAGTGCCTTTTCTTTTGCCATTCCCCCCTACAATTTTGGAATCCCACCCCCCACCCCCCATTGGCTGAAGCATAGGGGGGAAATCACCCCAGCACACAAAAATGAAATTCAAGCCCTGGGATAATACAAGCACTGTTAAATTCTAGTAAAAAGCTAAGCTAGCTCAGATTTTGTATATTCAAGTCATCTACAAACCTGCCGTCATGCTTTGATGTAGATTACAATTTATCTGACCAACAAGTACCCTTTTGCTTAAATAGCATTTTCGAATTAACTAAGTGGTAGCATCTCTAGAGACTCAATGTCTGTGTCCTGCACATGGTTACTGGCTAAAATAATGCATATAGACTTTTTCCAAATAAGAGTTACACAACCCTAAAATGTTGCATTTTACCACCTAGCCAGAATTTGCATGAAAATGGCAGGTGGAAAACCAGCTCAGTCTGATGTGTGGGATTAATATATACAGTATAAAAAACACAGAGGATCAACACAGCTGCTTTTGACCCCCATATTAAAGTTTTTGAAACCAGAATTAAGCAGTTAAGATTAGGATGCACACCCAACCCAAGCTGTCAATTAGTGATAAAGGCAGTATTTCAGATTTGGGATACGAGTCAGATTGTGGGATACAGACTCCACATGCTTTCCAACAGTGGACCAACTTGCAAGGGAAATGTTGTGTAGTGATCAACGTTTTGTGTTGTGATTATGTATTCTGTATGTGCAATGTAAGAAAACGAAAACCACATTTTTTTTCAATTTCATTACATTTCAGAGTGCTTTACATGCACCAGCATAACGGTGTACAAAAAGTAGAAGTACAATTTGTGGAGATGCAAGTACAAGTACACATTTTTAGACAACCACTATCTTGTCACATGTGAATAAACTACAGCAGTATTGAACAGTTTTCCATATGAAACACTACTGCACCAGCAGAAAGACACCTAGCACTTTCCTTTAAGATGCCTGTATCATTTGAACTACCATAAAGATGTTTTTGAAAAACTGTTCAGAACCGGATTACAATCCCAAAGATCCCGAATATAGTACTGTGCTTCTCTAATTATTATATTTGTCAACGGGCGGAAAATTTGCAAGCCGATTGCTAAAGTCTGTAATCCTTTATAACCTGCCTCTAACTGCATCACCAGTTGAAGACTTAAAAACTAAATGCATAAAACAGTAATTTACGCAAATACCTTCTCTTCATTTTAACTCTAAACAATCACAATATAACCTATTCATCGGGAATTACCAGAAATTAGGCTGGTTCAGCTAAATTGTTGCACCTCGAAATTAAACTTATTTTTAAACCCTGTATCTAGATAATTTATTATGAAATCCATGACTAAAGTCTGCATATGTATTAATTTCTCTCAATCACATTCTACAATAGAATGTTAGCATACAATAGCACCCTTCAGGGCAGCAACACAACAATAGTGGATAACGATTGTGTGCAGCAACAAAGAAGTAGGTCAATCCAATAAATCTAGCCATTGAGCTACATTAGGCAGAGATTACCGAAACAGGGCACAAGATCAATAGGTTAGTCAATAAATGTGCTGCTAAACACACTACCTTAAATGGAACTTTTAAGTTAAGAAACATCCTGTCGGGGCTCCCGAGTGGCACATCCAGTAAAGCGCCCACACGGAGTGCAGGATGTGCCCTATAGCCTGGAGATCGCAGGTTCGAATCCAGGCTATGTCACAGCTGACCGTGACCGGGAGTTCCTAGGGGGCGGCTCACAATTGGCTGAGCGCTGCCCGGTGAGGAGGGCTTAGGTCGGCAGGGGAATCCACGGCTCACCGCATATCAGCGACCCCTGTGGCCGATAGGGCGCCTGTGGTTCTGCAGTGGAGCCGCCAGATCTGTGTTGTCCTCCGGCACTATAGTTCTGGTGGCATTGCTGTGGATCTGCAGTGCGAAAAATGACGGCTTGGCAGGAGCACGTTTCGGAGGACGCGTGTTCCAGCCACCGTTTCCTGAGTCGGCGGGGGGGTTGCGAGCGGTGAGCCGAGGATACAAATAATAATTGGGCATACTAAATTGGGGAGAAAACCGGGGTAAAAAATTGGCAACGACAATTTAAAAAAAAAAAAAAGAAACATCCTGTCACCTCATCATCTACCATTAGAACCAGGACAACACTGGTTGAAGATAAAATAATAAGTTTATCACACAATACAGCCTTTTTTATAGCAAGACTATTACACATCTTTTGACTAAATGGTTTGCAAACATGGTAAAGGTTTAAGCAATGACCCTGATTCTTAACTTTTAAAATTACACCATCTGTAATGACAGACTAATCATGGAGGGGAAGAATAGATGCTATGCCTATTATTAGCATCCCACATTATGTGATATTACAATACCAACATTATAGCAGAGGCTAGAACAATGCAATATGACTGGATGAAGAACAGCACTGCTGCCAGCAGTAGATATGGACCCACACCATGAGAGAGCTTAGACATTTTGAGAAACTTACAGTACTACTCTACTGCGGTCGATGAAACGAGTGCACTAAACACACGCACCAAAATGCAATTCAGAATGAGTAGATAAATATCAATTGGACGCGTGTGAGAATTGAGCAGGTGTCGCTGAACATTTACCAAACGCTAAATTACATTTCATCATTGTTTGCACTTGTTTTTAAACTGGCTGCCAGCTTGGGGTCAGAAACAGACAGTTTGGCAACATTATACCTTTTGTTTTAGTGGAAGGAACTTGCTAATCCAGGGGAAGCTTGATTTAAGAAACTGCTTTCTTTCACAGCATGTGCTTGAGAGTTTATTGCATTCTTAGCAGGTTTAAGTTCACAGTTGTGTGGAATGTACTAGTAATATTTAAGTAAGCAGTGTGGAGTAGTGGTTTTAGCTAGATTGCTCCAGTAAAAAAAACAACTGTATAAATGGGTTATTGTATGTAAAAAATAATGTGATATCTTGTAACAATTGTAAGTCGCCCTGGATAAGGGTGTCTGCTAAGAAATAAATAAATAAATAAATAATAATAATAATAATATTAATAATAATAATAATAATAATAATAATAATAATAATAATAATATTTCTAGTTTTTAGTAATATTAGGAACTTCAGATATCTGAACACACACCTGACAAACTGAAGTCTTAATTGGATGGCCAGTCACTCCAACAAATCTTTCTCTCAAAATGACTTATTTGTTCCAGATTACATCTTTTAAAGACATACACACTTTAAAGGGATGCACAATATTAGCACCTTGCTAACTATGCGGTTACATGAATGGGGCAAAAGTGTATCAGGAATAGAATCAACACGAATGGTTTGTAAACATGAAGCAAAATGTATGCAAGTGGTAGTATTACGTGGGAATCATTCAGTTTCTAAACTATGGCTGGATGAGATACACAAATGGATACAAAATGGTTACTTTGTATTGGACGGCAGCAATAACCAATGAAGGGGTTAGCCAGAATAAAACAAGACAGCTGTGTACCAAATGTCAAGACACCATCTCAAAGTATGCAGTCTATATCATTGACTTCTTTGGTATGGCTATAAAAGAAATCTAAAGATGTCAAATTACAATTCTACCAAGGATTTGTGTCAACAACCTATTTAACACATACCACTCATCTGACTGCTGTTACTCACATCTTTTGCCATGTTACCAAATCCTGATTGAAAAAATGTAAATGGTGTCTTATGGAGGAGGGAGAATGGTGCAGGGTGTTCTGGAAAATCTGCCCTGGAATAAGAGAAAGAAACAACCATGAAATGTCAGATCCCAAGTTATATGGCATACATAGTTACACTGTATATCACCTGGAAGAACTCTCTATTAAAACGACTTTCACAAGCCCCAAAGCTCTGCAGTGACCCCCCACAGCAGATGTAGCCTCATCCACAACGTAATTGTGTACAGATCTATCAAAACTGCAAGGTGACCACGGTATAAAACTTGCAAGCAAAGCAGAAAGGTTATCTTCCAAAACAAATTACACGAGAACCCACCCCCACCCTCCCCAACTAAGGCCTATGTTTGCTGTCTAAACAAAACCAGCTAACCAACTTAACATTTTCTTCAGCTAAAATAAATGAATAATACAATCAAAACACTTCCTTTTTGCACAGCGATACAGTTTGTTCTTTAGCAAGTTTGTTTCAGGACTGGTTTTTGAAACAGTAAAAGAAAACTGTTTTTTTGGTTGTTTTTTTAACTTGGTAGAAATGCAATTTTGGACCCCATTCATTGACATGGCAGCTGTGTGTGTGCGTGTGTGTGTGTGTGTGTGTGTGTAGAGAGAGAGAGAGAGACTGAGTGTGGCAATGTGACAGTTTGAATTGTATTTGCAGAGGCTAGTACTAGGCCTCAGGATTTACCGTAAACAAGTTTAAAATAATATTTAAACACATAGCTAAAGCAATCAAGCGTCATACTGTAGCTTACTTATCGATAGATTGTACATCGTTTAACGTGAAAGACGTTATATATTTGCATAAAAATGCACAAGCTGTAATTTGTTCACGATGCAAGGCCCATCGGACTGTAGAAAGCTTTCTCCGTACATCACCACAATCACCGTCACTCCTTTGCTTTTGAAAATAAAAAATAAATATACTTCTTGGCATTGTTTTTAGAATCGCAAGACCGATTGACAAATCAGACAACTTTATGTTTTCCTGTTTGCAACAACTTAAAGAACCGGGCCTACGTTTATAACTTAACAGACACACAAGCACTCTGCAAGCTGCTTGGCAACGATATTAATATATAAAACTCGCTATTATATTTAAACAATTATAACATTCTTCAATGCATAAATAAATCGTAATATATTAATAAAATACCGGAGAGAGTAATGGAACGAGGGCACGTATACAACTTAAACTAAACGAGGAATAAACCAAACTTGTCTACATGTGGACTTTTTACGTCAAAAAGTTAATCGAAAGCTTTTTTTAAAAGACCAACACATTTCATTCTCATATATCGCAATAAACTTACAACTGCAGCCCGTCATTCAGCTGCTCTTCAGCTCCTGTTTTCTGTTTGTTGGCAGCGAGGAGGAAGAGGAGGTCTAAATCCGTACACCAAACAGGAAACCAAAAACTAAACACAAAACAAAATATAATATTTCTAAAGAGACCACTGTATAAAATACTCCAATTAGTTTAAAGGGTGACGAAAAAGGGCATTGTGCTCGCAGAAACGTTTTACTTAAAAGCCAAAAGACTACTGGGAAATCAACTGAACAAAATGGATGCTTTCCCTTGCCATTTTGCTGTATTTTTTTCTGACATTTATCACCAGTATTAGTTCGAATACGTAGCACGGACAATTTGCTCTACATTTATAAACAATAAAAAGTCACGTTTCCTGTAGGAATGTTGTGTCCTTTTTCTGTGCCACCCATCATTACGTTAAAGCCATCCCTGCACCATGACCTTTGTGTTCAGGTGTTTACAGTGTGTATGTACGGTCATTTTGACGCATATTTTCTTCATGTGAAGTTTAACACAGTAAGGCTTGGCTTCTTTCAACACTGGTTTGTGAGAATTGTTTTCAAAAACTGTTATCTAACCTGGGTGTACATCATTATTGACAATACTAACTCAGCTTCCAACTCTGTACTAGTAGTTAGCCATTTTACAGTAAAAACAAAACACAAATAAAAACAAGACTATTTGACCTCTTACATAGTCGTCATCTGTAACTAAAAATCTAGACAAAACAAACTCCTTTTAAAAACCCACAGCCTTTCAAAAGTCACCATGCAATGAATTACATTTTAAACCAAAATACCTTATGTTCGTGGGACTTAAAACTACTAAACCATGCATGTAAGCTTGAGAAGTAATGCTTCTGCTCTCCAGCCCAGTGATCTAAAGCTTAGTTTGAATCAAGTCGCATTTATCTGTGTCAAATTCAAAGCAGTCGTCTTCCCCCACTAGCAGGAGTAAAACTGAAACCTTCTTAGTTTTTGTGCACAGCTGAAAACTTACTTGATCAAATCACACGCTGCATGTCCTTATAATGTGTTGAAATGTACGGAGATTGGATTATCACGAAAGTTTACGTGTATTCAACCGGTCAGTGTTACAACAGATGCCGGTTGAAACCTCCTCCCTGTGTAGATTCTTTTTGCCGCCAGCCTTCCTCTCCAGCTCTGTGTGATTTTCTCTATCCGACAAACTGAGCTTGGCGGTGTCCAACGAGCGACATCTGTCATTGGACACGCTGATTCTGACGTCAACGCGCCAAACCTCACAGACCACTCCCTCGGCTCCTTGTGATTGAATGGCGCGCAGGAGCTTCTTCTGCCGAAGGTTCCCATTGGTCGCTTGTGATGCCGGTGAAGTAAAACCTAAACCTTTCCAAGGTCTTCCGGTTTTGCAGGTTGTGTTTGTGTGTGTGTGTTTTTTTTACACAGTGGATGAGCTGCACTTGTCTTTACGTCTATATAATGTATTGTTCTGGATTGTTGTATTTTGATACACATTTTTTTAATAGTTTGTACTTTTTTGCACATTTAACATGTTTTGATAGACAAGTGATGTTCAAAAGTAATACAGTACCTATACAACATTTCCAGCTTTAACCATATACATACAGTACTGTGCAAAAGTTTTAGGCAGGTGTGAAAAAATGCTGTAAAGTAAGAATGCTTTCAAAAATAGACATGTTAATAGATTATATTTATCAATTAACTAAATGCAAAGTGAGTGAACAGAAGAAAAATCTAAATCAAATCCATATTTGGTGTGACCACCCTTTGCCTTCAAAACAGTATCAATTCTTCTAGGTACACTTGCACAAAGTCAGGGATTTTGTAGGCATATAGTCAGGTGTATGATTAAACAATTATACCAAACAGGTGCTAATGATCATCAATTCAATATGTAGGTTGAAACACAATCATTAACTGAAACAGAAACAGCTGTGTAGGAGGAATAAAACTGGGTGAGGAACAGCCAAACTCAGCTAACAAGGTGAGGTTGCTGAAGACAGTTTACTGTCAAAAGTCATACACCATGGCAAGACTGAGCACAGCAACAAGACACAAGGTAGTTATACTGCATCAGCAAGGTCTCTCCCAGGCAGAAATTTCAAGGCAGACAGGGGTTTCCAGATGTGCTGTCCAAGCTCTTTTGAAGAAGCACAAAGAAACAGGCAACGTTGAGGACCGTGAGACGCGGTGGTCGGCCAAGGAAACTTACTGCAGCAGATGAAAGACACATCATGCTTACTTCTCTTTGCAATCGGAAGATGTCCAGCAGTGCCATCAGCTCAGAACTGGCAGAAAACAGTGGGACCCTGGTACACCCATCTACTGTCCGAGAAGTCTGGTCAGAAGTGGCCTTCATGGAAGACTTGCGCCAAAAAGCCATACCTCCGACGTGGAAACAAGGCGCACTCAACTATGCACGAAACACAGGAACTGGGGTGCAGAAAAATGGCAGCAGGTGCTCTGGACTGATGAGTCAAAATTTGAAATATTTGGCTGTAGCAGAAGGCAGTTTGTTCACCGAAGGGCTGGAGAGCATACACGAATGAGTGTCTGCAGGCAACAGTTAAGCATGGTGGAGGTTCCTTGCAAGTTTGGGGCTGCATTTCTGCAAATGGAGTTGGGGATTTGGTCAGAATTAATGGTCTCCTCAATGCTGAGAAGTACAGGCAGATAATTATCCATCATGCAATACCATCAGGGAGGCATGTGATTGGCCCCAAATTTATTCTGCAGCATGACAACGACCCCAAACATACAGCGAAAGTCATTAAGAACTATCTTCAGCGTAAGAAGAGCAAGGAGTCCTGAAGTGATGGTATGGCCCCACAGAGCCCTGATCTCAACATCATCGAGTCTGTCTGGGATTACATGAAGAGAGAAGCAACTGAGGCTGTCTAAATCCACAGAAGAACTGTGGTTAGTTCTCCAAGACGTTTGGGCCAACCTACCTGCCGAAGTTCCTTCAAAAACTGCGTGCAAGTGTACCTAGAAGAATTGATGCTTGATGCTGTTTTGAAGGCAAGGGTGGTCACACCAAATATGGATTTGATTTAGATTTTTCTTCTGTTCACTCACTTTGCATTTAGTTAATTGATAAATATAATCTATTAGCATGTCTATTTTTGAAAAGCATTCTTACTTTACAGCATTTTTCACACCTGCCTAAAACTTTTGCACAGTACTGTATATATATATATATATATATATATATATATATATATATATATATATATATATATATATATATATATATATATATATATATATATATATATATATATATATATATATATATATATATATATATATATATATATATATATATATATATATATATATATATATATATATATATATATATATATATATATATATATATATATATATATATATATATATATATATATATATATATATATATATATATATATATATATATATATATATATATATATATATATATATATATATATATATATATATATATATATATATATATATATATATATATATATATATATAATTTAGAGTATTGGTTTTCATGTCTTAAGCACTAGCTCTCAGATGCACAACCAGTAAAGTCATGCCTTACAAACACTGTAAAGTATTGTGAGAAGGCTCTGTGTGTGTGTGTGTGTGTGTGTGTGTGTGTGTAGCACCAATGTCCACCTTTTAAGTATGGTTCCTGTGGTGGGATTATTCAATGTGATCTAATTTTTTATCTGTAATTCAGGGCCAACATCTAGCCCTTATTGACACCCATTCTTTACCAACTTTGGGGTTGTCAGTATTAACATTTACAGATTATAAGCAACAGCACACAATAGACACCTAACAGAATAACAACTTTAAAATTCTTTGAAAAAAAACTGCAATTCTCTTTGCATAATTAGGCTAAAAAAACACCTCAACTCCTACAAAGAATGAAACCAAGGGGGTGTATGGCTCTGCCTAACTTTCAATTCTATTATTGGTCGGCTAGTATCCGAAATCTATTACATTGGTCACATTTTCACCCCCGGCTGGACGGCCCTGCATGGATGGTCATGGAGTCAGCCTCCTGTCGCTTTACCTCCCTGCCTGCCCTACTGTGCTCTTCTCTTCCCCTCTCGACTTCTCAGTTTAGTGTTAACCCATTGGTGTGTCACTCCCTCCGGATCTGGTCCCAGTTTAGGAGGCGGTTTGGCCTACAGTCCATGTCCATATCTGCCCCTGTTGATGTAAACCATCTATTCCCACCCTCAGTGAAAGACTCTGCTTTTAGTCTATGGTATAGAAGTGGTATTAAGTCTCTTAAAGATGTATACATTGACAATAATTTTGCATCGTTTGGCCAGCTTGCCCAAAAATTTAACCTACCTCAAAACACACTTTTTTGCTACTTGCAAATTCGAAACTTTGTTCATAATAGAGTGGCTCAATTTCCTCTACTGCCTCCAAAATCAACCACTGATTCAATTCTAGAATTCAACCCTGACAGTAGGGGTGTAATATCTAAAATTTATAACATTATATTGTCTCTGCATTGCCCTTCATTGTCCACTTTGAAAACCCTGTGGGAACATGATCTAGGACTCCAGCTAACTGATGACATTTGGGAATCCATCCTTGCTCGTGTGCATTCCTCTTCAGTTTGTGCTCGGCATGGGCTTATTCAATTCAAGATCTTACACCGTCTTCATTTATCAAAGGTCAAATTGGCCAGAATATACCCTGAATTGGATCCAGCCTGTGACAGATGCAAACTAGCACCAGCTTCTCTCATTCATATGTTCTGGTCCTGTCCCAGGCTGGCTCCATTTTGGACCTCTGTCTTGGAGACCCTCTCTCAGTTCTTACAAGTGCCTATTGACCCCACTCCACTCCACTCACTGCGATTTTCGGTGCGATTCCCGACAACGTTCCCTTAACAGGGCTGCAGTCGGACGCCGTGGCCTTTGCAACTCTGCTGGCTAGATGCCTCATTTTGTTTGGTTGGAAACAGGCTGCCCCACCCTCACATGTTCACTGGAATAGGGATCTCATGTACTCCCTTAAATTGGAAAAAATAAAGTTTACATTAAGGGGATCCACTGCAAAATTTTATAAAGCATGGCAACCCTTTCTCTCCTATGTTGACAACCTCAGATTGCCCTCCCCTCTATAATCTTCCTTTATAAAATGAATAACAATGAAAAAGCAAGCACGGCACTTTCTGTCTTTCTCTCTGGTCCTTTCTCTTCTCTTTTATAACAAGTATAATTATTATTAATATGATTTCCACTTAAATCTCTGTTAAATTGTGTTTATGTTTCATCTTGTTTAATTTGTGAAATCCAATAAACAAAGTTTAAAAAAAAAAAAAACACCTCAACATGAACTAGACAGAGTTTAGTGTAAATTAGTGTTATTTAATATATAATAATAATACAGACGCAATAATACAGGGTGGTAAGTCAGCCAATTACCTAACTGCAGAAACATTCACTGAAGAGCCACCCCATTATAGGACCGCCGCCTTAGCTGATCCTTTAGCAGATATTATTGTACTGAAAATGTGAAAATCGTATGATACACAATAACTGCTTTCCGTCAGTCTTCTAAAGCTAAAAAGGACTAGCAGCACTGCTACCAAGATGGGTTGGGTTCTCTCTCTGCCTTTACTCCACTTTTGTGGGAGAGTAGCAGTAGAGGGAATGCCAAAAATTGGACAGACAAAAAGAAAATGCATGCAAAAGGTAGAAAGAAATCACCTCATCTGGGTCAAATCTGTATACTTGTAGTCATGAGGGGGGCAGGGCCCCCAATTACTGGATGGAAAGCATGCTGATCATTAGAAAAAGCAGCTGGCAGGACAGTGACATGCTTTCAACCCCATTCAACACCTTTTTGTCCTCTCATTATCAAACCAGTTGCTTCACTTACTGTGACTGACTTGTTTTGGTCGTCAGCAACATGTTTTTCAGCAAGAAACAGAGACCTTTTCCTGTCCCAACACCAAGTATTACTTTCCCTGCCACTGCTGTAAATACAAAACTAGAGCCATCATGATTACCATGGCCTCCATGCACATGTAAAAATATTGATGTAGACAGTCTCCATATACCCACAGATGCAGATATACTCAATATGCTAAAGAATGTCTTTAGCGAGTTTCATCACAATTGGTTAAGTATTTCTGTGAACTACAGTAAGACAGACACTCATATACTGTACTAAATATGTACAAAAGCATGTCTAGTAAAACTCTACAGTTTGGTATCCATGCATGCAATGTGGTTCTGTTCTCTTCCTGTCACTTTAAAAATAATTCAATATTTTAAAAATAAAATACATATTTAAAAGAAACTGCACATGTGAGATCTCCATAGCAAATCTAACCGCAAATCTCAATAACCAAGTTTCATTGCAATTTAATAAGCTCTTCTCAGGATTCATGTGACACACCATACAGAAATCAGTTTGTTAGTTTTGTTTAAATACAGCACATTTTATTTAATAATCATAGTTATTTATCATTTCTCCCAGCATAATTTCTGTGCATACATTCTTCATTTCATATTATAAAACAACTGATATTTATATATAAAAAAACACAGTTTTTTTTTTTTTTTTACAATATACATTTTCTGCAGTTGTCAAATACATTGAAAGAAAGAACAAAAAACAAATTCTAATAACAAAAGACCATTGTAGTTTCTGCTTTCTTACATAATTATAATGTACTACAAAAGGTATTCACACTACCATACTGCAAAAAATGCATTTATTTAAAATAAATACCTACATTTAATATTTACTCTTCCCAAATAAGTAAACTACACTTTATTAAAGACTATTTTTAAAGTTATTTGTGTCAGTAAACTTTTTCGAAGGTTATAGAGTTTAAGCTATTTTAAAGAAGAACAACAAACACAAAACAGTTCAGATGTTTCATGAATAGACAACCTAGAGTACATAACTCATAAAATCAAGCTTTGAAACATAGCTCATAAAACCATCCTTAATAACAGTGAAAGTTAGGGCTCTTTCCCTTACTCATCCAAATCATATAGTCATTAACAATAGTAACTGCCTTCTACAAAACCTCTTAAAGAGTAAGTAGCGGGGTTCCGAAAAATATAGCTTTACACTTCCTCAGGTGTTGCTACAACTGTTTAAATAACGTACCTGTATTTTTTCTTTTGATTGTTGACATCCTGACAACTTTTTACATTTAAAACTTTAAAGTCAGTTTCAAAGCTTTTTTCAAAAAGCTGCTGTAATTCCATGTAGTCTCTACTAAGCAGTTTCGCCATGATTTCTCACTAAATATGCAGTGTAACCTGTTAAACACAGTACTGTGTGCAATAAAGCTAAAATAAATGCACATGTTAAATCCGGATAATGCACCACTGGATTTCATCCCAGGATAACCAAGGACAGGTGGTTGCAGTTCAGGGTGATTGCCCAGTGATAGAAAAATGCTTCAATACAATCTAACCGTGGCTTATCCAGGTGGGATATAGGGTGATCAAATCAAGCTGCATCCAGTATTAGGTCACTATCCTATAGTGCTACAGTATTTCATTAATTGAAAAGAATGCATTCAATGAACATGCACTCAATGAACATTTGTGTAGGTGATAAATCTAACGATGAAACAGTATGCATTAATTTGTCCCACAGAAGCCGTTTCTTATCTTCTTTCCATGTTGGATAAGCAGCACACATTTTGAAAGCCATAATTTCTAAAAGAAAACAGTATCTGAAAAATCAAAGCAATAATCCATAAAGTTATGATTGCCTCATGCAGCAGCACTACAATACAGCACATATTTAAACCTTCATTATAGTATTGTTCTAGCAGCATTGTTCGTTTCTATTGTAATACATAAGCAATGTAAACCCAACAGCATTACAGTTATTTATGTTTAAACTTAAGCATAGGTTTTCCACTTACAGCAAGGAAGAGTTCCCCTGCTACAATTAGGACGTGTTTGACTGCCTTATATTGGTGCAGATTTTTACATTCGGTGTGATGAGCAAGGACATTTCCTTCAAACATGGTTAGGTGTTTTTCATGAAGTGACAAAACACGGTTTATACAAATGCTGTTTTGGCTTTGTCTTCAGTCAAATTCAAACCTATATTATTAGAGAAGAAAACACCAAGAAAATCCTGTATGTATTAACAAGCCATTTTATTTTTAAAACTCTTAAAGCTGCTCCATCACAGGCCTCTTTCATCTGTGTTTTTTATCCTATTTCGTGATTTTTCTAATGGAGGTCAATAAATGACACCTGAGGGAAAACACTAGCAGAATAAATGTAGTGTTAACAGGCACTGGTATTCTGTTCCACCACCATCTGGATCATGAAAATAGACCCTCACTGTCCAGGTAATGCAGAGGACATGGGGGGGGGGGTGAAGGTAAAGGCACTTAAAAACTTTAAAGAGCTATTCTGTAACTAAGGAGCAGAAGTGTTTATTCCTTATAAATTCATTGTAAAGCTTATTATCAGCTGCAACCTCCATCTTGTCTAATTTGCATGTACTACTAGAATGATTTTTGTCACTTTCAGAAAATGTCATGCTTTTAACGTGAGGCCCCATTTTTGTCACAAGCCGATAACCTACAGTACTTTATTTAAAAGCCTTCTCTCCTTCCTGATTCATATCAAGGAGAACAGATCTGAACTTGTTTGTGGGAATAAAAAAAAACAAGACAGGAACTTTTAAAATGGCAGGAATGACATAATAAATATTAAAATGTATATTTTCCTTTTGTCCTTGTTAACACTCATTTCTGATTAATACAATTACACATTAAAAGAACGACACCTAAAAACACCAAAAACAATAAATGAAAAAAGGTTGAATAACACATTACCCTGATTTTCTTACCCAAGTCATCACAAAGGAAGCACCTGCACTGGTTTCAGTAAGAGCTTACGAACAATAACATGTTTAGATTTGGTTTTGCTAACATTTGAATATAAATGAACACAAATAGTGTCCATTGTTAGTTTTGACAGGCAATCATACCCTTTATCTCCCAATGCAGCTACCCCCAATAGAACAGTACCAGTAGCATTATTCTCCACTTTATAATTAGATCCTAAGGCTCTGTAGTTTTACTTTTTTTGTTGTTGCTTGTAGCCTAAAGTAAACAAACCCACATATTTGCATTATTACTGACACAGAAGTCAGCAGCATCACTCCCAACATTTCACATTACTCATTTCACATGACACATTTTGTGGATAGCGTAAAATGTGTCACATTCCCATCTCATTGAGACTCCATTAGTATTCTTTTTCAGCTGTTTCTCTATGGTGTTGGTTTATTTTATAGTGAGATCTCTATTTTAGTGCACAAGAGCTGAAATGCTGCTTTTTTTCATTTTTAGCTTTTTAAAATAATCGTATATGATAAATTGCATGAGATATGGCTGGAAGCTACTGCATATATATATATATATATATATATATATATATATATATATATATATATATATAGTTATGCAATTACAGTACTGCCATTTGCCACATATTTTACTATTGATTTTACCATTTTATCACAGATTTCTTTATCCCCATTGCTACTCACAGCTGATTTATTGCCAGTTGTCATGACAGTGTTTTTTCTGTCCACTAGGAACCAAGCCTAATCCGCCACAGAACAATAAAATCCATTGGACTTGAATTGCCAATATGAGCCAGCTCTTTAAATCTGTATTTTCTCATGTACTGTCAAAGATACAGCAGGGGAGTTATTTGGCCTCCAATAAGTATAAAATGAGTTTCAGCTGTGTTTTACTATTGTTGAAAATGACTAACCGAGGCATCAACATTTCAGATTACAATCACAAATTGCAAATTAAGCACACAATGTCAATGAAATGTGAGACAATAGTAGACGAATGGGCTTATGTAACCAAGGAAGGACTTGGTAACATCACATTCTGTTTAGAAATATTACAGAACTGTGAAGTAATGGGTAAATAAGCATTTAAAAACAACTACCAATAACCAATTTATTTATGTTATGCACTTAAAATATCTTTTTTGTTGAGATTTTAAAAACGTTCTCTTTATTGATTCTACAGTTAATACTAGAGGTCAGTTTAACTGTTATATAAAAACATAAAAACAAGACAATGGCTTATTGCTTAAGACAGATGGTTCAGACAGTGTAGTGCTGTACAAAAGCTGACAACAGCAGCCAAGCTGAAAGGGACATGAGAGATTTGAACCACATATTCTGTTGCATCTAACACACTGGATATTTAATTTAATCATGGGGTCCAGAAAGCATTTCATACACTACCGGTTTTAAAGTGTCCTAGATATGCTTCAGTTATACATTGTTTTGGATCATATAATAGGGTTATGTCTAGTGTACTCTTTGCTGCAAGAAGATGAAGGACAATGAACTTCAACTGATTCGGTTGCTTTTATGTTTTCCTCAGTTCTGTTGCTTAGTATTCAAGTCTTGCAAACAAATCTATAATAATTTGACGTGCCACCCAATTTATATTATATGGTTCTAGATCATGAATAAAGAAAAAAAAAAAGAAAAAAAAAAGACCTTTACCTTCATTATCACCAAGGAGAAGGTGAGGACCAGTAAAACAGTGAGTTCATAGAGAACAAAAGTGGGGAAGACTTGAAAACATTCCAGGATCAGAACACAGATTCATGGGGATCAGTTATCAGGGGAGGATATCATATAACAACACTTTAAAAAGCATAGGTAAGAGCATTGTAAAGCACAGATAGGTATGGTAAAGTGTATTAAAAACATGGCAAAACCACGTAGACTACTGTTAATGCATAGTATAACCATGGGGGAAGTGTGGAAAACTCCAAAATGACCATGCAAATTGAAATGAAAATTGAACAAGTCAGCACTCCTTAAAAAAAAAAAAAAAAAAGAGTATTTTATTTTAGTTTAAAACAGGTTAGGCAGGCGACAAAAGATAAAATAGCAGACACGTTCAAGCCTTCATCAGTGCATCACGAAGGAACAAAAAGACTCAACTATATAGACTTAACAAGAATCAGGTGTATGATTTGTACATTTACAAGTTAATCAAGTCAGGAAGGACGCCAATTAAGTTTCAATTAGGAGATCAATTAAAGTGACAAGCGTGAGAGACCTTATGTCCTTTCAGCTACAGTTTGGGTGTACCATATAACAGTGTTCACATCACTTCACTTAGGTCTCTCTATACATGCATTCATTACATTTTCCAATTTATCCCTTCTGCTTCTATACATTGCATCTTGCCCTGGCTCTTTGTCACAAAGTTGCTTTTAAAGATTGCTTTGGAGTACTTAAATACTTTTCCATAAAAAGCCATTAAATTAAAGTTGGGTATAACATTTATTTTAAAACAAACACTTATTATAAACAATACTGTACCTACCAATAGATGCAAAGAATATAACATTGCGTGGAGCTGAGCGCCTACGGAACGCTACAAAAAGAAGGAGCGTGCGAGAACTAACTTATATAAAGACCCATTCAAATTTGTAAAGAAGTTATTCACCAGTGAGAAGAATGGCACACTGAAAGCATCTAAGTTTGAGCTGGAGAGATATTTGGAGGAAACACATACAGTTTCAAAAAGGCAGGAGCCTATGTCAATTCCGTCAGACATCCCACCTATCAATCCACCAGAATACCAAATGGAGGACTGTGCACCTAAGTGGAAAGAAGTAGAGCAAGCTGTGAAAAAAGCAAGGGCTTCATCATCTCCAGGGTCTAATGGAGTTCCGTACAGAGTGTACAAGAGTGCGTCAGGAGTTCTATGAATCCTGTGGAAATTGATGAAAGTAGCATGGGAAAAACAGGTTGTACCAAGAGCATGGCGCCGAGCAGGTGGAGTCATTATACCTAAAGAAAAAGATTCTACAAGCATCAGTCAGTTTCGCCCTATTTCCCTATTAAACGTAGAAGGCAAGATTTTCTTCAGCATTATTGCTCAGAGATTGTCAACTTACCTATTAAAGAACTGCTTCATTGACACTTCAATACAAAAAGCGGGCATTCCAGGTTTCCCAGGATGCTTAGAACACATCAATGTGATCTGGCAACAAATTCAATCAGCTAAAAAGGAGAGGAAGGAGTTCCACGTGACATTCCTGGATTTGGCTATTGCATATGGTTCAGTGCCACATGAACTTCTTTGGGCAGCATTTGATTTTTTCAGTGTACCGATGACAATAACAAATCTAGTGAAAGCCTACTTTGGAGATTTGCAATTTAGTTTTTCAACTTCAGAATTCAGCACTACATGGCAATGCCTAGAAGTTGGAATAATGGCAGGCTGCACCATTTCTCCACTGGCTTTTACCATGGCAATGGAAGTAATCATTAGGGCATCAAAATGGGTAGTGGGAGGAGAGGGCTTGGCTTCTGGAATGCGACTACCACCAATTCGAGCATACATGGATGACATGACAACCATGACTACAACAGTAGTCTGCACTAATCGGTTATTGGGCAAATTAACCAATAACATTGAATGGGCACGAATGCAATTCAAGCCCACTAAATCAAGGAGCATCTTTATAATTAAAGGTAAAGTAGTAGATAAAACGTTCTTCATTAATGGTGAGGCAATACCAACAGTGTCTGAGAAGCCAGTGAAGAGCCTTGGGAGATGGTACGACAGGGATCTAAAGGACATAGTTCGTGTGGGAGAAGTTAGATAACAAGCTGTGGAAGGGTTGAAGAGCATAGACAGCAGCGCTTTACCAGGCAAACTAAAACTCTGGTGCTTTCAGTTTGGTCTACTGCCAAGGTTGCTGTGGCCACTGACTGTGTACGAGGTTTCTTTGACAACAGTAGAGAAGCTGGAAGCTTTAATCAGTTCACACATCAGGAAATGGTTGGGAGTTCCACGCTGCCTCAGCAGAGTGGGACTTTATGGTAAAGGAATACTGCAGCTACCTGTCTCCGCTCTAACCGAGGAGTTTAAGTGCGCCAAGGTCTGACTGGAAATGACATTAGTAGAGTCACGTGACAAATGCGTAAGGGAGGCAGCACCTGTGTTGAAAACTGGAAGAAAGTGGGCAGCAAAGAAAGCTGTGGAAGATGCAAAGGCTGCCCTTCGAATTGGTGATATCATGGGGCAAATTCAGCATGGAAGAGGGGGTCTTGGTCTCAGTTCAGCTCCTCCTACATGGCACAAGGCAGCCCCAGCTCAACGGAGGAAACTGGTAGTCAACGAGGTGCAAAAGCAGGAGGAGAGGATGAGGTGTATAAAGGCCATTTCCCAGGCCAAGCAGGGAGAATGGATGAGATGGGAGAGTGTGGAACAACGCAAGATTGGCTGGCAAGATCTATGGTCAATGGAACAGAGCAGGAACAGTTTCCTTATAAGGTCAACATATGATGTTCTCCCATCACCACAGAACCTAAACCTCTGGGTAGGAGAGGATCCCTCATGTCCTTTGTGTTCATCACCTGCAACATTAAGGCACATTTTGACAGGATGTAAAGTGGCTCTTAGCCAAGGACGGTTTACTTGGCGCCATGACCAGGTGCTGCGATGTTTGGCCTTAGCATTGGAAGACAAGCGTAACATGACCAATAAGTTGCCACCTGTTCCATCAAAACATTACACACAAAAGACAACATTCCTCCGCCCAGGAGAGCAACCACCAAGAAAAGGTGTTAAAACCAATCCTCGCCCAGGACAACTGGAAGCTGCTAGAGACTGGAAAATGCTGGCAGATGTTGGTCAACGGCTTATTTTTCCACCTGAGATTGCCCCCGCTAACCTTCGACCAGATATTGTCTTGTAGTCTGGATCAGCACGCCTTGTTCACCTGGTAGAGTTAACAGTGCCATGGGAGGATGCTGTAGATGAGGCATATGAGAGGAAGAAACTGCGGTATACTCAACTAGCCACTGAAGCGGATCAGCGAGGATGGAGAGTCTGGGTTTACCCAGTGGAAGTGGGTTGTCAAGGATTTGTGGCACACTCTACAACCCGGTTTCTCAGAGATGTCGGATTCAATGGCCAAGAGTTGCGTCGCACAGTGAAGAACTTATCTGAAGCAGCAGAGAGGAGCAGCAACTGGCTGTGGTTGAGACGGAAAGATTCTGGCTGGGGATCTCAAGCACAATAGAAAGAAAGAAACGCTGATGTACAGGTAAGTAAGCTGGGCTGAGTTGAGTGGGGGACGAGGGGGTGATGCTGGGACACCAGAATCACCGTCGAGCCCTCTTGAGGTGTCGTGGGCTAGTCGACCTGAAACACCGAGGATGGAAGGTGCCCACTTGAAGACCCCAGAGATGTACCCTACTTAGCTCAATCCAGGCGGTTGTCATGCTGATGTGCTGGGGAGACCGCACTATGGTTGATCCCCGGAGCCAGCATCGCAGCCGTTGTGTGTGCTGATGCACTAGGGAGGCAATAAGCTGATCCCTGGAGCCAGCATTACACTTCAGCCATCAACACCAGACAGAAGGATATCTACATCATCATATGGAAGGAAGCGCAAATGGATGGAGACACATATGGATCACATTAGTTTACTGTGAAGCTACGTCTTAGTTGGTGCTTATCTTGGCAAGAGCCGAGTTCAAATCAACATGAAGTTTTAACATCTACTCTCATGTAATGGAAATAATCAATCAATCATCGGCAAGGAAATCTCTTATTGGTTCAATGCAGGACCTCTTCAGTGATCAGGTGACCTTGTGATGGCATGAGAGCTCCAGAAAAAAAACAGCCAAATTCCATTGAGACATCCAGCATCTCTGTTATCTGCAGCAGGGAAATCAGACTAATTGAAACCTTTTTTAATTCTTAGAATTCCAGAAGAGATTTAAGATTTTCACATTTTATTTCCTTCTATAAAATGAATAATAAGGGCCTCCCGTATTAAATGATATCCAATGGCAATAAATATAATTTGAGCTATCCTCTTCGTCATCTTTGCTAGCATGATTGGACAGTGTTTTATTCACCGATTGCTTCCACTGTGCCAGTTTGTATTGCAATTAGTGTTATCTGGGTAAACAACCTGTGAATAAAAAAACCCCACCGCTCTCTGGGGTATACACAACTGTCTTGTTCCTAATTTCTTTAAAAATGAAATATTGCGCCAGTGGCTGATAATTATTATTTTTCATTATTCAAGCATATAAACTCCACTCACAGGGAGGGTTAAATAATGTTCAATAATGGTATCATCCATCTGCATGTCAAAGATTTAACTTTATTTTTTAGGACCAGTAATGGCGATCAGCAGTTAGGCATGGAAAACGTTTAAATCAGAGTCATCTTTACCGGAGACGTTTGACTGCAACAAACCAGACAAATCATGCACAGGACAGTTTGGGCTGGCACCTTTTAACGGAAGCTCGGCACTTCTATACTTCTATACAGCATATTAATAGAAAATCTACCTGCAGCTTTCCTTTGCAACTCTCTGGTTCTCACTATACACAATCACTTTGATTTATTTAAAACAATCATATGGACAGAGTCACGCTCCAATACAAATATTCGTCTGCTGTGTAAAATAAGCAATATAATTATTAAATAACATACCGTCAACATAGCAAAGATGAAGGCTGACACTCCCAAGACAAGTATCTCCTAATTCCCCTTGCACTCTGCATGCAGTTTTATATATTGTAATGGAAGCAACATAGATGTCTGATTACAATCACAAATAAACAATGTGTAGCTGGCATCCTAAGCCCTTGAGCTCTCGCGGGCAGATGCTTGAGCTGTATCCAAACCAACTTAATCTAGTTCCGCTCTCAAGAACTCAGTCTCTGTCAATCCCTGAAGCAATTTCATAATTGTTTTTGCATCTATTACGAATTATTAATACAGCTACCCCTGTCCCTTTCTTTAAACTTTAAGCCAATACAATGTAAATATTTATTTCCTCAGCCCGGATGTCAATCAGTGGATCTCTAGTTACCTGTTATAATTGCTTCCTCCTGCTTGGATGAGGGTTGGCATCACAGCAATGAACAAGCTAAGCTGCACTTCCTGCATGACCAGCATTCCAAGCAGCACACTGCTGTAGTCAATCTCACCTGCCCGGTGAAATAAAAACACAATTAACTGTCATTGAACATTTTTTGGACTTTAAACTGACAAGCAGTCTAAAGGGTTTGAGTAAAATGAATGGAAGTTTAAGTTACACAAAACAATAACCCACCATGATTTTGTCACTGAAAGATGCTAAACGTGTACAGAAGTATTTATACAGTCCCTTCCAAAACTGAATGTTGTAACAGCTTTGGTAATCACCATTGCAAATACACATCGAGGGTAAAATGATGAACAAATACATTGTTTTTCATTGGTAGAAAATGATTAACATTTGGGAAACCACAACATTTGCAGGACGGATTCCTTAATAAAATCTTTCTCCAGTATTTGAAGGCGGGACCATTATCTATTCAGGGATACCAAGATATTTATTGAGCACAGTGTTGAGTTGTGGGAAGATGGGCATAAATACCCTTCACCTTGTCCTTCTGCATTCCTAGAAAACAGTTAGAAGTACCACTGCACTTCCGAGATAGCTTTCTCATTTAATTATTTTTAATTAAAGATGGAACTGTTATCTATATACTATGCTGGGACACCGAAATATTTAATTAGCAAATGAGCGGAGTAGCATTATTCATTACCTTCCTTTTCTCCCATGGCACTCCTAGAAAGAAACCTGGACACAAGTGGTGTGCTGGACAGCGACAGACAGGTCGAAATAAAGACAGTCTGAGCTGGTCTGATTCTTAAAAGCTGTCCCCATAACAAGCCAAAAGCCACCATCAGGTAAGTAATGCAGCAACGTCCTTGCACTGAGATTTTCCAGACCTAGAACAGAAAATAAAAATAGCAAAAGTGTTACTAAAACATAGTTTATAAATCAGTTAACTTAAATTGCAAATAATATTCTGTAAAACCTTTTTTTTAAATACCCTGAGCAAGTCACTTAACCTCCTTGTGCTCCGTCTTTCGGGTGAGACGTAATTGTAAGTGACTCTGCAGCTGATGCATAGTTCACACACCCTTGTCTCTGTAAGTCGCCTTGGATAAAGGCGTCTGCTAAATAAACAAATAATAATAATAATAATGATATGTTGAGATAATAGCATGAATATTTCTTAATAAATAATGAAGCAGAAACGATAGGATTCAAAACTCTCAAAGCAGAAGCCAAGTAAATTAATTGACTTGTTTGTAGGCCCTTCGTCAGCAGCATTGCCACATTCGTGTGAAAGTGGGTGAAATGTAACTCATATCAAAATTGTGTTTCAGTGATATAGGAAGATAGTCCTAGGGCTGTGCCAAGGGTGGAGTGTTGATATGCAGTATTCAAATCTTTTGGTATCAGAGTCGTGTCCCTCATGGTAAGTGTTATCATGCTGTTAAGGTTCTCCACTCTTCAGTTTATAAGGGTCAGTGCTTTCATATTGTAATGGATAACATGTCCATAATTCATCGGTTCCAACCACTCAACACTTTGAAGTGTTGATATGATTAAAAAAAACAACATCTCCACTTGACCCTGACTTAAAATCAAGCAGAAATTAGCCACAAATTATTACAAAATTAGATAACCCTAACACATGCATATCCAGCAAACACAGCTTTATTAAAAAAGAAAGTGCAAAGATAAGACACACAAGTGAATATAAGTGACTATGAGTATCAAGAACAAACTGCACAATATAAATCACCTTAATATAAGCAATGAACACAGGACATATTGCTTAGATACTGCACCTTTCTCAGCTTTTCAGGGGAAAACTCCAGACCCACAAAAAACAATGTAAAGAAGACAGCAAATTCAACCTGCACAATTGACTGGGAGATAAAAGCTACATTTAATAATATATCAAACATAGTCAAACTTCACATAAAATACATTTATTAAGTACACTTTTTAAGATGGATATTGAGGAATAAGCCCAGGTGAAAAATTGAATGGTTGCATACTTTATATGCACCCTATCATATATATATATATATATATATATATATATATATATATATATATATATATATATATATATATATATATATATATATAAATTAGTAAATTTAAAATGTATGAATTTAGTAGTCGCCAATTGATTTTTACCCCATTTTCCCCCAATTTGAAATGGCCAATTGCATTATTTCAGGCTCAGCTCACCGCTACCACCTCTGTGCTGACTCGGGAGCGGCGAAGACAAACACATGCTGTCCTCCGAAATGTGTGCCGTCAGCCGACCGCTTTTTTCACTCTGCAGACCTGCCAAGCAGCTACCTAAGAGCTACAGCATCGGAGGACAACGCAGCTCTGGGCAGCTTACAGGCAAGCCTGCAGACGCCCGGCCAGTCTACAGGGGTCGCTGGTGCATGGTGAGCCGAGGACAGCCTGGCCAACCTAAGCCCTCCCCACACGGCTGTAGAATAGCCTGGACTCGAACCGGCGACTTCCAGGCTATAGGGCACATCCTGCGCTTCACGCACAGAGCCTTTACCGGATGTGCCACTTGGAAGCCCGTAATAAAAAAAATATTTTTAACTGTGTTTTTTATAGCTAGGTATGCAAGTAACATATACCTTGCTAAAGTAGATCACCATAAATCACATCTGAAGTTGAATGTTATCCAGAGATGGAATTAAGACTCCCATTGCATAGCAGTTTGATACATTCCTGGTTTATCTATGAGTTTAATAAGAAACACCTGAGCTTGTTACCTGGCATATTTCCATCCCTCTCATCACAAAACCAGTGTACCTTGATGAAGTGGTGATCGGCCCGCCGCATGGTGGAGTCTCGGGGCTTGGTGAGGATGTACTGGTTGTTCTGGGAGTCAATCAACATGCTCAGCCCTAGGTCATATTCTACCTCCCGCTTGGACTAGTTCCTCCGAGAGTCCTGCTCGTCATCCTCCACCCAGAGAACCACTTCCACCTTTGACCTGCCGAGAGAAAGAGAGAGAGCAGTAGTGCCTTTGGGCTGCATCTGCACACTTCACGCTGGGTTCATTTCATTTTCCTGGAAAAAGTGTTGGCCCAATGCTCAATTGTCTTAGTATTTTATGGGGCCACCTTTAACGCAAATGTTTTCCTCGACAAGACAGAGGAATGTCTAGAGCATAGTTGGTCTACACTTTCTCACACATTGTGCCTGTATGACTTGACAGTTTGCTTTAGTACAGTCCTTCTTCTACCTGTGATTATCACAGGATGGCTATGACAGTCTGGCAGCAACTGACCCCCACCCCACTACCCTTGTCCTTCCACTGCAATGCCACACAGTTGTTTATGGATGTCTGGTTAGCTCACAGGTCTCCCTATTACTCTTCTCACTAAAAGCACCCAAATATCACACATCCTTCACGGTCAGGCACGCTCTTGAAAAAAATAAAGATATATAGATATCCGTGCATTACATTTAAACTATTTAGACATCAGTAAACAAGGTATAGAGCAATATACAGACAATGATTATGCTGTTTTTTTAACAGTTTTTTTTCACAAGGGATAAGCTCATTAGTTGAAATATGTGTCTACATAGGGACAGCTTTATCAACATAGCAACATGCACTCCATCAGTGTATTAGGTAGCTATCAAATAAATGTGTTTTTTGTCCTGAACCCACTTTATGTACTGTAGCTGAAGCCCTCCCCAATGCTCTAGACTAGATGCAGTCATGTGACCTTGTGGCAGGGTGTCCCACCCGTGTGTATTTTTGTATTTTATGTTGTCGGTTATATGTATTATTGTGGTGGTGCGCAGAGTGTGGGTTATGTAGCACAGGTGATGTAAATATATATTTGTATTTAGGCACTGGGACTGCACAATCACTTCACATGCAGATTAAAGTGGGTATTTGTATGGGTGAAAGGGGAGTGCACAATTAGTTCACGTGCACTGTGCCGAGATTCAACAGAATGATTGATTAGCAATCGAGTGTCAGCACAGCTGCATAAAAGACTGAGTGTTTCACGCACACAGGTTTGGGTGTACAGTGAGGAGGTACAGGAGAGAGAGAGAGGAGAGAAAATGAAAACAATAACAATTGCTACTCGTGCTGGCTTAGTACCAGCGCGATACTTGTTGTATTTAGTGTTTGTTTAGTGTTCGTCCACTGTTTGTTTGTTTGTCTATTTGTTTTGGCCAAGGTGATGTTTTGTTTATTCAGTGTTTTGTTTTCTGTTTAAACCTTTTATTTTTAATAAACCGGCGCAACAGCGCAATTCACTCACCACTCAGTGTTTCTTCCTGGCCTGACGTCACCACACAAGCCAACCTGTCACAGACCTACAGCACAGGTACCAGGAGGCACTGCTTTGACTTCTTACCCAGAGAAGTGCTAACTACTTCCTAGGGTAGCTGCTGTTATCCAACTAACAGACCAGGCACAACCCATTTTAGATATGGATATAAGGAGATGAAACACAAAAGAGAAAAAAAGTCTTCACATACTAGCTTATTATCGTCGAAAGCGTGGCCCTCAATCTCCTCCTCCAATCGATCGGCTGCTTTCCAGACAACTTCTAAGATCTCATCCAGGATAGACAGGCTCTTGTTCTGTTGCTGCATGCTTTTGAGGGCCACTTCTTGATGTTTCTCAGCTGCCATGAGCTCTACAAACTCTTGTTCCTCCTATCATTATTTGTCAGGAAGAGAAAGAATTGAAATGAATTACCATAGTCCCACTGCAAACTTTTTTTGCCAACTCTTCCGGGAAAGTTACTGGCTTTTTAATTAACTGTGATAGTCACAAAAGTGCATGGTCAGCCAGGTTTAACTCAAGACCACATGTCACAAAACATATGTTGCAAGCTACTATGAATTTAGAGTGGTACACTGCTACAGATAAGGATGAAAAACCTAGCTTCAAATCTTAGTTTACTGGAAAAAAAAAACTACTGGCAAAACAGAATAGTATGATGACCTAAATTGATCGATGTAACCCGGTTTCTAAAGTTTGCTTATATTTTCTTTTTTTTCTGCTAAACATAGTACAAGTTAAACATTTACTGGTATGAAGATAATGATTTCTGTTTTGTGTTTATGTATTGTAAACTGTACAGATTGTACCTAAGATTTAGAAGTTATTCAGCTCCGACAGTATTGGGTCATTCCAACTGTTTCTATTATATTTAACCTGCCATTGGACCCTGAACGACATCCCTTGTACAGTCACCCGTAACCTTTCTCCCTTTCTTAGCTACTTACCTTAATGGCAGCCTCCCTCAGGGCCTCCAGCCGCTGCCTGCTGCTCTCCTTCATGTTCACCACATCCTTGTAGTCCCCCTGCAGCACCCTCTGTAGGCCGTGGATGGCCTGGAAGATCGAATTCTCGCTCTCGTTCAGCTCCTTCTGGAAGATCTCAAAGGCGTGCACCTGGAACAGCTTCTCGGCGTCCGACAGCCCGGG
The DNA here is from genome assembly GCA_030684275.1 of Acipenser oxyrinchus oxyrinchus. Lineage (NCBI taxonomy): Eukaryota > Metazoa > Chordata > Actinopteri > Acipenseriformes > Acipenseridae > Acipenser > Acipenser oxyrinchus. The sequence continues at coordinate 27,515,436 of CM060255.1, read as the reverse complement.
GTTCTTCTCCACCGCCCTGATGGCTCCCTTCAGCTTGTTCAGGACCACGGCCTTCTGGAGGAGCAGACCGGACATCTTGCGGCAGTTCTCGATTACCCACTGCCTCCCCTGCGTCACAGTCGCCTCCTTGCCATGATGAAGCTTGATCGCATGCTTCACCACGCCCACGTGTTCCATGGCAACCAGCAGCTGGCACTTCAAAAGGGCCACGAAGATCCACAGCAAGACGAGGCAGGGACCCTTCATTCTTAATTATGCCTCATCTTTCTTATTTGTGGGAGACCTGATGAATAGAAGCATTTTTACTATACAAGTGTAGCCCATATTATCTACACCATAATCCCTTTCACACACACACACAATACAATGCACATTGTTTACCAATGGAAGACATGTCTATAGCATTAAACTTCAGTTTTTGTAACCTTCAGATACTTGCATGACACTGACCTTTGGGCTACAGTACTCTACGTCGAGTTACTGTAAAAACAGTGAATTCATTACTCTATAAATTACTTTAGTCATTGTTTTTTTATGTCTCCCAGGATTGTTCCCAGCAATGCAGATCTTGTGTCTAAAAGTTTCTGTTCATGTAAAAAATGGTTACTGCTCAGCATATACAGTAAAGGGCTTACAAACAAAACACTGTAAGCTTCACTAGCCTGACCAATGAAAAGTCTGAACTCATGCCAAAACAGATGACCTTGACCAAGATTCTCATCTCTTCAAAAAATAACTCTGCTAAGGAGTTTTACAGTTATCAAGATCTGACCAAAAAACATAAGTGTGACATACTGTAGTTAAGCAGGGATGGAAATAAGACCCCCACTGCACAGCAGTTTGATCCATTCCTGGTTTTACTATGGGTTTAATAGAACCCACTTGAACATGTTACACTGTGGCTAATCAAGCTTGTGGTAAAACCTGGAATGGGTGAAACTGCTATGCAATTGAAGTCTTATTTCTATCCCTATTAAGGTACATACAGGCAGCACAACATCCCTGCATCCCCATTACTCAACAGGGTAGTTTCACATCCCACTTAAATTTTCCTGTCCTCAACGCCGCTACCCTGTAAAACAGTTGTCAGCGGAGTCATGTTCTTCACGTGATGCTGTTTTGTAATAAAAGGTGCCTCTTACAAGGACTTGTGAGCACTCCCAAGCTGTCTGACTTAATCAATGCAAACATTGTATTGTTGAATGCCTGAAAGGGGTACAAACTGTTGGAATAACCACTGCCATACAGCGAAAGAACATTCAGTGCAGTTATTACAATATTAACAAAATCTCTTATCAATAAAACTATTAAGAAGCAACGCCCGAATACATCCTTATACCATAAAAGAACAGGGTCTGTTGGTCCTAGTTAAGGTACGCCTGCACTACCCATAATCACAGAGAAGATCATTTTATTATAAATATATGCAACATACTGTGGAAATGATATGTCCCTTGCTTTGGTTAAACACACAAATGTTATGTAAGACACTCCCCCCCACCTCAAGAAGTCATTATACTCACTGTAAGCAACTACCGTTGCCAGATCTCTTTTCAAAACACAGCCGTGCTACTTTGACGAAACACAACTTTCATTGGAAATGCTGGAGGACCCATACTTCGCTGACCAGCTCAAATCCTGATCAATAATACTGTAAATCGTTCCAAAAATAGTGCTCACAAAAACAAAAAAACAAACGTAAAGCTCTAAAAACAACAACAAAAAATCAAGCTGTTAATCTCATTAAAAATAAAACTAGTATTAATTTGTTGTAGTATAATATTTAATACGTGTATATTTTGTTGGATTACAAATAAGTGTTATATTTGAAAAACGGTATGGTGAAGACAAAACAACTAAATATTGATAATGTCACATCAATTTTATTAACGCTAATTTTATTTTGCTTCTGAAATAATTCCTAGGTCCAGACAGTTGGGAGATGTAGTTCTTGTGACACTGTATTTTGGTTTTACCAATATTAATGAACTTCTACTAACGCTTTTTGAAAGAGGATGGCTGAAAATTGTTGTACATTATTTGCATGCCAGCACAGACCGTGGTTACACAGTACTGCGTTGTACTACGTTTGCAGCTATGTGCTTTCACGCTTCGAAGATTTAGAATGGGAACAAACTACAATTCCCGAGAACAATTTTCTCAACCGCGCACGCTCGGCAACTCTCAAGCGCAGTCCCTGGAGGAAGATGCGCAAGCGTAGAACGAGCGATTGACATTCAAGTTGGTCAAACAGCTGGTGATAAAATGGTAGGTAAGATCAAAATAATAAACACAAACAAAAAATAAAGCAAGGGGGTTGGGGTGAAGCGGTGAACAGCGGGGCGGGCGTACGTAAGTAAGACAGCCAAGGGGTGTTCCGACGGCGTGTCTTATGTACTGATGGTTTGACAGTGAATTACAGCACCCTACTTTATCAGTGGTTTAAGAAGGAAGGTCAGTCAGAGTGTTGCTGGTATTTTGAGACCTGACAACAGCAATTGACCACGTATCTTTCCCTTTTTGGTCTCTCAGCAAGTTAGGATACTAGAGCCGACCAGCAGCACACGGTCTCAGGAGCTCGGTCGACGAGAAACTGCACTGGTGGAATTCGGGGAGTAAGTAATGGAAAAAGGGCTGAAAGTGACCGGGCTACTAGGACAAATACCAGATACATTGTTGTGATACAGCACATTTGTTTGGTGTTTGATAAAATCCCAGTCATATGTTAGTTTGTTTTTTTTGCTAAAACAATATATTTTTGTTATTATTATTATTAACATTTAAGCTGGTTTGATATACGTTTATCGAATGGTAAGCGAACCATTCTAAATAATCAATTGCCCGTAATGTTTTAACGAATACGTTATGTTATTTATGTATTTGTTTCAATAGCACCGTGCCTGGTACAGATGTACTGCGCTTTTTAGTGGCGTTTACTGAGTGTACAGCCTGCAAACGAGTGTTAACGAAGTTACATACAGTCACGCAGTTACAGACCAGTTAGTGAAAGTACGGAGCTTATGTTTTGTGTTCAATGAGAAAAGCAATGTTCTGTTATTGCACATTACATGTCTTGTCTGTGTTTTATGGAGTCAAGTGTAGAAATACTGTGGAACTTTATTTTGTATTTATTTTGGTCTGCTACAGATATTGATATGTCTAATAATAATACGGTCGCTGCATTAAGCTGTCCTCTTTAAGGGAACCATTCTTGGGCCTAGGACCTTTTTTCTGTTTACTTGTCACAAGTCAAAGTGAGAAGTCTGTGGTGATACTGATAGGACCCAGAGCTGCAATGTAAAGATCATGTGTGAAGTTTGCTGAAAGGAATGCTGACTTTACTAGTCAGGAATAACAAGATATTGCACCACTGTAGGGGAGATTCAGGGCTACTTTAATGACACTTCAAGCTTGGCTGTCTTAATGTCGACTAGCGAATTTTCTATTAGAATCCACTTTGGTTTATAAAGCAAGCCTTAGTATGGCTAGGAACAGTAACAATCAACTGTTAAAGGTTTGAAGTTCAAGCCCAGATTTTCTGCTGGGACAGTAAGATATGCCATAAAGTTACTGGAATGAGTGAACACAGTATGTATGTATTTAAAATAATTCCGCCTACCATAAAGAAACCGAATTAACCTATGACACTAGAGACAAACTGATACAAATAGAAGCCCTTATCTTCATCAATTTAAAACACATTTCAAGGGCTTAATCAACAAAAAATAATTACATTTACGTAAATCGGTGATTTCTTCTTAAATTACTGTCATGGAGCAGCAAAACATAACGACAGCCAAAAAAAACCTCATCCCGCCGACCTACTTCTATAAGCTGTACAAAGCACTACTACGCAATGGCATTGTCTGATTTGTTCTGGGTTGATATTGTAAACATTTCTTATAGTAGTGTACACCTTAAGATGACAGCTGCTCATTTATAATGAGGATAGGCATAAACCCAGAAAATTGCCTGGGGAGTAAAGTATTCTATTGTACATGTTTATACTGTGAAATAAAGCATGTTTGTTACTCGCTACAATCAGTACTTTTACTGTTTGGCTTGAGCTGAGCTACTCAGCTGCTATGTACATTGGTGAGTCATGAAGTTACATATACACATTGCAGAGGTGGGATAGTATTACTTTGTATTAAAAGCTAACCCCAGCCATAGGGTCCTCTGAAAGCAGCTGCTGTATTCTGTGTGCGCCATGTCAGAGATCTCTGTACAAATGCACAAGCCAGAGTGTCGGGAACAGTTTATTGGTTTTTGGAATACCAAGTTTTTCTTAAAGGCTGGAGGAAGGTTAGTTTACTGTAAATCCAAACTTGTTTTGCAAAGGGCTTTTAAAGAAACCCAGCATGATATTGCCATGTCATAAGTGGATGAAATACATAAAGTACCCTTGCAACACGTGTTCTTTCATCACCTCAAATTACTACATTTATTTTCCCCTCCAACCAGTTTCTGCATCATGAACAATATGTTATTAAATGAAAGAGCTTCTTTTTTTGCCATAACTTCCTTCCTGATAAATTAAATTTTATATAAATGTCCTGATGTTAAAACTGTGGTGTAAATAAGATGCAGCTGCTTGTTTCTGTGAACAGTCCCAGTTAGGACTGTGGGCTGGTAGGAATCAGACTCCAAATCACATTGTAGAGGACAGAACTCCTTGAGTGACCGTATCCCAAGGATACATATTAAGGAGGGCGTCAAACCATGAACTGGATACTGAAAAAACAATCAAACGAGACTTTGAAAAAGCAAGCTAACCATTACCAGAATTAAGCCGCAAACCCCAGAAATAAGCAACCTGGCCACACGTTGATAATGTATCTGGCATAATTATTTCTACAGCTTTGGTTGCAAATCGGAGTGGTGGAACAGGTGGCAACTCTGATTTGATAATGGAGCGGAATGATATCCTTTTACAGCCTGTGTCATAGTGTCAATCTGTAAAACCGTGGTGAAGTCATTTTAGTGACTCTAAGCCACTAACCCCTCTTTCTACAGGTACTTGGATGGGAGACCCAAGGTGCAAGGGCTAGATAATTCTTTGCACTTTAGATCTCCCACCCAAGCACCGAACCCAACCACACTGATGAGATCGGAACATGAGATAGTAAGGCTGCAAATAAAAACTAAGAAGTAGGACTGAATGTCTTTTCTCTTTGTTAATGGAAGTAACATGTAAAAGTGTGTGAACCCCTGCACTATGTGTTTTTTGGCTTTCAAAGTTGTTCCACATTCTGACAATTTGTGCTTGTTTGTCTGCCCACTAAGTAAACTACCCAGCAGGATGGCTTCCAAACCATGTAGGCCTGTAGCAGGTGAAAATGAATCCAATCTGTTCAGGCCAACATACCTTCTTAACTGCTGTATAACTGCTGTATAACTGACTGTGTTAGCCACAAGGCAGGCCACAGAATTAGATGGGTATGTGGAACACGTTAGCAGCACATTCTCAAAAAAAAACTTTACTCATAATTGCACATGGCACCCCTACTCTGCACAAAAAAAAGTTTATGTTTAGCATAAGTTGTTATGCCTTCAGCTTACATGGTTAAAAATAAGGTTGGCAGTCCCACAAGGGAGAAACAGAAAGCTACAGCTAAAAGGGCGATGGGGAACACATTTATAAAAACAATTCAGTTTTTAATCTGAATTTAGAATTTACTGGACTCAACGGGGGCTTTTAAAATGATCATGAAAATGTGGAAAACAATTGTACCTTTGTTTTACAGATCTTGTTTGTGTTCCTTTTTTTCCGTAGCATAAGCTTAAGTCATCTCAGAAGGATAAGGTTCGGCAGTTCATGGCATTTACTCAGGCTGGGGAGAAAACTGCTGTATACTGCCTGACCCAGAATGACTGGAAACTAGAGACGGCGACGGACAACTACTTCCAGAACCCAGAGCTCTACTACAAAGAATCCATGAAAAACGCAGTCGATCGCAAGAAACTGGAACAACTCTATAACCGATACAAAGGCAAGTCTGTTTTTGTTTAGTTGTTGTTTTTTTTATTTTTTTTATTGTATTGGTCAATATGGTACCTGTTTCATGTACTGTGAGACATGTTTAATTTCAAACACTTAATGTGGAAGATTGAAACAGTTAACTGGGAGTATTTCCCACCCCCCCTAGTTAAAATGTACCCAGTTTACATAACGGAGGTTTACTATTGTTTAACTGGTTTTGTTGTGCAATACCCAGTCTGCTGTAAGAAACATTCAGTCTTGATAAATGTAATAATCACAGAGTGGCAAAAATCCAATTGTGTTGCAGTTTTGTACATGCACTTTGGTGTGTGTGCAGTGCACTATATTTGAAAACTTCTTGGATTTTTTTAAAACTATGTATTCATGTTCTAGAACAGTGGTACTCAGCTGGCCCTCGAGATCCAATGGAGTCCAGGTTTTTACTCCAAGCAGGTTCTAATGTAGTTCATTTAAGCTGCTAAGAGGCAATTAACTAATTTAGTACCTGGTTGGAATAAAGACCAGGACTGGAATAGATCTCAAGGGCCAGAGTCGAGTACCACTGTTCTAGAATGTCATTTATATGTATTGCAACTGCATTCCATCCATCTGAAACTGCATGCATCACAATTCCTTTTTTCTTTTTTTTTAATGCTAACTTTGCTTGTTCGCTACTAATATATACTTTAAACACATAAAAACATTACTATGCTGGTATGGAAATAGACTCCTATTGCATAGCAGTTTCACCCATTCCAGATTTTACAACAAGCTTGATTAGCCACATTGCAGAGGTAGCAAGCTCAGGTGAGTCTCATTAAACTTGTAGTAAAATCAGTAATGGATCAAACTGCTATGGAATGGGAGTCTTATTTCCATACCTGCTATGCTGCTGCAGCTTTGAAATTGAAGTGTGTAATTAGTCAACTACCAGTTTCAGAGGTCGACTTGTTAGTGCTACCCATATTACCTATCACTGTAATACTCGTATCTTGCACAATGAGGTAATGGCAAGGCGTAGCGTAGTGTCCCGGGCAAGGCAGGTCTATGCCCTTTTGAAATATGAGCCCCAGACTCAGAAACTGCAGTTTAAAGCACTTTTAATAATTCTCAAATAAACTCTTGAACAAAATAAATGTTTAAACAAAACACTATAAAACTCAAACAAATATTTCTCTTCTTTTTATACCATGTGGCCAGGGGCTTGATTGATTCAGTAATCCCATCACCACCTGGCCACATTCCACACTTGTCCATCCACTCTCAATCAAACAGTTAATCATTCAATATAACAATCAAACCATGTGGCTGTTCAAACAGTGGCCATCTTGTCCCTTCACCAATATGGCCGCCAGCCACCAAACACTCACATGTTCATGTGACGTGCCTAAGCGCTGTCACACAAAGCAAGAAGGGCTGGAAAACAAAAACTCTTTTAAAATTAGGAAAGCCTTGCAAGTTCCCAAAAGTGTCTGAGGAATGTTCATTTTTACTCAATTAGCTTTTTTTTCCAGCTTTAATCATTTAAATTTTGTTTGTATTTTCTTAACAAGAAAAACTAATTAGGCAGCAATTCTGTAGAACTGTTTACCCATCGTTTTAATCTGTTTACTGCAAGTGTGCAACTCAGCAGAATTGGGTGCACCATACAAAATGTGACTGTAGTTAATGTGGAAAAAATGCATGCTGTAGTTTATGATCAATTATTACCATACTGCTGCCATAGGGCAGCAGTGTGGAGTAGTGGTTAGGGCTCTGGACTCTTGACCGGAGGGTCGTGGGTTCAATCCCAGGTGGGGGACACTGCTGCTGTACCCTTGAGCAAGGTACTTTACCTAGATTGCTCCAGTAAAAACTCAACTGTATAAATGGGTAATTGTATGTAAAAAATAATGTGATATCTTGTAACAATTGTAAGTCGCCCTGGATAAGGGCGTCTGCTAATAAATAAATAATTAATAATAATAATAATAATAATGTTATATAAATTATAATGTTTTGAAAATGAATCTCGTTTTACAAACGAGTCCGTGACCTCTGTTACAAATCCATTTTGTTTTGTTGTCATTTGTCTGTACTTTAGGTTTCCAGACTTATTTTCATTTGGACCACACTATAAATTCACTTTTTGTGCTACATGTGAATAGTTAGGAACGAGAGGAAGTCCATGAACACTTGTCCTCTTAAGTTCCTCACAGCGAATACCTTTTAGCCATAAGATTAGTCCACTCCTCCCTAAAGCAGAAAAAAAAAAAGAAGTTTGGAATTGAGACTGTTATGCTACATATAAATTCTTCATATCTTGTCATCGACTATCATGTTAATGTTCACCTTATAAAATCTAATGCAGCATGTAACTTCAATAAGCCCCATACTGCTTGAACTCTAGGTAACTTCAAATTACTGATACAGCTCTTTACAAATGAAAGAGCTGTATTTGTGGTTTGTGTTTCTCCATGGTGACATGTTGTTTTGGTGTCTGTTTGATTCAGATCCTCAGGATGAGAATAAGATTGGTATAGATGGGATCCAGCAGTTTTGTGACGATCTTAACCTGGATCCGGCTAGCGTCAGTGTTTTGGTGGTTGCGTGGAAGTTCAGAGCTGCTACTCAGTGCGAATTTAGTAAGAGGGAGTTTGTAGATGGAATGTCAGAACTTGGGTAAGTACGTTCCTGCACCAAGATGGGAATGGGGGGTGGCCCAACATTACAGAATTTCAGGGCACATCACTGTAATATGTTGCTGTCAAACTTCCAGACATAGGAAGACACCCCTATACCAGAAACGTAATTTTATACGGTATTTCAGAAAAATGTAGTTGTGTGACCCCAAAGAACATTTATTTACCTGCTGTCACTCTGTTCTGCTTTGCTTTGCTCTCTCTCTCTGCTTTCCTGCGGTGTGCAATTTCTTAGGCCAGATTTAATGCTCTCTGGTTATGTTTTTGGCAGGATAAAAAAAAGGTGCTGTTGCCATTTATACTAGTCTGTTATTCATGTATGTACATCCCACTCCTATAGAATGTTTTATAGGTAATATGTTATCTTATTTTCCACAGCTGCGACAGCCCAGATAAACTTAAATCCCAACTACCAAGATTAGAGCAAGAATTAAAGGACCCAGGAAAGTTCAAAGACTTCTATCAGTTTACATTTAACTTTGCTAAAAACCCTGGACAAAAGGGCCTAGGTAAGCAAAAAGAGCAGTTTCTATAGTTGTTTGATATGAAAACTAAACACAAAAAGTCATTTTTTTGTAAACCTTCTTTCTCGAGAACTGAAGAAAACAGCAGTCTCTGTTAAAATGAAGTTTATTTAAATGCAGAGTGAGCGATACAGAGAGGCGCTTTGGAAATCAAAACATGTAACATACCTCTCAGAGCTCCAATGCTTGGCGTTTAATATCATGTGTGTGTTCATTTAGTGCTTGTGAAATGTTACAGAGGGTACTGATGGTCACCATGTTAGTGACTGCCAATTCCGTTGAATTGAAAGTTCATCAGTGATGAAAGTTTTGGTTGCCTAACACACAAGTCTTTAGAATCCGCCCCTTTTAACTGCAATATTAAATCTGCTGTTTGAAGACCAAGGTCCTTATTTTCAAAGGGTTTCCTCCGTAGCTTTTTTGTAAAAGAGAGTGCTTAAGATAACTTTAAATCTATTACTTAATTGTTTGGTTTTAGTTTTGTAAAACAAACAGGTGTTTTACCTCTTTTAAAAAAAAAAAAAAAAAAAAAAAAAAATGAAAAAACAATAGGAGTTAATAAAGACTAGACTAGCAGGGCTTCACACCCCTGGTCCTGGGGACCCCATGGGGCAATTGCAAGAAACTTGCAGAGTTAGCACGGAGCTGCGCACTAGGTAATACGGTACTATCTCAGGATTATCCCCAGCTGTGTACTAACTTGGTACCAATTGCAACAAACAAAGCCGAGGACTAGCTGATCACCAGATTTAGCACGGAGCTCAGAATTAAGCTATTTATTGTAGTGTGCTAACAAACAGGAACTGAGGGGGGAGGGATTGAGGGTCAATGTGGCCCCCTCCCAAAATTATGATGTAATGATGTAAGGAAATGTATTTACACACGAAATATAAATACTGAGGCTGAATTGCATAAGACTATTTTCCCATTTTCTTAAACCAAATTCACATGTATGATCACATTTTCCTAACACCACCAAAATTAATGAAGCTACGTTAGAGAATAAACAAAACTTTTATTAGTACTCATTTAATTCACACTCAAAACAAATGCATTTGTTTATAGGACCAAAGGTGTACTGTAGACTATAAAAGATGCAAATCGAATCAGAAATGCTAATTACATATTTCTGGTATAGCCTATAAAAGCTTACTTTCTCAGTAGATCCATACGAAAGGAATCATGGCCAATAGTCGTGTGCAAAATTATACAATGGAGCAAAAAATTTCATAGAGTGTTTCAAAGATTTTATTGAAACTGTGGAGGATGGCTGAAAGGATTCCACAGGAATTCTGCAGTGCACAACTGCAAGGAATACACTGTAAGCAGATTTAATGCTGCCTTCCCGAGAGGCGGCCAGGTACAGAAGCAAATAAAAACTAGAGTTGCGAGCAACTTTACGGATTCCAAGCAGTTAGTGTGAAATTGAAGCGCATTGGTTGTTATAGATGAAACGTTATCATCACAAATCATTTTGGACACAGCTGACTGTGTCAATTATGGCCAAAATATTGGAGTCATTGGTTAGATGATCAATGCTGAAATCTCATTGGCCCACAGCAGCCATGTTTTGTACTGTAGCAATTTCCCTTGAACAACCATAAAAGATAATCATACTTACATCATTTATGCTCATTTTGGCTTCAATCAGAACTCTGCATGTTATATAACAACCATCTGCAGTCAATAAGAAATTGTTGGAAGTTTTACAGCCAGCTTTTAAATTTGACCTTTAGCAGAACTTAACCATACTATATAAAACTATTTATGCATTACACTACTTGCATTACCTATAGTGCTCATATAAACACACCAGTTTTGTAAAGCAACAAAAGTCACATCTAATAAATTACAAACATATTTTTTTCTATACCTTGCTATACCTTGCTATATTTTTTCTATACCGTGCAGACTTTTTCATGTTAACAGCTGTCCCCAGTGGTGGGAATGTGTCATTTCAGGCTGAAAAATTTGCAAAACTGGCATGTCACCCATATTGATTGGCTCATGGTGGTCATGTTTGTTGATGTAGGAACTTTTTCTGAGTAACTTTTTTAGAGGACAGTACAAAGATAACGTATACCCAAGATTCATGTAAATCAGCCAAAGGGCTCATGAGCAGTTGTTGTTTAAATGTTTTACGCAAAATCCAACATAGCTGCCACACCATGTGACCGATCCATTTTTCCTTAAGTAGAATCAATCGTGGACATGAGCGAACTATGTACAACATTTTTCACAGCTGTACTATTTACCGTTCATGAGAAGAAGACTTTTAAATATTGTCCAAACTTTTCATTAAATCCAAGATGGCTGCCACGCCATGTGACCAAAGGCCGCCATATTGACCACGACACAACATCCCATAGTCCTCTACATCTGTGTCAAATTTTGTGCGTTTTCGTGCAGCTGATAAGAAGTTATAGGCAGTTTTATAGCCAGTTGCGTATGTTGATGATGTCATGCAGCGTGGACGCCATGATTTTCTCAGTAGCAACTTCCCTTGAACAAGTGTAACAGATGACCATATTGAGATGTTTTATTCCAATTTTTGTTTCAATCGGATAAGCGGTTTCAGAGAAGATGTTTGAATTTTGATGATTTTATATTTTTATGGTAATTTTATGTCCTTAATCAATGTGGTTGCCAACCACAGAACCAATCAGCTTCATATTAACAACAGTTAATCATGGACGATCCCTCAACATGTATAGCAATTTTCAGAACTCTGCAGTAAGCGGTTTCCGCAAAATCCAATATGGCTGCCGAACCATGTGACTTGCGCAAATTTGCTGAATATCACCGACTATCCCCCATAGGCATGTTTTGGCATAATAATAATAATAATAATAATAATAATAATAATAGGCTTCCCCTTTTTTAGGCTTGGAAGCCTAAAAAAAAACATGGAAGAGGCAGAAAGCAGAGACACTGGAAAGTCGTAATGGAATTTATTTATTTATGTATGTATTTCTTTTTTATAAAATAGGCCTAAGTTAAGTTGAATAAGGATGAAACTGGTTTTGTTGCATACCATTAGTCTTTAGTCTACAGAAATTGCTGGACTAACTTAGTAATGTGTTTTAGTATCTGCTAGGCAACAGCAGTTACTTTGGGTTTGTTGCAATTGCGAACATTTTTAAAACACAGCTGGGGACTATCTTGAGCTGCTTAGTTCATTGCAATTGGTATTAACTTGCATGCTAGTTTAGTGCTGTCCTTCATACTAACCACAGGATCATTCCCAGTCAGTACTAACCACAAGATCATCCCCAGTCAGTACTAACCACAGGATCATCCCCAGTCAGTACTAACCACAGGATCATCCCCAGTCAGTACTAACCACAGGATCATCCCCAGTCAGTACTAACCACAGGATCATCCCCAGTCAGTACTAACCACAGGATCATCCCCAGTCAGTACTAACCACAGGATCATCCCCAGTCAGTACTAACCACAGGATCATCCCCAGTCAGTACTAACCACAGGATCATCCCCAGTCAGTACTAACCACAGGATCATCCCCAGTCAGTACTAACCACAGGATCATCCCCAGTCAGTACTAACCACAGGATCATCCCCAGTCAGTACTAACCACAGGATCATCCCCAGTTAGTACGCTCCTTTTAGTTTGTTGCAGTTGACCCGACGTGTCTTCTGGTTTTCATTCCAAGATCTCAATTACCCTTAATTGATCTAATAATTTGCTTATTTAGATATTTTTACTTGTTTTCAGCTCTTAAACAGTTGCAGATTTCAAGTTAGCTGTATCATTTTATAAGTAACTTGAACTGTGCAACTTTTTTGGAATGAAAACCAGAAGACACATGGGGTACCCAGGACCAGGGTTGGGAAGCCCTGGACTAGAGTAAACCCTTTGAAAAAATGTCTCCAAGACTACCAACAGGGCAGAGAGTACAGAGAGAAGGGACTGTATATAAGTGTAGACTATCTGCCAAATGAGTTAGAGCTTTCTTCATCATAGGAATATTTATATTTATGGCAAGACCATTACGGACTTGTAATTTAAAACTGCTTAATCTGAGCTATTACCCAGCAGACACCAGGGGGTGAGGCGAGGATTTTTGTCTTGAAGTGGTCATTTAAACTGCAAGGAGTCCACTATAGTACATGCTGGCCAGGATAATGCTTTTAAAACACACACACACACACACACACACACACACACACACACACACACACACACACACATCCACATCCACAGACACATTGAGAACTAGAAGAGAGACAGCCAGACACTTCAGTCTTAATAGGAATGAAAACTAGATTTAAACTCTAAATTGAACATAACTGAAAAATACACGAAGTCGGAAGACTGGAATTGAGTACCAGGACACTTTGCAGAGAAAGTACTTTCTGCTTTCTCCCCTTTAATCTAACCAGAAGAAACATGCTGCACATATCTAGTGAGTCTGACAAGGACAGTGCTGCATAGGGACAAGAGAACCAAGGTTTACGAAGAAGAGTAGGTTAATATAATATAATTTCCCATGTTGTGGTTTGTATACATTATATATTTTAGTATTGCTTGATGTGGGTACTATATTTATAGAGGTATTCATACCCCACTGTGGAAAAGGCAGCATTATTAATACAAGTGACTGTAGGCTGCATAGTTTTTATTATATAGTATGTTCAAACTGACTGGAATGGGATATTGTACTCTTGGGTATGAGAGAATGGATGTCTGACATTAAGCAGAGATGATGTGGGTTAAAAGGTTTGGGCATCACTTGAAAAACAGGTCTAGAATAAATCTGGAGCCAGCACTGGTAGATTAGGTATTCTAATGAATGCTGACATCTAAATCATCTACACATCTGCTGCGCAAGCCTGTGTTCTAGATTTTCTTTTTAGAATTAAGAAGTAATTATTCAGGTTATTGCAGCATAGCAAGAGGAGGTGTTCATGTAAATAAGTGCTGTGGTCCACTGAGGAGTGTATCAAGCAGAGATTAACCATGAAATCCTCTAGCTTGCCAATGGAGGCTTTTATTACATGAACAGTTTTTCTTATTAACTTGAAAATGTTGGCAGATGCGGTCATGGTTTCCCAATGCGGATTGTGAACTGTGGGTGAAACGTATAAAGGAAATTAGCAAAATAAATACAAGTGACTGGATTCAATGTTGAGCTTTTGATGCCTACGTAGAAGGCAAAGATTTGCTGATGATTCACAGATCTGAAGCTGTAACTAGGTGTACAACAACAAAGTCAACAAACATATGCTTGATTTTTGAATTTTTGAATGGGATATGGTACACTGTGCAGGGTAACACTGAAGAAACATTGCCACATTGATCTGCATCTCATGATTTTCTGTACCCTGACAGTGGGGATTTAAACAATAACCAGCAAGTGGTAGGTCCTCCCTTTTTACAGGAGATGACACCAGACGTTTAAACGTTTAAAGGATAAGTCCTTTGTTCTGCATCGGTTTCTCCATCTAGGTAAAGTACCTTGCTGAAGGGTACAGCAGCAGTCCCCCATCTGGGATTGAACCCACAACCCTCCGGTCAAGAGTCCAGAGCCCTAACCACTACTCCACACTGCTGCTGTATTATATCACGCTTACATTGTTACATACATATCATAAGAACGGTGTATCCAGTAGTAATGAAACTTGGTGAGAACATTATTTAACACATACTATTCCGATGGGAGGCATATCCTCTCAGTTAGGTTCAGTATTGAGGAGGATTGCCCCCTGCTTTATAGCTGATGCCATACATCAGGGTTTTCAAAGAGGCTGTTCCTCCATTCCTGAAACATTTGTCCTGTAGACAGTCATGGCCAGGTGATCACATACAGCTCATAGCCTCCTGTCCCCCACATACTAAATAACATGATTTAAGTCCTTTGTTGGCTCCAACCCACTTGGTGTTGGTGTGCATCTTGTATAGGAATGAAAGAAAGTAAATGCAAATGTTGCTTAATTATTAATGGCCCCGACCAGCTTCAAACGAGGCTTCTGCAAACCGTCTGAGGTGAGGTTCTATAAATTCTGAGCGGAGAATGTACAGCACCTATAAATAAAACTGGGTGGTGAATCCTACAAGGAAGAGCTTTATTTCTTTTTAAAGAGCTTGAAGGAAGACTTTTTATACCGACAGCAGTTCTGCAATATTTAATTCCTTACTTGTTTAATGTCCTATTATGTGTGTTTTGTATAATTCCATATTGCAGTCTGTACGGTCTCTACTTACAAGGCTTACCAATACCCCTTTTCCACAACAGGGCTGAAAATTTCTAAAGACATAAATTGCCACTAGAGGCTCAATTGTGAATCCTCGCCCCTCTGCAACTGCGTGTTAATAAATAGGAAAATCCTAGTGATCATTGTACAAACTGCCTCCCTTCAGAAATTCAGTTTTTACAAGCAGACCCAGCATTTTGCCAGAATAGTAATGATATAAGTGGAAACAACACACGACAGGGCATTAAACATGTAAGAGAAAACATATTATAAAATGTAGTATCCCTTAAGAGGGAGGCGTCCAATGTAAAGGTTCCACGGACTGTGACAATGAACATCTGAATTTGGTGTACACTTGTGTTTCAGTGGCTAAATAGTAAGCTTCCTGTCATGTGCCAAACCCATAACATACCTGTATTGTATGAGTAAAACTTTGTTCTTAATGAGGTTTTTTTTATTTTATTTTTTTTCTTCATTTACAGACTTAGAAATGGCCATTGCCTACTGGAATTTAGTTTTGACGGGAAAGTTTAAATTTCTAGATCTCTGGAACAAGTTTTTATTGGTAAGTCCTGGTGTGTGTGTGTGTGTGTGTGTGTGTGCGCAAGATCTCCCTTGCTGTTCAAAGGTAAATCGCTCCAGTAAACATTGAACGATGTACAAACACATTATTGACCCACAGTTCTCAAGAGCTCCACACTGTTGTTGCTGCATAGGCATTTTAAAGTTGTTCTTCACTGTTACTATGTTAGTGGAGGTGTTCAGGGTTCTACCACATGGCACAACAATATTGCACATTATTTATCCACGTTTTAAACAGTTTTCATTCTTTACTGTTTAAAAATTAATTGTTACAAAGATACCAGGGAGCAAGATAAATTCCCAGGTATGGCATCATGAGTTTAACATACCCACCTTTTATTGCCACTGTACCAGACCACTGCGAAGTTGCACAGTACATTTCCCTACTCCTATAGGTCTGAGGTGTCCGTTGAGGTTTAGTAACTGAACCAAGGTTAGAACTTGAGAGTTACATGCAGTCCTCTGATTGGGTACATTATGAGTCACACCCAATCACAATTCAAGAAGCTTCCGGGTGCAGACATGGTGCACCTATTTGATGTACAAACTGCTGCTTACATCCCCGTAAAAAAACACAAGCAGACAAGATACAATGATATCAGTGGTGGCAATTGAAATTCATCTGCAATTAATTTGACCTGCTTTTCAAATACAAATTAAAAAAACCTCAAGCCATACACTTTGCAGTAAACTTTTATAAGGGCAAACCAATGCATATTTATAAAACTATGTTGCTGTCCATTGAAAAAGCAATCTGGAACATGTGTGGACAATTTGTGTTCAGTGGGATTTATCTTTGTGTTGAAATATAAAGCCAGTGCATTGTGTTGAGTTTAACATTACTCTTTATAGACCGATCGAGGACATGAGGACAACATTGGAGCTCCATCTGAGGAGCTTTTTGTGTGCTAATAAATACAAAAAAAAGGATTTGTTCAGCTGCCTCAAGCATATCTGATAACAGAAACTTTCATGCTTCTGCCCTAATTTTTTCTTGTTTCCCATTTACAGTACCTATAAATAAAACTAATTGGAATAGTTACACCCTATTTTTATGGTAAGCACTGGAGTGAACAAAAGCTGATGAAATATTGTGTATATTTACATTACAGTAGAACCTTTTATCCAAATTGCCTTTTTATACAAACATGTAGCCAATCGATGGGAATAACTCCCCTTTATCATAACACCTGCCTTTATCTATAGAGATAGAGTACATTTTTAGAATATAAGAAGCCAAGTTTGTTCTTGTGTTTTTACCACTCTTTAGTACATCTTCACCATGTGATTTTGATACGCTCCTCAGGTTTTCCCTATTCAATGTCGTCTTTTAAAGCTAAAGTAGCACTGTTCTTGGATGATTACTGCCCCCTGGTGGAATAATCCATTGCTCTGGGAAGAAGGCCAAAAAGGCTTGTTAAGATTTTAGGGGCCATATCTTCAAACCATTTGTACTCCAGTCTTTAACTCCTATTTTCTGAAAGAAGGAAATGTCATGTAACTAACAAACTTGAGAAGCAAAAGAGTGCTTCAAAGGCCATGAATAGTAGTATTTCAGTTATTTGGTTTTAGTTTTGTAAAAGCAACAGCTTTTTTCTTTCAAAAAATAAGAATTAATTAAAGACTGGAAAAAGCTTTGAAAATATAGTCTGAAAGTTGTTGTCTGTCCTACTCCAGAGGTGATAATTTGAGTAGATGAGTAGCACCTTTCTTTGTGGAATAAGTCCCATTTGTGTCTGAGATCAATCTCATTGTTTTATTATGACACTTAACAGGATTCACAAATGTTGGAATATTGAAGACGGAAAACTTGCAAGCTGATTTGGCTAAAAAAAATAAATTAAAAAAAAGTACATAATCCCTAGCAACCAGGCGGACACCGGGCAAAAAAACAAACACATTTAATATCTTTATTGACATACAATCCCTACAATATCAGGAATAACCAGAGATTATGGTGTTATACTGTCGATTACAAGAACTATTTGGGTTGTTAACACAGTACAATCAAAACACATTTCTTTCTTGTAGGAACATCACAAAAGATCAATTCCCAAAGACACGTGGAATCTACTTTTAGACTTTGGAAATATTATTGCAGATGACATGTCAAACTACGATGAAGAAGGCAAGTGATTTAAAGATTTAAAAAAAACTGTAATAATCATAAAAAACAATCTGAATAAATTATGAGTTATGAATTCATTTTTACCCCCCCCCCCCCACTTTTATTTATTGATGAACAATATACTAATAAAAACCAATACTTCAGGCTGAGTACTAATAGACCGGAGATCTTGGTTTTGGACTACAGTGCACCCACTTGCAATCTGTGGGACCATTTTTTCCCCCTCTGTCCCCCACAGGGAATGCTGAAGGTGTACTTACCCATGTACAAATGCAAGCCTAAGAACATTCTTTTGCACAGTTCATTGAGACTATCTATCAAAACCTGGGTAATAAGACACTCCAGAGCTTGCTATCTATACACTATGGCTAATCAACTTGTATTAAAATTTGGAATGGGTGGAACTGCTATGCAATATGATTCATATTTCCATGCACTATCTTCAGGACATAACTTAAAATAGATTTTTATGAAATGTACAGATATATGGACAACTTTCCCATCTTTACATGTGCACATACATATTTAAGTCACATTTACATTTTTACATAGAGAACCACTAATACAGTCAGACCTTGTTGACTCACCTATTGAAGACTGTGTCTTGGGAATCATTCTGTACATCTGTGTGGCAGGGGGACATAAAACTGCTCTGATTTTGTGTTTACAACAGTGGCATTTATTGGCATGCTTTTTCTTAAGTTCTTATTTGTCTACTTCTTCTCTTGCAGGAGCCTGGCCAGTTCTTATAGATGACTTTGTGGAATTTGCACGGCCAATAGTCATGGGAGGCAAGCGCAAAACTGTATCATTGTAGGCTCTTTTTATTTTAAAGACTAGAGACTTGAATCCTGCAGAAGTCCACTGCAAGGAGTGAAGAAAATCAAAACGTCAAAGGAATGAAGCTGTTTTGGGGCAAACGCACACCGTTGTTGGGCTGTGCAGTTGTGGCAGGACCTTAAACCACTTCCTGCAGCTTCCACGGGACAACAAAACGATGGCTAGCTCACAGACTCTGCAAGAAAAACGACAAATTCAGAAGATAGCTCTGGCTGTAGAGTAGGGAGGAAAAAAACTGGCTTCAAGTATTGTAATGGTTGTATGATATAGGATATAGAATCTGCATGTTTTTTATATTTTGGAACAATGTAAACTACAGACATTTTATTAACATGAGTGAGGGCGGGGAAAAAAAGGCTTGAGGTTTGGAAAGCACACAGCATGCCATTCAGTTCATGACCAGGTGAACACCAGCAGTCACACATTTACATTTGTAATATATTGTACTTATATATAAAGAAGAAAAGTATTTGTGGTGTAAATTAAATAATCAATAAAATCTGTATGTAGTATGCTCCATTTATTTTCCTTTAAATGCCAGCCTACAGAATTTGGTGTGGTTAAATTTACAAAAAAGATACTAGTAAAAACCAAAGGATGTCCTTGTTTTAACAAAGTTTCAGGCGAATCATCCCTTGTTCTGTTCCAAACTAAGTCGTCAGTATGTTTTAAATCAGCAGCTATATGCACACTACTTGGCTTCTACGAGCAAGAGCATTTGAAATGTCTTTGTTTTGCTGTTTCTTCATTGTCGTGTGTAGTTACACTCAGTGTAGAGTGGCCCCACTGAGCAATGCATGTGGAAGGGTGGCGTTATTTGTTCAGCTTCCTTGAAAAACAAAGGACGCTAACATTACTTACTGTAACCATACAATCTACACTGGTATAACCATGTCAATTACCCTGTTAGATATACAACATAATGGCAAAGAATAGACAGTTAATGTATTCGTAGATCAGTCACTCTCAACGTACAATCACTTGCAACAGTTAGTGACGGATATCTGAGTATAGACTGACACTTGCCACTGTTTGGCCAAAAGGAATAATATATACAGCGTGATTAGAAAGTAAGTGTACCACATCAACGCACCATATCATTGATGTGGTAAACTTACTTTCTAATCACCCTGTGTGTGTGTGTGTGTGTGTGTATATATATATATATATATATATATATATATATATATATATATATATTGTTATTTTTATTTTTTTGATGAATTGACTCATATACATTAGTATAAATAGGTAACAAAACTGAACTACTCTATGTAAGCTGCTCTGTTAGAGTTTGTATTGCAGATCATAATGTTAACTTAATATACAACTCTATAACCAGTAGGTGTCATTGTAGCAACATGAATTTAGACTGCGCAAAAAGGGTGGTTCCGTTTATAAAATGCACTGTGCAGCATTCTTTTGGTTGATTGATTTGTAGCATTTAAAGCACAGATCGGGTAGAACAATAATAAAAATGAGAGGCATGTTATCATTCGAATGTGTTGGTAATGGACTTTGCTTTATGGAACTTCATGCATATTTCTGAAAAATCAGTAGCTGACTTGGATTAGTAAGTATTGGTACTAATATATTTATTGCTGTATGATGGATGTTTCAATGAATGCATTTTGTTGTTGAATTAGGTATTGGTTTTATGACAAGTTAAGAGTGTAATGTTTCCATTTTTTTTTGTATAAATGTATTTAGTTTGAGGTCCTTTTCAAAACAACCTACCATTTTGATGTCTGGATTTTAAGTCTCACATGATGTGTTGTTCCCAAGTTGCCAAGCTAGGTTGTGGTGGTGTAACTGTGTGTTGTGGAAAGACCTGGACTACTGCATAATACATTTTTGGTTGGTTTCACACCCTGATTAACAATAATCTTGGACTACCTAATGTTAAATTGGGTAAGATAGTCCATGAAACCAGCCCCTGAAGTGCCCTGTATTAAAGTACTGCCTCCGCATGCACCAAGTGAATGATGTGCATCTTGAAAACAGTATTATCTATTTTATAAATATAACTAAAGATTATGTTGCTGGTGTTAAAAAAAAGTTTTATTTATCATTTTATCTGTTATTTTTTTAAACCCTGTTTAATAAAGCATGTTTTTAACAAACAAACTTTTTCATTGTTTTGTTGTTATTTCTCATTTTGAAGAATAATTAGTAATGATTTATGGAATTGTATTTAAAGCCACAGGATGCCAAAACGTTTGTCTTTTAAAATGTGTAACGGGCCTTCCAGCCTCCTATGACGGTGCTAATACTAATGTTTAAAGTTATGAATATCTGTTTAAAAGGCAAAGCCATAACCGTATTGAGATTTTTCCACGTAGACTTGGTCCAGGTTTCCCTGTTTTTTTGCCTCCAAGTTAAGGGGCAGTTAATCAAAACTTTTGTACAAGGGAGGTATGAAAAAGAAAAGCAAGCACAAGTAAGGTTCACCTCTTCCCTTTTATTTCGACCCAGAATATATTAATTGACGCGCCTTTTGCCTGAATCCTGAATCCTGCAAATTCTAGAGCCTTGATATTTGTACAATATGCTTATTGTAACTTAGGGAGGCTATCTGCAAGCCACCAATGTTATACCAATGTTACTGTATATTTTAAGGACATACTGTGATCTAGGTTATTGTATCGGGATGCTTGACCAACATACATATAGTAGCTACTTGTTGTGTATCTGAAACCCTTATACCTAGCGTGATGCCGCTAATATCCTGTAGTCATAACAATTGAAATAGATTTTGCACTGCTTGCTGTAGTGCTGTATTAATATATGATGTCTTGAAATATACAACCCCATCCTCATCTTTCCCATGGAGCTGTTGTCCCAAGACTGATAGGTATTTAAAGCACATCAGCTTGTTCTTAGTTATTGCATGCCAAAAATAAAAGATGACAACAACAGAATGTCTCCCCGTTGACAATAATAATAATAATAATAATAATAATAATAATAATAATAATAATAATCTGTGTGTTGTGTAATTTCAAGAAATTGTGTACACTTGTAGTTTATGTCTTCTTTTCCTATCCTACCCCAATGTTTCTTGTAAAAAAATCATGCCTTGTATATGGTAGGCTTAATGTTGGGATTAATAGTTCTGGGATCTTGTAGTAACAACATGGTTCAGATAATTAGTACAGAGTATCTCACCTTCCTCTCCAGGGAACCAGTCACCTGGGGAGATGGACAACCGTTAATGTTGACTTTACATTATCTTTTCTTTTTTTTTTTGCAGTCACAAACGTTAGTCTTGCTGCTCCACTAATAATTGTTTAATTTTTTTTTTTTTTACCGTTTCAGATATTGTGATATTTCAACTCTGGATTAATTGCTTCCTACCTTTTGGTGTGCTTTTACAGTTATCTAAATGTATTTATTCTATTCATTTCCTTTCACTTCAGTAAATTCTGCTTATATCCCAGACTGTTTGTTTTTTGTAATAGAAATATTTTTAAATGTCGCTCCACAAGCTGTTTTAAATGTAAATTAAGAAAGGCAAGTGTTTCAGCCAAATCCCAACTCCACTGATAGACCCATCAGTGACAGTCTGAGCAGAGCTCTTAACAAAGTGCACAAGCCAATGAGGAACTGCACCCCAAAACCAACTGGATAGTCAAGTAAAGGCTTTTCACAGAGAGGAAGTATCTGAAATAAAACATTCAATAAATCAGGTCAATTTACTTACCAAGCAATACAGAGATGCTGTTAACAGAGCTTGTCCCGATTTGGAACCAGGAAACAAAACATACATGTGTTAAGTAAGCCTGAGTCATTTTAACTCTCCCAGTATGGGTACGCTGTGGTCCATTGTTATCCCCAGCAGGCAGATAACATTACCAGCTGACAGTTTCGAAGCTACAAAGGACTGGGGATTGCCTTTTTAGGAGACACCAGATACAGGCACATACACAATGGCCATGATAAAGCCTGGCTGGAGGCTGTACAGAACGGCACAAAGAAGCTGAGAATGGGGGACTCAATTTGAGGAGGGGTGAAGAAATTCAGCTTGAAACACTGCAGTAAACGAGAAGCTTTCCCGGTCAAGCTGTGCAGAGATGGAGAAATTCCAGGCTGCCATGCTGCTGGGAGGGGTAGGGGATGCCCTGGGTTACAGAAAGGCCAGCTGGGAGAACTACACTTCAGGTGTGCAGATCCAAGAGGAGCTGAAGAGTCTGGGGGGGCTGGACAGCTTGGTTCTCGATGCAGACAGCTGGCCAGTCAGCGACGGTACCCTCATGCACATGGCCACAGCAGAGGCACTCCTAACAGGTACTGTAAATGGGGGTGCATCTATGCATCTGCATTATATATGACATTATGTTGTAACACTAAAGGAATCCTTTAAATTATTTGACAACCGGTTCGGCTGGAAGAAACTACAAGTGAATTCAATGACAAATGTTTCAAAGTCATTCTCAAAATGTCTTCAATGCTGAAAATGAGTTTTGCTTCACCTTCTTTTATACTTGGCTAATGTGGTGTCCACCCTATAGTCATGGATGAATCTTTTCAACTAGAAGTCCTTCTCAATATATTCTATATAAGACATTGAGAAAGACCGTCAAAATATTGGTTCTATCTTTATAGCTATGAATGACGGAACAGTAACTGAAATTCAGCCATTTGCGTGAGTTCATCATACTTGGGAAAGTGAATTTTCAATTTGATATCTGGTAACAGTTCTCAGTTTCCATGCCTGACTCTCAGGAAGTCTCTTAATGTTTCACTTCCAAGGTCATTTCACCTCAGCAGTGTATTTGCAGTCAAGGCATGTTACTGGCTTCAAAGCATGTCAGTCAATTGGGCAAGCAGTTGGTTGGACAGGAAACAAGATGAAATGACCAAGGAAGTTTACCTGAAAGTAAAGCTTGTAAACAGAGATTTCTTTAATCCATCCTAGTACAAGATCCACCTTGTTAGCTACACCCACTTTAACTAATTGGCTGCACATGGAATATGAAGAGTTGCTATGAGAAATTACAACATGTCCTGTTGGTGACATCATTCCGTTTATACTCAGGCCGGATCAGACCCTCCGACTCAAAACCTCCAAATGACACAGCCTGTTCTATTAACAATGGCGTGTATGGTAACTGGGTAGCAACCACTTTGTAGTCTTGCTTCTGTTCACTGCAACACTGTTGATTTGATTATGGTTGCCGAACGTCCAAGAAACATGAGGCAGATTTTCACACAGCTAGAAGAGACATTTATCACTAATTCCCCCCTATTTAAAAACTCACTCCCTACATAAACAGAGTGTCATTCAAGGCAAACCTATTTCACATTTTGTTGTGCTCTAACTAGGTACTCTATAACAGTGGCACATCCACCATATTATACTGCAGTTAAACCTTGTACTGGTGATCTGAACTTCAGTTTATGAAGGAAGTACTAAAGCAATCTTCATGACAAGGAGTGCAAGGATGTTTTTATTAATGTGGCCTTTTATAAATTGTCATTTTGTTCATACAACATGGTCTTTTGTGATGTCGTCGCAAATCTGTTTTCAGGACCAGAAGCATTGACTATTAATCCATTTTCAATGTGTATTCCTTTTTGTACACAAAGCAAATGCACCACATTTAAAACAGTTGGCTTTGTTTGATGTTTATTTAAATTTAGCCCAGTATGTTCATAGATAGACTACTGATTCATTCCTAATTATACAGTATAGATGACTATTTTTCACACTATCGCAATAGCAAGTATAGTATTTGAGGGTGTTGTGTTAGTGTAATACATTTTCCAAACATGATTGCCTAACGCAGGTGCACACTGTGCAAAATCTTGTTGTCATTTGTTGCTGTGTTATTTCCTTCGCAGGGCAGAGTTAATAAAATGTACCTGCAGTGGGGGGATTTTGCAGATGCTGCTCTACTGAGTAAAACTTTCAGTCTTGTTGACTCCTTTCTTATTCACACTGTGTTAAATACACAACAGTAGGTGTTGATAAAGTTCACCAGTAACCCTCATTAGAATCTGTCTTGTAAAGTGTGGACTATTGCAGGTTTCCAGGGTTCCGCTAGTGCCAGGGAGGCCCTGCTCCTATTTATATCTCTGCGCTTCTCCAATGAACACCAATCAAATAGCCCCCTATAGCACTGAATCATGTTATTCGTGTTGTTGTGCAACCACAGCTACAGCAGCAGAGTGCCACAACTTGCCACTGCTTCAGATTCAAGTCACTATCCTTTCTATTTGCATAGACACACACATCTAATATATTTATTTCAAGTATTTTAAAATATAAATGACGCAACTATATAAAAAGAACAAAAGGAGAAAAGATTTTCGATAATAAAAAACAGAATGTAAGTAATTGCAAGAAGAAGCGATCAGAATTATTGCCAGGGACAGTAAAAAAATAATAGTGATGAAGAAAGCACCATTTGAGGCTTTTTTATAAATTTAACAGATGTGAAAAATAGGGCGCATGGTCATGTTATTTTATGGAATTTTCTGGGCCTGTTTTAAGGCAAAGATGTTGACAATGACATCTGACCTGTAATTTTCTTAAATAATGTTTCTGTGTGACTACGACCTTTAGCCAGGATAATATGCAGTATGTTTATTTTTAACACATTCTCAGCTTCTGTTCACCCAGTTCCTTTGAGATTTGGTAGGGAGCCAAGAAGACACATTTTATCCTTCTTATTACAACCCTGTCAGCATTTTCCCATTCCTTTGAAAAGGCACCCAGGGTTGGCAGCATGGCATCGATGAACCAGGAATGAAAACAACACTGTGACATAATGTTTACAGTATGATGCTCCAGTAAATATACACTATAAAGCACTTGTGCTAAATTCAACAAAGAAATTGTGCCTGACTTTGTTTTAGAGGGCACTTTCTAGTTCATTAACTGTTAAAACAAGTTTACTAACACATTCATAAATGCTGCTGATTTTGTGTCAATTGTAACTTAATGTAAAGTAACCAATTCATTAACTAATAAAAAGCCATAATAATATAAAACCTGATCTTATTAGCAACACATTACTGTAGTAAGATCTTTTACAAATTCCTTCAAACAAATTTAACCCTATTTCAATCTGATGTTTGCTGAACAGTTTTAGACCTTTTTTTAAATTCTTTTTTTTAAATAGGTTACTATATATTAACTATATATTAATTAATCATTAACACAGCATTTGCTAACATGTTAGTAACCTAGTTGTTAATTCAAAAACGAAAGAAGTGTCACTGAAAATAAAACGCAACCACAAATCGTATGCTAAATCTGATTGAACCTTTACCCACAGAAGTGTTCTGCTTGTTATTATTATTGCCTGTTCATATTGTAAAGGTTCAGTATGTCTTTGGATTAAACGTGCAGGAAGATGTTGGATTGCAAACACTGGGGACAAAAGGACCAGATAGCTGGGATTGCAGAAGCAGTGGTAATGTAGGCCTGAGTTTTGAGGCACGCTCACATGGCTCCTGTCACATGTCGACCCGCACGGCCATCCAATCCTTTAAAGATGCCCAGTGTCCCATTTACACAGGATTGTGTGCCACCCGCCACCAAACCACCAAGCTCAATCCACTTACTACATAGAAACCAGAGTCTTGAGGTGAACAGCTAGTTATTTTTACACTCTGAGACAATTTCAAATTAGTTTTTCATAAATACAGTTAAAAAAATAAATAATTAAACATTTGTGACTGCTTATTCTAGATGCCTTAGTAATTCCCCATTCTTTAGGTTTGATCAGCGCAGGTAAGTGCTCAATTCAGGTAACCTACTGTTTCCTCCTGGTTTCAGATAACTAGTCTCTTGAAGACCTGTACCGGGAGCTGGTGCGGCTTTATGTGGAGGCCGTTGTAAAAATTCAGTTGCATCAACCGAACCCTGCCACTGGGGAGGGCTGCTCTCAGTTAAAACCAGACAACTACCTGCTGGCCTGGCACACCCCTTTCAATGAGAAAGGTATGAACATGGGAAATCAACGAAAGTAAGGTCAGCCTCACACAAGTTTACCATTGAAAATGTTGCTTTTGCGTGTTTTTCTTTCCCCATGGTTGTATTTATCAGTGTGTGTATCTGACTGTGCTTTACAATCCTCCCCTGCTATAGTTTTACCAACAGTCCTGTATTATAAGTGACATCCTGTGGAAGGGTGGGGAATTCACTGACACCAGAGACAGAAAGTTGCAGTTCTTAACACCACTTGGGTGTCCGATTTATTCTTTACCACAAGGTGGCACTGTGGTACTGCTTCTACCAACGATGGTATTAGTAGGTTACTTGGTTTAGTTTATTATTTTAAATGTCATGTGTATAAGGGTTTAGAAGTCGGATAATACAATGCAGAATATGTGATGTAATGAACTCTTAACACTAGCTTTCAAACCATTCCCTTTGACACACTCAGAAAGCATTTAATAAGATGCAGGGCTGATTTAATTAAAACCAAATTCCAAGTCTGCAAACGAAGGTAGCATGAAATACCCATGGTGATAACAGAAGTATGACTTTTCATTATGTAAACTGAACTACATTTCAAAACAGTATAACCTTTTACTTCTGTATGTTGCTTGTGAATGACAAGGAGTTGATGCATGGAAACTGTTGACAACGCTATATACTGTAGTAAACCTTTAAAAGGAAAGGCCAATCCCTGATAATATATTACTTGTTGTCAAGTCTAGGATATGAGTATCTATTTACTGTAGAATATTGCCTGTATTCAGAGGGAATACTCTATCACAGATACTTACAGTAGAGAAAGAGTTGTGAATTAGTTAAACATAGATGTGCAAAGACATGTGATAATGATTGTCAGCTAATCAGCAAGCCATTAGAATATTATTATTATTATGTTTATTTATCAGACGCCTTTATCCAAGGCGACTTACAGAGACTAGGGTGTGTGAACTATGCATCAGCTGCAGAGTCACTTACAATTACGTCTCACCCGAAAGACGGAGCACAAGGAGGTTAAGTGACTTGCTCAGGTTCACACAATGAGTCAGTGGCTGAGGTGGGATTTGAACCGGGGACCTCCTGGTTACAAACCCTTTTCTTTAACCACTGGACCACACAGCTTCCTGAATATAGCTGGTTAAAAAAAAGATATTGATAGTGTTATTAAAGCCAATTCCATACACCCTTTATTACTGTAAGT
Source organism: Acipenser oxyrinchus oxyrinchus (assembly GCA_030684275.1). Classification (NCBI taxonomy): domain Eukaryota; kingdom Metazoa; phylum Chordata; class Actinopteri; order Acipenseriformes; family Acipenseridae; genus Acipenser; species Acipenser oxyrinchus. Next base: position 27,487,333 of record CM060255.1, on the reverse strand, counting down.
ACGTCTTTCACTCCTCCTTTTTAATTTTATTTCTGTGCTCATGCGGGGCGGTGGCACTGAATTCTGTTTGTTCTCTTTCTAGGGTCTTGGCGCTGCCACAAAAGCCATGTGTATCGGGATGCAATATTGGCAGACGGAGAGATTGGATACCTTGGTGAAAGTAAGCATCGAGGCTGGGCGAATGACTCACAACCACCCTGCAGGTACCAGACTGCAACACTGTATACTGCACCTGGAATGTTTAGTGCAGCTGTGATAAACCTTGGGTGTCCCTGGGCACTGATTCCACGTGACGTATCTGCAAGGTTACTAAGTTGTTCTGGAGGGATACATAATGTACACCATGTTTCAATGATTATCAATACAGGGAAGCTGGGGTTGGAAATCTGCAGATATGTCTGTTCTTCAGAAGGACCCAAAATGTCATCATTTCTGAGACAGTTCCTTCAGGAATGATGTATCCCTTCAGATTGGTTAAAACACCCTACAGAGTTGTCACTTTGAATCAGTACTGCCGTGGCTGCCCATTGTGGCAATACCCCCTTTTAGTAGAATGTGTTTCTAATCATAGGATATATTTTCAAAGTGTTTATGTGACAGGGGGTGTTTTTCAGTATTCGCCTATGTCAGAATATGTTCTGCATCTCTCTATGCTATTTTCTCCTATTCTGTTTGCTGGCAGGTTTCCTAGGCTCCCTATGCACAGCTCTGTTTGCCTCCTATGCAGTGCAGGGTAGGCCTCTCATCCAGTGGGGAAGGGATATGTTAAAGGTCATCCCAATGGCTGAAGAGTACTGCAGAAAGACGATTCGGCACATGGCAGGTAGGACTGTCCTTAGCAAAGCAATGATAAGTTGTGTTCCAAAAATACTGCTTAAACGTATCCCTTTTTCTTTTAAATTGTACTGCATAATAATAACCCAACAGGTTTGTTTCATTTGTTTCTTTTATTTATTTATTTATTTATTTTTTTAGAATATCAGGAATATCGGTTTTATTTTGAAGCGAAGAGGCAGCTTTACTTGGAGGAAAGAGAAATCGACCAGGATGGACAAAATAAGGCCATCCTTTCAGATAAATATGACGTTGAAGAAATGGACAGGGTAAGCAGGTCATGTTGAGTGGTTGAGCTTGCAAGGGTTTCTATCCATTTGTGGACACTTGTAGACTAAGAGGTTATTTTTAAAGCTAAGTAAGTTTTATTGAGTTTATCTACGGAACTGAAAAAGCTAATCACATTTTGCGGGTATCTCCTTAAATAACTTAAATGAGCAAAACAGAACATAAAATTCTATACAAAAGTAAAATGATACTTGAACATTTTTTTAAAGTAATGTCCTGTTGGCCCAAAAGGAAAAAAAGCTAAAAAAAAGTTTTAAAAAGAAGCTAATTAAATAATTATTTACAACCCACCTAGTGGAGCTCAAAAAACACACATCATGGAAAAACATGTTTTGATTAAATAACATAATATTATAATACAACACAAAGACTTTTTCACAACTTGTTCTCTTGTGGTCAATTGCACCATCCATCAATATGCAAGAAAATATGTAGTCCATCCCCCAAGCTTTCCGTCTTAAAGAGCGATTACTATGGAGTTCTTATAGAGAATACAGGGGGAAGGTCTAGTTTACTAAACAGCTGCTCATTTTGACTGCACTTGCTTCTATCGAAGACTACAGATTTCTTTCAGTTCCACTCAAAACCTTAGATGTACAGTGAAGTTGTGTGTTGGTAAATTGAATTCAATCCTTTCAGAGTTTTATCATTTTTCATTAGTTATCAAGGAATAGATTTCACTCTTACAGTAACAGTTTGTTCCCGCTTGGCAGATTTACAAGAGATGGAGTTCCGAGGGTCGAGGCGGGAGGAGGGGTCATGATGCCCCGATGATTGCCTGCGGCGCCCTTCTCAGCGCCGGCTCTGACTGGAAACAACTGTCCAATTGGGCCATGCTCCACGGAGGTACAGCAGCAGCTTAATGAAACTTGTATAAAATGTATATTTGGGAATTATTTATTAGAATTAGGCTAGTAAATTGTTTGCAGTCCTGTAAACCCCATTGTATGTTTTTTAAGTTAGTTGTATTTTGTGGGGTCTATAATTCTGGAATTATAAATTCTTAGATTCATGTTCAGTTTTCTAAACACTCATTAATCATATACTATTTAAAATAAATTGAACTTTTTTCTGAACCAGAACAAATGTTATAAATAGAGGAGTTGGATGAAAAATGTGAAAAACACCACCACCTGTCATAACACTGCCACAAGAGCAGGACAGCTGCACTCAAGCAACAGGATAGTTGCTCTGCGCTGGTTTTTAAATTGTGGTACTGGCTTCAGTGATCACTGAGTGTTTACTAACACCATAAGATAGTATGTTACCGACACATAAATATTTATTGGTCAACTATGTTACAGGGAAGAAAATGAGACTCCCATTGCTTTGCAGCTGGGTCCTTTCCAGGTATTACTATTAACCTGTCTAACCACATGTGGTTGTCTATGTAGCTGATCGAAACATTAGGCTGGAGTTACACAGTATGGAAGAAATATGCAGTCAGCCTGTATGTCAACATATACTTGGTACCGTGGATGTAATGCCTGTCTTGAGGCTGACCTTCACTGTTCGCCCAACTGTCTGGTGCATGGTTAATGTAACTCAATTGCATGCTGCTTATCTCAAAGTGATGGAAGCAGCGAGATCCAGTGCTACAGCCTGGTGTTATCACAGAGCTAAAAAATGCATCTTCGGAGAGAAGACACAGGAATAGCCCAGAAGTCACAGAGAACAGAATGCCCTAGGTCATGACTATCCCGACTAACAATATCTGGCTCAAAATAGATCGTACAAAACAAGAGGCTGAATTTCTCCCTAATCTTAGCAGCAGCTCTTCAGATTGAGTTGAATGTAAAGTCATCTTGGATGCCGTTCCTGCTTTATCTCCCAATGTGTGCTCCCTGCAGGGACCCCATTCAGAGACACAACAAGCTCCCAAAGCATGTGATTATATACTTTCTGTTGGTTTACAAAATGGAGGATTGCCACCAATCCTTAACCAGAAGCCAAGCGTGGGGTCTGTAATGACCACAACACAACTCTTCTGGGCGGCTTAAAAGTACTTTCCAAAACCTTCTTTAATTAAGAACATTCAGACTCTTTGTCCAAAGGTTGCGCAAGCAGCTGCCATTTTGGAACCTGCAATGAAGGAGGAAAGGCCCACTCATTTTACAAAACCAATAACAAAACACTGAAGCCTATGGTACCAGCATCCAATTAAAAAATGTTTTCCAGTGAAGTCTGACACAGAAATTTGCCCCGGACCAAAAAAGCCCAAACATTTATAAATGAACTCCAGTCGTCTGTTACTTTGCGCACAGTGAGTAACAATAAAGCTACCATTCCTGGTTTCTTAAATAAGGCAACCAAAGATGAAGACAAAAAGCTGCAAGATAAAGAATTAATGCAGGAGTCAGTTAGGCGTGAAGTTGAGGGCCCTTATCTCAGCCGACCAGTGCTGCCTATAAATATTCATGATAAACAGGCTGGTGAGGCTCAGTATTCAATGATAGGAGTGATGGATTAGGTAGGTATAACATTATCAAACATCACCTTATCAGTGAGACAGAGTTAAATGAAGAGTCAAAAACAGAAAGGACTCAGGACAAGCATGCCTACAGAGACACATACAAATACAAGGCAGAAAGTTATGCCGACGTCACGGCGTCTTTCAACAGTTCCTTCAAGTCCAAAACCATACGTTTGGTCGACACCTTTTCATTTTAAAACTGAAGTGCGACATTGAGGCTTATGTCACGGGTAGGGTGACCTGGGATAACCTAGCTAGTGTACCGATGTAGCTGACGACTACGCCACCTTGTTTTTGGTAAGGCAAGGACCTTAGTAACAGAATAGTTATTTCGTTCCCCCGTGTAGGTTCTTTGTTCCCCGGGTTCTCACACACACACACAATGAAACAGCGTCTGGTAAAACAAATTTTATTGTTCTCAACAGGGTAAAAATTGTTCAAACCAAACCACACAGTAATACTAAAAATAAGCTAAAACTTCAATAAGGGAGTACCAAAAAAAAAAACTGCCGCCTCCTAAGTGACAGGAGAGCGGGGCAAAGAAAAGTGGCCCTCAGGAACTGACACACAGGTAAGTAAACTACACCTTCCACCTCAAAGTTCTGTTCACTTCCCTTTCCCCTCTTCCAGAAATCGAGGAAACTGATTTCAAGGATCTGTGGGGGGCCCCAAACGTCCTGGACTGCACACTGGGAGCCCGAGCAATTGCACCCGTCCCTTGCTCCACCAAGGAAAACAAAAAAAGAAACAAGTGTCCAAAAATAAATTGCTATTTGTTGTAAATCCAAAAAAACGTGTTAGTGAAATCCTTAAATGATAAAATGATTGTTACCCACCAATTATAGTATACAATAGCCAGAAAAAAAAGATACAACAAAACAAGTAAAAAAATACAGCCAACCTCCCTATATTGTCCCGACACAACAAAAAGAAACAAGAAAAAAACCCTCTAAACCCGTTCCTGAATATGGTTCCAGTGCTAGTCTGTCCCCACAACAAAGTTCTTGTTGACAAATAATTGTTCTCCCGAAGTATTCCAAACAGTAAATCTTCTTCAGTATATTTTCCCCAAGGCTGTGCGCTCTACCTGCACACACTCCTGCTGGTTCTTCCTGTCTTCCGTGTTCCTCCTCTGCTCTCAAAGCCAGCCCCTTATATAGTCCTGCCTGGACCGCCATTGGCTGTGGCGCTAACCAGGCGGGACTTCCAGTTGCTGGGGAGAAAATGCTCTACCCCAAGTCAGCCACAACCACATAAAACCAACTGGGGGTTGAGAGAAGCAGTTTCCAGTAAAAATTTTTTTTAAAAAACAGTACACAAAAACACATTTAATTTGTCACTTGTGACACTTATACTAAAATAACATTCAGGTATAGTGCTAATTCCATTGTTCCATCATTTCCTTATCTGTGCACACTACTGCACCAAGAACTAGGCATTAAAATAAACAGGAATCGTGCTACCAAATACAGTCACTGTCCAAAAGTCACCAATTATTTTTTATTATTTTCTCCCAATTTGGCATATCCAATTATTTTTAGGCTCAGCTCACCGCTACCAATCTGGTGATGACTCGAGAGCGGTGAAGATGAACACACGCTGTCCTCCGAAGCGTGTGCCATCAGCCGACCGCTTCTTTTCACACTGCAGACTCACTGTGCAGCCAACCCAGAGCTACAGCGTTGGAGGACAACACAGCTCTGGACAGCTTACAGACAAGCCTGCAGGCGCCCAGCCAGACTACAAGGGCCGCTGGTGCGCGTTGAGCTGAGGACACCCTGGCCGACCTAAGCCCCGGGTGGCTTCGGCCAATTGTGCGCCGCCCCCTGGGAGCTCCCGTCCACGGTCGGCAGTGGAATGGCCTGGACTCGAACCGGCGACGTCCAGGCTATAGGGCGCATCCTGCACTCCACACGGAGCGCTTTTACCAGATGCGCCACTCGGGAGCCCCCGGATCAACAGTATTGTGTTTGTATAAATGGACTTGACAAGGGTCAAAATGAAAATAAGCTATATTGAGATGATAGGCAAACCTTCTCCATAAGTCTGAGAAAGCCGACTGTACTTAGAGGCTGCTGTTTCACTCACTTAAAATGGGCTGTGATATGATGGAACTGAAATGTCAGAAAGTCTAATATCACAGCTATCCCAAAAAAAGGAGTTGTGTTTCAGACAAGTGTGCTCATAGTAATCCTGCAAAAACCTTTCAATACCTATCACATGTCAGCTCACCATCAATCATATACAGCATCTGTCTTGCATTAAAGGACATATACCTACAAATGCAATTTCAATATGTTGTTGCTCTAATACAGGGAGTCCTGTTGCATAGCAGTTTGATCAATTCCTGATTTTACTACAAGCTATTAGTAAAACCTGGAATAGGACAAACTGCTATGCAATAGGAGTCTTATTTCCGTCCCTGTAATATATGTTTTTTCTATTTTGGCTGCCTTCTAGCTGGCTAAATTGTGAAGCTATCTGGCAATGTGAGTGCTACAAGCGTAGACGGGGGGAGCGTTAAGGCATGAAATCCAGGAGAGGCAGGGAAAGGGCCAGACTGGTTACAGAGCTGAGCATACATGTTCTGCCTCTTTTCACCACAAGGGTTAGTCTTGTACCAACACTTGCTGCATAGCTCCACTCCCTTGCCAACCACTTCATGCTACTCTAATAGCTTTACAGAGCATTCATTTGACATTAATTACCCTAATTAGAACAATGTATCCCACAGCACCGCCTTAGGTATGCTATCTAAACGGTCAGAATCATTTTTAGTTCAGATCAATGAGTTTCTTCAAGCTACCAGAGATGTGGTTATTTATCTTCTTTTAGGAATTAAAGGCAGGTTCTTCACTGGAAACTTTATAACCAAATTGACCCAAACTGTAAATTGCAGAGCTATGGATACTAAAAAGTACTTTATGAATAATGTTTGGTGCCATTGCTGCATAATTTATAGAAATCACAGAACAATAAGGATGTATTTGCAAGCAACATTTTTTTTTTTAAACACAATTAAATATATTTGTATTGAAGGTTGAAAGACTAAAAGATAAACCACATGCTGTATTTGAAAGTTAAATTGAGTGCCAACAAGGTTAATTATAGCCATTGCATTTATATAGATACCAGCATACTTGAACTAGAAAAAAGCACTGCAACCTATTTGTGTGTGTGTGTGTTTTTTTAAAAAAAATCTATATACAGTGTTAGGGCATTAGAAGTAACTCATTACATTTTTCAGTCACTTGTAACTGTAATGGTTCATTTTTCAGACAGGTAACTAAATGTGTTAACACATTATATTGCATGGTGAAAAAATAACAGGTTTAATATAGTTTTATATATAGTTTAATATATATATAATCAGCTATTAAACTGTATATATATATATATATATATATATATATATATATATATATATATATATATATATATATATATATACAGTACTGTGCAAAAGTTTTAGGCAGGTGTGAAAAAATGCTGTAAAGTAAGAATGCTTTCAAAAATAGACATGTTAATAGATTATATTTATCAATTAACTAAATGCAAAGTGAGTGAACAGAAGAAAAATCTAAATCAAATCCATATTTGGTGTGACCACCCTTTGCCTTCAAAACAGCATCAAGCATCAATTCTTCTAGGTACACTTGCACACAGTCTTTGAAGGAACTTCGGCAGGTAGGTTGGCCCAAACATCTTGGAGAACTAACCACAGTTCTTCTGTGGATTTAGGCAGCCTCAGTTGCTTCTCTCTCTTCATGTAATCCCAGACAGACTCGATGATGGTGAGATCAGGGCTCTGTGGGGCCATACCATCACTTCCAGGACTCCTTGTTCTTCTTTACGCTGAAGATAGTTCTTAATGACTTTCGCTGTATGTTTGGGGTCGTTGTCATGCTGCAGAATAAATTTGGGGCCAATCAGATGCCTCCCTGATGGTATTGCATGATGGATAAGTATCTGCCTGTACTTCTCAGCATTGAGGAGACCATTAATTCTGACCAAATCCCCAACTCCAATTGCAGAAATGCAGCCCCAAACTTGCAAGGAACCTCCACCATGCTTCACTGTTGCCTTCAGACACTCATTCGTATGCGCTCTCCAGCCCTTCGGCGAACAAACTGCCTTCTGCTACAGCCAAATATTTCACAATTTGACTCATCAGTCCAGAGCACCTGCTGCCATTTTTCTGCACCCCAGTTCCTGTGTTTTCGTGCATAGTTGAGTCGTTTGGCCTTGTTTCCACGTCGGAGGTATGGCTTTTTGGCCGCAAGTCTTCCATGAAGGCCACTTCTGACCAGACTTCTCTGGACAGTAGATGGGTGTACCAGGGTCCCACTGCTTTCTGCCAGTTCTGAGCTGATGGCACTGCTGGACATCTTCCGATTGCGAAGGGAAGTAAGCAAGATGTGTCTTTCATCTGCTGCAGTAAGTTTCCTTGGCCGACCACTGCGTCTACGGTCCTCAACGTTGCCCGTTTCTTTGTGCTTCTTCAAAGAGCTTGGACAGCACATCTGGAAACCCTGTCTGCCTTGAAATTTCTGCCTGGGAGAGACCTTGCTGATGCAGTATAACTACCTTGTGTCTTGTTGCTGTGCTCAGTCTTGCCATGGTGTATGACTTTTGACAGTAAACTGTCTTCAGCAACCTCACCTTGTTAGCTGAGTTTGGCTGTTCCTCACCCAGTTTTATTCCTCCTACACAGCTGTTTCTGTTTCAGTTAATGATTGTGTTTCAACCTACATATTGAATTGATGATCATTAGCACCTGTTTGGTATAATTAGTTAATCATACACCTGACTATATGCCTACAAAATCCCTGACTTTGTGCAAGTGTACCTATAAGAATTGATGCTGTTTTGAAGGCAAAGGGTGGTCACACCAAATATGGATTTGATTTAGATTTTTCTTCTGTTCACTCACTTTGCATTTAGTTAATTGATAAATATAATCGATTAACATGTCTATTTTTGAAAGCATTCTTACTTTACAGCATTTTTCACACCTGCCTAAAACTTTTGCACAGTACTGTATATATATATATATATATATATATATATATATATATATATATATATATATATATATATATATATATTAGTTTAATATATATTTACAGTTTAATATATATATATATACAATACTGTGCAAGTTTTAGGCAGGTGTGAAAAATGCTGTAAAGTAAGAATGCTTTCAAAATAGACATGTTAATAGATTATATTTATCAATTAACTAAATGCAAAGTGAGTGAACAGAAGAAAAATCTAAATCAAATCCATATTTGTGTGACCACCCTTTGCCTTCAAAACAGTATCAATTCTTCTAGGTACACTTGCACAAAGTCAGGATTTTGTAGGCATATAGTCAGGTGTATGATTAAACAATTATACCAAACAGGTGCTAATGATCATCAATTCAATATGTAGGTTGAAACACAATCATTAACTGAAACAGAAACAGCTGTGTAGGAGGAATAAAACTGGGTGAGGAACAGCCAAACTCAGCTAACAAGGTGAGGTTGCTGAAGACAGTTTACTGTCAAAAGTCATACACCATGGCAAGACTGAGCACAGCAACAAGACACAAGGTAGTTATACTGCATCAGCAAGGTCTCTCTCAGGCAGAAATTTCAAGGCAGACAGGGGTTTCCAGATGTGCTGTCCAAGCTCTTTTGAAGAAGCACAAAGAAACGCTTTCAAACTGTTTTTTCCTCCGCACTGCTATGAGAAAACAGCATCAATCACAGTGAGTCAGAACTATGGCTGAACACAATTATATAACTGCAACAGGGGGATGTCACCTGCGTGGGTCACCACTGAACAACAATGAGTCAGACACAGAGCACTGAGTGTACCAGCACTGGTAGGCCTAGTGTCAAATTTAATAAAGAAAACAAATAAAGCTAAAAATAAAAAGTTGCCACACAAGGCGACCGCTAGAGTCATTAAAAGAGATGTCCTGCTACAGGAACCGGCTCAACTTGCCTAGCAACGTGTCTCCTGTTACGCATCCCAACTGCACACACCCGCACAAAAACAAGCGACAGGGTCCTCCCTGACCCTGTCACAATAACCAATAGTACAAATCTTTTGAAATATATGTGCAGATAAGTCAACATCAATCAGTGAAGAAAAAAAAAGTAACATTATCAACTTCTAAACAATGAGAATCAATAAAGAGATACTTTAAAGGTAACAGAAAAATTCTCTTAAACACATTCAACTTCAAAAGGCTTCTTTGTTGATTTTAGGTGGTTTAAAGTGGAAGGACCATTGCAAAAGTACAAGGACTATTGTTTAAAGTGGAAGTAACTTCCACATTAAACCATGGTCCTTCCACTTTAAACCACTGTCCTTCATCATTTGCAATGGTCCTGCCACATTAAACCGTGGTCCTTCCACTTTAAACCACTGTCCTTCATCATTTACAATGGTCCTGCCACATTAAACCGTGGTCCTTCCACTTTAAAACACTGTCCTTCATCATTTACAATGGTCCTGCCACATTAAATCGTGGTCCTTCCACTTTACATTATGGTTCTTAGTAATGGTAAAAATATTGGGATTGAGAATTCTGTACTTCTCATACATCACTGTTAGCATTTCTTCCTGTTCTTTTGTCTGTTGTAAATACTTCCCTCTAGTGGCTCATTAGTATGATGGCTGGTTATGAAGTCCCCCAACACATTCTTATCTATACAGTGAGGAGAAACATCATCACTGTGTAAAGAAAGTGCACATAGAAAAAGCAAACCAAAAATTATTATTACCCCCTTTAACCAAGTAACATTACAGAAATAACAACCTAGGTATGGGGTTGCGCAGGCTGAGGTCTGTGGGTCACATGTGGCCCTCCAAGGATCACCCAGCTGACCCAACATATAAGCCCGCTCTACAGGGATGTTTAATTGGGTTGTACAATGAAGCAAAGGTGGTTTCATTTCTGTTTTTGTTTAAAAGACAAAAAGTTGGAAAATCAGGTCAGAATGACTAACCAATGAATCATTAACGTCAGTTCTCCCGAGCTGCTGTAGGGAATTGCTGCTGTGAGGGGTCGTAATGGGACATTCTAAATTAGGAGATAAAAATAATAAAACAGGGATAAAATAATTTGACACTAGATTATTTAAAGCAGCAAATGTATACTCATATCCAAGAATTGAACTCATAGCTCAACAGTGTTATAAAGGGGGGTCCTGAGGACTGCACCTGGCCCTTTGCTTAAGCTCATGTTTGTCACCCTTGCCCGATGATAACTAATTAAATAATTCTTATAAACAAATAAATAGGGGCATAGACATACATACTAGTATATTAGATTAGTTCATTGGTCTGCTACTCTGTGTATCTTTCTAATAGTTGTATAGAGGTCTGCAATAATATTAAATGTGGATGTACAATGCTTACCTTTTATTATATACACACTGCAAATCTTAATGTAAATTCTCTATTTCGTGTGTAACGGGCAGTGTTGTGTGATACACTTGGGTTGCACCCAGCCTCCACCCTGAAACACTTGCATCAATTGGAATTTCATCCCAGTTTTAATTCCATAGAATTGCACACTGTTTACACTGTTGGCTCAAGAACAATACGCCAGGATGAGAATATTTAATGATCTTTCGGAATTTAATAAACAGATCATCATTTCAACAAATGCCATTCCTTCTCTGTAGTTTACTCCAGAATGGAACAATGTCATTACCTTCTGTGATCTAGTCACGGCCACAGTTCTGTTTTCCATCTTTTTATTTTGTAATGAGCTCTGCTGATCACTAATCAAGTTCTCATGCAGAAAAAAAATGATTTCACTGAACAGGCCCTTGTGCAATGAAATTAGCAATATACTGGTATTCTTATTACAGCAAATATAATTTTTTTTCCAAATATAGGAGCAGCCTCCTGCAATTACCGGCATGAGGATATGAAGCAGATGGCTAAGCATTATCTTTCACTTATACAAAGAGATAAAGGATATGAAAAAAAAGAACGCTAGGATCAGAATTGAAGTCATATCAAGACAAAGCAAAAAACATTAATACCATGGCTTCAAACCACTGCGAGATGACAGGAACAGATAGCACTTCTAAAAAGCTACCAAGCACAATAGCACCAGTAGATCACTGTGACAAGGCTGGCTGAGTGATGACGTCAGACCCAGGAAAGGAAACACAAACAGGACGGTTTATTGCAAATAAAAAGGTTGAACAAAACAGAGAACACTAACTGCACAAACAAAAATGGCGCGTTGGCCAAAGTAAATAGACAGACAGACAAACAAACAATGTGGACGAACCAAACAAGTATCGTGCGAGCCCTCTCGCACGAGTAGCATTTGTTAGTTGCGTTTCTCCTCTTTCTCTCCCGTTCTCCACTCTCGAACACACAACCAGAGTGAATGAAATGTGCATCTATATATACAATTGTACTGGGATTCAATTACCAATTAATTATTCACTTGAACCCCAGCATGTGAACAAATCTGTGAAAACCCTGTGTTCACATATTAAAGTACTTTAAGTGCACGTGAAGTGAAGTGCAATCCCTGTGCCTAAATACAATTAACATTTTAAATAACTCGTGCTGCACACACCCATTTATATCCCGTGCAGCCATATCTATTAACACACCACATGCAACATATAACACAGAAATGCACACAGGGGCGGGGCACATTGCCACAGTTACATATAGATTTGCAAAAGTAGCACTTAACAGAAATGCATGACTGTCACTTACAAGCATCTGCCATTATCTGTACACCATCGTGCTCAGTGGAGTGGTTACATAACAAAGATGGTGCTTTCCTATTCAATATAACCATCTTTTTAAGATAAAGCAGGTCTAACTATAAATATGGATTATTATGTTTGAAAGGGTACTGTATTGAAACAGAATAAAGGGTTAGTTCGTGTCTGTTCATGGACTATACCAACAGTAGATCCATGGCTATGTATGTGGTCTCCACCGTCTGCTGTAAAACACTGTGTGCATGTTGGGAGAATACTTACTGTATGTATTCTCAGTGTATAATGTAATTGTTTTTACCAATTGAACATATCACTTTAAAAATCCAACCATGATGAGGCAAGCTAAATAAAACAATTACAAATAACACATTATTTTTCAACTGCATAATAATGATCTGCTCTTTAGAGTCTTTAACTATATCTTAGCCACTCCATATATGAATACGATTGACATGCATACATGCTTTGTTATTTCCCTGCAATACCACTCTATACTGAACGCAAGTATCCCTACATAGTTCCTTTTAGTGTTATATACTGTTTAAGTCACTAAACCACGTACACAAATTGCAAGATTTAACTTCATAACACAAGAACTGCTAATACAAAATGATGCTCCTTCTTGTTCCGGGTAGTGCTGGCCCAAGGCGACAGCTCCGGAGACGTGTTAGCCATCTAGTGAATTTACAAACAAAAGACAATTACTAACAGCGCTACAAACAAACAAAACACTCACGAATACTTTTTCACAGTTCAAAAGGGGAATCTCTCCCGGTCCTTCCAGTTCCGTATGCGCTCTGAAACCAAGCGAAGGAAAAGATTTACGATTATCCAGCCCCTTTATGCCATTACGCATAACCCCTTGGTAAGCGATTGCAGCTGTCTTTACTATCTGCAGCTGCTACATCGTTTACCTTCCGGGTCAATACGTTCCTGCAACAGAGTCTCGCCTTCTTCCAGATTGACCGACTTCCTGTCCCAGGGAAAGAACTGTCAGGCCAGCCTGTCCAAAGCCTTTACCTTTCGCTGCTTAGTGCCCTCACAGGTCGGGAGGGAGATTTACAACCAAAACTCATATTTCTGTCACAGAGCCCCAGTCCATAAAGGCACCAATGAACATTGTTAATCCCTAATCTGAGCCTTTATGGCTGGTTTCACAGACCCTGATTAGCACTAGTCCTGGACTACCCAATGTTAATTTAGGTAAGGTAAACCAAGATCAGTGCTAAACTGGGTCTGTGAAACTAGCCAATAGTGTTCCAGCTGTCACTTTTGTGTTTATCGTCATTTATTCCTGTGTTAAGGATAGTTCCTGCCAACATCTAGTTGCTGCTGTCTAGCTGTTAGTGTTTGGGTAGTTAAAGATTTAAAATACGTGCTTTGCCATTGTTATTGTGAACCCATGTAGGGACACTCCATCACTGAAGACATTGGTCTGCGTGGTCACTCGGTACGCACAGAGCCAATTGTGCACAGCACTCCCGTGCTTGCTGAGCTTGGGACGCATACTGCTCGGTGAGCATAGCTCTAGTGCACGCACAACATTTAATTAGCACCATGTTGAGCATCCAGTGGTTCCACCCCTGCACATCGTGCGGTGTGAACCTGCCACTCCAGGACAAGCACTCGCTCTGCGTGCAGTGCTTGAGAGTCCAACATGCCCAGGAAGCTATGGGCAGAGAGGCTTTTGCGACCTATGCATGGCTTTTCAGCCCAAAATACGTCGCTGTAGGCTGAACAAGACCATGGGGTTAGACACCGAGTCTCCCATGGCCGAGCTGTCAGCAACACTCGGGGCCCCACCCCCGCTCCTTCAGCTCTCACAGAGCTCCTCGCAGGAGATTCCCTGCGCTCAGGCTCCTGCGCTTAGACCTCACAGCCGCTCCCCCTCCCCCAGACGAGAAGGGTGAAGCGTTCGAAACAAGCGAGGGACATAATGTACTTGAAGGAGCATATGACACAGGTCCTTGAGCTTCTGTCTAGGCAGCAAGTTCCTGCGGTACCAATACAGGTCCTGGCCCCGCTGCTACCTGCACTAGCCCCGGCCACTGAGCCTCCCACGGGAGCCCAAGCCGAGGCTGAATCGCAGCCATTGATGATGGAGGAGGACACGCTATTGGTAGCGACCTCCTGGGATGTCTCCTTCCCCACTGAGACGGAGGAAGAAGGGGAACCAGCGCCGTCGACTGTGACAGAACCTAGCTCAGAGGTTGCCTCAGAGTCTAATTTGCCACCATTGCCCAGCTGTATGCCGGCACTGATGGGGCGCGCTGCAAGCTTCTTGCAGATCCCCTGAACAACACCGACAGAGCCCCACCGGTCCGTATTCTGGACACAGGCAACGGCTCCTGTGGTGAAACCCTTCCCACAGTTTCCTGACCATGCAGGAAGTACGCTCCTCTTGGGACCGTCCGGCATCAGCGCCGAGTGTGTTGAAGCAAGCTGCAAGGCTTGCTGCATTAGAGGACGTGGAGAAACTGGGGCTGGCAAGTTTCCCCCCGGTCGACTCCACCATCGTGGCATTGGTTAAGGCTCCACCGGTGGGTGGATCGCCTAGAGGCCCCATGTGCCCTAACCCTCAATGTAGGGTACCGGAGACACACCTAAAGAGGGCTTATGCAACACAAGCGCAGGCGACTCACCTAGCTAACACGATTTCTCACCGCGTACCTGGATGGCGTGCTCACGGAGCACAGCCGGTGGCCACGGAGCTCTGCCTCATATCTACGCTGCTCCAGATGTCCAGCCTTCAAGGGCAAGCCCTAGGCCGAAGCCAGGCAACACACCTAAAGAAGGCTTGCAACAGCTATGGCTGTCACAAGCTAGGGTACCTGATGCGGATAAGGCGGTGTTATTAGACATGCCGATATCTCCTGGGCATACATTGGTCCAGCTGTGGAGGAAATCCTACAGCGCTCACTCCGGCAGCGTGAGGCATCTCGGCAGGTGGCCGCTCTGCTCCCTCCCTGTGCCCCGGCGCGATGTAGGTCAAGCCATTGGCAAGCCCCCCAGGCGAAGACCATTACAAGAACGATCCCAGTGCCCACGGTAATGGGAAACCGAGCCCCTCTACAGACCGCCAGGAACACAGGCCATGGTTCGCCCGTGCAACAGTGTTCCAGGAGGCAATTCCAAGACCTTGGTTTTTATAGAGTTTTTACTATTATTATTATTATTTATTTCTTAGCAGACACCCTTATCCAGGGCGACTTACAATTGTTATAAGATGTCACATTTTTACATACAATTACATTATTATTATTTTTTACACATTATTTTTACATACAATTACCCATTTATACAGTTGGGTTTTTACTGGAGCAATCTAGGTAAAGTACCTTGCTCAAGGGTACAGCAGCAGTGTCCCCCACCTGGGATTGAACCAACAACCCTCCGGTCAGGAGTCCAGAGCCCTAACCACTACTCCACACTGCTGCTCTGCTTTTTTACATCGCTTTTTACATCAGAAGTCATAATTAAATCTTAAACATTAATATGCTTTGACAGCTCATGTCCTTCAAGTGAATAACATTTTCAAAACACCCGGTAACTCCTTCTATAAGATTAATTAGCCATCATCAATAGAAGATTCTTCTGTAAGCATTTTCTCAGACGTATGGCATAACATGGTCCTATGTATGCTATGGCTCCCCCTCACTTGTTTTTACCAGGTCTTCATTAATTTCTATGATTTAATGAAGCCATATATAGTTCACCACTGACTCCTCTTTCCTGTACCAGGAGGTATTTCTTATATGTAAAAGATCACTCATTATAGAAACCTTGGATTTCAAACCCCCAAAACATTAAAACTTGCATTAGTTGCCAAAAAGTTATTTCCTTCAATTACCCACAGACCTGGTACTGTTTTGTTTCAAGCATAGACAAGGTTAACAAATGAATTACATTCTCTTTGGCAGATCCTACTATATGCCTGACACAGACTGGTATCGCTATGTTTTTACTTTAAGTTAATTTCTGCACTATATTCTCTTATTTTCAAACAACAGTTTTTCTGTTCAAGTAAAACATTTACACTTATACTTTGAATTATTCAAGAATATCTGTGTTTAGCCTAAAGACTACTTTCAGATCAAGCTTACTTCTTTAAATAAGAGACTTGACTGTGAACATCTGAGTTAATTAAATGAGATTCTCGTTTCTGCTTTTCTTCTCAAGGTTATAAACCCTGGCACCAGTAGCTCAGACAAGTACAAGCTTAGCTCATTTCACAGGTGTTTTTTGGTCAGCGTTACCCCAACCCTAGCTCCCTTTTTACTCAGACTTACAAAGATACAATAATATATTTACTGTTATAAAAAAAAAAAACAGGAATATAGAATGCTCTCACATAACTATAGGTTAATACAGAGAATATTATTCATTTTTGTATGAACAGTGTGTTTTAACAATTTGTTTAGTATTCTGCTGGCTTGTTCTTTAAAACACAGTACAGTTATTACAACATTTTAACACACATGCAGTTTCACAAATGTTCAATTTGTATCCCAAAGATCAGCATGCTTCCAGTAGCTGTCAGTCTTGGGTCAGTTTCTGCTCTCGGTGAGTTTGTCAAAGCCACCACAGGTGTGTCTTTAAAAGCCTGATACCTGCAAAAACTTAAATCTTGTTAGCAAAGCTTCCGTCTCTACATTCTCATTCCCATCATCAGTGGGAAGACTTCAGATAAGTTAAACTGTTTCTATCAAAGAGACATCTATCTCTGCCGCATACAACTTTCACTCAAAAAAGGTGATCGCACCTTGTACAAAGGAAGACATGTTTTAGATTCATTCATGACACCGCCTTGCTGTGCAAGTGAGCCATCTGTCTCATAGACCCCACCTCCTGAGGAGAGGGGTTATACTCAAGATATTTCATAGTAACAGCCCCTCTCAAAGCAGCGACTGTCGTATTAGATTGCTGACATGGTCGCTGAAGCTTATAACACTGTGGGCTTACCCCCACCTGAGAGAGTAGCTGCGCACTCTACTGGAGGGGTGGGTACATCTTGTGCCCTCTTCAGGGGGCCTTGCTGTCTTATATTTGTACGGCGGCTAGCTGGAGTACCTTTACCAGGTTCTACCGCCTCAATGTGGTAGATCCTTCCATGCCTTCAATAGGCACAAGGATCCTAGAGGTTGCACACTTGCACCGCACACCTTATATACCCAAAGTTAGGCGATTACAAAGTGTCCCTCGCTGCTGTTCCTTCTCACTCGCGACGGCTCTGGTATACATTATCCCATACATAATGTCGTTGGTGGACGTCTTTGAATTGAAAGGGAACTTTAGGTTACTTACCGTAACCCTGGTTCCCTGAAAGAGAAGATGACCACCAACCGTGAGGTCGCATCGGTCGTCCTCACGGGTTCGATGGCAAAAGAGAAATGGCTTCCTCAGGATGACGGTTTTAACCCTTTGCGGTCCTATGTTGGACCAGGTCCGACATTACAATGATCCCTTTCCAGTCCGATGTCGGACCCTGTCCGACATCATCAAAAAGACGTAAAGCACAGGTCTCTAGTCGTTTTTTCTCCGGAAAAAGCTGAGAAAACCATTCAATGGCCGAGTGAGACCGATAGGAGCCGAGAGAAGCAGAAGAAAAAAAAAAGGGACGGATCTGAACAATACACATAGCACCGCCACCACAGAGATAACACAGACATAAACAAACAAGGTAGCTGCTTCCGCATCCTGCACTCAGAGAATATCACAGACATTTGCAGAGCTTTTTTTTAGATGTTATAGTAATAAAATAATGACTTGGATCGCATTATTGAGGAGTTTGGTGATAAAACGAGTGATCAGGAGATGATTTAATCAGTATGCATGACTATGAAGAGGTATGTGAAAAACACAGTGAACAAGGGGTGGGGCGGGGCTGGAGATCCAGTAATTTAATATGCAGTGCCTTTTAAACCTGTTTTACTGTGAAAAACCTGTTAAACAGCGCTGTAAAATAAACAGCCGTGTGAAAATAAATTGACCTGAGGTGCCTGAGACGCGCTGAATAAATTGACCGCTAAGGGTTAATCCCTCGGTGGGCGGGACCGATTGCGTCATCCCAGGAAGAGGCCTATCGGCAGCTGTGGTATAGAGAGCTCAGCAATACCTACCCAATGGACAGGCATATCCCATACATAATGTCGTTGGTGGTCGTCTTCTCTTTCAGGGAACCAGGGTTATGGTGAGTAACCTAACGTTTTGTCACTTTGAAGCAGTTATTCCAGCAGGTTTCCTTTTTGATTCCCTACATGTTTGGACCAACTGTACGTGGCACAAATGTACACAGCCATCCAGGACTATGTTGCCGCCAGTAAGGTTCTAAATCCCTTACTGATTTAGGCATGCGTTTTTCAGAGAATCGTCGAGTTCAATTTATTAAGTAGTGGAAGCGAGGCATAAATAAACGGGGCAGTGCAATCCAAGTTATATATCTAGCAATTCCCATTTCAGATTAACCCGCTGTTTATTTCCACACAATCTGAAGTTCAGATAGTGGATTCGTACACAAATAACTCTAAACAAAACTAAAAGACATTCTTGAACCGTATACGTCACACACATTCGCTGAGAATATATATATGCCCAACAGCCAACAGTCTCAGGTGATCATGTTTGATTTATCTTCAGAGTTGACATCGCGCTGATGTACTCCCGCGTTTTAACAGTAGAACAGTCAGCACTAAAACTACACTGCGCCAACCCTGAGTTAATTGACTGAAAATTGTGAGCGCTAAACTTTAACTTCAACTTAAAACCCGCCCACGGCTGATACTAGTAGTTGTAGGTAAATCGATGTGCTGTGAGTGGCAACTGTGGTTGGGCCACTAAGCTCCACCCCGTTTTCCTGATCGACAGCTGGTGGTGACCACAATCCTCCGACTGGAGTGGCTCAGTGCGCGTAGCTGACTATGTATGTGTGAAACAAGTGAAGGCGAGGGAGAGGATAGGTAGAGAAAGGGGCAATTCCCAAACAACTGTCTACAACTCTGTTCAACGTCTGCGTGTTGCACATTTGCAAAGGTGAAAAATATAGGTAGGGGAAAAAAATAAACAGCGTGTGTCATATTACACGGGAAGACTGGAAAATAACATTACAAGGTTAGGAGAGAAGAGGCAATGGAGTGGACTGTTTTAATGCTACAAAGTTGTCATGAGCATTTGAAAACAGTCTGAACGAACCGTGGATAACAATAAGAATTATAATAATAAAATATCTCAGTCAGACCAAAAGCGGGCTCTGCTGTCCAGTAAATGCTTGAACTTTGGAGTTTCCACATGGCTACTCCTCTTCGGGATGTGCTTGTGTTACATTGTCTCGGTGTCTGATTTAACTTCAACTTTAAAGGGGCGACACCTGCCACGGTTAACCAACCTGCGAAATATAAAGTTAAAACTTTTTTTTTGTTTTTGTTTGTTTGTTTGGACGAAATCTGAGGGTTTTTGTTCTTTTCTTTTAAGTCAAACAGTTTATTTTCAATGGATAAACAGAACGGGACACAGCAAACCGAGAACAAGCAAAGCGAGTTTGACAGAAGCACTGCAAAGGAGCGGATAGACAGGTAAACCTGCTTCTATTACAGTATTGTATTATTGGTCTTCCTGATTTGAAACTGTAAAATATAGGTATATAATATGGTTATGAAATGTTATTGTGCGGTAACCAGTTTAAAATATGCATTTATTTCTATACTTTTTTTCTTACCTGCTGCACCTCAGTTCAGGTGACGTAGCCGTGTGATGCAGTCACTCCGACTTTCATATATATATATATATATATATATATATATATATATATATATATATATATATATATATATATATATATATATATATATTCTCGCTGCACTTTTAATTTGTAATGAACTGTTGCATATTGATATTAACAATTGTAAGTCGCCCTGGATAAGGGCGTCTGCTAAGAAATAAATAATAATAAAAAACAAAACAAAACAAAACAAAAAAACCTTTGTAGAAGCAAGTGCTGGGGTATGTTTATGCCAATACACCATGTCCTGTTCACATTTTTTTTGTTTGTTTGTTTTGTTTTTGTTAGTTCTCCCAGTGTTCATGCTTCATTATAGTTTAACATTACAATGTCGACCAACATAGCAATATAACCTTAAGGTTTAGGTTAATTAATGTCGCTTTATTCTAAAGTGCTTATTTACTAAATACAGTGAATACAAATGCATACAGTAGCAAGGTCAGTGTGCTTACAGATCTGTTTAAAAAAAAAAAAATGTAAGTTGTACTAATTTGACTACTTGTGGTATTATTACTATTCTACTTCTATGTGGTCAGTTAACACACACCTTAGACATTTACAAGGTTGTACTGGTGATTTATGATATAAGGTGTGTTGAAAACAGCGTTCCGAAGAAGCCCATTCTGCTATTAAGCAAGGTTACACTTGTTATAGCTAATGATCCTTGTTGTTATATCTGAGTTGAAATATTGTTTCTTCGGTCACAGTAACCCTACTGTACTAGACACAATAAAAGGCGGGACCTCGCGCACTAAAGCATAGCGCTGGTACCGCTGTACAAAACAGCCGGCTCCTCTGCAAGGAGAGTATATCTATATTGTATATTATTTATCTATCATAAAATACATATATACCCAACCTCATCACAGCTTCCTGCGTAATAATTTTGCTTCACACTTTTTTAATGCCATAAATGAGATGCCAAATTTCTCTCTCTCTATATATATATATATATTTGACTATATATTTGTTTACAAAGACCAACTTGGCTAAATTGCTTCATAATAATTATAACATGTTAAAAGATATCCGAAACTAGCATAGCTATTTTGCCTCATCATTGAGGAACGGCACCGCTTGCATAGCTGATACATGCTCAAGGAATTTCACAGTGCATTATACCCTGTGTGTAAACAGAACTGTTCATGTGATAATGACAGATATGATGTTGCCAATACTAAGTAATAAAAAAAACATTTATGATTCCGAGCCAATGGGACAGATCACTAAAATGCAATTTGCTTCATTTTTAAGTCAAATAAAACTATTAAACTTATGAGACAATGAACACACGTTTAAGGACTCAAAAAGATGCTTACTTTGTTTGTTACTGTATATGTGACATGAACCGTTTCATGAAAATGCTGCAAATTGAATTTTTGTTTTAAAGACCTTCGTAAATCTGGCCTAACGCTCTGCATGACTGTAACTATTTTACTAAATCCACAAAATTAATTACTGCTTTAAGAAAAAGTAATCGTAAAACCTTTTAAATGGCATCAGTCATGGGTGTGCTTTTTTGATGGAGTTTTAATAGAAATTCAGTTTTTCAAGAATTTCAGGTTTTTTTCTTTGGTCCAGGATGGTTCCTGTTATTTGGGGCTAGAGCTGAGGTGTCCTTACATTTCAGACCCTGTTTATAGTGTTGCACTTTGTTTTAACAGGATTGATCCTTATGGGTTTGAAAGATCAGAAGACTTTGATTATGACTCTCATGAAGAATTTATGTCCGTCTATCTTGCCATCCTCACTAGAAGGTCGATCAAGTGGTCCAAACTTTTAAAGGGGAACAATAAAGTGGTAAAAAATATAAAGGGTAGGTTTTGTAATGCAATAAAGCTTATTCGGGGTTACAAAAAATATCTGGAATTCTATAGAGATTTGCAAAATAGCTATATAATTCTATAGAGAATTGTTAAATATCTCGAGTTATATGGAGGTGTGACGGATGCGAGTGGTGTGTGAATAAATAACAGTCCTGAAACAGTATTTCTCCCACAAAAACAACCGTGTTTATTAAAATAAACCTCCCCTTTACCTGCGAGGGTATTGGGGGAACACAGCTGGCTGCAAAACAAAAATACAAAACAAACAGAAAGTGTCCACAGTGAAATCCCGAGTGTCCTGTGCATGAAAGTGCTCTGTAATCCACACGGGGTGTGCTGATGTTGGTGAAGGGAAGGTAGTGCTCTGTGATCTGGAACTGGCTCCGTGGCTGCAGTCCCGCGCTCCTACTCCGCCTCTGACAACACACAACAAACAACACGTAATCCAAAAAACACAACGCTCCGGCTGGTGGCTCAGTTTCTCAGCGCAAGAGGAGGAACTGACGTAGCTGCTTCCCCTTTGTACCCAGCAAACTCCTCCCTGCAGTCAACGCGTTGCCATGGTTTCTCCACTAGAGGGCTGCCCCGCAGCTGACTGCAATGGAATCGTCCTGAGTACTTGCAGCTACGCGCCCCTCCTAATATGGTCACCTTCCGGTTTCCACCTACCACCGAGGTGGCAGATCTAGGAGGCAGCTTACCTTCCCCCTTACACAGCGCCCTTTCTAATCGGGAGGGAGATTTACAGCATCGATCCTTTCTCTCTCTATCACAGGAGGTTAGCAAAATCTATAGAATTCTATAGAAAATTGTGAAAGCTCTAAAAGAGACAAAATCTCTATAGAATGCTGTAGAGTTCTATGGAGGTTGAGTAAATCTCTATAGAATTCTATAGAGTTCTATGGAGGTTGAGTAAATCTCTATAGAATTCTATGGAGCATAACGAATTAGAGGCGCCCACTGTTTCTGAGCAGAGCCTCAACCGACCTCCTACAAATGAAGAGTAACCATAAAATCTAAATCAGAAATTCAAGGTCAGTAATATTTTTAAATGCTGTCAAAGATGTTGCTAAATTGTCTCTGTTTTAAATGCAAGGGTGTGCTAATGCGAGAGGTACATATAGTACATTCCTGTATTACAATACAAGGGTGTGCTGATGAGAGGGATAAATATACATATAGTACGTTCTAGCGCAAATCAACACAAATGCAAGATGTAACTTTCAGTTAACTGTTTATTTTTAAGTTAAAAAAAACAAGCACATATTTTAAATTATAAAACCCCACATTAAACCATAAACATACCATTAATATCTGTAGACAAATCTCTATTCACGCTGTGTTAAATATTTTGTATTTAAGACCTGTGATTCATAGGAAGAACAATTAGAATGATTGGTATTTTGTTGATGTGTTCTTTATTGAAACAGAAGTGGTCTTCAATGGCTGAGCCAAGGAAGTGTAGCCACTACAGCAATCTATGGAAACCCCCAATATGCAGACGTAATAGTATATTAATATAGAGCTTTCAATGCAATAACAGATTATGTAATAATAACAATAACAGCTTCTAGGTCTCATATATAAAAAAATGGCAGTGCTTATTAACACACACCCTTATACAATTTATAACAAAACATATGGCAGTAGTATTATTTTGATCTCACAATGGCTTTGATTTCATTGCCATCTCATAACCCTTTCATAAGCACAATAATATAGGCACCTGGTTGTTTGAGTGATGTAAACCATCCACTTTTTATATACTGTATGAAATTATTATTTTTGATTACTTTCCAAAATGCTTGGGCGTTTTGTTCTGTCACAATATGTATAGTAACTCGACAGTACTTGCACACTTAAGTTGTACCTTCTTTCCTTTGCTGCCTTCCTGAACAAAATCCTTATGGTTACAGGCACATTCTTTTTGGGTTTTTGTGTCTAGGCATTTTTTTAAAAAATTGCCACAATTTGCAATTTTGTTTAAAATCCTCCCTATATAACTGTAATGTAGCTTTAAATCCTGCGAACAAGTCTCAGGAGTCTCCAATAGAAATGTAGGAATGTGCTGTCACTCAGTAGTTGGGGTGGGTTTAAAGTATTTAGATCGAATCAATGATAGATACAAGTCAGGAAGGAGGGACAATGCCCAGCTGCACTTTTGTGTTTTTGTAGCAGATTTATTTATTTTTCTTATATATTTCCAGTGTTTTTTGGTGTTAATTGGCTGTACACCGATTTCATTTTTTTAATCGAGGGTGTTTTATCAATTTAAAACCGAAAATCCGAAGCCCTGGATATACTGTACACACTTCCCGGGAATTGTCCACAGAACCATGAGCGGTTGTATTGCTTCCACATTATTACTCACAGTATTGTTAGGGTTAGGGTTAGGGTTGTTGAATGTGTTTGTACTGATATTGTATTCAATTTCCTCAAGCCAAGTTGAAATACTGCAGGGCTCTTGCTTCCAGAAAGAGTAGTGCTTGTGAGTGTCCTAGATAAGTGACGGCTCAATGACTTCAAGTCCCCCAGGGGTCTAGATTCACAGGTCTCATTCATCAAGATGCTGGAACTGTTGTAGAGCATGTTTATTATAGAGAATGACTTGCGGAGAGTAATTTTATACTAAGAAAGGTAGTCTGAGGCAGCCTATTTCCAGCTGACACTGAAATACTAGCGATTGCAATTTCATTCAAATCTAGGGTAGTAGGAAGCACTTTGCATAACAGGCTTTTCTACACGTCTGCTGAGTGTGCATTTATTTGCATATATTATTTACGATATGCATTGGTGTCAATTAAGCAATACAGCATAATTCTGATATTACATGTGATACATTCAAGCTATGTAAAGTTGGTTATAGTAATCAAATTGTTTCTCCTTTTAAACAGGATTTTGTGTGATAAAATGGTAACTGACACAATGTATTGAAAACTGCCTAATACGCAATGTCTGTGTTCGAGGTATTGCAGTAAGTGTTAACTAGTGAGATGACTTGGTTTCTGTTCAGATGTGTAACGCCTATGAGGAACTGTAAAGCACCACGTCCAGAGCTCGTCTTCTCCAAAACACTGACTTTCAGTTTTTCAATTCCAGTTGCTGAATGAACCAGAGTTTCTTATGAGCATTATGAGCAAACACTACCAGTTGTGTGTCCAGTCAGGTTTTTTACTTTAATGAGCAAGTGCGGTAGCAAGATTTGGAAATGCACGATCGCGGAACCTTTCTTAAAACATCCCAGCAGCCCTTTCAGGTTCAGATTTGTTACAGCCCTGGGTGAAGTCTGTTTTACTTGAACATTGAATAAAACTGACTTGCAATAGGGAGATTTATTTGTCCAACTCCAGTGTAAACCCCATGTTAAATAACCTGTCTATAAAGACTACATGTAGTTCTTTTGACCCGTCATTGAGCTGATTTGGCTGTATTGAAAGCACGTTGCAGTTGGGTTAGTGACTGTGTGTTCTCTTGTGCAGTGAAGAGGTATGTAAGGAAAGGCATTCCAAACGAGCACCGCTCCCTGATCTGGATGGCAGCGAGCGGGGCACAGGCTCAGCTGGAGCAGAACCCGGGGTACTATCGCAAGCTGCTGGAGGGAGAACGGGACCCGAGACTCGAGGACGCGATCAAGACAGGTAAAGCCTTTCGATTAATCACAAAGGGAATGGATTGATGTTACTTTTTATTTACCTTTTTTTCCTACCACACCTGTTTTTATTATTTTCATTTGTTCACCACTATTTACTGAGCTTTTTAGCAGTGAAAAAAAAAACACAACGCAGAATCAATATGGGTCCGAATAATGGACAAAAATTCAATGGGCATTATAATAGGGGCATGCTGTAGACCGCCAAATTCAGACGCCGAGCAAAATAATCTGTTATACAATTACATTAGAAATGCGTGTAGCAAAGGAGAAGCCATACTAATAGGGGATTTCAACTTCCCCCATATAAATTGGGAAAACCTGGTGGGGAGCACGACAGATGAAATTGAAATGGTGGAAATGACAAATGACTGCTTTCTAACGCAATTTGTCAATGCACCAACTAGAAGGGAGGCATGCCTTGATTTAGTCTTTTCAAATAACGAAGACAGAATAACTAAAACAGAGGTCAGAGAACCATTGGCAAACTGAGATCACAACATGGTCTCATTTGAAGTGCTTTTAAAAACCACAAAAGTAATGACTAAAGCTAAGCTAAGGCCAACTATGAGGGAACCAGGTGCTTTTTCATTTAGATAGAAACCAAGAATGGGACTTGCAGCTGGAAAGCTCTGCTCAGACCTCCTGGAAATAATTTGATCAGAATGTGTTTGACTGCATGCCCCAGTTTACCCAATCTTACTGATCTTTTGTTCCATTGCAAAGTTCAGTACATAGTTATTAATATTTCAAAACTATAAATGAACAAGGCCAGGGCTATTTTAGAGAGATTCTATCTACATCCTAGTGATTTTCTTAATAATTTTGGAACTGTCTCATTCCACATAGTGGGGAAAAAAATGTCTGTCAGATTTTGTGTCTGCTGACAATATCAATCATTTAGATATGCATAGCGTGCCTTGTGAACAACTAGATGTGCATTGGCTTGCTTTTGTAATGTTCAGAGATTTTTGGCAGAAGAACATTACACATTTAGCTTAAGAAAATCAAGAAAAAACTACATTGTTTATTTCTGATGAATTAGGGGGGTCATGAAAAGGAGTTGACAGAGTTAAACCAAACCAATGTTTAAGCGCAGCACAGAAACCAGGACCAGAGGACACAGGTGAAAACTAAGTGGGGATAAACTTAAGACACAGAGATGCAGACACTTCGTCACACAAAGAGTGATGAGGGTATGGAATGGGTTAACTAATCATGTTAGAGGCAGAATCACTTGGATCCTTTAAGACCCAACTTGACAAAGTTCTGAGATCAAACATCTACAAGGAAATGGATGAGCGTAAATGGGCCAAATGGCGGCCTCCTTATTTTCTTTTGCTCTTTTGTAATGTGGGGTTGGCTGACATTTTTCCATGAATGCTACAAGAATCATCCTTTCTACGGGGCAGAAAAACCCCCAGGTGTAATGTATGTGGGTGAAGAATTGTTTGAACAAGTCCAGTTCACTCAATCTCGCAAAAAGACTGAACTCCGGGGGCTCCCGAGTGGCGCATCCAGTAAAGGCGCTCCACGTGGAGTGCAGGATGTGCTCTATAGTCTGGACGTCGTGAGTTCGAGTCCAGGCTATTCCTTTGCCGACCGAGGACAGGAGCTTCCAGGGGGTGGCACTCAATTGGCCGAGCGTGGCCCGGGGGGAGGGAGGGTTAGGTCGGCCAGGGTGTCCTTGGCTCACCGCGCACCAGTGACCCCTGTAGTCTTAACCCCAGTGCATTGAGCTGTAGAGACAAAAGTTGTGGTGAAAAAACATTCTCTTGCCTGCAGGTTAGCAGGTGACTGATTTGCTGACTGGTGTGTGCTCAATAACAGGCCACAGGGTCCAGACTACAGACATAAGGCTCTACAGTCTGAACAATTCCCAACAACAGACATGCTGCTTCCCCTCAAGCTCATCCTGGCTGCAATTGTTCATCTCTTAAGACAGGGATTAATGCGTAAGCATGTAAGACATTGCTAGAACTGGTAATGTTACGGAACTAGCAATGAACAACTTGGAGTTCTTAAACTAACCTCTTTAACATTCTTAAACTACAAATTGCTTCTTAATAGGAAGAGTTTTGCTATATCTGACCCACTGTGTCTGAACTGTACATCTTGCTGCAAGATTCCTTA
The DNA here is from genome assembly GCA_030684275.1 of Acipenser oxyrinchus oxyrinchus. NCBI lineage: Eukaryota > Metazoa > Chordata > Actinopteri > Acipenseriformes > Acipenseridae > Acipenser > Acipenser oxyrinchus. The sequence continues at coordinate 27,459,597 of CM060255.1, read as the reverse complement.
TTGATACTTAATTTGCTGGCAGGAACAGTGAAATACCATAGGGTTTTGGTACCATTATGGCTATTGCTAAAATACTGTATTATTATTTCGAATTGGCACCGTAGCGTTAATTTTAAATCGGCTGCAGCACTTAATTGAGGGTGGCATTTATCAGAAATACTATGGTTTAGAACGGGCTGCAGCAATATACTCTTGTGTGTTTTGGGGGCTTGAATACAGTACATTTAGGTGGGAGTTGGGAGGTCAGGGGAGCACTGTACCAGCAAATTAGGACTGTGTATTGGTTGCTATGGGGTGGGACAAGAAGAGGAGACAGAATGGTAGTTGAGTGTGATGCATTTTTTTTTTTTAAATATTACCTCTGAATATCGGTTTCATATCTGTTAATACTAAAATGTATCCTACTCGGTTATTATTTTTTTCTTCCTTAATTTACCTGCTTGTTTGTAATTTCTCTGTAACAGAAAATTAAACTAAATCTTCTGATAGATAATATATATATATATATATATATACATACAGTGCCTTGCATAAGTATTCACCCCCCTTGGACTTTTCCACATTTTGTAGTGTTACAACCTGGAATTAAAATGGATTTAATTGGGATTTTTACCATTTGATTTACACAACCTACTTAACACTTTGAAGGTGCTTTTTTTATTGTGACACAAAAGTTAATTAAACAAAAAAAAGACATTTGTTGGTTGCATAAGTGTTTAGGGTCATTGTCCTGCAGGAAGGTGAACCTCCGCCCCAGTCCCAGGTCTCTTGCAGACTGAAACAGGTTTTCCTCTAGAATTTCCCTGTATTTGGCTCCATCCATCTTGCCCTCAATCCTGACCAGTTTCCCAGTCCCTGCCGATGAAAAGCATCCCCATAAAATGATGCTGCCACCACCATGCTTCACCGTGGGGATGGTGTTCTCAGGGTGATGAGCGCCACACATAGCATTTTGCGCTAAGGCCAAAAAGTTCAATTTTGGTCTCATCAGGCCAGAGAACCTTTTTCCACATGTCTACTGTGTCTCCCACATGCCTTTTGGCAAAATCCGAACAGGATTTGATATGTTTTGTTTTTTTTCAGCAATGGCTTTCTTCTCGCCACTCTTCCATAAAGCCCAGCTTTATGGAGCGTCCGGGTTATAGTTGTCCCATGGATTTTCTCCCATCTCAGCTGTGGATCTCTCCAGCTCCTTCAGAGTTACCATTAGCCTCTTGGTTGCTTCTCTGACTAATGCCCTCCTTACCTGGTCACTGAGTTTTGGTGGACGGCCTTCTCTAGGCAGAGTCGCGGTTGTGCCATATTCTTTTCATTTTTTAATAATGGATTTAACGGTGCTCCGGGGGATGTTCAAAGTTTGGGATATTTTTTTATAACCCAACCCTGATTGGTGCTTCTCTAGAACTTTATCCCGGACTTGTTTTGATAGCTTCTTTGTCTTCATGATACTGTTTGTTTAGATATGCTCTCTAACAAACTCTGGGGCCTTCCAGAAACAGGTGTATTTAATCTGAGATCATGTGACACTTTAATTGCACACAGGTGGACTCCGTTCAACTAATTATGTGACTTCTGAAGGCAATTGGTTGCACCAGAGCTTATTTAGGGTGTCACAGCAAAGGGGTGAATACTTATGCAATCAAGACTTTTCAGTTTTTTATTTGTAAATAATTTTGAAAAATATGTAGATTTTTTTCGACATCATGGACTATTTTGTGTAGATCAGTGACAAAAAATCCTAATTAAATCCATTTTAATTCCAGTTTGTAACACTACAAAAATGTGGAAAAGTCCAAGGGGGGTGAATACTTATGCAAGGCACTGTATATATACAGTGCCGTGAATAAGTATTTGCCCCTTCTTTTATCTAATATTAGATAAAAGGGACCATGAGTGAACAAATAACACAAAAATTTGATACATATCTCATTTATTTATTAAAGAAAGTTATGCAACACCCAATGCCCCCGTGTGAAAAAGTAATCGCCCCCTTAGACTTAATAACTGGTTACGCCACCTTTAGCAGCAATAACTGCAACCAAACGCTTCCTGTAGTTATTGATTAGTCTCTCACAGCTCCGTGGAGGAATTTTGGCCCACTCCTCCATGCAGAACTGCTTCAACTCAGTGACATTTGTGAGTTTTTGAGCATGAACTGCTCGTTTCAGGTCCTGCCACAACATCTCAATGGGGTTTAGGTCTGGACTTTGACTAGGCCATTCCAAAACTTTAAATTTCTTGTTCTTCAACCATTCTGATGTAGACTTGCTTGTGTGTTTCGGATCATTGTCTTGCTGCATGACCCAGCTGCGCTTCAGCTTCAGCTCACGGACGGATGGCCTGACATTCTCTTGTAGAATTCTCTGATACAGAGCAGAATTCATGGTTCCTTCAATGATGGCAAGGCGTCCAGGTCCTGATGCAGCAAAGCATCCCCAAACCATGACACTACCACCACCATGCTTGACCGTTGGTATGAGGTTCTTACTGTGGAATGCAGTGTTTGGTTTTCGCCAGACATAACAGGGCCTTTGTCGGCCAAAAAGTTCCACTTTTGACTCATCTGTCCATAGAACATTGTTCCAGAACTCTTGCGGATCATCCAGGTGCTTTGTGGCAAACTTGAGCGAGCATTCATGTTCTTCTTAGTGAGCAATGGTTTCCGCCTTGCTACTCTGCCTGCAGATCCCTGGATGTTGTTCTAGGGTTCTTTGTGACTTCCTGGACGATTTTACGCCTTGCTTTTGGAGAGATTTTGGCAGGACGGCCACTCCTGGGAAGATTCACTACTGTCCCAAACTTTCTCCATTTGGACAATATGGCTCTGACTGTGGTTCGGTGGAGCCCCAGAGCCTTAGAAATGGCTTTGTAACCCTTTCCAGACTGATAGGCATCAACAACTTTTTTCCGGAGGTCTTCAGGAATTTCTTTTGTTCGTGGCATGATGTGCCTCTAGAACCTGTGTGTTGACAACTTCACTCTGATGGTAAGGACCAAGTTAGTCATACAAGAAGATACAAGAAGAAGATGTCTTCAGCCAGCTTTTGGATAGCGGTTAGAGTGACCTGCAAAGCTCTAAGCTCTTAGTTGAAGTTTTCACCATCCAAGCTGAGAACGAGGTTAACGGACAGCCCTTGTTTTATCACCTGCTGTGTTGGCACTGAACTCAGCTGGGAAAAAAATAAATAAAATAAAAGGACTGCTGTGCTGAAGTAGTTCATCTTGGGTTGTCATTCGGGACTGTAGCATAAAATAAAATTTGCTTACTAAGGTGTGTGTACATTAGTTTGTATTACATGCTGGATTGAGGCTGCAGTCTCTTTGGGGCGTCACATGTACATAGCCAGAGTTGTGTGTTTCTTTCTTTATTTTTGAGCCGGGTAGAAAAAATACCTTTTGAGAGCGCCGTTTATTCGAGGGGGGCGTCTGCTGGGTGTCCTCGGTGACTCACATATAATGGACAGTGTTTTGTTGTCCAATCCCACTTTTTATTTTGATAATGGTCTTTATTACTGTTTTGTTTGTATCATATTCTTAACTAACTGAATAAGCTTTTTAATTGTGCGCATATACCGTGGCAGTCCTTTATTTTGAACAAGCTTGGCTAATCTTGTTAAAAGAGTAATGCTTTGTCATTTTTTTTATGTTGCTTTATTTTTTTTCAGACATGCACAGAACATTTCCTGACAACGTACACTTTCGGAAAAATGCTGAACCCTGTTTGCAGCAGACCCTGTTCAATGTGCTGCTAGCGTATGGGCATCATAATACAAATGTGGGATATTGCCAGGTAAGTGTGAAGCAACATTACCAAGTACTACATAATTATCTTTTTATAAGAAGTAGTTTATTTTATTTGAACAGTCTTGTAGAGGCTGGTGCTTTGGAAGGAACTCCAGTGGGTTGCCTGTATATTGTTATTATTTGTAAAATCTTTTGTTTTATTTTTGTTCAATAAAAGTCCTCAATAGCATCGCTATTTCAACGGTTTCCTGATGTCCTGCCTTTTTGCTCGATTGCTTTCACCTAACCATTACATTAACAAGTTACAGTATTTTTTGCCTGTGTGCAGTAAGTTTAATGAGGATTTTATTTAATACTAGGGTGTTGGTGTAATTGTAGCGGAATCTTATCTATGGAATTTGAAACTAGGTCATGGAGATGCTGGGGAAACTGGGCCCTTCAGAGACAAATCATTCTTTGTTTGCTGATCATACAGCCATTCATGGTATCTGTTTAGTCTTAATATTGTTGTGTTCAAAACTGTTGCCATTAAACACCAGCTGTTTGTACACACTACTGAAATTTACCGGTATTTTATTATTTTACTGAAGTAACCTATTTCTTGAAGATGGGGTCTAGACGTTTTTAATATAGCACATTTAAAATAAAAAAAATAAAAAAAAACGTTGTTTCTTGTACTTATGTATGGTATATCAAAGGGAACATGTAGGAACGTTGGTTTTAAGACCATAGCTTTTACACTTAATTATTATTATTACTATTTTTTTTTTAAATAAGTACCAGGAACTGTGCTTCACATGAACTCTTTTGCAATGCATATGAATGGGATTTCCATTCCAAAAAGATAATGTTGTTGTGTTTTTCCAAGGAAATGTTGTTTTGTGTTCTTTAACAAACCAAACTATTACTTTTTTAATTGTAAAATGTATTCTGCTGTTTCCATTAACAATCAGTTGATATGACCAGCTGTGCTGAAGTAGTATTACAAACTGCTGAAGGAACTCAAGTGGTCAATCAGGTTGGAAATACAAGACCATCTCTGCTTGTTAATAATTCATGTGAAATGCACCGGACAGATCCATCATTGTGCTGTGCCCGTGGAGATAACCATAGCCATGACCAGAGAGCACCCCAAGGGTCCCAAGGAGTTCAGCTCTCCTGTAAATCCACAGGGCAGCCTCGTGCTTCCACTGCACCAGGCTAACGAACTTACTCTGAACTTGGCCTCATATGGTTTTAAACTCTGCTTTTGAAGTATTTTTAAAGATCCCTTAAAAGGCCATATTGAAAACACAGGCTGTGTAGTAAGTGTTTCCTATAAAATGTTATCCGCAAACAACAAAAAGGCCATTTGTACTTCCATTTTACAACCACGACATTTTACTTCTTGTTTACGTATCAGAGGCGTCTTTCTCTGTACACTGTACCCCCGGGGAGGTACTTTCAGTAAATGCCCTGGAGAATTTTCTCAGTTAGTGTAAGCAGCACTCTTATAAAAAGCTTCTTGCATTAGACCATGGAGGACGTGTAGTAAAGCATGGAGGACGTGTAGTAAAGCATGGAGGACGTGTAGTAAATCATGGAGGATGTGTAGTAAATCACGGAGGACGTGTAGTAAAGCACGGAGGACGTGCAGTAAAGCAAGGAGGACGTGTAGTAAAGCATGCAAATACCAACAAGATTACCAGGGGTTTCTTCTCAGGTGCAGTTATCTTCAAAGTCATTGCATTGTGTTTACACAGTTACATGGTCCACATAACTTGCAAGGTGAGAAACCCATCGGTCTGGATAGGAATCGTTTTGTTAGGTTACTTCATGATTTGCTGTTTAACTGAGCCGTTTACCCTCAAATCGTGCTGATTATTGAAATCCCTTGACAGCGCTGGACTGCTCAGAAGCATTTGTTCAGACTAAATTGTTTCCTGTTTGTGGAACAAACTGTCTTGAGAATCGCAAAGGTCCTTAGTGTTTTTTTTTCTATATTAGTCGTTCACTTCGTACAGTTTGCATGTCAGCGTTATATAGCACACCTTATTGAGACTTTTTTGTAAAAGTCTAAATTGCCTGCAGTAAACTGAATAGTAACATTTACACTTTTTATCTAGCAAAAAATAAAACATTACCTAATAATCGGGGATTGAACAAGTATGTCATATTCAGTTGTAAGCAGTACAAAATACACTCTGCTAGTTATAAACAAGTAAGGTGGTACGAAAATGAGGACACTTAAGGGAAAGTATATGCACAAGTGCTTCTGTGGTAGTACAGAGCATTAGGAAAAGCACAACACTTCCACACTGCAGCTTGATGCTGAGCATCTGTCATTCTGGGAATGAACAGATAACTTTATACACCCCAGGAGGGCTGCATGTATGAGTTTGCAAGTCTGTTGCCTCCGCCACACCTACTGCTACTATCTCTTAAACTATTTAAACTCACAACTTTAAATTTCCACTGTTGTTACGACACCCAAGATGGAGACCATATTGTGACTTCCTGTTGATGATAAAGACGTAGCGCTTTGAGATATTTCCTTCATAATGTCTTTATGGCTGGTATTCTGATTTATGCTCATTAATCTTCCATTACAGGTGGTGCCCAGTAGATATTAATAATTAATCTGCCACATTATTTCAACCTGTGGTCAGACAGATCTTTTTCACTTTTCCATTTAACTTTTAATCTCATATGACCGTCCCCCCTGATTATTCCCATTTTCTAGTTTTGCAATAAAACTGCTTTAGAGTTACAAAAAATAAGGTTGCTTTTTAAAATGTGTGTGAGTGTGTGTGTTTGTGCAGTCGTATTTAACATGGGCTATGAATTGTCATTTGAAACACCAACTCTTAATTCAACTTTGTTGAGAAATGATACAGACCTGGATTTTTTAAACAATTATTAATTGTAAAAAAAAAAACACGTTTTTTTTTGCATGAGACTTTCTCTTCTCTGAGAAACCAGGATGGAGCTGCCTTTTATTTTGATTTATAAATAACACTGCAGGAATTCTGGCCTAATAACCATTGGGTCTTAATACCACCACTCTGTACAGGAATGGAAAAAGACTCCAGTTGCATAGCAGATGGATCCATTTGTGGTTTTACTGTGGGCTAAATAAGACACACCTGAGCCTGTTGCCTATACACTGTGTCTAATCAACCGTGTAGTAAAACCTGGAATGGGTGAAACTACAATGCAATAGGAGTCTTATTTTCACACCTGCTCTAGTTAATATAAGGGCCCTACTGTATGTGAAAATCAAGCAGTGTGTGTGAGTCTCAAGTGTATTTCTGTCTGTAAGAATATGAAAAATGCACCAAAAAGTTAAAAGAAGATTTTAATATGACGGTATTCAGATCCACTGCCTGTAGGTTGATAGACTCTCCCTTGTGTTTCAGCAATAAAGTACTGTAGATCAACACAACTATATGTAGGCTGTAGCATGCAAGTTAGTATTCATGGGTCTTCTATGAGTGTGCCTCCACCATGCTGCCCTTGGCACAGTGCTGCTGTCTCGTGTTCTTATGTTAAGGAGATCAGTAGGGCATTTGAAATTGGGTAGAATATGGGGATAAAACTGACCAAAAAATGGATACAGAAAATAAATGCTGTCTTCTGTAATAAACTTCAAGAAAATATGCAATCCACCTGTAAACATTGTAATGACTTTGTGAAAAAAAAGTGTAGTACAGTATTGTACAGTATTTCTGTAGCACAAGACTTGCTTATGATCAGCTGAGAACTGAAATATCTTCATGTGAACCTCACGGCCCAATTTTATTTTTAATCTTGATCTCTCTGAAGATTGCGTTTTGGAAGCCAATAGGTTGTATATGTAGCATTTAATGGGATGGGTCTCAGAATGCAGTTCCAGGAGCCCTTTGTTCTTCATCAGAGCTCTGAGAGGGCCATCTTCCTTCATGCTCGTACTAATTTAAGGCTTTTCTTTTACATTTCAGGGCATGAATTTTATCGTGGGATATCTGATCCTCATCACAAAAGATGAAGAGAAGTCTTTCTGGTTGTTAGATGCTCTGCTGGGGAGAATATTACCTGGTAGGTTTATTGTAATTACAGTCCGTCTCCCCCTGTGTAACTTCAGAACAGTTCATTAAACTGCACACATATCGTGTCTTGATTTTAAAAATATCTCATCTCACAGTTACTTAAATTATCTTTTTAATATTTTATTTTGTGTGTGTGTGTGTGTGTGTGTGTGTATATATATATATATATATATATATATATATATATATATATATATATATATATATATATATATATACACAGTACTGTGCAAAAGTTTTAGGCAGGTGTGAAAAAATGCTGTAAAGTAAGAATGCTTTCAAAAATAGACATGTTAATAGATTATATTTATCAATTAACAAAATGCAAAGTGAGTGAACAGAAGAAAAATCTACATCAAATCAATATTTGGTGTGACCACCCTTTGCCTTCAAAACAGCATCAATTCTTCTAGGTACACTTGCACACAATTTTTGAAGGAACTCGGCAGGTAGGTTGGCCCAAACATCTTGGAGAACTAACCACAGTTCTTCTGTGGATTTAGGCAGCCTCAGTTGCTTCTCTCTCTTCATGTAATCACAGACAGACTCGATGATGTTGAGATCAGGGCTCTGTGGGGCCATACCATCACTTCCAGGACTCCTTGTTCTTCTTTACGCTGAAGATAGTTCTTAATGACTTTGGCTGTATGTTTGGGGTCGTTGTCATGCTGCAGAATAAATTTGGGGCCAATCAGATGCCTCCCTGATGGTATTGCATGATGGATAAGTATCTGCCTGTACTTCTCAGCATTGAGGAGACCATTAATTCTGACCAAATCCCCAACTCCATTTGCAGAAATGCAGCCCCAAACTTGTAAGGAACCTCCACCATGCTTCACTGTTGCCTGCAGACACTCATTCGTGTACGCTCTCCAGCCCTTGGCGAACAAACTGCCTTCTGCTACAGCCAAATATTTCAAATTTTGACTCATCAGTCCAGAGCACCTGCTGCCATTTTTCTGCACCCCAGTTCCTGTGTTTTCGTGCATAGTTGAGTCACTTGGCCTTGTTTCCACGTCAGAGGTATGGCTTTTGGCGCAAGTCTTCCATGAAGGCCACTTCTGACCAGACTTCTCCGGACAGTAGATGGGTGTACCAGGGTCCCACTGTTTTCTGCCAATTCTGAGCTGATGGCACTGCTGGACATCTTCCGATTGCGAAGGAAGTAAGCATGATGTGTCTTTCATCTGCTGCAGTAAGTTTCCTTGGCCGACCACTGCGTCTCACGGTCCTCAGCGTTGCCCGTTTCTTTGTGCTTCTTCAAAAGAGCTTGGACAGCACATCTGGAAACCCCTGTCTGCCTTGAAATTTCTGCCTGGGAGAGACCTTGCTGATGCAGTATAACTACCTTGTGTCTTGTTGCTGTGCTCAGTCTTGCCATGGTGTATGACTTTTGACAGTAAACTGTCTTCAGCAACCTCACCTTGTTAGCTGAGTTTGGCTGTTCCTCACCCAGTTTTATTCCTCCTACACAGCTGTTTCTGTTTCAGTTAATGATTGTGTTTCAACCTACATATTGAATTGATGATCATTAGCACCTGTTTGGTATAATTGTTTAATCATACACCTGACTATATGCCTACAAAATCCCTGACTTTGTGCAAGTGTACCTAGAAGAATTGATGCTGTTTTGAAGGCAAAGGGTGGTCACACCAAATATGGATTTGATTTAGATTTTTCTTCTGTTCACTCACTTTGCATTTAGTTAATTGATAAATATAATCTATTAACATGTCTATTTTTGAAAGCATTCTTACTTTACAGCATTTTTTTCACACCTGCTTAAAACTTTTGCACAGTACTGTATATATAATAAAATTAGGGCTGTCAAGCAATTCAAAACAATTAATCACATTATTACATTGTTAAATTGTTTGAACCAACTGCTAAATCACAGTGAAATCAGTTTATTACTCACCTTACTGCATTTACAATTATCAGTTTTCTTTACAGTTTCCTTTACTCATAAACTGATAATAATAACAATAATAATACATTTTAAATTCTCTTTTATTAATAGCTTGAAATTGCCTAAGTAAAACAAAGCTACAATGTTAACAGGTCTGCAGTCAATAGCTATCCAACAGCACGTTTAAAGAAGTTTAAATTTCAGTTAGGTCCAATGGCACGTGGTGTACGATTCCAGAACACTTTTACCAAATACCGATACTTTTCTGCTAGTACAGCATACTTTATATCAGCAACCCAGAAGGTCATGAATGAAATGAATCTGTCAAGGTGTATCCTTTAATATAAGCTCAGCGGTCCCACACAAAAACAAAGGAGCTTGGGATTTCCCAGTTAATCATTTACTTCAGCCAGTGTTTTTTCAAATATTGCATTTCTGGCATGATGACAGAAATCTGTCCCATCCTAACAAGTACATGGTTGTAATCCTGAAAATCATTTTCTTTTACAGAAAAACATAAGCGGCTGATGTTCCTGTTTCACACGGTTCAGTTTGTTTTGTTTGCTGCTGTTGGCTTCTTGTAATGTGTACCTTGTACAGTACACAAGTCAAGTAGTTAATTGACTGAGCTAGCTGGCTGCCACATTGTGAAGTGGAGCAGAAAGCTTAGAGTAGTCACTGTTGGCTCAACTGACTCAAGTGCCACATTCCCCATTTATTATTTTTCTTGTGTGTGCTTGATGAAAGTGGTCTTCATACTGTAGATGAGATGTTCTAGTTGTTGACCATGGGAAATGTACAAGTTTGACTGAAGGATTTGTTTCCAGCACCCTCGTGAGGGAATGTTTTTGTAACCCTGCCGCCACTACTTCTACAGCAAATATCTCAGATGCTGACATCTACAGTGTGATGAAACCTCCGCAGCAAATTCAAATGACACTATTCACTTTGACCTGTGACCTGAGGTTGCTGCCCTGTTGGGGTCATGTGACTTTTTGATTGATAAAGACCTAATGCTTTGACATATTGGCTTTGATCATATGCATTGTAAAAAAAGACACAATGTGAGTTGTTGTTATTAGTGGGGCTTGCGAAGCAAGAGTCCCCACTTTAAATCTTCAACCTTCTTCTTCTTCACGCTACTCCTCTTACACGGTTCAAGCTACAAACGCCGTTCAAACTTTAAAACGTGTAGACTGGTCTGGAATAGAGTGCTTGAATACAACCTTTTGATATCTTTTATTCTTTTTAAACTATTAAGCTTTTTGTCTTTTTTTTGTCCATCTTCATTCACTTTAATGGGACTTTTCTCAACATTCTAAAGCTCCCCATTGTTTAAAAACTCCCAGACTTCCAACATTCTATTTACTGTAAATGATGTAACTTTTGACACAAATCAGCTACTTTGACCACTTTCCCAACAAGTAAGACAAAAAGTTAGAGCGTATGGAATCTTGCTCTACTTCTCTGCAATTCAAATCTGAAATCAAAACATAAATAACTTTTACCAATCAAGAGGTACAGCTGTTTTAGTAACCGCATCAACTTCTTTCAGTAGGGCTACTTCCCACTGTTGAATTAACTGTCATAGAACTTTGAGAAATTTCAAATTCTAGCACATTCTAAGCATGAGACAATTATAAACAATGTGACTTCTGACACAAATCAGCTACTTTGACCACTTTCCCTATAAAGCAAGCCCCACAACTTTACTTGTAAAGTTACCATCTAGTTATTATTATTATTATTATTATTATTATTATTATTATTATTATTATTATTATTATTATTATTATTGTTGTTGTTGTTGTTGTTGTTTTTTAAGGGTTTTTTTTTGTTTGTTTTTTTGGGGGGGTGGTGAAAGAAGCACAATATGCAGTGCTATATCTCTGGTGAGGTTGCTGAGAGAGGAGGCATTCAGAACAGATTCAATAGCTAAACAGTATGGCCTCTGGAAACTCTCAGTATTTTACAACACCAGTTCGATAAGTTGTCAGCCCCTGGCATCAGAAGGGATGATGCACACAATGCACATGTGACTGCTGTTTAGCTATTGTGACTGCTCCGATTAACATGACAACGAGTCTGTGTCTCTGCAACAGGAAAGGGTTTTGAAGGCTCTCGCTACTGAAAGTAAACAGGCTGTCGATAACTTTTTGATACCCCATTTGCCATGTACTGTAGCATGTTCTTTCTGAACAGTTTTGAGATTTCTGTAAAGGAATGAAGCGTGTTCTGTAGTGGTGCATAGTATGTACCAGTTTGTGTTCTAGTTCAAAACATGGTGCAGTAACGGCTTTAAGGGCAGTAAGATTCAGTTAAACAAATGCATATTTACTTTAAAAAAAAAAAAAAAGTCAAAAAAGAGCTCCAGCTTGTACACTGAGTGTTATTATGGTAAATGTAACCAGTGTTGAGGTGGAATGCTGTTTAGCTGCTGTTCTTTTCAGATGTGTCTACTTTAAGACTAGCCTCATATTGGATTGGAAAACCACGTCAAACTTTTTTGTCACCAATACTTTACAAGGAATATTCATCTCTGGATGTCTTTTGTTTCTGACTTTGATAAGCCCCATGTTTTAAAGCTCTAGTTTTTGTTAACTATTTATTTTTTGATGAACTGACTTTGGTGAAATTTACTATTATAGCGCCAGGCAGAGTTGTCAACCATAAGGGTACAATTTTCACCCTCGTTTTTCTCTCAAAGTTAAACCTTTACAAAAATGAACTACTATATGTGTGTTGCATGTTACTTGATTATTTATTTATTTTTTACCCGTTTTCTCCCCAATTTGGAATGCCCAATTATTATTTTTATCCCATTTCACCGCTGCAACTCCCATGCCGACTCGGGAAACAGCGGCAGGCACACTTGTCCTCCGATACGTGTCCTGCCAAGCCATCTTTTTTCGACAGAATACTCTTAGAAATTCAGGATCGCTGCAAACCCATGAATCAAGCTAAGTACGAAACTATAACGTGCTGTTGGATAGCTGCAGACCTGTTAACATTGAGCTTTGTTTTATTTCAGTAACCACATTTATTTTTAAACAATATTATTTACAGTTATAGAGGATATAACTGTTAGTAAGTGAATGTTTTGTTTTATTTAGGCAAGATTAATTGCGATACATTTTTTTTAATTGCTTGACAGCCCTAATATATATATATACATTTCTCAAACTAAATGAACCCTTTTAAAAGTTATGCCTTTTAGGTCCCCAAGTGGCTCATCCAGTTAAAGCGCTGCTGCTGGGAGTGCAGGATGAGTCCCACAGCTTGGATGGCACCAGTTCGCATCCGGGTTGTGCAAAGAGGCTGAACTTTGCTGGGGACTCTGAAGGGGGCGTCACATCGGCTCTGATGCTCCCAGGGTGGGGGATGGGAAACCGGCAGGGATTCCTTCTTATCTCGCAACAGCGAACCCTACTGGCCAGACACCGAGCACATTCGGAGTGGATAAGAAGCAGGGCTGATCTCTGTTCTCTGGGATTGGTAGCCCGCCCACCTGTGCTCTGGATTGCTCATCGTAAAAGCATTTCTGACTTTAGGCTTGTGAGATCGGAGGACGCTCACACACCCTCAGAATGTCTGTGCTGTGTGGGGACTTGCTGCGGTGAGGAGAAAAAACATAATTGGACATTCCAAATTGGGGGGGAAAAATAAATAATAATAATAATTGGTCACTCTATATTTAAATTGGTCAACCAATGCATTAAGAACATTCAAACGCGTTACTTATTGTTCTCCTAGAAAGAAAAAGGTTATACTTCATTTTCATTTGAGTTTACTGAAGCCTAATGGTGTGATTGTTTATGTATTTTCCATATCTTCATGGAATGGAAATCAGACTCCTATTGCATAGCAGTTTCACCCATTCCAGGTTTTAATACAAGCTTGATTAGCCGCAGGGTATAGGTAGCAAGCTCAGATGTGTCTTATTAAATTCACAGCCGAACCAGGAATGGATCAAACTGCTCTGCAATGAGTCATATTTCCAGTCCTCTGTATCTGTGAAACTGGCAACAAAGTGTTCCAGCTTTGGCTTCAGAAGTGTAATTTGAATTTGAACAATTTCTACAGTATTTGCCCCTTTTTTGTTTGTGAAGATTACTACAGCCCAGCCATGCTGGGACTGAAGAGTGACCAGGAGGTGCTGGGGGAGCTGGTAAAACTGAAGGTCCCCGCTGTGGCAGAGCTAATGGAGACGCACAACGTCATGTGGACACTGGTGGTGTCGCGATGGTTTATCTGCCTCTTCATCGACATTCTTCCTGTAGAGGTGGTGATTATGATGATGATGATGACGCATTGCTGTTTTAATGTCTTATCCTAGAACTACTCTGACTCTCAATACCCGGAGCAGGTCTGAGGAGCAGCAGCCATGACTGTCTATACAGGACTCTGCTTCGTGGGATAACAAGTGGATCTGTTCTGCTTGTTAGTGCCACACTACTTGCAGGATATTTCAGTACAGATCCAGACACTGACACAACATAAAAAACAACATTTTGCCCTCTGTTATTAGATTAGGAAAAAACAAGTTGCTCTTGTTTTCCTTGCTGAAGATACATACAGTAAATGAACAATAATCTTCATGAAACTCGGCAATACCAAGTTTGAATCCTATATAGAAGCAGAACTTTTATATTCCTTCTTTTTTCATTCCATGTTTTAAAAGTATTTTTCTTTTACCGCTATGCTCATTGTTTTATAACTTGGCCACTTTTGTTGATACCACATCTTTGTATGACGAAAAGAGATTTTCTTTTTTTAATTTGTTGTTCAAGTTAAACGTAAAAATATACAGTATATATAACAGTTGATCATCTCAGAAACGGTATAAAATCATTTCTCTTTACATGGCTGATCTGTTTATTCTAACCTGGATGTTTTTGTCACATTGATCCTGTGTTCTGGTACATTCCAGCTTTGTGAGTGGAGATAATGCTTTATCATATTCATTTGTAACCTCTGAAGTCGGAAATTGATTCATCATGAACATTTTAGGGTATACAATACCTAATTCAGAGCCCCATACATTTGATTGAGGTGGGAAAGGCTAAGTTGTTCACCCCTTTAATGGTCAGTCATTCCAGTTCTGTTCTTCTAACAAACTCTTACTGGCCTCTTACCTTTTTCTGAAGCTTGCACCCATTCTGAGTGGCGCCTATCGTAATTACTCAAGTAATGTGTTTTGTTTTTTTAATGTGTTAAGGGGCTTTCACTTGAGGAGTTGTTCTTAAGGTGTAGTTGCTTGTAATGTAGTCTCGATCAGTGTTGTGCACTAGATGGTTTGGCTGCTTACTAATAAAAGGGCACTTTGGTCGGTCTACCTGTAACCTATATTGCACATGTCTGCTTATTGACGGGCTCCTGAACCCTTAACACGGAATTATTAAAAAATAAAAACGCAGCACAGAATAACTGCAAACCTCATAAAAAGGCAGACTGTAGTTTGAAGCTGCAGGAGTGTTTTGATCATGCAAGCCTCATAAAAATGTAGACTAGTTTGAAGCTGCAGGAGTGTTTTGATCATGCAAACCTCATAAAAATGTAGACTAGTTTGAAGCTGCAGGAGTGTTATGATCATTCCCAAATTAGGTTTATTCTTGGTGAGGCCACGTTGACAGCAGATTACTGTATTTTACTGTGCAAGGCCCATTCACTAATATTTCACTTTATTGTTTTGGTGTGTGTAAGTCAGACAACGAAATACATTTTTATTGTTATACTTGTATCAAGAAAACTACCTGTCCTGTTGTAATAAAACTCAAATTACAAATCATGAAGTATTAGACTCTGCGGATATATAGAGGAAGGGGTCTTGGCCGTGTGTCACGCTTGATGTAAGTCACAGTGACCTTCTTTTTATTGATGCCGATGGCTCTCATTTTGTAGAACTTTACAGCCACGGGGTGTATCTCAAGAACAACTGTTATTTTTTTGCAGACTGTTCTCCGTGTTTGGGACTGCTTATTCTACGAGGGATCAAAGATTATCTTCCGTGTAGCCTTGACTTTAATCAAGCATAATCAGGCTTACATACAGCAGGCCACCAACTTCCCTGACATCTGTGACAAGTTCAAGGAGATTATCAGGGGGGAGCTTGTGGAGGACTGTCACACGTTTATGAAGGTGAGCGCATCTGAGTTTCAGTTAAACAACCACACATCTTTAATTAAGCAGACATAGGGACATGTACTTTAGATCAAAATGCAGAATTCATGACAAACTGTTAACCTTGCATGGAGTTACAAGCGCAGGCACACTTCTGAGTCACCAAATGAACCTTCATTGCATTGTTTTGTTTTTTTGTAATGTGCAGATTACATTTTGGTGCTACTTGATAACATAGGTTCTGTGGTGTCTAGAAAATGCATGGTCAATGTGGATGAACTACAATAGAAATGCTGCTGATGCTAATGTGTGTGTCATGTTGGAGATGCACCTTTTGTATAATGTAGAAATGTAAATGTACACTTGTCTCTACAACACACACACATACATACATACTGGACTGAGAAGCTGATTACCGTTTGGTATCTTTTCAGTCCAGACGGGCTAGCGGCGTATGTTAACATATGCCATTAGAACCTCACAGGACTCTTAGGTCCCAGTCGAAGGTATTGTATAAATACATGTAAAAAATATTGTTTTTGTCCAGTAAGTTATATAGTTCCTTTTTGAATTATATAACTTAATTTTGACAATTCAGGACTGAAAGGGTTAATATTATTTTGCATAACCTTCTCCAAATAGAAGACCTTTGACTAGCTTCTGCTGGTTTTCTTGGGGAAATACAAATAAAAAAGGATTTTGCTGCACTGTAAGACTTATGATCAAAGGTGCCTACAAGGAAATCGCCTGTCTGAGTTATTAGTTTTCTGCCTTTTAATAAAGGCAGTTAAGTAAAGCAATAGCTCACTAGCGGCACCTTCTGGTATACTTCAAGATGACATCTGCATGACTAGTAACGTCAGAGGAAACTAGAGAGTCACCCTGATATAAAATAAAGAAATAGCAATACAGCTGTAAAATAGAACAAAAAATAAGTATACATTTTACTGTGTTTTTCTTCATCAATATCCGTGCTTAATAAATAACCCCTTTTTATTTTCAGAAAATCTTCACAGTACCTGGTAGTCTGTCCATGGCGACCATTACCAGACTTCGGGAGGCATGCCAGGCAAATGTAATTGCTCAGGGACTCTAAGAGTGTTTCTAGTTTAGGAAACTAGACTTCTGCAGCAATATTCTTACATTCCTAGGTAATGATTTGCACGGTGTAAAGATTCACCAGCTTTCATGACTGTTGAACCAACCAGTTTACAGCCTTTTGAGGGGATTGTGTTGTACACATGAGTAATTAATCAAGTTATCACATGACTAAATTTAATGTGTGTATGTGAACAAATTTATACTGATCTGAATTAGTCTTAAGCCACAGATGTATATTTCTATGAAGACTAAACAATATTTAATACAAATAGATTTTTCTTGCGATAGTAGAATGTATCTGGCTTTTTGAAGGTGTTACAATGTGGTATAAAATTAAATTGTTTCACTGGATTTCATTTTTTCTAAATCTGAACTAAGAGTATTTTCTTACTTTCAGCTTTTAAAAAAAAAAAAAGAGAGTAGTAATGTGTACAGGACACTAAACTAATGGTTATATCAGCAAATGCAGGAGCTTTGGCAAATGCTTCACCATGGCTTGCTACCAACCAGTCTTCCTACCAAGGTTCATAGAAAACCTCTTGGTTCTGTTAGGTTTCCTAGTCTGTCTATCTTTTTAATTATTAGTCTTTGCAAGCATAGGAAACATTTATTTGACCATTGATTTTGGAACTTTAAGTCACCCATGCATACATGTCAGAGTTATAACCTATATTTAGAGTAATGCTACAACAATTCAACTAATGTATATGTCATGTATGTTTTTATAATCATATTTAAAAGCACCATACATCTTCATATTTTAATGGACTAATAGTTATTAAAAATGAATCTGAGACGAGGTCCCTAATCTCTGGTAAATCACTGCTGATATATTTCAACCGGTTTAATCACTGTTCCAAATCAGTCTGCTGGAAAATAAGTAAATACAGTATTCATTTGTGACACTTACCTTTTTTTTTTTGCTCTGAAAGAAAATCCCTGGTGTGTAGTACAACCTCTGAATGTTGTCTTTCAATGTAGACTAAAGTCTGTTTCCTCGCTGTCCTACAGTATACATTCAATCTATTTAAATTTAGTATAGCAGTGGCAATACAGTAACCACAACAGCAATAGCAACTCATCTCCAGTTTGAATGACAAGTTGTAGACATTAAACAATGGGATACAGTCTGACATATTTCAGCACATCATACCACAGGCACTGTGCTCTCTTCTCCAACAGGGGGCAGAACACACTATGAACAAGTTACTGAACAAACAGCATTAACACTATTTTTATTATTGAATTATTAGCAGATGCTTTTATATAGGCTACTAGATATTTTTAATTTTTAAAACATATTTGCCTGTGTAGCCTGACATTTTTTATGAAGGTATTATTTAGGCTATTGGAAATACCCACGAGGTGACATTCCACCAATGCCAATTTAAAGCTACAGCACACACAATGTCGACAAAATTATAGAATAACTCAGTTTTAATATTGTATAGGAATTTACCATTTCATACTGATATAATGAAGCCTGAAGGCTACCAGACCACACATGAAATTGAGCAAACCACATTACTCTATTGAGGAATATGGAGGAAAATATTTGTATTCATTAGCAACTACAACAAGTGCTGCATAAAAACCAAACAGAATTTTTTTTTTTTTTTTAAATGCAGCCATTTTCTAAAAGCAATAGAACCCTCATACGCTGGCTTTACCGCCGTTCTCGTTACGTTTGGCTCTGCCATTTAAACAGCACAAGGCAAGCCTTACCAGACAGCAAAGCCCTCAGTTCTATTGCTTAATTAGTGCATTTGTCCCTTAATGCATTGCAATCATTTGGGCACTTTCAGAGGGTTACTGAACACACACTAATCTTTATTTTGTCCATTATATTAGCTACTTGGGGCAAGAATATTCTTTCTTTACACCCAGGTAAGTATCAGAATCTGGGAATAGAGGGACACACATTTTACGCATACATACAGTACTAGATGTGGAGGTCACATTCATCTTTCCATGATGCTGATAGCTCTAATTTCTGCTGGGGTGCGGGCAGGGATATAGCTCTTACGGTTTCACCTGTATATCCTATGGTCAAACAATGCAGTTCTTTATTGAAATTTGGTCTCTGTGTCCTAGAAACATTTACGAACGAGGAGGCCATTTGGCCCATCAATGCTCGTCCGGTTCTACCACGATAGGGTGCTACAAATAAACAAAGATCCCGTTTAGAGATGTCCTGATCATGACGCAAATATTTAGTTAAGCATACTATTTAAAAGGCAGCCAAATACAAAAAGGAGATTACTGTAATCTAGTTTTCTCCACTTGATGGATTAACAATTGAAAATAAACACACAAACACAACATGTGGTTACCACCTGTAAAAGGATGTATTATTTATTTACTTGTGCCAAGTTTCACACAGTTTCTCTTTTTAAAACAACAAAAGTTACAGTGTATAAACACAAGCAAGGAGAACAGCTCTGGGAACATTGCATCCTAGACATACAGCAAATCAAGGGTTAATTAAGAAAAATGCAACTCATTTTAAGCTTAGCCTTATAATAGAAAAACAAAACACTAGTCAGATGAAATATTTACTGCAAGAATTAAAACAGGCTAGATCCACCATGCTTCAACATGAACTTGGTCTTACAGGAATATCTTTTCCCTTCAGCATTTTGCATGGTTTAAAAGGAACACAGGATCTGTACATGTTCTCCACATTGCTTCACTACAGTTTGTTTGTGAAAATTGGTACAAAATCATCTCGTGTCCAATGATTTTCCTAGGAGGCCAAGCAATAGGCACATTAAGATATGTTTGGATACGGTTCAAAAGAAAATCCAGGCACAGATTATGAAAAGCACTGGCAATAAATTAAAAGCAAAAAAACCACAAGATTGTGCTGTAGGCGGGGACCGAATTCCAGGACAAGGTGTGCTGCTGTAACCAATAGCAATTTCTTTTTTGTTGTTACACCAAGCCTGTTAAGTGCACAATTATTCTAGGATACAACAGGCTCTCTGCACAAACCTTTAGAGCAGAGTACTGGTTTTATTTTTGGTGCCAACTGCAGTTCACAACAGTAATGACAGAACTATTCACTTTATAAAGCAACACTTTATAAACAAGATCAGGTACTTAGCACTGTGCAACCCTCAGACAGTAGTCAATACCTTATTTATTAAAGCAAAATAAGAAAAGTCTAACTATAGAAAGCAAAGGTAGACAGATATATGAACCCCTTCGGAAACAGAACCCTAGAAAGCACAAATAGGAAACCTTTTAATTTACAAAATCCCAGACATTTTAGATAAGATGAATTTTTCCATACGGTAGTTGTGTATTCACCATGTGAGGCAGCTGTTTAAATGTTTCCCTAATTGCTAATAAAATTTTTAAAAAAAATCAGCACTACAGGAACACATCCAAGCATGGGTTAGTGCAGTAAGAGGGCAGAATTGTAAAGCAGCCCTGTACAGCTTCAAGGGAGGGAGGGAGGGAGGGAGGGAGGGAGGGAGGAGGGAGGAGGGGATTGAGAAACTGCATCAGCAAACCAAGCTACTGCACATAGGAGACAATGCAATATCACACTGTATATCAAATACTTCATTAGGATGCAAATCGTTTATTGATTTTCTTTGTGTGCCAACATTGTATCTAAAGTACTGAACTTAAGTCAGATAACAAGAGTTGTATAACTTGTATGTGTTAATAACAAGGGTAGAGCTATGTCATCATTCTCTTACAGACCCCAGAGTTTTTATTTACATGCATTATACTGTAGTAGTAGAACAGCACTTAAATGGCCTAGTTTATATCAAATAGTTGTGTGGCTTAATCCATATGTAAAAACTCAAAGCATGGCTAGAAATGGAGTTTGTCAGCATTTACAATGTATTCCTTATGTACTTAGCTACCACAAATACAAGTAGACAGGAATAAAATCAATGAAATGTCTTTTTTAAATAATTTTATCAGATTGAGAAAAGATTCCCTTTTTTCTCCGAGAGCATCCCGGCTCCTTGTAAACAAATGTATTTATTTTTTTGAATGCAATCTCCTTTATTAGCATTGTTACAGGCAATGCATAGACCAGAAGAGCCAAATCCCCTAAAACATGTGGAACAACCCCAACAAGCTTTACCACAGCAAGACGATCAGCGGATATCAGAGAAATGACACTGTACACCACATCCACCGAAACAAAGAATTCCCCAAAAACTTAACCAGGAAAAAAGAACGTACTGCTTTTAGAACAAAGAAAAGGAAGACACAAGTTGTAACTGTTAAAAAGAAACTACTCCCTAATTAAGTTAACACAGGTAGTGCCAGCTCTAACAAGGGCAACCCCCACCCCCCCCAAAATAAGCATTATATTTTATGCAACGAGCAGTTCCAAGGCATGAATAGAAATACTGCATTGTTACCCTACTATTAATGTTTTGCCAATTTTATATCCTCTGTTCAATATACAAATTAAAAAGTAAGTGCGCTTGTCTAATTTTTTTTTTTTTTTTTTTAGCAGGAACGCAATTGATTACCTTTTTGTAATTAATATTAACACTGTCAGTTAGTTTAACAGAATTAATTTCGAATGGTTACTGATTCATAAGCACATGCAGTATTGTCATTTACAAAACCACAGATAGGAAGCAAGATTTACGTGGGGAAAAAAATCTCTTCATAAAGAAAAAAAAAGGTTACCTTAATGCCAAATTGGAATTATCTTAAAAAAGAGAAAAGTGGCCAAAAGCTATATTTAAAAAGAATTTCAGTACAATCCTCTATAACTTAGTAAAGGACAATACTACAGATTTCAAATACATAACAGCAGAAAGCACTTGTCAAGAAGCAGATTATTACCAGTAAACCAATTATAAGCTCACTTATGATTTTGGATCTTTACAGAATTTTAAAAGATCTTGTACCCACTTCTTGTGAAAGCTTTGTTAGTAACAGTGGTAGATATACACGAGGCGACATCACTTTATCTTTGTGCTGAATTAGATGGTTTGATATCCAGCATGACTTCTCTTTCTGCCAATGAGATAAGCAATCAGAACTATCAGGACCAGTCCAGCCAGGGCTGCACCTACTATTATAGGAATCAGCATGTTGTCCTCATCCAGTTGACACTCCTCCGCTGAAAAGACACATAAGGAATTATTACACTGAACAAAAAACTATTTAGTAACACATTTCTATTTTAAAATTGTAGATTGTAACTGGGTGAGCCAACATTCAGTGAAGAAACAGCAAAGCAAGGACAGATGAAAGGCTTCTTTCAGGTTTAGTGGATCAGACAATGCTGCAATGTAGTATGTTCAGCCAGTCTTCACACCTTTCCAGAAGCAATAGAAGGTTTGGGTTTTACTTTATAGGTGGAGCTGTTGCATCAATACTGCTTGTGCATCTATCTTAAGCTTACATTAAGTTTTTCTACCTTGCCTCAGCCCACAACTTGCATTACTAGTTAAGTTTGTGGTTTGGAAAATTCTTTTTAATGCCGTCTAGGAATGACTGTCCTACCAAAGCTCAGGAAACACTGAGGTTTTCATTTTTTTTTTTTTTAAAGTATACAGATCATTTTCAAAAATCGTATATGGCAGGTATTATTGTATGCTGGACCCGTTCACTCATAGTAGCCAGTTGATTATTTAATATTAATGTCAAGGAAAAACATATCGTATGAACTAGGATTCAACAAAATACACAGAACTACAAGTTACAATAGACACTGTAGGGTTGGGGCAATGATTGGTGTTCATGATATTCTAAATAACGGATTAAGGATCCGATGTATGAAGAACTTGAGGTTCACAACATAATTCTCTGAATATACCCTTTCACACGTAGAAGATTTGTGTGCATCACACACAGGTTGTGCATTATAGTATTCTGTACTATGGTGGTTTTTGATAGGGCACTATATAAGGTTGTTCAGCCATGCGCATTAAAACACAAGGTTTGTGACTACACAGACTCCAATGTCAACCTTTTTTCTTTGCTCCAATGCCAGTAAATCTGCTTTCCCTTTTTCCTGGCTATGCAGCAGACACCCAGCATGGTCAAATGGCTGTCAGCCAGGCAAGGTAAGAAGTCCAGCAACACTTAGGAGATAGTTTTAAAAAAAAAAAAGAGGAAAAAACAAGCCAGGCAGGCCGGCTCACATACAGGTTACTGCACTCACCAAACCAACCTCGGGTATACAAGAAAGAACTGCAGTTACACCTGTTTCCAACCTGGAAGTTATCAGTGTATCTTACCTGTTCCAAACTTGCCACTGCTAACACCAAAAGGCTGAACTTGCAGGTGAAATGCATTGATAGAAAACACAGAGGTTACAGTCAGGGTTTGTTCAGCGCTGCACATGTAGGATCTGCCAAGAGTGCCTCTTAGGTAGGTCAGATTTTTATTGTCGGCTATGAATCCATTAGCTGAACATCAGGAAAAATAAATAAATAAAATAAATATTAATAGAAGAACATTATGCTTGGCAACTTTAATAGACTATTAAGAAAACAACAAGACTTACACGTGGCAACAGCAATTTCACTCAAGTAGAATTTCTTAGTGTCATTCTAGAAAGAAAAGTTTGAAAAAAAAGTCAGGATGTACAGCATCTGAACTTTGATCAAATCCTGCCACCTAAAGGGTACTCTTACGATTCAGAAAGAATCTTTAAAATACATTACATTAATGGCAGCTAAGCAGTAAACAAAGCAAGTTTAGAGTGATTAAAACCACTTGGGTTAGATATAAATTTGATGCAGATCCACACTCGTGTGAAAAGTAGCACAACGATGCCTTCTATTGCTCTACATGTACAACAGACAAGTTTTTAATTCTAAAAAGTATGAAGATGCTAATAAGATTCTAAGCAATTATATGCTATATTTAAAATACCCTAACCACAATACTTTATTATAATATATATAGGCCTTGATATAGATGTAAAACATGTGATATCAGATGGAAATTGTCACAAAGATTAGCTATGCAGTTTTATTATTCTTGTTTTACCAAATATAATAAATTAAAAACAGAATAGGATGCAGTAATAAACAAGCTCTGTCATTCCCCTCAAGGTCAAAGACAGTCAAGTGGAGTTTGTATCATACAGCACTATATAATTAAGCACATAAGCATATTCAACAGTATGATTCACTGGAATACTTACAAGCATGAACACGAAAGTCAAATTGGTGCTGCCATCCCTCAGAAACAGTGTTGAAACATTAGTCTCACAGACCCCGCTGGCTACAGTCGTTACAGGATTGATGTTGAAAACAGTAGTTTTGTTCTGCAAACAGAAGCCAATGACATGATTAACAAAAAAAGTCAAACAATTTGACTACTAATGCTTGCATTAACATTTCACAATACTGACAAGTAGAATTAAAAGTACATGACATAATCCCCACTGACTCCGTGAGAGTGGGTCCTGGGAAATTTTCTAGTGTGGTTGTGGGTTGGGAATTTGAGAACCACTGATCCAAACTACTGTCTTACTTTAACTATTAGGAGGGTTTTACTGACCCCCACCCCAATAAACAGACGATAAAATCCAGTGCAAGATAAAATGGAGATTTATCATTTTCAGGGTGGCACCCTCCAAAAGTGTTACTTTATTTAATAGCAGATTATATTAAAGCTCCTTTTTTCTCTACCTGGTAGGTGATGTTAAGCTGCAGAGCCATTTTAGCAAGCAGGCACGTCTCGTTGGATTTGGTTACATTGTATGTTCCTGCTGTGGGATTTGTCGGTGCCGTGGTTGGTGCTGGGGGGGCGGTGGTTGCCGTGGTTACCGGAGTGGTTTTTGGAGCTGGGGTGCTAGTGCTAATATCCGCATTACAAACAGTGGCTAACAGCAAGAGAGAGAAAAACAAATTTTAGTTTTAAGGCATTAATGCTGAAGATCAAATAAGCAAGGGATAGAAGAGTAAAGGTTACTTCCAATGGTTTTCATTGTAGAGAAGCTACCTTTTTGTAAAACTCATTTACAGCAAATTATTCAAACAATTTTAGGGTAAACAATAAAAGCACATAATGTGATAATGAATGGATATAAAATGCATTATTATGCACATTCTTTTAAACTTTAAAAGGTTCACTAGAATTGCAAATTTAAGCAATTCTTTCAGTAACTTAACTGTCCCCTAGATGTAAATACAGAAATAGATTCATCAATATCATGAAAAAGAATCTTCATGACCCGAAGTCTACAGCACGTACATAATAAATTAGATAATTAAGAATCTATAACTGACTTCGGCTACTGCTATGAGGTTGGAAACTGTCCTTCCAAGTATTATACATGCTGATCAGGTTGGCTTTGTTAAAAATAGTGTCTGCTGACAATTTGAGAAGACTGCTACATTTCTGTGGAATCATCAGTCCAGATCTGCCCCTGTTGCCGCAATCTCCTTAAATACAGAAAAGGCCTTTGACAGGGTTGAGTGGAAATTTCTCGTCTGCCCTGTCTAGGTTTGGTTTTGGCCCTGGTTTCACTGAATGTACTTTATTCAGGGAAAGAGACCTAGAATTACTATAGCAACATGTTTTGCACCAAGGTGTAGGGGGAGGACTGGCTCTCCCTAACATAGAACTATATAATACAGCATTTGAAATGGCCATATTAGCTAAACACTGGTGTGTCACTGGCGTGCATTTGAATTGGGTTCAAATAGAAAGTCATTGACTTGCCCTTTTTGTCCCATGTCTTATTGCAACAGGCCCCAAAAAAAGTTACATTCAAAAGAGATATTGACAAAAGTACATCAAATGTTTAATCTCTCCCAATTTAAACAAACTAGCTCACCCATATGGTACAACCCTGTAATTCACATAGGAAAACATTTTTTTGGGAACGACAGCTTAATAAAGGAATACGGGTGTTGGGTGACTTGTATAATGATGGGGTGTTTAGGTCATACCAGGAATTGATAACCAAGTATAACTTTATTGGTAGGGAAACATTTTGGAGGTATTTGCAACTCGGGGAATGTGTCACTGCTGTCTTGGGCTGGCATCTCCGGTACAAAAAGAAATCAGTGATTCAGCAGTATTTTACAGAACTTGCAGAAGAATCTTGTGCAGTATCTGCATGCTAGAATAAATTGAATACCCTGTGTAGTGGGGATTCTGGAAACTTCTGGCAGAGAGATTTAAACTGCCTAATTGAGGACGAGACGTAGTTAAACATTCCATCAAATTCTGGAGCTAATATTAGGGAGGTGAGAGGAAAATATATACAATACAAAATACAAAGGCTCAGCAGAGCAGGTATAGAGTAGTAATTTGTGCTGGAGATGCAGGGGGAGGGTGGCACCTTCTTGCATGCTACATGGGAATGCCCAGTGGTCTTGCCATTCTGGTATAAAGTTCTAAATAACTGGCAGAGACTCCCCCAGCTTCACCTAGACTGTGCCTCCTAGCAGACAGAGCCAAGATTCCAGAAGTGACAAATAGCCAATTCAGTTTGATCATGGTGGGCATTCTCTGCAGCCAGGTTGGTCCTCTGTAACTGGAATAGCCCCACTGCTTCAAAATATAGACTGGATAGATTCCAGGATTGAAACAGCCTCTTATGAACAGATGCTAGCTAGACTAGCCAATAAAAGTAATGGTTTCACCAAAACCTGGAGTCCTTTTATATCGGCCACAGCATGAGGACATAAAATGTAGAGTTGCACTTGTATTCCTGATTGTCACCTGTTTGGATGCAATCTATAATACTGTATTCACAAGGTCTTGCTGTATGTGATGTACACATGTATTATAAGCCCCAATACAAACAAATGATTGTGATATCTTTGCTGTTTGAATACATATCATATTGTTTTGTAGCATTTGTTAAAAAAATCAACACATTGCTGAATCAATAACTTCTACTTGAAAATCCTTTTCAAGTTTCATTACACTTGGATAAGCCATTCTCTATTAACTCAAAACCTTAACACAAAATCCCCTTCACGACAAAGCTGTATAAATATTTAGATTTGTTTTATATGTTTTACTCAGTGATTATACAAGTGCTTCCACTATTAGAGCAGGGGAGAAGGATATGAACTTCATACATACCTTTTAGATTAAGTACACCCCATATAGGCGGCTGACTGTTTTACCCCTCGTTAAACTATCTATGCACAAAAAAAAAAAAATCCCCAAAAAAATCAATGTATACCTTCTTTGCTGAAGTTAGCAGCTGGCAGGTAAGCCTCCACCCTCATATTACTGAATGTGACATTAACATTGGTCAGGGTCACCTGGGTCGCGCTCATACATCTGTAGGTGGTGTTCAATGAAGCGTGGATTCCAGTAGAAGACGAGGACACGGTCATTGGTGCTGTTGGGAATAAAAGCACTTGTTAATATACACCAAGAAACACATCTGTAAAAACTTACCACCAAAATGGGAAGCTTTGTTTCCTGTACAAATTGAACATGATGTTTCTAATCAAGCAGTATTAACCACTTCAACTCCAGATGTAAAAATGAAACCCCTTCCCATGTACCAGATTTTGAAAATAATAATAATAATAATAATAATAATAATAATAATAATAATTTCAAACCTTCAATTGCTATAAAATGTTAACATAGGAGGAATAAAACATAAATAAATTACCTAAACTGTTTTTCATTAACCCTTTATGCTCCTGTGTACTACATACCCATGTTCAATATAGAGATAAAAGTTTTTTTTTTTTTTTTAATTTTTTGCTTAAAACAATGAAAACAAAAACGCTGCTGCTAATAATAATAATAATAATAATAATAATAATAATAATAATAATAATAATTATTATTACAGTAAACAGTACCAAATAAATCAAACATTAAAACATGTACCATTATCGACTTGCTCTGTGCCATTTATTGAAATGTTCAATACAACAGAACCTGGGGTTGCCTTCGCAACCATTGCACATTTTCCTTGTGTCCTTTCTTTTGTTTTCATTTTTGTAGCAGACCCTGCACCTTTTTTGCGGTCTCTGCTTCCCTTGTGTTGGAGGGATAGTCACAAATGCGTGTACAGGGCTACTTTGCGCAGGCATTGTGATGGATCTGGCTGCCGCAGACGCCTGCTTCATTGCCTTCTACCCAGTACTGTGTTTTGATAGTATTTCATCACAGCACTGCCATTTCAAACCGAACACCTTCCCATTTGCAGCTGGCTTACTTGTAAAGTAATTGCATGCTCTTTTGTTTGTACACAGTCACAAAGGTAAATGATTAGCTTTTCGGGAACAAAAGCCAAAAAGTACTCCAATGGAGAACACAAACTCAAGTTCCATGGCAGGGTGCACATCTGTGTAAACAGGTGCAAAATCAAATGATGGGAGGACTGGCATCATGGCAGGGATCAGTAATAAAACACCCAGTCCCCTGCTGTTCTTGGCTCCACATCCTCTTCATCATCATCGCCGAGTGATAAGTCAGCATGACTGTCGCTGGTATCAATTCTCCAAACCACCTTTGAAACCTTCATCACTCCTGTTGTCGCTCTCCACGTACGTTGCCATGTTTAGCTTGCTAAAAACTATATAAAATTACAACTAAACAAGTAAAACTAATAATAAAACAAATTTAAAACACACACACAATAATATATATATATATATATATATATATATATATATATATAAACACACACACACACACACACACGAACTTTACATAATACATGAATGTTATTAAAATGTTAACACTGCTGTTTGCAATCTGTTATGATCATCCCTCGGGGGGAAGATACCAAGCTGTCCGATTGAGTGCATCACTTTGGCTGTACCTGCGAGTCAATAATAAAAACAGCATACGCAGTTTCAGTTCTAGTTTTGTCCATTCATGCCCTCTTGTTCTACTCTCTGTGCTAAATTTGAAGTAGCGTCTTGGGTTAACTATCTAGACTGTTTGATTTTTATAGACTTCAATTAAGTCCCATCTATTTCTTCTTTTTTTCTGGGCTGAACAACAAGTTTTTTACGGAAGCTATACAATTTTTTTTTTTTTAAACCTGTGTCTGGTCGTTTACCTTGAAAGTCAACAATTCCAGCGCTCCCTCATTACACCGCTGTCAGAAATCCATCATCACAAAGTACCAAATGCACTGCAGTCTCCATTACTTTACTATGCACCTAATCATTTAAAATGGAGTAAGTAACTGCTTCATTTGACATGCGTACACACTGATTTAATCATTGTTCTGAAATATAATTCTCATTGCTAGCATTCAGTTATTGGTGATTTATTTTTATTTTTTTCGTTGATAATCCAAAGTAGGACACCAGTACCACGGTCATCATTACATTACATTTTACAAGTTTAATTACAACTGAATTAACTGTTCAAGATATCGCTAGAATGTGTCAGTATGCAAAGGAACAGCTGCTTAATTCATCATTTTTGCTCAGTCCTTGTCAAGTGATATTAAAAAAAGGTTTGGCTGTACCCTATTTTTCCTTGATCATATTCCAACAGTAATGTTTATTAATACATTGGGGTCTTTCAAGTTTACACTTACCTTTAGTGCTTGAATTGACAAAGACTGCGCTGTCATTCATGTTCAGTGTGACCGAGAGTGTGTCCACCTGGTAATCGGAGGCGTTTCGAGAGAAGTTCAGGCTGAGGGAGTGGCCATCTCCAAAGCGGACCACCAGCAAGGGGGCTACTGTGACATTGCCACATGTACTGCTGTTATCTACTGTGGCACTGTCAGGAAGGGCAACCAAGACTGTGTTCTGGGGAGAAAGCAAGCAACATGATATTTTCAAGCAAAATGTGTGTTAAGTAACAGGCTATTCCCCACATAGGATCTGTAAATTAAGAGAAAACTTTTTCTATAAAATATTTAAAAAAAGGAACACCCGAGGTGTGATCTGCATGGCCAGTATGTTCAATTACAAAGTTATCAAATTTAGGCAAAAAAACATTAATAAAAAAAATGAACCAAAAGTATATAACCAAGTGCCTCCACAATGTCATGTGGGGAAATGAGCAGTGCTGCTACACTATCAAGATGCAATTTGTCTTGAGTTTGAACCCATACTTTATTGTAATTTAAGTCCAAAAAACATTTTTAAAAATCTACAAATGTAATCATTTTGGAACTTAAAATGACTGAGGTGGACATGAATGTTTAACTACTCTCTCCAAACAGCTCCTTGCCTCTCTCGGAGGTTGTAGTGGGCATTACATCCAGTGTAAGCCTCATTCCATAGTTCTAACAGTTCCATTTTAATAAAAGAGTCTATCAACGGAGTGTCAAGCAAAAAAGTTATTTTAAAAAAAGGTGTCTTATGAATGAGGCATATAATAAAAATGAGACAACCATTGCAGTAACAACAAATGCCCACTATATGGCAGACTTGCACAAGGGAAATAAAATAATCAATTGGTGAATAACCATAAATTTGCACTTGAGTTTTTGCTCAAAAGTAATTTGATATAAAGCTAGTTTGCCACTTTGGACTACTGCTGCTTAAAAAGATTCAATAAAAATGCTTTAAAAGAATACTCTGATCTGTCCCGAGGGGCTGTGCCCATATATTTCAACACTCACTGTGTGATCTTGATAGAAACCACTCCTCAAGACTCAAGTTCCCATAGTGCTCACATAGTTACACATGTAGGTTCCTTTACGACCAAGATTCTTGTTGCCAATTATTAGGTGCCTCTGTCTCAAGTTTCATTGCTCTGCAGCTTTTTCCACAGCAGCGCTGCAAATCTGCTGATGCTCACAAACCCCACTGTATTTTAACATCCTGTATTTGTAATGTGAAAAATGTGAAATGGCATTAACAAGTTAATGGGGTTCTGTTTCAATGACAACTGTAAATGCCACTTAACTATATTAAAATCAAGCTTACTATAGTTTTGGGTGACAGTATTTAGGTCCTACACTTGTTTTACAGTGTAGTCTAAAATTCCCCATTGGCTAAAATGTCAAATGGCATTTTGCTTGGGTTTATGCATTTTTATTGCTTGTAAAGTATAGCACCAGTTATGCTCCTATACAACAGAGTATAAACAGATTGTACCATTTCCTTGTCAGCTCTTGTGTACTTGACAGAGATGTTGGCTGACAGCTCAGCCATTATACAGGTATTGTTTCCATTCTTCACTTCAAATGTCACAGCAAACACAGGGGTAAGGCAACCTGGAAGACAAGAAAAAGGCAGGCCTTTTTAAACATGTTCAACAAAAAGCGTTTCTCCTACAGTTTCTCTTGGTTCTCTATCATAAGCTGATTGAAAGCTAAAATACGTTGGGTAAACAAAGATCAGCTGCAAAACAATAAGGCACTTGAGAATGATTTGATGAACAAATTACTGCATAAAAAAAACACACTTGCAGCAACTTGTTTGGGACAACTATTTTACATGGGGCCTGACAACCAAATTAGCCAAGGTATTGTGTGAAACTTAAAAAAAAAAAAAAAAAAAAAGAGAGGTTATGCTTCAAAATTTACTGTAGACAATCCTAACTGACAGAAAATGAAAGTCAAATAAAAACATGAAAAAACAGTAAAGGGCTTTTTTGATTTTTTGGGGGAGACCTGCAATGTGATTAGCTTTAAACCTCAGTTAATTTATTAGAAATAGAGGAAATCATGGAATAATGACCTAGAAAACAGAACCAAGTCAGTGACATACATCCCCTGCCATAAATGAGCAGGACCAACATCCACTGTATATATGTACAAATGTAAGTTTGATATATGCCTCCGTATACTGTAACCCCTCATTCAGATACTAACAGCGTTTCCCACAGAACATCCTTAGCAAATCTCATTTGGTTCTGTAGACTCCATATGGAGCCTTTCCCCATTTTCTGATAGTCAGTAACTTACGCATTTGAAATACCTAGTTGTGCTCAATTTCTTTTTTCAATTCCAATTGCATTTCCAATTTCTGTTTTAAAATCAATCCCAATTCCCATGCCAAGTCGTTCCTTTGAAGGAATTGGAAATTGATGTTGAAGGAATTTACCTCAAGCCGGGTTGTACAGTAAAGGGATACAATCGGTTCTTCATTTTAGTAAGTGATGCAGGTTTCTGTAATGGTTACGCGCTGCCAAGACAATATTGAAGGTCACACCAATATTTACAGTAACCACATCCAGTCATACTGCGATAGGAAGGGGTTATGACACTAGTGGTTTTACAATTGGATTGTTGATTACAGTCCAGTGAAAATTGTGTTTTATTTATCTGCACCTGGTCCTCACTCTTCAATAAACTCTTGTTCCTGTCTTGGGGCCAAGCATTTCCTCCAATACTGTGATGTCACAATCTTTGGGCTGGGGGACCCTGAACCCTCATGATAATTCTGTGAACCGCGTTTGTTTTGAAGCCTAGAAAACTCCAGGACAAGCCTGTTTCACCAGCAAAGTGAACTCACTTATAAAGACCGATAGAACAAGCAGCTTACAGTATGTGAATATTTTTACAATTGAAATAACATGACTCGGGTGCAATACAGTATATACTCTGTGGGCCCCTCCCCATTTACAAAGATTGGACTCATGTAGTTAATTATATGCACTTTTCTAGCTTTGCTAAAAACCTTAATAAAAATATGAGTCAGGGCAAGCTATTCCACTACATTAAGGGCGAGCTGCACTATTATTATCGTCAACAACTTCAGTCGTCCTGTGATTTACAGTCTTGCATTTAAGAACTGGAACAACCACTACAAGCGAACTAAGGAATGCTTCCAGTAAAAGCCATTTTTTCATACAGTTTAACTAATTCTTTCAGTTCTGTTTAAGAGGAAACTAACATTAGTTTAATTATGCAATACACTGCTTTACCGTACTCAACTGTACAGTTTCTAGGTACGTATTCATTCCTATCAAATCTTTCAACTCTAACCCAACCAATGGGTTGGTGATATATTCCTAGCACCAATATGTTAAGTACTTTAGGAATATGAAGAAAAAAAAAGGCAAGTAGTTTGCTTTCCCTAGCATACTTCTTATGATTTCAAGTACACTACTTACCCGGCTGGACTTTCCAATTACTTGACTGCTGTAACCTCAAGAACATGACATGACATGAAGTTTTCAGTGTGACGAAGCAGTCATGTAGTTCTTTAAAATCGCCAAGTCACAAGTTCAACGGGGTTTTATGCCAATAACCAGCATACCACACAACTTTAAAAAAACGCCCCGGTGTTTATTTACAATATTTGCCAGTAGCCCCGGCGCCTATTGGAGACTCTGCGTTTATTATGCAAGATCACTAACCACCAATACTTCAGATGCAATCATGAAAAAGCTGCCTGCACACAACCTTATAGAAACGACATAGCCCAAGTAAATTACAACATTCCAGCAACGTCATTAAAGGTTGGGTCAGTGGGTAATAACAGTTTGTATTTTAATAATAAAAACAGTAAAATTCACAGCCCTGTAAATATCGTAACACAAGCGTTTATTAAAAGGTAGGCTTGCAGCACAATCAAAAACAACAAAAAAACACCACACCATGGTTTTAAAATTAATAAAAAGCAATAAGTATCATTTTTATTAACACATATTACATTGTTCACCCTCAAAACGTGTACATTGGTAAGCATGGACAATCGACGAAAAATTAACCAGCAACGAATCTTCATTGCAAAACAACCGCATGAAATACTGTGTTAATATGAAAAATAAGTTCATACTGTTGGCTCACAACACACTCACATGCTTCAAACTGTTTAAAGATAAACAATAAAATCAATACAAGTACAAGTTTTATCACAAAATCAAAGCATAAGTGACTAATTTGTTTTTATAACGTGTACATTGATAAATAAGAACGCTGGAAAAGGAGCAAAATACAAATATTCATTGCAAGACTCACTGCACAAAATACTGTTAATACAAAAAAAAAAAAAACACGTACAAATACACTAAAAGGCAACAAAGAAGTTTGTATTTTACTTTCAGCATGCTCGAAAAAGCTTCACAACTGGTTTTAAAATGAACAACGTCATAAAAAAAAAATAACTGTATGCATTACGTGCACCTTAAAATAAATTAAATTCAGTTTTCTTATTCATCCTGAGCCTCAGGGTCTCTTCATCGATGTATAAAAACAAATTGGTAAGCATTTTTAGATTTTTGTAAGCCTCATATCATTTGGGATTCCCAATCTTGTTGATGTGATGCAGTTTGCATAAACAGACGTCATACCTGTAGAGAGTCCACGCACACTGTAGCAAGAGCAGGCAGCGCCAAGCTGACTGACTGATTCAGTTAAACTCAAACTCAAAGTGAAGAGATACTTATCCACTTGAAAGACTTCTCCTTGTAAACATGATGTGTCCTGTAGAATTTGTTATGCACCGGTTTGATAATGCTTATCCAAGATATATTATAGTTCAGTTAAATGGCAAGGTATACAGTACATCCACAAAACTACTTCACTTTATTTCTACAGGCAGCAAATCAAATTTAAAAGGTGCAGCCTAATAATTTCACTTTATCCAAGGTACCGGTATTAGGCCTACTCAATTTAGAGATACCCGAACACTATTTATTTTTAGAATCCAACAATTTATTAAAAAGTATATTCATTTTTTCTCGCTCTACATAGGAAACCACGTGGGGTCCAGTTACTCACCACACTGGAAGTGGGTCGGGGGAGAAAGTTTTGTGGCAGGATACAGTAAATTGATGATAATAACCGAAGGCTAATTTGTTTGCAGTTGTGTATTATGTTTGTTTAGCAGAGGCTATAGTCTACTTTAAAAAGTTTGCCAACGAAATTTAGTATAATTAGATTAGCTACAGTGCGCCATTCACTAGCTAAACAAGGGATTGCCTGTCTTGGAAAAGCACAGTCTGAATGCAGTTTAGAGCGATCATGAACATTATGGTGCGATAGCAGAATAGGGTATTACTGTACACAGAACAAGGGAATCACCCTGCATTGCACCATCCACCTATCTGTGATTATACCAGGGTGGATTCCCTGGTACTGTAAACAATTCTAAATAAATCCATCTGTGTCTTATCGTGAACTTCACTAAAAGCTTCTTGTTGATATTTTTAGATGTCAGCATGTTCACATTTAGCTTCTTGTTGATATTTTTAGATGTCAGCATGTTCACATTTCTGTGGCTGACATGCATGACGTGTAAAACTTGGAGAAGTTATTCAAACTGATAGTGCTGATGACAGCATGGAGTTAAACGATTCAGGATATTTCAGAGAAATGTTTTGCAACAATAGGCTGATTGCACAGGGAAGTGACAGCTGTAATGAGTTTCAGAAGCAGTGTTTTCACTAGGAAAAACTGCTGCCTGTCACAGTGACTGGTCACTAAATTTTTTACCAGTCACAACTCAAAACATCATTCGTGTGATACCTGTCCATTCTGAAAGCGATACACACATGTAGTTATGGAGAATAGGCCTATGTGAAAAAGTGAAAAAAAAAAAACCTTATTCTTTTCTTAGCAGTGAAAGAACATAGCTTATAACAATTTGTTTTAAAAAGTTGTCAAATATTATTAACACTCATATTTCACTTTATAAATTTCAAATTCAATTATTTTACACAATAGTTTTTAGCGAAACTAAGGCACCGAGGCACAGCCAAAATCAGAATCATCATGAATGAAAACTAAAACAAATCCTCACCTCCAGGAGGGGGCGTGGACTTTTAACAAGCAACTGCCAAATCACCCACTTGACTGCCTCTGCCTTTAAAGGGAGTAGTCTAGAGGGGCACTTGAGGCACACTCATTCTTATTGACATCAATGTTTCTTGCTGCCTGGCAGCAAAAGTTCTGTGACAATCAAACTGACAGGTGGCTTCAGTCTCTGCCAGTGTCACAGCAAATTTTGCCCCCGCTATAAAAGTATATTAATACATATGGCGTGAAATAGCTATCAAAAATCTGTGTGCGCAGAAACGCAGTTTGTAATTGTAAAACGCAGTTTGCAACTGTAAAATGGGAAATAAAATACAATTATTGTTCTAATTTACACTTACAAAACTCAGTCTACTCTTACAAATCTGCTTTCTGCTCGCACGCCACTTTTGAGAGTGAAATTGCTCTCAAATACGAGCGCGCAGAAACGCAGTTTGTAACCGTAAAATGAAAAAAAATACAACCTCTTAAT
The DNA here is from genome assembly GCA_030684275.1 of Acipenser oxyrinchus oxyrinchus. NCBI lineage: Eukaryota > Metazoa > Chordata > Actinopteri > Acipenseriformes > Acipenseridae > Acipenser > Acipenser oxyrinchus. The sequence goes on along the minus strand of CM060255.1, from coordinate 27,423,568 downwards.
TTTTTTCACTTGCGGTTCTAATTTACACTTCCGGTTCTATTCTGCGCGCTCGACTCCTTTTCACATTTACAGTTTTTCTGCGCACGCACGAACTCGGTCACGGTTACAAATCTTTTTGAGAGTGATTTCACGCTCAAAAAAGAAAAACTGCAAATGCGTAGCTCCGGAAGCCTAGTTGATTGTCGGCACTGTTGATCGGTCACTGTTCATCACAGCCAACATGGCGGAGGATGGAGTAAAAGCGTGCAACGAGCCGGAATGGCCCAGAATGGTACTTTAATGAATTCAATTGCTTTAAAAAACAGCATTAAAAAGTTAGACATATGAGGAGAATATTTTAACAATCAGAACCGATTAATAACGCGCCGTCATTAACCAGTGTTGTTGATGAGACTGTTTTTAGAGTGAGATGCAAAAGCGGCAGTAGTAAATGTGTGATATTAAGATTGCAATGTAAAAGAAGTGAGATGTAGGTCGGATTGATAAACTGTATCTCATTTTTAACGTGTTATCTGTTGGGCATGAGATTGAGGTTTCATTAGCCTTTAATGTAAGATACAACCGCTGTAGGTACGAATGAGGCGGAGAATGGCAGATTTTTTTTTACAACACATCAAGCCAGTGTTTATTAAATTAATAAGAAAAAAGGTAACAGGAACTCGGAGCAAATAAAAGTTATTTGTAAACCCCGGCGGCCACTACAAAGCCCAATAATAAACCCCCCAGATAACCCCACAATCACACTCCACACCAGTGCTCACAATATCCAGCCATTCAGTAATTGCTCCCTCTCTCCAACAATAGCTCCCAACACACCCTGCCCAAAATGCCTCCTCCTCCCTCCTTCCACTTAGTTGTATTGTGTGTATTATTTTCATACTCTTTTTCCAGCTTCGCAACCCTGTGTGCCGGCCGGTTTTGTCTATACAGCTGTTTATTACACTGAATGGGCAGTTAAAGGTCGGTTCGGTGCACCTTCGGAACCCAGTGTTCCGGGAGCTTTTTGTTGATAAAAAGAGGGTTCTGGCCCGGAATGGGTTAATGACAGCGCGTTATTAATCGGTTCTGATTGTTAAAATATTCTCCTCATATGTCTAACTTTTTATGCTGTTTTTTAAAGCAATTGAATTCATTAAAGTACCATTCTGGGCCATTCCGGCTCGTTGCACGCTTTTACCCCATCCTCCGCCATGTTGGCTGTGATGAAGTGAACGATCGACAGTGCCGACAATCAAACTAGGCTGCCTGCGCTACGCATTTGCAGTTTTTCTTTTTTGAGCGTGAAATCACTCTCAAAAAGATTTGTAACCGTAGACCGAGTTTCGTGCGTGCGCAGAATGGAACCGTAATTGTAAATTAGAACTGTAAGTGAAAAAAAAATTGAGAGGTTGTATTTTTTTTCATTTTACGGTTACAAACTGCGTTTATGCACGCTCATATTTTTGAGAGCAATTTCACTCTCAAAAGTGGTGAGCGACCAGAAAGCAGATTTGTAAGCGTAGACCGAGTTTCGTAAGTGTAAATTAGAAACGTAATTGTATTTTTTTCCCCATTTTACAGTTACAAACTGCGTTTTACAGTTACAAACTGCGTTTCTGCGCACACAGATTTTTGATAGCTATTTCACGCCATAAATACACGTCAAAACAACCAGCACTATTAGTGTGTCTGTATGGAGACAAAATTAGTTAAAAAAAGCAACATTTACCATTCCACCGGTCAACTAGCTTTTGAAACCGTCTGAAGGGTAATTACCAGTTAATGGAAATGGTGAGAATGAATTTTGTTCTAGAGAAAAGGATCCTAATACTGTAACTGATGTTAAAAGAAATAAAGAAAAGGGGAATTCACACACTTTACTATGAAATGATCAGGACATCAGCTACTTACTGTGCCTTAAGCATCATGTCACTGTCCAGCAAGATTTATCAACAGCACTTAGACAGCTGACATCATTAAAGTGTTATTTTAGAAACACACGAGAGGTACTGTTAAGGTTAAAGTTTTGGTTCTCTCATTTTACAAAATGCATAGAAAAACAGAGATTAGGCTTATTGGCTGTCACTGCACAGTACAGAAAATATCACTTTTTTATCAGCAGTATGAAGCAAATGTTCATTCGGTTTGGTGTTACCCAAGTACACTGCATGTCAACCCTAAGAAAACAAAAACTTTAATCTGCAACTATATTTCTTCAATCTTTTACCTGCGAGTCTTGCATACAGAAGACAAAAAAGTATTACTGTTATATTACAGAGTTTATCAAACGGCCACCATAATCTGCTCCTTGCAAAATATAAAACCAAGTTTACAGTACGCCTTCCATAAAAGAACGTATGATTTATGAGGCGTTGCTCTTGTTGGAGTGAATGCCATCAAACAAACGGCCTACAAAATCAAGTCGATTTAAATCACTATTTATTTATTTATTTTTTAAATCATTGATTAAAATCATCTTTTCATTTACTACCTATTTTATATAGTTTCTCAAGGAAAAGATGTAAAAAATATGTTTTAAAAACCTTTCACACAAACATCTTAAAACTCTTACCGTCTATAAACTAAAACCGTTAGGGCTGTATTCTGATCACAGCGCAAATGTGAGTGCAAGCGTGAACAGCGCTTGCCCCCAATTCTGTGGTGCATAAATGGAGCGAAGAGTGCACTGAAATAGTTAGAGTGCCTGCCCCGTCATTAACATATTCGCAGAAGCGATTCTGATGACAGTGTAATGGGGTCCCAAATAGACAACTGAGCACTGTGTTAAGACCCGCTGAAACCAGGTTTATTTAGTGGTGCGATCGGGAACTTTAACAATTGAACACACTATAAAAAGCAAAGTAGTCCTAAGTAACAACTGCAAGCAGGGTTCTCCCCAGACCTTTTCAGCCGGGCGGGCCACCCAGCAAAGTGCCTGTTGCCGCCCGGCTGGAAAAATCTGATCCGCCCGTCTTGCAGATGCTACTTTGCCTTTAACAATAAGGATTGATTTCGCTTCTAGCAGACCGTTGCTGCGTGAAAAAAAAAAAAATCTTGGAGCCACATGACAGCTGTGTTACATCTAAAACACATTTAACCAATCAGAGAGTTGAAGGGGAGGGTTTTCTGTGTTAACTACTTTGAGAGGCTAAAACATTAAAAAAAAAGATTGCTAAAAAATAACCAATTATTTTCAAAGCAAAAATAGTGACAATGAATACAGGGGGTCAAAATAAGCGGCGATCGGCTAATCCACCTCCTAATACTATATTTGCGCTGGCTTCTTTATTAAAATATTAAGATTATTTTTCGGTTATTATCATTCAGTCCATTTTGTTGTATTACTGTACTGTAAGGTGATATATAGTACATAATAGATATACATATGCACCAAAAGAAGAAAAAAAAGCGTATTCCTCTTGTTGTGATATTGTAACAATATGTACCCAGGTGCTTGCGAGAGATATTGGGGGTTCATATATTGAGACTCTATGCCTTTAAAAATAAAGTCATGATGGTATGTCAACCGACATACAAATGCTTAAATGCAGAGGTGCTGGATTATTACACTCCGGTTTCATGCAACAGTTATGATGGTGACCAAACATGTGTGAGTACTGTTTTATAAAAAATGGTTGAACAGAAAATGAACAGTTGCATTCAAAAAATGTATAACAGCAATAGATGTGCCTTAACAAAATGCCCTGAAAACTTAAACAAATTTAAATGAAGCAATAAGCTCAATAATTAAGCTAAAAAGGAAGTTGAGTGCCTAAATAAGCAGTCATTTACCATAATAAAAAACAGAAATGAAAATGAAATTGAAAATGAATTGTCGTATATATTTAAGGTAAGGCGAGTTTATTTTTCGTATGTATTGTGCTCCCGGCTATAATGTTCTGCCGCCCGGCTGTACAGAATTCCTGGGGAGAACCCGGATGTGTGTTTGGACTGACACAAAAAGAGCAAATCAAAGAAAGAAAAGTAAAAGAATGACTGGGATGAGTGGCGTACTCTGGCGTACTCCATCACTAAATTCTTGTAGTTCACATTTAGAGGATGCCACAATGACAAATAAATTTGCTTTATTTATGTATTCATTTAAGATTGAGTAATTTAGTTTGGTATGTAACTATTCACAAACCACCATTTCCAACATCCTTAAATTTACAGTTTGGAGGTACTGTAGAGCTACAACTACAGTACTACAAAAAATCCATAATAAAAAAAATGATTGAAATCAAATAAATCCAATTTTAAATAAATAAATAAATAAATAAATAAATAAAATAGCCAGCCATGCCTACAGCACCTGATCTGAGAATTGCCCTTATTGCTACACTATCAAGTGATTCCTAAAAATAAACAAAACAAACATGTATCAGATACCATTTCTGTGAATTGGATACGTTCTCTCTCTATGAAGGTTCAGACGGTTTCTATTTTCATATTAAAAAATACCACAGCCCTAATCACCTTATTTATTCTACAAATGTTCCCGTCTGAAGTGGATTTGCTTAATTAATCAATGTGCTAACATTTTTTTTTAATTTTTATTTTTTTTACAGAAAGTACTGTATGGGATCTGGCTTTCTCCAGGATTCAACGTCACATTTTGGGGACTTTCACTGTATAAACAAAAATGCCAATTGAAACCTCACTTTCTGTTGCGCAACAGTGGCACACTTGTTATATCTTACATAAATACACAAGTTATTAATTGGCATTCAAACATGATTGCCCTTTAGGTCAGGAACAGATAGAACGTATCCAATTCACAGAAATGGTATAATTTACTTATGACTGCATTACAAGTGGTACATAATTGGTAATCAAATTTTCTATTTTTTTTTTTTTATCTTTCGTGAACAGGAAACAAGATTGCTAAAATATTTACTAGATATATATTTCACAGCAGTTGCCTATACACAAATTATACTGAAAACACATACTCCGATTATATTTCAGAACTCCATTGTGTAGCCAATTTTAAACCAGTAACTTACATAAAAGCTCACATGAAAACTAGCAATGGCTCTCTTCACTTATTTCCAGAGAATACATAACTGAGCACAAACTGCCAGCATGTCACATTCAATCATCTTAGCCGAATCTACTGTATCACCAGGCGCTAGAATAGGTACTATCACCTATGAATCATTTTATACTAAACATTTTGGTTATCAGAAAACACAGAAACATAAAACAGTAATGATCTTCCCTGTGTTTTCAATCAAGCCATTTAAGACAACAGTCGATACTATAGCATAGCTTGCAAATTATTTTTTACCGGTCACCTTTTCAAAGAACTAAGAAGCATGAAATGTTCAAAGCACCCAAGAATTCTTCAACATGGTTACATTTTAGATTATTGTTGTGACAACAAATATCAACATAATATGCAATCAATAATCTTAAAGGACATACTATATGGGGGGGTGTGCACATGGGGGGCTGACATTTATATCTGTCTTTAGGCTAGATCATTAGGCTCCCTCTATTATGGAAAAAAGGGTTATCCTATTCCTTGAAATACAGTCAACTCACAGGGTGGCCAATATGAAGTCTATAACAACTTATTTGTTAAACTAAACGTCAAATATATCATCTAGACCTAATTCTAGAACAGATTCCAAAAGAGTATACAAAAATGTTAAAGTTGAAGACAAAATATAAATCAAGATAATAACCAACCTTAATGATTCAGCGATTGTTTTGTTCTTTTTAAATGTACTCCCTAATGATTAGTTGAGGTTTTAAATCCTCAGTCCTTTTCCTTGGTAGATTCACATTAAGATCTTGATGACTCAAAGTTCATTAAAACAGTTAACAAATCATTCAGCATATGGCGCAATGTTCTGTAATTTGCTAGTACCCCTTACAGCAGATACAACTGCACAGATCAAAATGCTTTAGAGTATATATATATATATATATATATATATATATATATATATATATATATATATATATATATATATATTGCGTTATGACTTTAAAATCAATTCAAAACATATAAAACACAGTGATGCAAAAATAATGGTTTATAGATGCATACAGGCCGTACACAATGTCAACTTTGTATTGCGTTTCAGACAGCCTAGTGTGTAACAACGGTAAATACAGCTATAATAATAATAATAATAATAATAATAATAATAGGTTTTCAGCGTTTCTACAGAAGCCGTTTACAGAATATAGAGCAGAGTTTAACTTCTTCAGTGAAATAATGAATCGTTTTGAGAAGGCAACTTACAAACAGAAGGCCAACATTAGCTCACCACTAAGCACTATCACGTGAGGAACGGAGACAATAGGGAGCAAAATTCGCATAGGCAGTGCAGTTTTGAGAATTGTTAAATTTGTACCACATATCAACTGGCACCAAGGCCCACGTACTGTGCTCGATATTAACGTCCAGATCAACAGTATGCGTGGTTTTGCTTAACAATATTTCATGAAAAAAAAAACCACCACCACATGCATTAAAATGACAGAAAAGTGACTCAGAATAACCTAAATACAGCCTAACTTATTGTTTCGTTACTGTAAAAATGTAGTGTCTTTAGCGTTCATTAATAACTTAAACAGAAAAACACTATCCGGCATTTTAAAAGCTGTTTTGACAACTTAACTATACACGGTGATTGTAACCATGAACTCCGTTCAGTTAAAAATATTGAGTTGGCACATACATATTTTAGTCACTATTTGACGACAACAAAACAAAAAATTCCTAACAGGAAGAAATTCAAACAATGACACCCAGCGTTTAGAAATATTCAATATGAAGCATCTCCCTCATGCTATAAAACAAGCACAACGTTAAAATGCTCTTTAACAAATCGCTGTTTTTTTTTTTTTAAATCTCTATAGTAACTGAAACGTCTGTTGTTTGTTTGCACCAACTGTAGGCCCCTCGGTAAGTTTTATAACATTACTCATTATTTTTTTTTATCTTTTTACGGAAATAAAGTATTTCATAACCAAAAGCATCACATCGCGTCAACTACTACTAGCGAACCAAAAATATCAAACGTCTTACCTATAAATGAAATAAGCGCGACCCCGGCAAACAGAAGTTGTTTATTTGAGAGCAGCAGAGCCATGTTTCCAGGAAAGCTACCTAACCCACACACACAACAGAAGAGGACGGGCAGAGAAAGACAGGCACGCTAGTGTGACTGTGGAGCCGTGCAGGATTATTTTTCTTCAAAGATCGTCAGTTATAAGCAACGTAGCAAACGTTATTATATCCTTTATATCTGAATTCAGATCAAGTTCGTGTCGCTAGTAGCAGTACAGGCTTTTTTTCTCTCCACTGATTTAAATCTATAAGTGTCGCTGTTTTTTACAGGAAATTTTCAGTCATGTGAGCCTTACACCCCCTTCCAGTCACGTGAGTTAAAACAACAAGCTTGCTGTCCTCGCGAGAGTGTCAATGCTCATAAAAGTGCATTGTTCATAAATTTAAATTACTGTAGCTGAAAGAAAAAAGTTCATACTATTTCCACCCTACCATTGTGTAATAGGTGATAGATTAAAATAAATAAATTATATGGGGAAAACGCCACTGTTATATATATATATATATATATATATATATATATATATATATATATATATATATATAAAATGCACATTTCCAAATATGACAGTGGTGTTTCCCTTTCAATTAGAAGACGACCACCAACGACATGCCATGGGATCGCTGAGCTCAGTGCTGACGGTAGGCCCTTCCTGATGATTTAACTCGGTCCCACCGAGGGATTAAAACCGTCATCCCGAGGAAGCCATTTCTCTTTTTCCTTCTGAAGACGGTACGGTAAGACCTCTGTGTAAGTGTATTGATAAAAGAGCCGTGTTGTATTTCCCTTTGCATTCGTGCTGAAAACCGCTTGCCGCTTCCTAGAATCTGTCTTTCAGCAGCCTCCTCGCTTGCGTTGTAGGCTGCTGTGTCTTTTTCTGTCTGGTGTGTGTGAGCGACTGTCTGTGCAGTCACCCCATGATTAATTGTCTATTTCTTTCTTGGGACAATACAGCTAGGCCTTGCCGCATGCCCGCTGTCGAGTGATTCCCCCAGCCGCCGTCTGGCAGTTGAAGTGGTCCTTGTTGTTTGGCTGCCGCTGCCATGGCCTGTTTTTCAAGATCGTGCTGTGGATTAGCTGCAGCGTGGTTGTTATTACAGCTATCCAGCCATGTTTTCCTCCACCGGGTCTTTTATGTCATCCCGCTGTAGAGTAGACCTCGCCGGCTGTGAAGGCCCGCCCACCTCGGTGAGTCAGGCCTTGTAAACAAGTGTGTTCTCCCCCATCTGTTTCTACCGTGATTTTTGACGTCTGCCTTCAACTTGCCCACCATGGCTTTGGCCCGTGTATCTCCCTGGTGTATGCTACGCGCTGACCAGGTGTGTGACCATGCGGTTAGGGTAGGCACCGTTGCATAGTTGCCCCCGGTACTTTGGTACCTCGGTGCAGGCATAGCCCTTGGTACTTCGGTATCTCGGTGCACACTGTGCCGACCGCTACAGCGCTAGTGCACGGACGCACGGTGCTGCACGGTACATGTAGTGCTCAGCATGCACGGTGCACACGGTGTTCAGGCTCCAACGCTACAGCACTAGTGCACAAACGTGCGGTGCCGCACGGTGTTCGGTGCACATCGTGCACACAATACATGGTGCAATCAGTGCCTGATATGCACGGTGCTCAGTACAACCAGTGCACGCGGTGCTCGGTGCATAGCACCTTGGTGCTTCAGTAACTGGTGCAAGTGGTGAGCGTGGCACACGGTTCCTCCCGGAGCTTAGTGCACACGATGAGCACCTGACTAGGTGCGTAGTGCCCCGGTGCTTCCGTGCACATAGTGCTCGGTGCACCCGGTGCCCCCGGAGCTTAGGTCACTCGTCACGCGGCACTTAGTGCCCCAGTAAGGACGCTTGGTACACCCAGTGTGCCCGGTGTTTAATACTCGGTGTGCACGGTGCTGGACACTTGGTGCCCGGTACCCTCGGTGCTCACAGCTCCTGCGAGCTAGTCCCGGCAGTCCACAGGGTGCGTGGTCACTTCGCGCACAGAGCCAATTGCACACAGAACTCCAATGCTTGCTGCACTTGGGACACATACAGTGCAGCACCATGTCGAGCATCCAGTGGTTCCACCCGTGCAGTGTGAACCTGCCACTCCAGGACAAGCACTCGCTCTGCGTGCAGTGTTTGGGAGTCCAACATGCCCAGGAAGCTATAGGCAGAGAGGATATTTGCGACCTATGCGCGGCTCTTTAGCCCAAAATACGTTGCTGTAGGCGCAACAGGGCCATGGGGTTAGACGCTGAGTCTCCAGCACTCGGGGCCCCACCCCCGCTCCTTCAGCTCTCGCAGAGCTCCTCGCAGGAGATTCCCTGCGCTCAGGCTCCTGCGCCTAGATCTTGCAGCCGCTCCCCCTCCCCCAGACGAGAAGGGTGAAGCGTTCGAAGCAAGCAAGGGACATTATTTACTTGAAGGAGCAGATGACACAGGTCCTTGAGCTTCTGTCTAGGCAGCAAGTTCCTGTGGTACCAATACAGGTCCCGGCCCTGCTGCTACCTGCACCAGCCCCGGCCACTGGGCCTTCCACAGGAGCCCAAGCCGAGCCTGAATCGCAGCCATTGATGGCGGAGGAGGACACGCTATCGTTAGCGGCCTCCTGGGATGACTCCTTCCCCAGCTCTATGCCGGCACTGAGGAGGCGCACTGGAAGCTTCTTGCAGAACACCGGGACAACACCAACAGAGCCCCGCCAGTCTGTATTCTGGACACAGGCAGTGGCTCCTGCGGTGCAACTCTTCCCACAGTTGCAGGAAGTACGCTCCTCTTGGGACCAACTGGCGTCAGTGCCGAGTGTGTTGAAGCAAGCTGCAAGGCTAGCTGCATTAGAGGACGTGGAGAAACTGGCGCTGGCAAGTTTCCCCCGGTTGACTCCACCATCGCGGCCTTGGTTAAGGCTCCGCCGGTGGGTGGATCGCCTAGAGGCCCCATGTGCCCTAACCCTCAATGTAGGGTTATGGAGACACACCTACAGAGGGCTTATGCAGAGGAAGCGCAGGTGACTCGCCTAACTAACACGGTGAGTATTCTCAACGCGTACCTGGATGGCATGCTTACAGAGACCCTGCTCCCACAGTCGGTGGCCACGGAGCTCTGCCTTATACCTTGTACTCTGCTCCAGAAGTCTGGCCTTCAAGGGCAAGCCCAAGGCCAAAGCCTGGCAAGCCTGGTGGTAGCTCGCAGACAGCTATGGCTGTCGCAAGCTAGGGTACCTGATGCGGATATGGTGGTGTTATTAGACGCGCCGATATCCCCTGGGCATACATTTGGTCCAGCTGTGGAGGATATCCTACAGCGCTCCTTCTGGCAGCACGAGACATCTCGGCAGGTGGCCGGCTCGGCTCCCTCCCCGTGCCCTGGCGCGAAGTAGGTCAAGCCATTGGCAAGCCCCTCGGGCGAGGACCATCACAAGAACGGTCCCAGTACCCACGGCCCTGCTGGGTGACGTGAGGCACGGCCTACAGGCCTCAGCGGCGATGGAAAACCAAGCCCCTCCACAAACTGCCAGGAATGCAGGCCACGGTTGGTCCGTGCAGCAGCGTTCCAGGAGGCAATTCCAGGGCCGTCGCTCTAGGCAGCCGCCCAAAGAGCTCAGCCCCCAGCCTCAACAGAACCAGCTGAAACTCTCAGGGCCTGCAGCCTCAGACCCCCTTTACCGTACAACAGCTGCAATATTGGCATGCATGCACCTCAGATACCTGGGTGCTCGCTATCGTACACAACGGTTACGTGTTGCAGTTCCATTTGGGACCTTCTCCTCCAAGGAGTCTCTCACAATTCGTGTCGGACCCTCTTCAGGTCTCGGTACTCAAAGAGGAAGTGGCAGCCTTGCTGTGCAAGTGAGCCATCCGTCTCGTAGACCCCACCTCCTGCGGAGAGGGGTTCTACTCGAGATATTTCGTAGTACCCAGGAAGGACGACGGTTTCCGCCCCATCTTAGACCTAAGATTCCTAAAGGAAAGGAGGTTTCAAATGCTGACTCATCGTTACATTCTCCAGACTGTCCGACAAGATGACTGGTTTACCACCATGGACTTACGGGACGCGTATTTAATGTTCCCATTCGTCTAGTGCACAGGAAGTATCTCCGCTTCGCCTTCAGGGAGTTCTCCTTGCTGCTGTTCGGCCTCTCCCTGGCCCCACGTACGTTTTCAAAGTGCGTAGACGCTATCCTGGCCCCCTTGCGTTGCAGGGGATCAGAGTACTAAACTATCTCGACGACTGGCTAATCTGTGCTCAGTCGCGGGAGGGAGCAGTGACTCACACGGCAATGGTAACGCAGCATCTGGCGAGGCTGGGCCTCACCATCAGCAATGCAAGGAGTCGGCTTTGACCGGTGCAGTGCACGACGTACTTGGGACTCCAGGTGGACTCCAGTACGATGCGCACATACCTATCGGACGACAGAGTAGCAGCTGTTCAGGGTTGTCTCTCCCTGTTCAACAGGGATCGAAGATCCCCTCAGTACAGTTCCCAAAACTGTTGGTTCAGATGGCCGCGGCCATATCAGCCATGTAGCAGGATCTGCTCCGCATACGCCCGCTCAAAGCCTGGCTCAATGCGTTCCATTTACACCCGAAGTGAGACAGACATCGTCGTCTGACGGTGTCTCGCACATGCTCAGCGGCCCTAAGATGATGGTCCCATCTCCGCATGAATGACCCAGAACACTCCTCTATGCATCCCACCAATACCGTTGCTCCCGGCCTTCTTGGAGAAGGTCCGGTTAGAGAAAGCGACAGTTCTCCTAGTGGTCCCTTAGTGACCCAGGAGAACATGGTTCTCGACTCTATGCCAGCTCTTACGAGGCCAGCCCTGGGAGATCCCGCTTTGCCTGGATCTCCTCAGTCAGGCAGGAGGCACTCCCTGGCATCCAGAACCTGCCAGATTCCAGTTATAGGTCTGACCCTGAAAGGGACCGCTGGACAGCCCTAGGGCTATCTAACATGATGGTGGCTACTCTGCAGAGCACTAGGGCAGACTCCACTAGGTCGCTGTATGCGTACAAGTGAAAGTATTTCCAGATTTGGTGTCTGACTACAAGTCACGACCCGCTTTCTTGCCCCATGCTGGTTATCTTGCAGTTTTTGCAAGAACTGCTCGATGCTGGAAGATCACCTTCCGCATTGAAAGTGCGTTTAGTGGCTATCTCTGCGTGCCATGCCCCCATAGATTCAGTATCTCTGGGTGTGCATTTTCTGACGACCCGGTTTCTCAAGGAGCTCGGAGGTTACGCCCTCCTAGGAGGGCTGTCCTCCCTGAGTGGAACCTTGATGTTGTACTGGAGGCTCTCACAGCCCCGTTTGAGCCCATTCACTCCACAGAGTTGAAGCATCTGTCTATAAAGACAGCCTTCCTCTTGGCTTTCACCTCTGCTAAGCCAGTGTGGCAAAGTGGTGCAGGTACAGGTGATCAAAGAACAGACAGACCATTGTAATCCAGGTGCAAAGGTTTGTTTTTATTTCTTTTATGTCCAGTGCCTGACGGCAAAACAAACAGTAAATAATAATCCTGGTAAGTAATACAGCGGTGTGTATTACTTACTTTATAATCCCCAGGTTGGTCCCGAAATAACAGTCCCGTTATTGTATCCCCACATTAAACACAAAACACACACACAAGTCAGTTTAGTGCATTAATTAGTGTTGGTGGAACAAATAGTTTATTGTGATACGAGTGCAGTGCTGTTCCAGGTTTGTGCTGGCCTCTGGAACGTGTTATCTGTCTAGTGATTACAAGCAACAAATAGACAGAACAAAACAAACACTCACGATACTGATTCACAAAAACACAGGTGCTTCCGGGTCACTTTCCATTAACCAAATGAAGGAACAGATTACGTCGACCCCTATTTATACCGTCACTCATGACCCCTTGGTAAACGATTGCAGCCACTCCTTCAATAAATAAATGAGGTAAATGAGTTAGCGTACCGAAGCTCTGCCCCTTTTTTAAATAACCCTTGAAACCAAGTGTCAGGCCAAATAGTCCACGGTACTCTGTTCCCGTTACTTAGCGCCCTCACAGGTCGGGAGGGAGATTTACCACCAAGAATCATTGTCTTTCTGTCACAGCAAGTCAGTGACAGGCGCGTCGGTGCACAGCTCCTGTATGCATATTTGGGTCGATGGCAGCAGGGTGTCACTGCGTACAAACCCTGTTTTCCTCCCCAAGATGATCACAGCCTTCCACATTAATCAGTCTGTGGAACTGGAGTCCTTCCATGCACCCCCATTTTCTTCGGAGGAGGATGAGAGATTGAATTTCCTCTGCCCAGTGTGGGCATTGAGATGCTACGTGGATAGGACAAGAGCTCTGCGTCAGTCAGACCAGCTGTTTGTCTGTCACAGGACACAGACCCTAGGACAGCCCCTCTCAAAGCAGCGTCTGTCACATTGGATTGTGGACACAGTCTTGACTGCGCATGATGGTGCTGGCTTGCCCCCACCTGGGAGGGTAGCCGCACACTCCACTAGAGGGTTGGCTACATCTTGGGCCCTCTTCAGAGGGCTCGCTGTCCGACATTTCTACTGCGGCCAGCTGGGCTACGCCGCATACTTTCTCCATGTTCTACCGCCTTAATGTGAGGGTCCCTGAGGTTGCACGCTCACACCGCTAACCCTGGGGTTATGCGTTTCTGATGCATCCCTCATATGCTGCCGTTCCTTCTCCCTTGCGATGGCTCTGGTATACATTATCCCATACATAATGTCGTTGGTGGTTGTCTTCGAATTGAAAGGGAACGTTAGATTACTCACGTAACCCTGGTTCCCTGAAAAGACGCACGACCACCAACCACAAGGTCGCATCGGTCGCCCTCACGGGTTCGATGGAAAAAGAGAAATGGCTTCCTCGGGATGATGGTTTTAATCCCTCGGTGGGCGGGACCGAGTGCGTCATCCCAGGAAGGGGCCTATTGGCAGCTCTGATATAGAGAGCTCAGCGATACCTACCCAATGGGCAGGCATATCCTATACATAATGTCGTTGGTGGTCGTCTTCTCTTTCAGGGAACCAGAGTCACGTGAGTAAACTAACGATTTATTTATTTTAAAAAAAATAACTTTTTCTTTTGTATAATTTGGAATATCTCAGACAGTAGACATAGGTAGTAGAAAAAACAACATGTACTAAAAAACAATTACACAAGCCAAAACACCAGGTGAACAGTGTCTGTTGTCTGTACAGTATAACACATGCAGTGTACTACCCTGTTCAAAATACTATGGAATGGTACCACCATAAAAACAGTGAAGCCTAACATAGTTGAACATTAAAAACATCTAACCAGTGATTTTATAATATAATGTGTAGTTCATGTACAGTGCCTAAAGAAAGTCTACACCCCCTTGAACTTTTTTTCACATTTTGTTGTGTCAGTGCCTCAGAGTTTCATGCATTTAAATGAGGATTTTTCTCCACTTATCTACACACCATACTCCACACTGTTAAGGGGAAAAAAGGTATTATTGAGAAAAAAATTATATATTAAAAATACAAAACTGAAAGATCATAATTGGATAAGTCTCCACCCCCCTGAGTTAATACTTGGTGGAAGCACCTTTGGCAGCAATTACAGCTGTGAGTCTGTTGGGATAGGTCTCTACCAACTTTGCACACCTAGATTTGGCAATATTTGACCATTCTTCTTTACAAAACTGTTCAAGCTCTGACAAGTTCCTTGGGGAGCGTTGATGTACAGCAATCTTCAAGTCATGCCACAAATTTTCGATTGGATTTAGGTCGGGGCTCTGACTGGGCCACTCAAGGGCATTTACCTTTTTGTTCCTTAGTCACTCCAGTGTCGCTTTGGCTGGTTGTCATGCTTCTGTCCCAGTTTCAGCTTTCTTGCAGAGGGCAGCAGGTTTTCCTCAAGGACTTCTCTGTACTTTGCTCCATTCATTTTCCCTTCTATCCTGACAAGTGCCCCAGTCCCTGCCGATGAGAAACATCCCCATAACATGATGCTGCCACCACCTTGCTTCACAAGAGGGATGGTGTTCTTTGGGTGATGCGCTATGTTGGGTTTAGCAAAAACATAACGCTTGCATTTAGGCCAAAAGTTCAATTTTAGTTTCGTCAGATCACAAAACCTTTTGCCACATGGCTACAGAGTGTTTTTTTGCATACTTCAAACAGGATTCAAGGTGGGCTTTCTTGAGTAATGGCTTCCTTCTTGCCACCCTACCATACAGGCCAGATTTGTGGAGTGCTTGGGATATTGTTGTCACATGTACACTTTGACCAGTCTTGCCCATAAAAGCCTGTAGCTCTTGCAAAGTAGCCATTGGCCTCTTGGTAGCCTCTCTGATCAGTCTCCTTCTTGCTTGGTCATCCAGTTTGGAGGGACGGCCTGATCTAGGCAGGGTCTTGGTGGTGCCATACACCTTCCACTTCTTAATAATGGTCCAAGGGATATTCAAGGCCTTTGATATTTTTTTATACCCATCCCGATCTGTGCCTTTCAACAACTTTGTCCCGGAGTTATTTTGAAAGCGCCTTGGTGCTCATGGTTGAGTCTTTGCTTTGAAATGCACTACTGAAACTGCTGAATTTATCCTGAAATCACGTGAATCACTACGATTTAACACAGATGGAGTCTACTTAAGTTGGTGTGTGATTTTGAAGGCGATTGGTTACATCTGAGCTAATTTAGGATTGCTATTACAAGGGGGGTGGACACTTATCCAACCAAGCTATTTCAGTTTTTATTTTTAATTAATTTTCTACACATTTCTAAAATATTTTTTCACTTGGAAGTTGTGGGGTAGGATGTGTAGATAAATGAAAATATATATATATATTTTAATGCATTTTAATTCCAGGCTATAAGGCAACAAAAAGTGAAAATTTTGAAAGGGGGTGTAGACTTTCTATAGGCACTGTTTATAACAATAATAAATAAACAAATACATAACTGGTGTGTGTGTGTGCTAATTTAAAAATGATTTTTTGTAATTTGCATGGCCCCCAATACTGTTCAGTGTTACTAAAATAATATTCCCAACTGACTAGAACATTGTTTTATAGTTTACACTTCTGTGCAATATACTTCTTCAGAAATCATAAAGTTTGCTTACCAGTTGTTTACATTTTCTAAAGGCGCACAAGCTCCCTTCTTGACTTCATCAAGTAAATTGAGGTGTTTATTATCCATAGTTGTATAGAGTACAGTTCGATTCTGTAAAAAACAAACAAAAAAAAACACCTCTTGCAGAACTGGGAGTTTTTTGGTACACAATTTAAGCATATTGTATATTTAACTATGGATTTCTAAATGTATTGCATACCATCTGCAGTATATTGTTTTCACTCCATATTGCAATATCATTTAAAGACAGTGGATGCTGCTTCCTGGTACCTCATCAATTCATGAGTTGTAGTACAAACTCACTTCAATAGCCTTACTGCCACGAAAAAAAGGGGAGAACTCAAATATTCTCGGCACAATAAGGGGACCAGCAATATGTTTATAAAGCTAATAAGATGCAAGTGCTATGTTTTGGTTAGCACTTATTTAAATGCTGCTTGTGAAGTAAAACTTTTCACATACAAAATGGTGTGTTTTTGGCTGGGTCTCAAGAATGTAACACAAGTTTGTCAAGAGCCTCCTGAAAACAACTAGATAAATACAGTAATTCACAGAAGAGGAAATCTGGACTGGGTAAGTAACACCATAGGTAGGTTCAGGGCCATAGTCTTCACTGCAAAGCTTTGTTAAAAGGGGTTAGCATATTCTTAAACCTCATCATTATAACAGGGGGGTGGGGTGTAACCATATAAAAGGATCTCTGTATTATTCCAAAAACTGTTTTATAAAGCTCTTTCTATGTCCCAAATATTAGAACTACAGATATAACTCCTCAAACATACATATGAAATATGAGCACAAGCAGTAAAATTGACAGCTTATTATTATCATGAAGCTGACCTGAAATAACTGGTTAATTGCATATCAATGTAATACTTATTTATGCCACCCAGAATAAACTTACTGAAGAATCAAAATGTGTGTGTGAATTGGGTTTTGTTTTATGAACAGGCTTTTCTTCACATTTGGGTTACATACTGCAAGTCATATTAGCTATGCAAGTCTACATGGTATTGTATCTTTAATTGAAAAAAAAATCATTCAGGACATATGGTAGTTCTAGAGCAGCTGAAATATATGAAATATACTGAACTCAGTCAACAGGTGATAAGATCCTGAATCAGATATGATCGGAACATTTTCAACATGGTATCAAACATGAAATGTTAACAAAGAAAAAGAGAAGGGGAGCAGTGACAGTAATACTAAAGCTAATGAGAGGTAGGACCACTATGATTACAAAGAATGCACATTATATAACCCAGTAATACAATAAAATCAGACATGCTGTTTTACAGTACTTGGCAAATACAGCAGTTTTTATTAACATAATCCATCTACAAGTGTACAACTCACACCACATCGCCATTACATAACCCATACAATTCTCAAAAATCTTTTTTTTCTTTTTCTTTTCTGTTTCACATACCAAACAACATATTTACAATGTGAACCAAGGTGTTGTTTCCACAAAACAGACCTTCCCCGTTTCATTAACATTAACAGTTTCCTTTATAAAGCCCAAATCCTGGCAATTACAAGTGAAACAGTAAATTGCACTTTACATTTCTCCCTGTACATTATCTTTTATCCGCCCTCCCCCCCCCCGAGGCAAACTGCAATGCATCAACACAATCTACTCAGGTGAGTAAAATGAAATGCAGTCTTAATCAGCCTAAACCAGGAATGCTTTGGCTGAACAAGTGCTATACTGTACTCGGAATAGACACACTTCCGATTGTGCTAGATAACAAAACAGAACAAAATCTGTAGAAGTTGAAGACTGCTCTGCTTGGCACTTTGTAAGGCTCTTTAGATTTTTTTTTTAAAATCAGACTCCTTTTTTCACAGAGCAGGAGATCAATAGCTAAGAGAATAAAGATGATGCAGTTTGTGCACAGACCCAATGAAGTTTAATAATGGCGAGCTCTACAAAAATAACATCTGTGCCTCGCAATTTGGTGCCTAGATTATTTATTGAGAAACAACCCAGTAATCGTGGCAGGTCCTTGAAGAGCGTGAAGGGTACAGATTCTATACGTAAACACAAGCATTATTTTCTGCTTCGCCTGCATTTGTTTGACTATGTTAACAACAGGGGGAGCCAGGTGGGGGGCATCTCAGTAACAAAAGAAACTAAAAGCAAAATTGAAAAAAGCATTTCACAAAAAGAAATTATTTAAAAACTCAAAACAGTGATGGTGAGCTAAAGCATGGTGTTGTCTTTCCCGCAGTGCATGCCACTGCTTGAGTTATCCCGAGCTTTGACATGTGCTGGCAGCAAAGCTGGAAGCAGCTCAGTCCTTTTTGTTTTGCCCGTGCTCTGCAGGCGAGGTGAGAGGTGCCCAGGAGGGAGATTTATGCTACATAATGGTACTGGTTGGGGTTGTCCTTATCTCTCTCCATGTAGTCTCTGTCAATGAGGGATTCAATTCTCTTCTTTAAGTCTCCAGGCTGCAGAATTTGGAATACAAAAAAATGTTGTTAAAACAATCGTTTCCTAATAGAAATGCAAGACAATTAAAGCATATAAAAGGTTTTTTTTCATACAGGACAGCTCATCCATTTACTCTATAATGATACGTAAAAATACTGGTATTCACCATTTTATGAGTCAGACTAAAGCTGATTCTTTAACAAATGCTTGACATTTTTATTAATTTGATTTTATCCGTCAAATTAACTCATGAGTAGCGTTCCGCATTTTTGGTTTTTATGTTAACACATTTTTCCTGGGAATTTCTAGGAGTTTATTGTACACACTTATACAAGTATACACACTTTACATGTGGAATATGAAGCATAGCAGTTCTGGTTTCTTTTTTTTGTGAACAATTTTTTATTTCTGTGGAAACATAAAATAAAAAATACAGTTCTGGTTTCTGATTAAGTTTAATGTCCCTGGCAAATTCTGTCATGTATAATGAAGCAACATTTGTGCAAGTTGAGGCTACATTTTCCCAAGTTAGCTGGTACTTTGCGAATGTTTGGGCAAGCAGCACATCAGCACAAAACAAGGCAGGTTTATTCACCTTGAAATCATAAAAAGAAAGACAATTGACAGAACTGGACGGTCCAAGGCACAGGGAGACACGTCAAAAACCACACTGAACACATTATTTCCATTAATGCGTTCCATAAGTTTACCAACTAAAGCATCATCATTTGCTGTTAAGATTGTCTGTGTTAGGCAGTGTTTTAGCTGATGGATAGTATTGTCACACAAAGTCACCAATACATACCTCTCTGCAATAAACAGTGGCTGTCCAGCAAAGCACAGAGCTCTGCCAAACTCATTTACACAGTCATTCTGCACTCTTTCTTTTATTAAATCATGTGTAAAAGTCACAGAAATGGAATGCTCGTCTCTCAGTTCATTTTCTTGTTTTAGTTTAATGTGTCACTTACTTTCAGTATGTCCTTTTATTCTGTCAGTGTGAACATGTACCTCAATGCCGCAGTATTTGCAAACCAATGCATCCCCTGCCTCATCTGGCCCACTTCTGCTATTTGGCTTTTTGTATATTTCAAAAAAAAATTATTTTGAATTCATAAATTGATTTACATTTTCTCCCCATTCCTCATCCACTCAAAATATTATATTTTCGTGTAAGTATTTCAATTTAGTTTTTCATGAAGCTAGTAGTTACTACGACCAGCACTTCTAACAATAATCTGACTTTGATTGGCCATTGGCCAACAGAATCAGGTGATAATGTGTTGAATGTTATTTGATCCTCTGAGATCCAAACATACCTGCTGTATCCTAGGATACAGTGTAGGGCTGCTTATTACAATGTTGGAGTCAAAATAAAACAACGTTATAATCAAAATATTGTGTATTTCCTAGAAAATAGTACCAGGAAAATACTGAATAGTAGACTAAACATCGGTATAAATCAGCATGCTACAGCACAGCAGTATTTAATGTATTTCATATTCTTAATACTTATTTCGCTGCCTTGAAAAAGGCACTACCCAAAATGTTTGTCTACTTAACTTGGTTTCTTACAGTTTTACCTTTGAATTCTGATTGAGCATTTTGAAGGTATGGATTCACCACATCGTGAAGGCAACAAGGAGCTTTTGTATGTGAAAAAAGATGTATTGTTTACTGCTGTGTTGCGATCAAAGCATAAATGACTCCAGTGCTGTCAATCCTTTTTTCCAATTTCACATTTAGATGTGAATTAAAAACACCACAATCCATAATTTACAGAACAAATTAAATATGCTTGACATTTCCTGTACGCTATTATCACTCACAAAACATTACAGAAGGAAGGAGTAATTACAGCAAATGATCTCTATTTATTAAAAGACTGCACACATTACTGATTTTTCACATGAAAACACAGTCTCAAATGTGATCATTCTGTGATTTCCACCGCTAACTTTCCTGAAGGAAATACAGGTGGTTATCATTGAGGAATGTTCACTTTCCAAAACAATGTAACACTAACTTTACAACAACATAAACCGATAACTACTCATGCATGTATATGCCAATTTTATTTAAGACACAAGTAGTTACAGGGTTACATTATATACATACTATATATATATATATATATATATATATATATATATATATATATATATATATATATATAGTAACACAGCAGGGTGGGGGGTTAAAATCCTCCTTGCAGAAAAGATGTGCATTTGCACATTTGGATTAATTGTTTAATTATTTGTTAATTGTGTTATCCCCTGCACCTGGCTATCATTGTAGATTAGAGCCAGGTGCAGGGTATTTAAAGAAAGCAGCCAGTTTGTTTGGGGCTGCTGATGTGTGTAGAAGCCCGACTGTGCTGGTGTGTTTGTACAGCCATAATTATAAAGAGAAGGTAGTGTAAAGCCTGTTTGGTGTGATTTGCTTAAACAGTGTGTTTTGTTTGGTTTTTCGTTTGAACAGGTAAACAGCTTAGCTGTCCTGTTATATAGTTTAGGTTCCTGTTTTGTGTTTTAGTTTAGTGCTCAAGAAAAGAGCTAGGTGTTTGTTTTGTTTATTTTGTTTTGTGCTTGTTAATTAAAAAATAGCTGTAAGTTGCTTAAACCTCAATTTCCTATGTCCTGGGTCTATATATATATATATATATATATATATATATATATATATATATATATATATATATATATATATATATATATATATATATATGTGTTATACTTTATATATATATATATATATATATGTGCACTGTGTTTACATTTATTCAACACAGCTGAAGGGCTTTTGTCCAAAACATACTGAAATAAATTATTTTTTAATCATTTAAACTTTTGTGTACGTGCAAAAATTAATTCTTGTACACTGCAGTTATACCTCCTTTCAAACCTATATACATGTTTAGTTTACTGGTTTTGAGTGCAGTTATCATTCCTTGACCTGCAGTGCAGAGAAATAAGCATAAAGCGGTCATGTGGAACCAGTGATATCTGCCCATGGTGGCCAGAGGCCTTGTTGACAGCATGACAGCATCGGACTCAAATTTTTCTCTATCTAGAATTCCAGTATTATGGCTTGGGGTGGTGGGTGCAAGGGTTGACGTAGCATAAATGTAGCTGTGTAGCCTTAGGGGCACGATATAACTGCATTAAACAGCACTAAGCTGTACAGACCTTGACTGGGAATTTGAGTTGATTGTAGAGCTCAGACACAAGAAGGTTGTGACTCAGAGTCTTCCTCATCTTCATGATACGGACAATGGCAGCGTCTATCTGGTACTGTCTGTCTTGAAACACCCTCTCCGTGGTGCTCACTTGCTCCTCGATCTAACAGACAAGAGGGAAGGGACAGAGAATAAATGGCATGCTATCTACTGTTTAAAAAATAAATACATAAATAAATAAATAAACAAATAAATAAATAAAAGTTAAAGTAAAAGCGTAGCGTGCCTATGAACCTGACAGCATACAAATGTATTCTGCAGCTTCTTTTAACCCAAAGCCCTTTGTCTAATGCATGCAGATTAATTCATTTTCTTAAACGTGTGTTGAAAATGTAATATTTTGACAAGGTACAAATACTGACAAAAAAATAAAACAAATACCGTTTCTTTCATCTGTATCTGGTTTATCTTTATCCTGAATAACTTGTGCCTGAAGTCAGCATGAAATAAGAATTTATCACCATCTTCCACATCTTTTCCTTTAGGGTTTTTAATAAGAACTCGAGCTTTTCCACAGGCAAGAGATTGTAGAGTTCTTCTCAACTCGCCGTCCTCTCATGAAAAAACAAAATGGTCAAACAATTGAACATTTAGGATAACTGGTACCATACCACGTACTATGCCTTTCTTGCAGGAATGATCCCATACTAGGCTAGTGCTGCCAATTTGTGTCAAATTTGGCATTTGAATAATTTAAAAATCAAGTCAACTTGAACCCAACTTTTGAAACAAATTATTGTACAGTACAGTCACCATTAAAAAGAAGGGTAGAATCCAAACTTGCAAGTAAACTCACTTTGCAGCGTGACTGGGCAGAAGCTATAAATTAATCTAATTTAATGTGACTGGCTTTCTATTTTTGTTTGCCAGTGACGTGCAGCTGAATTGGAAGCTGCTCAGAAAGAACACGGTTGCAGCATTGCGTAGCTGTGCTGCAGCAGGACTATGCGGGTGTACGGCTGGCCATGGCTGTAACTGTAGTGGACAGTTTTAAGCAATTTTCACCATGGGGAATTTTCAATCCACAACTTCGAAACATTCTTGATTTTAGGTACTGTAGTTCGGGAAAATTCCTTAAAACACCCCTTATGACAAGATGTTTTAAGAAAGTTGCCAGCTGTTTCAAGTTGACATGTTGCTATGATTAAAAATGCCTCTTTGTACTGTGTTACTTTTTCTTATATAAACATTCAAGTAAAACTGCCATTTAGCAATGTTAAAAATGATTCTGGTGTTTATTGTACTAAATCTGATGGAACAGTGGAGCTCCGTTTATCCGCGTGCTTGGGGAAACATAGGTCCATGGATGTGTGAACTCTGCAGATAAATGAGGTGTCATTGCCTGTGACTAGAATGCATGACAAAATACAGAAACTGGTAATGTAAACCAAATTAGCATTTACTGGAGATGTATGCAATACAATGTATTACAAAAACAGAAGAATGTTTTAAAATTAGTTAAAAATAGACTCAGCATCCTTCTGCTGCTCATACCAAGAAATAAATCCTCCCATCTGTAGCACTGCTATCTTTACATCGACTGCTCAGGTTTGAGACTGACACATGCATTGTTGTTATTATTATTATTATTATTATTATTATTATTATTATTATTATTATTATTATTATTATTATTTATTTATTAGCAGACGCCCTTATCCAGGGCTACTTACAATTGTTACAAGGTATCACATTATTTTTTACATACAATTACCCATTTATACAGTTGGGTTTTTACTGGAGCAATCTAGGTAAAGTAACTTGCTCAAGGGTACAGCAGCAGTGTCCCCCACCTGGGATTGAACCCACGACCCTCCGGTCAAGAGTCTAGATCCCTAACCACTACTCCACACATCGGCAATAATGTACTGTATTTCAAAGATAAAACTCGTCAGGGAGCCGCGGATAATTGGAGTCGCGGATGAATGGGGTTCTACTGTATTTATTGACTGCATAGTAACATTTCCAAATACAACACAATATAATGGAATTGGGTCCATACTGTTTAGATCCTTAAATATACCTAATTGTGTTAGTATTTGTACTGGGATTCTTCAGAGCAGTAATGTCTGTTAAACATGTATTTTATTTCTTTAAGGAAAAATAGGGGCAAGATTCCCATGTCTTCCAACAGATTTCCATGATGTGAATCTCTTTCCTCCATACCTATTCCAGTAGCTGTTTTAATCTCATCGAAGGTGAATTCCTCTCCTTCGTTGAACATGAGAAGAACAAGGGTCTGGAAGAGGGACACCTGAAGCTCCTTCTTACCCTGCAAATAAAATCCCCAAACCCAAGAATCAGTGGCTTTGACAAACAGAATTACAAGTTACAACATAAAGAATGTACTGAAGAATTTGAAGAATTAATTTAATATAGTTACATTTGTGATCAACATGGTATAACATTGGTACTGAAATATCAGATATCTTATCCAATGCTTTCTTCTTCTTCACTTTGTATAATTTCTAATTCAGGTATAACATCCTGGGGACTTTTTAAAACCATAGGTTTAAGCAGCCGTGAGGACTCAATAGAGCTCTCAGAATCATGTCAAACATTTGAATGCATCTGGTACACCAGAGTGTTACCATTAACCTGTCCCCTTGCAACACCCCCACCCTTATTGGTGTTCCACATCATAGTATTTCATCCAATAGGGGTAGAGTGTTGGTGTATCAGATTTAATCAGAGCTTAGTCGTGATTCTGACCAGAAAGGTGCGTTAAGTTTTAAAAAGGTCACAAGGATGTGATGGCTGAAACAGAAAATTATACAAAGTGAATCTAAACAACAAGAATATATTTGTTGAGAAAACTCTTTCACAAGCCAATTGCTCTTTAAGTTAATGACCAGAACACACCACAGGAAAGATCATTAGCTGATTTCATCAGACACACAGGAGAATCAAGTAGTGAGCCTCCAACCAATTTCTGCTATATTTACTCTCACAACCCATGTAGACCCTCACGGAGCATCTTCAGTTCCTAATGGAATCATTTATTTTTTGTGAAAGATTAAGCCATTTAATATGCTGCATCTATAAATAGTTCTGTGTCTGTCAAGCTACTCTACTTTTGCTGCTGACAGTGTTCTAGGAAGACAAAGCACTGTATTCTCGGTTTTCACTTCACAACTATGTCTTCCCTGAGCTACAGCCATAACATAATAAATCAAAGTTTGATCAAATTCAGGTAAACGGCTCCCAAGGAAACATTGTCCAAGTACACTAGAGTCTACTAGAGGTGCAATCAGCACCCGCTTTCCTAATCGAATATCACAAGGGTAATAAATCAACAACAGTACACGCAGTGGGAACACTTTGTTATTCAAAAGCAAGAAGCAAAAAATGTGTGCGGACTCTTCTCAAAAGCCTTCGAATACAGCTGAAAGCATACAAGTGAATATTATTACACAAACACATAGCACTATGATTCATTCATTGAGAAAACTTTAATTATTAAAAAGCCATAAGTAAAACTAGTACTCTTCATGAAAGCAATCGAATAAAACTGAAGACATGCTAGTAACAAAATATAGGCGTGAGCTTGCAAATTGGACAATCAATCGAAGAATGTTAAATTGAATCTGGAAGCCCCTCATATGATTAATAAAAGAATGCTGGATTATAAGCATGTCAGTACTATGCAAAATTGGGTTATAATGAATCTATAGCATGTGGAATACAATAAGAAAAACAAGACTGTCGTTTCAGAAGGCGAGACGCACAGTGAAAAGAAACATACAGTAAGTATATACACCTACCTCCTTAAACTCGGATTTGAGAACAGCATGTCCAAGTGTGGGTTGCCACTGCAGCTTTCTGCCACTGTGCTTGCCAAGGTAAAACATCTTGAACACTTCTTGAAGTTTCACCATCTGTTAGTGTAAAAACAGTGGCAGCTAATCGGCACATGAATGAACAGCTGATGCATGTATCTTCTTCTATGGTATTTTGCTATACTACATTATACTTCATGAGAAACACCTACTGAATTGATATTTTCAAAATGGGCTTTTAAGGGAACCGTACAAGACACTGCAACTTTAAGCTTAGATAAGTAGACCGACGCTAATATGTGTGTTCCATGCACAGGGTTATCCAAAATGCATCTTCACATGGCGATTATGTGACTGCAAGATTAAAAACATGCATTTCAAATTCCTTAATTTGAGGATTTCATGCAGGGTGATCTTTTGAGCATGTAGCCCTGTTTCCAAACATCCTCCCGTCAGCCCTCCTATAATAAGGTCATTAAGTAGTTTCTTGAAAGACCATCAAACTGCACCAATAACCCTGTATTCTGTAATGGTTTTCTCTCTTAGATGTACCACAATAACGACGCTGGTTCAGTCCAGCATTTCCACACATAAGTTAAAGAAGAAATGGAACAAGTGTTTTGTGGGTGGTTTCAGAGCTCCCATACCTCAGGCGGAAGGTGCACCTCCATAGGTATATACGTAGGCCAGTATCCCATCGTGAGGATATTAACTGTGAGTTCTATGTTGCCTGGGTCACTTTGATTCTGCATAAACTGAAAAATAAATAATTTCAATTTAAAAAACAACCACATTTAAAACTTTAAACAGAATAGGTCAGGCCGGTGCCATAGACAGTATATGATCCCCTTCGTTTTAATAAAATTATTCAGTCTTCCATGATCTTCAAGCAATAAAGAGTTGATTGTGCATCTAATTTGGATCTCACTCTTTTTAGAACATGAACCTAAAATTTCAATACTGGAGCAAAATTTGGGGAAAAAAAGCTTAGTAAATCTGGTCGGACGCAGGATTTCAATATTTACTATAGTAAAATGTTTATAATAACAGTTGAGTACAACCTCTGTTTTTGTGAACAGTATTTCGGAACAGGGTATCCTTTTATTAGTAGTAAAAAAAAAAAAAAAAATCGCTGAAGCAATTATTTTGATCACATTTTCAGAAAAAAAACTACCAATAAACGTATACCACATTTCCTATATTTATTTGTGTTTACATTTTAGCACGAAAGATTGAACTCACATTACCCAATAGTATGCAGTACACAATCTGTATTTGAATGCAAGTACTTTTAATGGAATATTGAACTGTATATGAAACAAGCATACATATTTATTATTCCCTTCAGGTTCTGTCTCCCCAGTGACCAATCGTTTATTAAAATAAATCAGCCTTCCTTTATCTTCAAGCAATGAATGAGTTTTAGAACATAAAGGCATTTCCCATGAACCTTCGTAAGAAAATAAACTTCTGTAACTAAACTATGTAAAGAACCAAGATTACACTGACCTTGTTCTCAACAGCCCTTATTGTGTGTATTACAATACAATAGGTCCTACAATAAAAAGACATGCAACAAAGAACAATGCCATTAAATAATAAATACCTGTTTGAATTGAATCATGACGTCTTTCGACAGCTCCATGTCTTTAAACATCCCCTCTAGTTTGCTGGTAAATGCTGCTCCACATTCTAAAGAATAAAGAAGCATCATCATAGAACCTCTCACATGACTCAGCTTCTGCCACAAACTAGTGTTTCTATGTAAAAGCCAAAGGCGACCTACAGTATTTACACAAACTCACTTTGTGAATGAACGTCAGTGCAATGGAACCTTCAATATGGCTGAGATGATAATGGAACTGGACAGAGAACAAGTTTATTAACAATGAAGACACATCTTGATGTCTACATTCCATTAAACTCTGTTATGAAAAGAAAACCTCCTTTAGCTCAATAACGTCAGAATCCCTGCAAAGGTAGCACAAGATTCTAAAACCCAAATTAATTGTTCTAAAGGAATGCCCGCATCAAGTCACAATTAGAAGTGGGATTTTTTTGGCCAAACATCCATCTCTCATAGGGGAATGTCTCCAGTGTGTTGCTACTTACCATGTTTCAGTTTGGACAGCATTGATTTCTCGGCATCTACTGAAGCACTCTTCCCAACCAGCAACCTCTTGGCAAGATCTTTCTTGTAAAATGCCTCAAACACATCTTTACCTGTAAAAACATTTTTTAGCATAGAAATCTAAACAAACAAGCAATATGAATCAATCAAAGAGATATGCCACAGATAAAGTCCTGAACTACATATATCACCAATGTCTAGCTTCAATAAGGGACTTGGCAGGCATGTTACTGGTAATTAATTCACTAATTTGTTTTTTAAAATAAGTAATCAATGGATTTAAAGGAGTGGAATGTAATGCTTGCCACTTCACCCCTACGTTGTTCTAAAGATTGTTAGGGTCCTGCTTGCTTTGTACACTTTTCAAATGTGTGCAAGACAAAACCTTAAGAAATAAAGACACAGAATGGCAGGTCTGTGAATTGGGTACTCAGAAACTAATTTACTGGTACATTTAATATTATCTAGAATGTGCACTTGCCATGGATAAACCTGAAGATGATCATTATCTTATCCAGTATTCTCTCCAGCTCTTCATCTGTTGCTTCTTTATTTCCAGCACGTAATTTTGAATCAACATACTTTGCTAAAGAGGTCAACAAAAAGAAACACATTCATCCAGGGATGGAAATAAGCCTCCCACTGCATAGCTGTCTGATCCATTTCTGGTTTTACTATGAGTTTCACAAGATACAGCTTGTTACCTATACACTGTGGCTGATCAAGCTCATAGCAAAACCTGAGATGGGTGAAACTGCTATGCAATAGTCTGATTTTCATCCCTGATATCCTTAGAAATCACAGTTATTGCAAACACATTCCTTCAATTTTTTAAACAAACTTTCAATGATCGAGCAATTAAAATACAGGTTATTTATTACATTTATATTTTTATATTCTCTAGAAAGTGTTACTTTCTCGATAATATAAAATAGTTCTGTAAATAGTTCTGTATCTGACAGATTAAAATAGTTTGGTGAGTATATTGTATGATAAACTGCATGTAAAATGCCCTACTGCTGGTTTCACATTGGTACTAATTATGTAGAATGTCGTAAAAAGTCAAGCACTCACCAAGTATCTGCTGTTAACCTTATATATCTATTATTATAACATCATAATCATAAAAAACAATGAAACGAATTCTAAGATTGCTACAAGAATTCCAACAATATCCAAGATTAGTTACCATTGGGGTCTGCGAAACCAGACGCTGCTGTAATATTTGTAGCACAATGTATTTCAAATCAAATAAGTACCTATTAGTTCTGCAGGCTTGTTGGGCCTCTTGTTTATATATGTCTCAAAGGATTCCTTCATAGAATTGATAAACTTTTCATTTTTCTGGAAGCAGGCCTCAGTGATCTGGTCTGTTTTATCCTTGAAGTCTAATAGCTCCTGAACCATGTCTTTATCTTTCTCAGGCATCATCACTAGTGCACTTCCAAAGGTCTGGCAACAAAAGGAGGCAAAGAATGACACCAAATCACAAACCAATAGTATGTTGGAGTTGTGAGGTTAGCACTGTGTGCCTGTGGTTATAGTATTCTGTAGTACTGCTAGGGTAGTACACAGGAGGTGCTTCTTAATACAACGCAAGACACACAAAGCTGCTTTGTCCTGCACATTGGGTTCTGATTGGAACACATTTTATCAAGGAGTATAACAAAGAAAGAAGTCTCAAGGGTCAGTCTTTATCACGAAGAAAGTCACTCAGACTAAGTAATGAATGGGAAGGTGCAACCATTTTTTTGTGACTAAACTGTGTTGCAAAGACACTGTATTTAGTATGCAGAGCTTTTCAGGCAATACACTTTACCAGGAGTCGTCAGATATCAACTGAAGGGACATGTTACATAATGCAAAATGTTACAAAATACAATGGTGCCTGAAAGCAACATTTGGCAGTATATGGGCTAATATACTATCCTGTAGCTGTATTAAAATGTACTTTTCAAGTAAGAATGAAGCCATTCAATTAAAACGTACAACGTTCATTTTGTAGTGTATGTTTCTGACTTAAGTAAAGGAATAGGGTAAAGTAATCTGAAACAACAAGACTTTGAAATGTGGCACCTCCCTGAGCTGTACCTTAATGTATTCGCTCCAGTGTTGCAAAAGCACCTGCAGTCCTCCTTTGAGCCTGCTGAAGAGCTGGTACAGGAGGGTGAGCTCAGTTATCCTGTTTCCATCCAGCAGGTGATGAAGCCCTGCAAGGAACCACAAAAAACATAGTGGTATACAAACAGTATGTGGCATACATACGCACACATACAAACATACACACACACACAGTCAGCCCCTTTGAGCTGCTGTTGTGGGAAAACAAAAAATCATATCAAAGCAATGAAACTCGGCAGGTGGAGGCTCCAAAAAAATGGTTGAAGTTAATATTGGGAACTTTTACAGATCAGGAAGGGAGCAACACAACAAAAGCAACTTTAAACAGTATTGAATTTAGAACTGTGATATTAAACAAATTAAACAATTCAATTGAAATGGAAACCACACTTGCATGACAAACGCAAAGTTACCTTTTTGAAGGATGGCTGTTAGGTGTTCTCCGAGTAACTGCTTCTCCACAGTTAGTATTAGCTGTTTCCTTTTAAAACACACACCAAGAAAAAACAAAGGATTACGAATATACGGAAAAAGACAAACACAGTAGATTTAAATATGCTAATACAAACAGGTTCTGTAAGTTAGATAGTGTATATTGCATTACATTTATCAGCATAGTTACCTGATTAAATACATACTGGAATGACTACTGTAACTGAGTTCTGCATGTGGTGGTAAGATGACCAGATCCTGTGAGAATATAGTGCTTCATCTACTGTTGCAAAGCCATACTTCCCTCTACCGGTAGTTTTATGTCTTTGAGATGCCGAGACACATGATATCACCAGTAACATTACTGTGGTGCAGCTGAAAGGTATGAAAGGCTATTGAATCAGCCTGCTGCATCCCCTTGCTTTGACTCCAAGCTTTCCCAGCCATCAAGTGTGCTGGGGAGTGGCATTCCTCTCAATAAAAGACATACTGATGATTAGTAACTAAAATAATCTCAGCACAATAAAAGGGCCAACAGTGATAGTGTTAACACAGCTAATAAGGTAAGACAATGGATTTTAAAAGCATTGGTTGGCACTCGTTTCAGAACTAAAACGAAACCCGTCCCAAAGCCCTCCAGATTGAAGTCACGCTTGGCATGCCAGGCAGAAAAGTCACACGAGAGCGGGCTAAAGCGATTCTACACAGAACAAAGGCTTCCGCTGTACTTACTGTGTGCTCTGATCCAAGTATGTTATTACTCTATCCGTCTCCTCCTCCAGTCGTTTGTTGACATGGTGAAGATATTCTGGTACCTGAACACGCAAGACACAAACCAATACTGAGATGTTGTTTTTTTCTGAAAGGAAGCCAGCCTTAAGTAATGTGCCACACATGCAATGCAAGTATTCCAGACACCATGCAGTATGCATTAGGGTTTTAGTCGAATGACATTGCTGTACTGTACTATACCTCGAGTCAGTACTACTGTATATCTGGGTAATGATAGCTGGATTGTGTGCTTGTTGATTTAAAATTCAGCCATTGAGTGTATTCAACAACATAACCCAATCCACAAATGAGCATTAAAGCCTAAAACCTAAAATAATAAACAGGCACAGTAAGTGAATTTATCTAGTAAACACAAAATACCTTTTAGCAAAATGATAAGGTGCTTATGAGCATCACACTGTATGTTATGCTTATAGATAAAGTGCTATTAGCCCTCTGTCTTCTGGTATTTACAGAACACTGCAGTTTCAGTTTCATGTATTTTTTTTAAAACCCTCTTTGCCATGTGGTTCACTAGCAATATTATCCCCTTTAAGGTGTTACTGGTTATCTGAGCTGAGTGAGAATTGTGTTTTCTAGCAATTTATTAGAGTATAACATTCACCCAACTGCATATAATAAGGCTTATATTTCAGACAGGTTCTGCAGACAAGATAAACCACAAGAGTGATAGAGGGGTTTTTTTGACATCAGAGAAAAAATTTTTATATATATATATATATATATATATATATACAGTACTGTGCAAAAGTTTTAGGCAGGTGTGAAAAAATGCTGTAAAGTAAGAATGCTTTCAGAAATTGACATGTTAATAGATTATATTTATCAATTAACTAAATGCAAAGTGAGTGAACAGAAGAAAAATCTAAATCAAATCCATATTTGGTGTGACAACCCTTTGCCTTCAAAACAGCATCAATTCTTCTAGGTACACTTGCACAAAGTCAGGGATTTTGTAGGCATATAGTCAGGTGTATGATTAAACAATTATACCAAACAGGTGCTAATGATCATCAATTCAATATTTAGGTTGAAACACAATCATTAACTGAAACAGAAACAGCTGTGTAGGAGGAATAAAACTGGGTGAGGAACAGCCAAACTCAGCTAACAAGGTGAGGTTGCTGAAGACAGTTTACTGTCAAAAGTCATACACCATGGCAAGACTGAGCACAGCAACAAGACACAAGGTAGTTATACTGCATCAGCAAGGTCTCTCCCAGGCAGAAATTTCAAGGCAGACAGGGGTTTCCAGATGTGCTGTCCAAGCTCTTTGAAGAAGCACAAAGAAACGGGCAACGTTGAGGACCGTGAGACGCAGTGGTCGGCCAAGAAAACTTACTGCAGCAGATGAAAGACACATCATGCTTACTTCCCTTCGCAATCGGAAGATGTCCAGCAGTGCCATCAGCTCAGAACTGGCAGAAAACAGTGGGACCCTGGTACACCCATCTACTGTCCGGAGAAGTCTGGTCAGAAGTGGCCTTCATGGAAGACTTGCGGCCAAAAAGCCGCACCTCCGACGTGGAAACAAGGCCAAGCGACTCAACTATGCACGAAAACACAGGAACTGGGGTGCAGAAAAATGACAGCAGGTGCTCTGGACTGATGAGTCAAAATTTGAAATATTTGGCTGTAGCAGAAGGCAGTTTGTTCACCGAAGGGCTGGAGAGCGCATACCGAATGAGTGTCTGCAGGCAACAGTGAAGCATGGTGGAGGTTCCTTGCAAGTTTGGGGCTGCATTTCTGCAAATGGAGTTGGGGATTTGGTCAGAATTAATGGTCTCCTCAATGCTGAGAAGTTCAGGCAGATACTTATCCATCATGCAATACCATCAGGGAGGCATCTGATTGGCCCCAAATTTATTCTGCAGCATGACAACGACCCCAAACATACAGCGAAAGTCATTAAGAACTATCTTCAGCGTAAAGAAGAACAAGGAGTCCTGGAAGTGATGGTATGGCCCCCACAGAGCCCTGATCTCAACAACATCGAGTCTGTCTGGGATTGCATGAAGAGACAGAAGCAACTGAGGCTGCCTAAATCCACAGAAGAACTGTGGTTAGTTCTCCAAGATGTTTGGGCCAACCTACCTGCCGAGTTCCTTCAAAAACTGTGTGCAAGTGTACCTAGAAGAATTGATGCTTGATGCTGTTTTGAAGGCAAAGGGTGGTCACACCAAATATGGATTTGATTTAGATTTTTCTTCTGTTCACTCACTTTGCATTTAGTTAATTGATAAATATAATCTATTAACATGTCTATTTTTGAAAGCATTCTTACTTTACAGCATTTTTTCACACCTGCCTAAAACTTTTGCACAGTACTGTATATATATATATATATATATATATATATTTTGGTTTAACCCTAACATTGCTGTGTTGAACCAGTGACCAAACCTAGGAATTTAACATAATCGTCATAGACCTGATGTATGAGTTTGAGGATGTCAGCGATTTGCTGCAGAAAATAGGAATGTGGGACTAAGTGACTCCACAGATTGAGAGCAAACGAATCAGAATTAGACTAAGTTACATTTACCTCTCTCTCTTGCATCAGGCTTTGACCCTCAGCTGCATATAAACGATGGGTCTCTTTCAAAAACTTCTGTTCAAAGGAATCCTTATACACCTAATCAAGGGGAAGGAAAGATTTTTTAATTAAAAATATTTGACATGTCAAAACACCCAGACACATACATCCCTTAAACTTAAATGGCTGTTAATTGTGCATTGTACAGTATGCTATGCAGTACAACAGTTTTACTGTTTGTATTGTGGAAGGCTAATCCAACGTCAAAAGCTATTAGTTGCATAAAAATGTGTTCAGGTAAAAAAAAACAAATATAGCGGGGGTGAGAGAAAGTGTACTGTGTTGTGCAGGAGACTTTAAATACTTACCTGTAGGTCTGAAAGCATATTTAGCAAGCTGCGTAACAAGCTTCTGTCTACAGCCTCCCCGTTCCGTTCTCTTTCAATCAGCTGAAGAATTCCGTCAACTGTTTTACTCTGGACCATCTTATCACTGATTATATGGCTTCTGAACAACTCCAGACCCGTGTCCCTGTTAAAATGACACCGGGGTGCACCCATGAGACAATGCATGCTAAACAGTGGAGGTGTGACAAACAAGCAGCTCTGAAGAGAATACTGTATATCAGAAAGTAATACGGGACATTGGTTTAAAAAAAAAAAACACTTACCAAATAGAGGGCAGCATTGAATTCTGCAGGACATATGTTCGATCCAAAAATAAGAAAATGCTTCTGATCATTATCTAACAAAGAAATATGGGAATACAGGAAACATGATAAAGCACAACATGACTGCAAATGACTGCAGTCTCGATACCTGCTGTAGTAAAGAGAATGTGGCTGTATGAACAATGCAGCAACCTGTTCTTTTTATCCTGAAATTCTCATTGTTTTAGGAGGTATACAAGTCTTTTTCCTAAGAAGTAATGGCATTTCTAAATGTTCTTGGTTTACTTAAGATTAGACAATAAAAATGTAACAGTGCGGCTGCCAAGACAGCCTCTGCATTGACTTGAAATAGAGGGTCCATGTTGGCCTTACACTTCATATTTGAAGATATACCTAGGAAAGAGGGAATATCAGAAAGGCCCTTTTTGACCCACATCTGGCTCGAAAAATGAAATTAGAAAACAATCATTAGATGCTAGTCTACAGCCAGTCAATTCCATTTTCAATTGGTTTTTAAAATCAATTCCCAATTCCAATTGCAATTCCCATTCCTTCGAAGAAATTGAAATTTTCATTTTATTTTAGAGACATAATTATTGTGATTGTTCAACTGCTTTGATCTGAAGCCAATTTAATTAAAAAAACATGACTTCAGTGATTTAAGTAATTTGTTGCCACTGTGAGAAACTCATTTTAACAGAACACTGCTAATTGCAATTTTCATCAAAGATAAGGGAATGGGAACTGGAATTGGAATTCAGAACTCATTTTAAAAAGGAATTGGAATTGAAAAACAGGAATTGACCCCAACCCTGAACCTGGCTTTAACACAGTTATGCTGTTTTTTCCCACTTAACTTTAACAACATTGTAAATCACTACTTGAGTAATCGGGCAATCAAGAGGGTTTACATGCTTACCATTTGTCTACAGTGATCCTGCCAACATGTATTCATCTTTTTAAGAAATAAAACATTGTCCAAAGAATCTGTGAGCCATTGTTAAGGAAAATAATAATAATAATAATAATAATAATAATAATAATAATAATAATAATAATAATAATAATAACTGAAAACAGCTGAAACAGTAATATGTTTGTCTTTTTAAGCACAGTGAAAGCATGGTAAAACATAGATAAGCATTGTAAAGCACAGCGAGGTATGGGATAACATGTTAATAAACATGGCTAACCAGGGTAAGACGTGGTAAATGCATAGTATAACCATAGGAAAAGCATAGTACAAGTGCAACAATACAGTTTAAACTTTTATAAGGGTTCTGCAGAGACACAGAACACAGTGAACAAAGGTTGTCTTTTTTTTTTTTAGGTTTCTGCAATTGTTCTGGGCGGTTCATATTGCAATTATAGGCCAGCAGTGTGGAGTAGTGGTTAGGGCTCTGGACTCTTGACCGGAGGGTCGTGGGTTCAATCCCAGGTGGGTGACACTGCTGCTGTACCATTGAGCAAGGTACTTTACCTAGATTGCTCCAGTAAAAACCCAACTGTATAAATGGGTAATTGTATGTAAAAATAACAATTGTAAGTCGCCCTGGATTAGGGCGTCTGCTAAGAAATAAAATAATAATAATAATAATAATAATTTAATAATTATTCTCATTTTAATTGTAAGTGCTTCGAGTTGAGTTCTAGCTGCCTGACATAGATATAAACCCCAGTCTAGATCAGCCAGTGTTTCTATTGAAGTAAGAGCCAGCGCCATCTAGTGCACAGCTGTGTACTGCCGGAAAAATGTAAAGAAACGTTACGCCGCTGGCTCTTATTTTATAAAGTCCAGTCTGTATAATATGCCCTTGGCTTGAAATCTAGAACAGAAGAGCAGCTCCTGAACTCAGCCCAAAGCACGATGTCTGGGTAATCGCAACATGAATGACTGTAAACTTCATCAAAAGTGAAGGGATTTTTTAATATAGCAGACGTTTCGGCAAATACCTTCATCTGTGTTTTATAATTGTAATGGTACAAAACTGGAAAAGAAACTAGTCACAACAATAAATTATAACTGCACCTTCCAGGGCCTTATTTCTTACTACAGTAGTTTTATACTGTTACTGTCATGCAAAATTAGCTTCAGATTGCTTCAAACTAGAAGCCTTAATCTTAACTCAAAAGGATATTCTCTGAACTGATGTATCTGAGCTTTGACATGATCTTCACAGACTTGTCTTAGCTGTTTGTACAGTGTAGCAGATACCTTATAGGAACAAAGGTTTTCCACTGCCTAGGAAAGAAAGAGAAAACATTGAAGAAGCCTGGACTGTAACAAGCATATGTCTCTTCTTACCTGCTTAAGATGAAGCAAGTACCACTAAACGATAAGCACAGAATCAGAATTAACAGGTCTGCATTCACTGCATCATAAACCTCATTCACTGCATCATAAACCAGTGCACACACATACATGTATGGAGAGTAAACATAATTATGCATCTAGAAATTGAATGTTTGTATCACATGTAATTATGCATCTAGAAATTGAATGTTTGTATCACATGTTTGTAGATTGGACTCAAATGTAATCCGAAAGGTCTAGAGGAGACTAGGAACCTATGATACAAGTTTGGAGAAGATTTGTGAAAACTGAAGGCAGGTATCGTGCTAACCACAGCAGGTGTGATAGACAGACAACACCATTGAATAAGGGGCCATATTTTCAATGAAGATCTTAAAGAGTGTTTGGATAGGCATGAATTTTGGCAAAATAATAATATTCTTTTAAAATTCAGATGACTCTCTTTTAATAAGATGACAATGTATGACTAAGTAGTATAGTACGTATTTATTTAGCTAATTTGTGCTACTTTTGGTTTTTAGTCATTTGTTTTGTGTACTGTATGTAAGCAAATTAGCAGATTCATAACTCCCAGGCTTACCTGATACAGCTCTTCTAGGTTGTATTTAATTGAGGTGCTATTCTGTATGGCTCCGACTGCTTCCTGGAGTTTTTTCCATGTATCCTGAGTGTAATTATCTGAGAGCTTTGGTCTATCTGTGAAATTAAAACAGGAATTATTAATAAATGGTGCAAATAGTAAAATGAAAGTAATTTACTAAAATCCACATTGTTTAATATGTGTACTGTTGATACAAATACCACCAGTACACAAACATAAAGTACTTATCATAATAAATAAATGCCATGGGTCATAAAACAAACAGAGACACTGGAATACCCCATTTCTTTTTCTACTGAAACCTGTTTGAATAAAGAACGAGTCTTAAAATTCCTGGAGTAGTGTCAGCTTTGAAGACTGGGTCACTTACAGACCACTGCACGAGTATACTGATGCTGAAATCAGACCTAAGGCTGTAAAAACTACCACAAGGATGATACATTTGAAAGACCCTTTACAAATAACTAAGAACATATTTGTTTGCATGTGTTTAGTGAAGTGCATCAGTCTCAGCATTCTTTTCAACATCTCACTATATTTGTAGTCCCATTTTGTACAGTTTAAACAGAATATACAGCTATGGCCAAAGGTTTCGCATCACCCTACAGAATTAACTAATTTTGATTTAAGGTCGAATGAAACCTGCTGAATAATGTTACGTTAACATATTGAATTGCATACCGCTTTGTAGTTTTCCACATACATTTGACATTTCGGAATCTAACATGAAATATTCTACTACTATTACGTCTTCAGATAGACCTTTGTGATATCATTTTGTAGTTTCTCTGATTACATGATGTTAAATAAAGACCTAAATTATGTTCACATGCAAGTGCAACAGACCTGTCTCGAATGCCTCCACCACAGGCTATGGCTGCCTGCCTCAGGGTATTGAAGCTAAACAGACAATACATCATAGTGTAAAATGTGTATTTGTGGGGCAGTTTTAGGTATAGTGAAAACATTGAACAGAAAAGACAACCTGCTTTTAATTAGCCATTTACCTTTGATTTGTGCACATATAATAAAACTGTCAGTTTTCTCGTAATTACTGCTGGAGCCAGTGGCATGAAATGAAAGCCGCTGGTCCAGGGCAACAAGTGACTTTGTTTTCTAGCCTACTTTGCACCAGTTGATTTGACATAAAAAGAATTAACAATGGATGTATAAAACCTGGTAAGCTGTTAACATTGCTTTCAAACCCAGATTAATGCAGGAACAAAGGGTTCCATCACGGCTGTCAGCACACTGCCTGCCTTTCCATTCATCGGGCTACTTTTAGCCACACAACAAGCCTATTGTCTCTCTATGACAAATGCAGAAAAAAAATACTCCCAGTAGTGAGAATCGCTGGGTACACTTATAAGTAACAAGCTTTAGTGTGCTCAGATTAGACAGAGAGGACAGAAAGGAAATGTAGATACTCTGGTATTGAAATGCAAAATTGCTTAGGGAGTTCTGAGCTAGGCCCCCCAGTCAACATATGTTCACAACAAAATAATACCCAATTCAACATAACTGGCAGTCTGCTTGAATGGAAATAGACTCCCATTGCACAGCAGTTTGATCCATTCCTGGTTTTACTATGAGTTTAATAAGACACATCTGAGCTTGTTACCTATACACTGGTGCTAATCACGCTCGTAGTAAAACCTGTAATGGGTGAAACTGCTATACAATAGGTATCTTATTTCCACCCCTGGTCTACGCTAGATAAGAGGCCCAGGACTGAATGGCAGAGGTGACACAGAGCTGTGAGGGGGAGCTCTCATGAAGTCTGCTGGCACCCTGTCACCTTTCATAATCATTAAAGCACCAAACTGTAAAAGGAAATCTGATAGCATCAAGTGTACCTGCCAAATGACACTGTATAGTCATCAATAAGCTTTGCCAAACATGTCAGTACCATCTGAACTTTTCACAAAGCAGCCCATTTTGAATAATGGGTTCAGCCATATCCCCTAGAATCCCAATATTAGGTTAATGATAGGGATGTGCTTTTGGTAAATTTTTAAGAATGTTTAAACGCTTTGCAATGTCAACGTTTAAACCATATCTACATACACACATTCTCTTTATATTACATTCTGATACTGACAGCCCTGGTTAGTATTTTCTAAGCAAATAAATCCTAAATGATCAAATAACGTTTTAACATTGCAAAGACTTAACTACAAAGAAAAAAAAAAAAAAAAAAACAAAAAAACATGTACACATCAAAGTATATATTGAAATGTTTATATTTATGGCTGTAATTAAAGTAGCTAGTGGAGATATAACATATTGAACACATTTTCGGATAGTATAATGTTTTTAGAATAGTGTGTTTCTTAAAGGTTCGTTTAACAACAAAAAACAGCAACCTACTACATTTTTTTTGGTAGTTTTTAAAAAAAAATTAAGTAACTGTACAAAATTATATGGTTTTAAAAAAAAATTAAAATTAAAAAGAGAGACGAACATCACCCACTGTACAGCGCTAATGAAACATGGCTACAGGAAAGTGAAAGCGAGCTGTGCTTACAACTGAAAAAAAGTTGGAAATACTTTCACTTCTGGAAAAGGTAATTACCAGGGACAAAATAGCACAATATTTTGGAATTGTAGAGCATTGTGACTGATATTAAAAAGTCTGCCTCAGAGATTTAAAAGTTTGCGGTCTTTGATAGTAGGGGTGGGATTTTTGAGATCTATTGTTGCTCGAGACGAGTACTTGAGCATTACAATTTCCGAGTACTCAAATCAAATGCCACTCTCCTCTGCATACTGTACTAGTGTACATAAACCTCCCAAACATTGCCACAAGTCATATTTTAAATGCCAAATTAACACACAATCAAGTAATATATTAAGTAATAAATATAATGTTTGCCTTCTTGTGCAGTTAATTGCATATGGTCAAGTATTACTAAATAATGTATTCAAATTCACATATCCACACAGCTTTAAATTGTAAAAAGAGATGCCTGGCCTACCTGTTTGAAGTGTGTCTCAGGGGTCCTTTACTTTAGTGCAGTAGTTCTAACATACAAATAAAAACTGTACTAAACATAAACGACCATTCGGTCCAAAAGCTTACATAACAATTTCAAGTGAAGAAAGCCTTCCGCTTATGGGATGATTGGGGAATGGGTACACAAGTCTGTGGTAATTGCAACTTTTTCTCCCTTTGAAAGTTTTGTATGAACAGCTGCAGCACGAATTTCTTTAAGTTGGACAGCAGTGTGGAGTAGTGGTTAGGGCTCTGGTCTCTTGACCGGAGGGTCGTGGATTCAATCCCAGATGGGGGGCACTGCTGCTGTACCCTTGAGCAAGGTACTTTACCTAGACTGCTCCAGCAAAAACCCAACTGTATAAATTGGTAATTGTTTGTAAAAAATAATGTAATTGTATGTAAAAATAATGTGATATCTTATAACAATTGTAAGTCGCCCTGGATAAGGGTGTCTGCTAAAAAATAATTCATAATTAATAATAAGTTTTTCCATCCTCACTGTTATTATTTTATGGATCAGCACAGTATTGGGGTAATCTTACATCGATTTCAAAACTGCAGATGTTGTTATGGATGTTTGCTTTTTATTGCCATCAGTCGCTCCATCCACAATAATTCGGAATGTTTTCATTTAAAACTGAAGTATTGAACTTGTGTTTTTGTGTTACGGCAACTTTGTTTGGCATAATTATTTACATACCACGGTTTTCTCATCCGGTT
Organism: Acipenser oxyrinchus oxyrinchus; assembly: GCA_030684275.1. Taxonomy (NCBI): domain Eukaryota; kingdom Metazoa; phylum Chordata; class Actinopteri; order Acipenseriformes; family Acipenseridae; genus Acipenser; species Acipenser oxyrinchus. The sequence goes on along the minus strand of CM060255.1, from coordinate 27,382,646 downwards.
CCTCAAAATACTTCCAAACGTGGCTTCCTTTGTTTAGAGATGCCATTTTAAATATATAACAAACTCAGAAAAAACGCTTGTCATTAACGTTATTACCTCACCGTGGAATTGATACCATACCACGCCTACTACAGGCAAAAACACACACAGTGCACCAATGAAGCACCAGATCAACTAAGAATAAAACCCGCCCCAGTGTCAATCTTTCTGCTGCACCAATTAGAAAAGCTACTTGGAGGTAATTGACAAACCCCTTCCTTTTTATAATATCCGCCCTTACTGTGGCACTAGAGCAGTCTGATACGCGACGGACTACTGATGATAAATTACTAAAACGAATGCATAAAAAAATATGCGTTTGGTGACATTTGTCACGTGACCGGTTATACATCTAGCATATTATCAAACATTTTACCACTTCTTTAGAGTTTATACGTTTAAACTTCCCATCCCTAGTTAATGAGGCTGGAATTCTGGACTAAACAAACTGAAAGCAGCACTATTAGAGTTCTGATTTGACCTTCCCTTTAAAACAGGACAATTTGGGCCTGGCAAATGTACCACAATCTTTCCTCCAAAGATGTCATAAAGACCTTGATTCAGCTGACACTGATATTTACCATACAATGACTGGCCACCAGGTGGTAGTGTGTGATAATTTAAAATCACACACAAAAAAAAAAAAAACGATTCACAAAAAACAGCATTAGAGGTAAATGTAGCCTAAATAAAATTAATTTAGTAACAAAAGACAGCCACAATATGACAATGCAAGTCAAAGGAAGCATACTGAAATATCAGCTTATTTTTCTTTCTTTCATTCTAGGATACAGTGAATAAAATCTCTGTTCCTGAAACTGATATCAAAAACCTTAGTCTTACATTTCTGAGTATCTCTGAAGTAAGGTCTTCTTAAAGAATTTTTTAAAGCATGTCGAGATCCCATTCGCACGTGTAATATTCAAACCTTTAACCTTTTCAGTGCCCCCTGGGTGAGAAGTCTCCTCACTTTACTGTCATCTCCTTAAGTGCCTTTGAAGAGAGATCTCACCCATTTTAAAAATAAAGATTGTCACAATGTGCAACCTAAACAAAGAACACTGTGGTCTCTTGAAAGATACAGGGCCTCTTTCTGCTCATGTGTGCTTCCATTTCGATTCCGTTAGGATGTGGTTTTGATGCACAAAGGGAGCGAGCACCCCCGCTTTGTTTTTCAGCAGTGTGCTTCAGAAAAAAAGGATGACAGTAAACCCAACACTGATAACATTTTACAAATCACCTTTCTTACAATATCACTTGTTATACTTTAACTTGTTTGTAACCGATTGCGATTTAACAGGGCTGTTTCTGATACGGTATACAATGCACAAAAAAATATATATATGAACTCTCCAGCAGCTAGCTACTTTTACTGTATTGTCAGTGCACCTGTGATTACAAATATTTGTCATTAACTCAGCTGCATGTCTCTTTGATACACAAAGGCATATCATACCTCAAATTAAAGCTGAATATCTTAGCTTTCAGAATATGTCTGTTGTGGGGGTCAAAAGTGGTGTCAACTTTTTAGTAGAGACAACATTCTATCAGCATGGGGATTACAGGCTGACCTTCTTCTCCCCCCCCCCCCCAATGGAGAAAAGAAGGTCATCAAAAATGGTATTTTTGCAATTTTCAAAACATATTGTCACAATGTGGGTCGTGATCTTCTGCATGCACATTATCCACCCTTTTCTCAATCACATGTGCTTCATGTATCATTGGGGAATTTGCCATTTAAAAATGTCAGTCATTTTAACCTCACAGGCCTGCACTAATTGTGACCACAGTATTTTGAGGAACCATCAGGGTTACACACCTCTGCAATCTGAATGATTTTTCACAGAATGTTCTGAGGGAGTCCAGCCACCACCTCCCCATAATGGGATCATCTTGAGCTGGAATGACACAGGTTCTAAATCTAGCAACACTACAGGATAATCAATGCGAATACAGCTCATGTATCAAACTATACTGTAGGGGCCTAAAGCTTTGTCACGTCTGTTCTTGACTGCCTTTTCTTTCGAGAGGAGACAGAGGCTGGCTTGCAAGGCACTACAGAGTATATTTTAATGGATACTTTACTGTATATCACTCTACATCGTACTGATAATATCTTACCTGTATACTATACCACTATGTGTTCTGTATGACTACTGTTGTTTCTGCTTAGATCCTTAAATCCAATCTAAGGCTTAGTACCTATTTCTAAAAAGACTCCTTGTGGCTGATTGTGGGGAAGTATATTACCGCTGCACTATGCCCTGAGGCCCATAGGTGAAGTATTGTGCACTGAAGCCTGTGAATCACACGGTTACGTCTCCCACCATCAAGGCTCATGAGAATACCTGTATGGCACAAACTGCAACACAATGGGAGTTTAAAAATGTGTTTTGCTCCATGTGAAATTTCCCACAAAGCTCCACTTGCTGTTCAGTTTTAGGCCCTTGTCATTCAATTGTGTGCCATAAACTGTAATGGAGTGGTAATTGGGTGATATAGGCCTTCCATTGTCTACTGAGAAAAAAGTTGAGGACATCAAACTGTTAAAATACGGTGAGAGTACAGATTTTTTCCATAATGTTTTGCCGTGTCCCATTAATGTGACTCAAACTTAAAATGAATTCATGTTCTAAATTCAATATATCCAAGTCGGTTACATAAGCACAGTTAATTAACTCTTGTCATGTTTGTATGTATAAACACTTTTAGACAAACAAGTGCTGTATCTGTATGTAAAGGTAAAAAGTCGTGTACCGCTGCGGTTAACTATGATTGGTTGCTAATGACATCACTCAAAAGGGGTATGTACTGGTCCTCCCTGTTGTTCTAGAAACATAATGTGATGTGATTTATTATGAGCAGGATACCTTCGTGCGTTAAACGCGTGCCTTCCACAACTGTGTCCAAAACAGAAAACGTCGACAAAGCCTACGTACTGTGGGAATAGAAACTTTTTTTTTTTTTTAAACAAATTCTTCCTGCAGTAGAGTAACGTTACAGTATCCAAATCTATGGGTTGCAAAGGAGTTAATATTAATTAGACCACATCCCTAAAATAGCTTTGTGAAGTATAAAGTGAAAAAACAATCCATGCCTGAAGTATGTTTTCAGAAATAGATCCTAACACATTACACTGTGAGTGTTCTGACAGAGGAACATGATATAACATTAATATAATATTTAGGCATAGTGCAGTAATTAATTTCCGAGCCAACCTACCTTTAAAATTTTTTATAACTAATTTCTTAGATGCCCCAGGTTTGGTGACTAGTGCAGATGGTTTTGTAAGCCCGTTCGTGTGCTCTGCTAAAGCAGTGAAGTTAGCTTTATTGTTGTTTTTCTGCCCAGTCTCTTCTGACATCATTGCTGGTGGCACGGTTTGACATACACGGCAGGTAGGTGCTGTCCTTCCTCAGATTCTTCTCGATATGGTTAGGGCTGCTGCTTAATGATTTTCTGTTGACTGATCAGTAACTGCTGATACCCTGGCTTATTGCTATGTTCAGTAAACCCAACGGTCCTTACCAATCTACCAGTAACCCGATCCTTTTCTTATGAATTAAGTCAATGCCTCCAAAACTGTTTGTTCTGTATTCCACCAGCAACATCAGTTTCTTGAAAGCAACTCGGGTAATGAACTAGTTTTGCCCCTGAAGTAAAAGTATTCGTACTTGAGCGAAGCATAAAAACTAACTGCAGTGTGTTTGGCGATAATAATCCATGACAGTCCGTTTTTCTGTCAGCGAAAACCCTTCCATATACAATGTCCTGCTCGTTATCTATATAGATATAAACAATAATAATAATAACTACATAAAGTCCAATAAAACAGTGAATCGCTTCATACAAGGAACAAAAACCAACAAAATGGCCCCTTTCTCCACCTCCAGCCGATGCATCTTGGGAGGTGTTTCTTTTTTTCTTCTCCCCCCCCCAAAGTGCACTTGAGTTTGGTGGTATTATTAAAGTGCAGTCAGAATGACCTGTCTCAACTCATGACAAATGTGTATTACATTTCTGTGGCTTCTGATCTTTTATTTAAGCCATTTTTTGTTAATGACATTAGTCAACATGCGGAAATCCCAGGGGAACGTTATTCCTGCAAGTCAAAATAAATGAAAAAAAAATAAACATATTTAAGTACCTGTAATACTCGAGTAAGACAATGCAATGCTTATATAAAGTAAAAAAAAAACGGAATTTGACCAGTTCATATAATACACCAATGTGTTTGTCTGCATACTTGTTTCGTTTGAGGCATACGTCGTAATTGATGTATTACATACAAATACACTGTATATATTAATTTTCTTCTGTAAAAAGTTACCCAATTTGTTGTGAGCATACTGCTGCCGACAACAATACTAATTTAGTTTCCAACAGGAAGTACAACCTGCTCCGTGACCTTTACACCGCGACTTCCTGTTCTCCGACTAAAAACAAGGAGGTAAGTGTGTGCATTACGGCTGTGAGTGAATGATGTTAAGACAACTGTTAGTCAGGGTATTTGTTTTTTTTTTTTAAAAGATCCTACAACTGTTATCTGTGGGTGGTCAAATCTATTGACGCATTGCAGGGGTTTAACACATTGCATAGCTGAGGTAGAGTTGACTGCAAGATGCAGTTTAGATCATAACCGAGGTATACTCAGATATAACATTAAACGCAACGCGCTAAACCGGCAATTACAATCTGGTTTATTGTGGAATTTTATTATGAGTATAACAAATAGTACCAGGCAGATAACACAGGCAAAAGTCGTATTACTAGTTGCTGGGAAGAATACAGTATCTACACCGGTGTAGGGCCAAAAAGTGGTACTGTCGTGCCGAATTTTGCCTATTGCGGAATTTTGCACTACTTTGAGATAAACGCATGCGTGAGTGTTTCGTTCAAGTTTGTCCGTGTTATTACTTGCGCTATGAATGTATTCATCGCCGTAGTTTACCGTCAACGTTCGGTGTTGAAAATTAAATGTGCATTTAATTCCGCTCTACAGTACATCGTCAGAATGTGGTACGCGTAAAATGTTCTTCAATATATACACTAACAGCGGGATAGCCTAAGGTACAGTGTTAAGCAACAAAGTATTGCATAGGCTACTGATGTATGCTTGCTTTAAATATATACATTTCATAATCATTAGTTGTGTTCATAAGATGCTACACACCTTAACATTGCGTTAAACAATATGCAGATTTAAGCGCACATTATTTGCAAATGTTTACGTGTGATTGTTCCCTCATTTAAACAGATGGATAGAATATACAATAATTTTATTAAATTAGGTGTATATGCATGCTGCCTGTGTGGACTGTATACCAATGACTCAACATTGGATATGTTATGTTGGTTATTATAGCTTGATAATAAAGTTTGGCGATAAAATAGTGTATGTACCTATTCACTCTGTATAGGTATGTTACCATGTAAATGTAAGCTACGTTAATATGTACAGTTGACCCTGGCTCTAATGGTGTAAGAGTGTCATTTAATGTGAAGAAGTGCCATTCGTTTTTCATCAGGGAAGTCTAGTGGGCATATTACCCAACTCCCTTCACATGAGATTATGTCGTAAACATGACTGAGGTGAGTCATCAAAATTTGACACCAAATCAAATTACTCTCTCTTGACCTTTTCAGGATCCTTCACTTTATGAAGCCTAATCAACATGCTGACTTTATCCAAAACACTACGAAAACACTATACAATATTTCCATTACACACATTCATAATATACACCATAAAGCCAGACAGTATCAGTTGTGAGGATTATTGTAATTGTTAAAGAGTATAGTGCTACTATTGATGCATGAAATGCATAACAAAAAAATAAAAAATAAACAGAATATTAAAACGTTTGCACAACTACAGTGTACTGTACTGCATCCCTATAATAAAATAATTAAAAAACTTTGTGTGGACTCCACTTGGAAAATTGCTGGGAACTTTGCTACTACGTCGGTTTGCAAGAAATAGGCTAAGGGAGTCTCCTCGTCAGTATAAAAACCACATGCCACAAAGGTAATTATCGTTATTTAAAATAAAAAATAAATACAAAAATAGTAATATTTTCGGGAAACCTTTAGTTTGTTGTGTGCCCCCATTTGTCTTTTCTTTAAACAACGTTTGGTTCATTACACTCAGAGCACATTGCATTTATAAAATGCAGTTATTTTTCAGTATAAGTCGTCAAATAAATAAACAATAAAACTATGAATACCGTTGTTGATACTATCGAAGACATGCATGGACGGTGGGTAGAACAGTCAAGAAAAATGGCATGCACAGCATTTATTAACTAGCTAACACATTTTAGTATAGCCCCATACCTTTAAAGCCTATTGCACTTAAAATACAAATCTTTTATGGTAATAATTTAAAAAGTTATATTGACACCTTTAAAATTAGATCTCCAGCCATACATGGCTCTAATTAAGGGTACATTGATTCAGAAGTGCTGTGATTGACGACTGCACAAATCACTAGGAACAAGACAAACTGTAGTTCACCCACAACATTGTATATGTTTAAATTTTAGATAACCCAATGCGTTGCTCATCAGTTAGTCAAATAAATTTGCTGAATTGTGAAAAAATATATATTAAAAAGAGCTTTAGGGGCCAAAATCATTTTTTTCTGTCTTCACTATTAAGCCTAATCTATCATAACTTTTTACAGGGATTCTTACTATTTGATGAAAAGCAGAGAGAACCACTGCATTGTATTCCAAACACCAGCACAGTTCCATTCATAAAATGGCACATATCACAATAAACCAGTACCTGCAACAGGTAAGACTACACAGTTCACTGTCGATTGTCATATTAATTCAGTTTGTTTTGGTCTGAAACAATAATCATTTATTGTGTGTTTTTCTTTATTTCTATTATTATTCTGCTTGTGACAAATCGAAATGGAAAATGTATTAATTTCACTATTGAATTCCATAGAACATATTAGTATAAATGAACATTCATTTTTTAAAGCCTTGGTTGTGACTCCTTAGGATTATTGTTTTCTTTCATCAACTGAAAAACATTACGATTTGTTTGAATTATTATAGGTACTTGAGGCCATTGATACAAGAGATGGAACTTTCTGTGCAGAGTTGCTGTCATTCAAGCACCCTCACGTAGCAAACCCAAGGTTACAGGTAATCTACACGCCCCCACACATTAACATGCTGTGTCCACATCATAATACAAAATACATAAATACAAGTATTTTATTAGGTTTTTATGTAACATTGTTCAAAAAAAAAAAAAAATGATTGGTGAAATAAATTAATCTTTTATTTAATTACTTGTATATTTGGCTTATGTAAACTCAAAACAAGTGTGTGTTTTTTTATAGGACAGAGGTAATTGAGGTAAAAACAAATGACATGCTACTTGACATTTGGTTTGCTTTCTGCAGTGACCTCAAAACGTTGTTTACAGCTGGCTCTTTGAGCTAATATATATATATATATATATATATATATATATATATATATATAGTACTGTGCAAAAGTTTTAGGCAGGTGTGAAAAAATGCTGTAAAGTAAGAATGCTTTCAAAAATAGGCATGTTAATAGTTTATATTTATCAATTAACAAAATGCAAAGTGAGTGAACAGATGAAAAATCTACAGCAAATCAATATTTGGTGTGACCACCCTTTGCCTTCAAAACAGCATCAATTCTTCTAGGTACACTTGCACACAGTTTTTGAAGGAACTCGGCAGGTAGTTTGGCCCAAACATGTTGGAGAACTAACCACAGTTCTTCTGTGGATTTAGGCAGCCTCAGTTGCTTCTCTCTCTTCATGTAATCCCAGACAGACTCGATGATGTTGAGATCAGGGCTCTGTGGGGGCCATACCATCACTTCCAGGACTCCTTGTTCTTCTTTACGCTGAAGATAGTTCTTAATGACTTTCGCTGTATGTTTGGGGTCGTTGTCATGCTGCAGAATAAATTTGGGGCCAATCAGATGCCTCCCTGATGGTATTTCATGAAGGATAAGTATCTGCCTGTACTTCTCAGCATTGAGGAGACCATTAATTCTGACCAAATCCCCAACTCCATTTGCAGAAATGCAGCCCCAAACTTGCAAGGAACCTCCACTATGCTTCACTGTTGCCTGCAGACACTCATTCGTGTACCGCTCTCCAGCCCTTCGCTAACAAACTGCCTTCTGCTACAGCCAAATATTTCAGATTTTGACTCATCAGTCCAGAGCACCTGCTGCCATTTTTCTGCACCCCAGTTCCTGTGTTTTCGTGCATAGTTGAGTCGCTTGGCCTTGTTTCCACGTCGGAGGTATGGCTTTTTGGCCGCAAGTCTTCCATGAAGGCCACTTCTGACCAGACTTCTCCGGATAGTAGATGGGTGTACCAGGGTCCCACTGTTTTCTCCCAATTCTGAGCTGATGGCACTGCTGGACATCTTCCGATTGCGAAGGGAAGTAAGCATGATGTGTCTTTCATCTGCTGTAGTAAGTTTCCTTGGCCGACCACTGCGTCTACGGTCCTCAACGTTGCCCGTTTCATTGTGCTTCTTCAAAAGAGCTGTTCCTCACCCAGTTTTATTCCTCCTACACAGCTGTTTCTGTTTCAGTTAATGATTGTGTTTCAACCTACATATTGAATTGATGATTATTAGCACCTGTTTGGTATAATTGTTTAATCATACACCTGACTATATGCCTACAAAGTCCCTGACTTTGTGCAAGTGTACCTAGAAGAATTGATGCTGTTTTGAAGGCAAAGGGTGGTCACACCAAATATGGATTTGATTTAGATTTTTCTTCTGTTCACTCACTTTGCATTTAGTTAATTGATAAATATAATCTATTAACATGTCTATTTTGAAAGCATTCTTACTTTACAGCATTTTTTCACACCTGCCTAAAACTTTTGCACAGTACTATATATATATATATATATATATATATATATATATATATATATATATATATATATATATATATATATATATTTTTTTTAAACAGCTATCAAACCCAGAAGAAAAGTGCCAGCAAGTACTAGAGCCTCCTTATGATGAAATGGTTGCTGCTCATTTAAGGTAAAGCATTTTGTTTGGACCTGATTCGGGTAAATCTTAATTTTGATTGCCTTCATGTTAAAACGAGTGCAAGGCTTCAAAATATGAGTACTTATTTTGTATTCAGAGTGGAATTTGATTGGTATTTTACATTTCCATATCTCTGCTGTTGTATTTTATGTGTGCATAGAAATGCAAAGAAGTCCCAAGCCTGTGTTTTGTGTCACTCTTATGAAGTCATTGTCTCAATATTTGTTCCATCAACTGCAGTTCCCATTAATAATTGTATTTGTAACACACTAACAAGCAATTTCAGGACATGACCAATCCTTGCTAAAGTGCAATAGTACATTTTGATAGGGAGGACAACCTGGAAATGTGAATGTTTATGTTGTGACCAAACTCCCTATCCCTGGACCAATAACAAATGACAACGTGGTCTGGCTAAACTGGATAATTGATTTCTAATTTAACCTGACTACATGTGTAAAATAGGACCAGGGAAACAGCTTCTCAATTCAGCTTAGCCCTCAAGGAAAGTAGGTGCCTGTGCTGTGGATATTGCAAACTCCCGACCCTGCTTGTTTAGTCATTAGTTTTATTTTTTAAAATAAGTGCTTCCCCCAATGCTTCACAGCATCTCCTCAGCCTAAGAAATGCTTCTGCTATTCCTTCTGTGTGCCAACCTCAACTGCCAAGCTACGCTTCCACACACCTCCACTTTGCTTTACTGTAAACTGTAAACATGTATTTTTTTGTTTCCTATCTTTGCAGGTGTACATATGCAGTGTCAAATCATGACTTTGCAGAAGCATACAAATGTCAAACTGTTGTGGTTCAATATCCTTTGAGTAGCAGTTAATGAAGACTGTGTATTTTCAGATGAATCAACAGGCCACTTTAAATTGAGCATGGTGATCTTGTAATGTTTTGAAAAAGACCAAGCTAAACCATTCTTGGGTTTCTAATGGAAGTCATACATACTATACTTTTTCTTCATTGCTTTTTTATAAACCACAAGGAATCTGAGTGGGGGGGGGGGTAATGGCAAAAGGTGTCCCATTCCCAGGAAAATGAGAACATTGCTCTTGTGAATTTTGGTCAGGTTTCTAAACGTAATCAACCTATTAAAGAAACAAATTGAAAGTAAGAAATGCATCGCTACAATCACAGTAGCCTCTGTCTCCTTTCAATGTAAATTGCATACTGGGTCCTGTGTAGCTGTTTCATGTGTTCATATAAATGAGTTCTTATTGCCCTTAACATTTTACATCATTTTTAAAGGCTTTCCAAGCTCACAAAGAAGAAAATTGGCAAGTGTGAAGAAAAGCATAACAATGACTGTGTTTTATTGTTACTACATGTCTTACCAAAAACTTAACGTGCAGAAATAGCCAAGTTAAATTCATCCATATAAAGATGTGATTTCTAGAAAAGGGGCTGTGTTATAAAATGTTTGCTGGTAGAACTTTATTAGGCTGATCACTTTGTTTTTACTTAGCTTTTATGTGTGAAAGGTTAATTGGTCACTTCATTTTAGAAGGAGTTTTTGTTTCACTTGTCGAATGCTTATTTCTCCTTTTGAATTGCATGTGATGTAGTGTCTGGATCTGTAAATGTGCAAGGGGCAGCTATTTACAGATTTGTTAGTCCATTAACCAATCATAATACAGTAAACTAATTGTAATACAAGACTTGTACCTGAACTCAAAACTAGTTGTAGTGTATTAAAACAACTAAACAAGTAAATTACAGTGGCTTTTATAATGTGGTGCTATTTTATGATTGTAAGCTTGAGAGAGAGAGATTGATTAGTTAATTATAATGGTAATTATAATGTCACTCTTAACAGACGTTTGTTTGGTTCTTAAATAGAGTTGCACTGTATTTTGTTCATTGTCTTTTTTAGGGCATTGCCAATGATGTATTCTGTAGCCCTAGATCTTCGGATTTTTGCCAATAATGTAAGTAAACCATAAGAATCTTGAATCTTTGTTTAGTTTATCAACCATGCAGAGACAGGATTCCTTTTCCAGATTTTTGTTCTCAATTGAATACATATGCACATTTTTTAAATGTCACAATAATTTCTCTTGGCCTGGTTCTGCATTTGATCTTTTAAACCCCCGCCAATGGAAATGAGCCATGCAGTGATAGAACTTTAATGATATATTGTTTTTCATTTAAACAAGATGTTTTGTTTTGTGACAGGCAGACCAGCAGCTATCCAAAAAAGGAAAGGGCAAAGTGGGGGACATGCTTGAAAAGGCAGCTGAACAATTGATGAGCTGCTTCAGAATCTGTGGCAGTGACAAGTGAGAATGCTATAGATCTTAAATACAGTTACTCTTTTTCTCCAGCAGGAGTTACTGTTTACCATTTCTCAGTAAAGCCACAGAAATACAGTGCATTTTGAGTCCTTGAATTACTAGCTTCTCAGTGGGAATTGTTTTCTATAGAAACATCACTTCTGAAGTTGACCACACAGTATACACATTAAATGCTGTGTCTTTGGGCCATACACTAACACTTTATTACTTTGTACATTTATACAAAATCTACCAAAATATCACAATTGCACAACCCTTTTCATTTAGCTTGTGTTCACTTAAACCTTTTTTCTTCTTCTTGCTTTCTATTTCTCCACAAACTGTTTGAATATGAATACATGTTCTTAAGAAACTAAATGTAATTTTGCACTGTAAACAGCAGGGAGGGGGGGAGGGGGTACAGGAGAGTGTAGTGGTTATCCAGTTGATGTTAAATATTAGTGAAGTTGGTAAATCCCTCCCCCCCCCAATAAAAAAAAGTGATCTTGATTTATTACAGCCGTGCCGGCATTGATGACTCTAAAAAGTGGGGGATGTTGTTTCTCATCAACCAGCTCTTCAAAATTTACTTCAAGGTAAGAATGCTTTGTTTAATATTTTATATTCTGTTGCTCATACCCTCTGTCAATAGCATATGTAACTCTACAAGTTGTATCTGTACAGATCTGGCTTTTACTGTTTGTTTGTTTTTGTTACAGATAAACAAGCTGCACTTATGCAAACCTCTCATCAGGGCTATTGACAGCTCGAACCTGAAGGATGAATACAGCATGGCACAGAGGGTGACTTACAAATACTATGTGGGCAGGAAAGCAATGTTTGACAGCGATTTCAAACAAGGTGACTCAACAAGTTACAAAACAATTATGAAAAATATATATAGATTTTTTTTTTTTTACTTCATCTTCTGTACAGCAAAAATATTGAATGATACATTTTTTTAATTAAAAAAAAAAAGGAATTTGGAATGCTGTGTTTTAGTACTCCCAGTTCTCCATTAGCTATTGGGCCATATGGTCATGGCTCCCGTTTGCTCCATGGTGCCATTCCACGACCACTCTTGTTCTTGTATAATGCAATGCTTTAAATCATAACTGGTCATAAGAGAGTTTAGCCTTACCCCATTTTTCATGTGCATTATTTAGCTTCTTAGTCATTATGAAAGGAGAGCACTGCCAACTGATCATCTTCAGTTCCTCCTTTACATTTATGCCGTAAAACAGTATTTTAAGTCTTGCCTAGAGAATATAAGGCTTTTAAATCTCCATTACTCTGCCCAGTTTTGTTTCGTTTCCCTTCTCACTGTCCAGACGTGTATTGTAATTTGCTGAGTCTTTAATTGGTGCCTTTACACTACAGCGGAGGAGTACCTGTCCTTTTCCTTTCAACACTGTCACAGATCGAGTCAAAAGAACAAACGGATGATTCTCATTTACCTTTTGCCCGTGAAAATGCTTCTGGTGAGTAGAAAAGACAAAACCATTCAAGGTCTGTCACAGGTTTTTTGGTTCTCTGCCATAAAAACCTGTTTATTGAATCTTATTGAAACCTTAGGGTTTCAGGGTTTTGTGATTTACAGAGACATGTACTGTAGGAGTTACTATGTAATTCTTTTGTTTCTTTGTAATGTTAAACTGGCAGAAATACTTTTTGGTTTCAGTTCCTGAACTGTATATGGCCCGTAGCTGTATATATCCCCCTGTGGGGGACACTGCTGCTGTACCCTTGAGCAAGGTACTTTACTTAGATTGATCCAGTAAAAACCCAACTGTATAAATGGGTAATTGTAAGTAAAAATAATGTGATATCTTGTAACAATTGTAAGTCGCCCTGAATAAGGGCGTCTGCTAATAAATAAATAATAATAATAATATAATTAGTGTTCTGCATTTCTGGTTTGTACCAGAAAATTATATTATTTTTTACTGAAATATTATAGGATTTTTTTTTTAACTCAGGTTTTTACTGATTTGTACCCATTTTTTTGGTCTACTATTCAATATTTTTCCGGTACTATTTTCTAGGAAGTACACCGTGTTTTTTATTAAAATGCTGTTTTATTTTGACTCCGACATTGTAATAATCAGCCTTACATTGCATCCTAGTATACAATAGGTACGTTTCGACGTCGGAGGATGAAGTGATGTTCAAACGTCGCACATTGGTTCTCTGTTCACAAACACACTATCACCTGATTCTGTTGTCCAATCAGTCTTATTTTTGTGGCAAGTGCTGGGCGTAGTAACTAGCTTGATCAAAAACTAAATTGAAATACTTACACAAAAATATAATACTTTGAGTGGATGAGGAATGTGGAGAAAACATTAATTAATTAAAAAAAAAACAAATATTTCGATGTCTACAGAAAGCCAAATAGCAGAATTTAAATTTCAATGACATCCCTGCTGTGCTGTAAACACAAAATTAGACCTCTCAGTACCTTGAAAAAGATTACCATGTCCTACATCCACAAGCTAGAAACCAGTTAGGTTGCATATATTTAATAACTTGTGATAAGGAACATCCTAACCAAGTTTTATCTAAAGTGGATAAGCAGTTCTCCTCTGTCTCTGGGGGCTAATAACGTGTTTAATCATTGTGTTACTGTGCTAATGGCAGCTATGTCAAAGGACAGCTTTGTCTGTGAAACTGATAGTAATTGAAATGTATAATACAGTATGTGTGTCACTATTAAAGATCTCTGCATTTCAGAAAGTGAATTTAATCAACACGAAGAATTTTAAGTATTGGTTTTGTTTGACGTGATTGTGTTGTTTCTATTTAACAGGGCCATATGCCATCAAACCAGCTCTTGAGAAAATATGACCTTCTACAGTTTGCAGATGTCACTAAAGCTGTTAGGTATTTGTATTTAAGCTCTTGAATCTGTTGGTGTCCTGCTATTAAAGAAACACCTATTTTTTTTTTTTTTTTAGTCCATCAACGGAAAGTACAGCACTGAAGAGAGTGCAAGATACAGTATGTTCGTAGATTTTATTGTTATAAATGCCATTAAAAAATCAAATACATGTTTTACATAATGTGATATCTACAATGTGATGGAAATACGTATTAGATACTGTCTACTAGGATAATTTTGTTAGCTATGTGTACTTTAACAGGGATCATCACATGCAACAGAAAATGTTTCTGAATAAAACCATTTAAGTGCATTGGGTTCTCGGTTTGAGCTAGTATTACCAGTAAACAATGTGATTTCTCCTACGTGCTTGTGCTTTATCAATAGTGAAGGAAATCTAATGCTACTGAATGATGCCCTGGCAAAACACGAGGCCTTCTTCATTCGCTGTGGCATTTTTCTCATTCTCGAGAAGCTAAAAATCATCACCTACAGGAACTTCTTTAAGAAAGTGTGAGTAAAAAAATGGTTTGGTTGTTCAAACTATCAAATTTGGGTTGTCTTTGAGTTTCTATCTACATATACTGTAGTGACTACCCCATAAATCTTTATGGTATTTCCCTAGCACAGCTAATGTTGTTGTATCAAGGAGAATAGAATAATATTTAAATGGAGCGTTATACAGGTCTGTTCAGCACGTTGACTGGATTTATTTACATTTTGATGTTTGTGGGTTTGGATGTGTGCAATACTGTGGCGGAGTGTCCCGCCCCTTTGTTTATTATTTATTTATATTATGATTTATGTTTATATTGCAATGAAGTGCTGGTTATTTGTTATTGTTTTTGTGTTTTTAAAAACCTCGTGAGGATGCGTGACTGATCAGCTAGTGATTTATTTAACTAGCTGACAGTCACGCATCCTTATTAAACTCGTGCAGACGGTGACCATCTCCCGAGTTAATTCATTGATTAGTTGTTGCTATTCGGGAGATGGTCACTGTATATAAACCTGCAGCTCTCTACCCTCGGGGAGAGTGTCAGAGGCGAGATGGGTTTTGAGAGAGAGAGGAGATTAAAAGCTAAACAACTGCTAAACCTTATTTGTTTGGCCAACGCACCTTTTTGTTTAGTGTGTTTTGTGTTTGTTTAAACCTTTTGTTTATTTATTATTTAATAAAATAGCTGAGCGCTGTAGCGCTCAGTTTCACATCCGCCATCTATTGTTTGGTTTCTGTTACTTCCTGGTCCGTGACATCACTACCCACACATCACTGCAACAGCACTCGGTCACAAACACCTAATATGTTAAATGAATACAGCGCTATGTCTGTTTGAACCTTTTCAAATATAATGAATGTAATCATAAATTACTTTTTAAATTTCTTTTCAAGGTATCAGTTGCTTAAAACCCACCAGTTGCCACTAGATGCTTTTCTCGTTGCCATCAAATTCATGCAGGTGGATGATGTGGACATTGATGAAGTTCAGTGCATTTTAGCTAATCTGATCTACATGGTAAGTACAGCGTTGTCCAAATGGCTCAATGCCAGACGTCATGTTTCTTTCTTCTGTTTAAAGTCCCTGTGTCCCACAGTCATGTTTTCTGTGAAGTATTGACATTGTTAAATTTAAACGATGTCTGTTCATAAGAGGTTTGTGTGTATTTTTCCCCTCCTTAAAACTTAAACTGTGTTTTTTTTTATTTTTTTCTACCAGGGACACATCAAGGGGTACATTTCTCACCAACATCAGAAGCTTGTTGTCAGCAAACAGAATCCATTCCCCCCACTGTCCACTGTGTCTTAGTGCAAGAAATCAGACTTTTTTTTATTGTCATGTGAAAGACCATTATTGAAAAGTTTTTCAGAATGACCTTGTATTGTTGAGTGATATGTTTAATTATATGTGAATAAACATATATTTTCTCATTCTTGCTAATACAGTGCCTTCCATTTATAAGAATCACTGATATAAGAATCAATTGCATATAGTGATCAAAACCACTGGGACAAAATCATTCCTAATGATTTCCATTACATGAGAGTAGATGTTAAAACTTCATGCTGATTTGAACTTGGCTCTCGCCAAGATAAGCACCAACTAAGACGTAGCTTCACAGTAAACTAATGTGATCCATATGTGTCTCCATCCATTTGCGCTTCCTTCCATATGATGATGTAGATATCCTTCTGTCTGGTGTTGATGGCTGAAGTGTAATGCTGGCTCCAGGGATCAGCTTATTTTGCCTCCCTAGCGCATCAGCACACACAACGGCTGCGATGCTGGCTCCGGGATCAACCATAGTGCGGTCTCCCCAGCGATCAGCATGACAACCGCCTGGATTGAGCTAAGTAGGGTACATCTCTGGGGTCTTCAAGTGGGCACCTTCCATCCTCGGTGTTTCGCCGACCAGCCCACGACACCTCAAGAGGGCTCGACGGTGATTCTGGCGCCCCAGCATCACCCTCCGCCCCCACTCAACTCAGCCCAGCTTACTTACCTGTACATCAGCCTTTCTTTCTTTCTATTGTGCTTGAGATCCCCAGCCAGAATCTGATGTCTGCCATGAAAGCAATTCTATGCTGTCAAAATTTAATCAAAATGCCTGATAACTCAGTTAACAAACAATCATTTAGCGATGAGCATCCATCTTCATGTGACGATGCATCGAACACAACTCTGATTTTTTGTAGCCTTTTCTTCTCTCATGACTCTGTGATGAGGTAAGTAGTACATCACATTTTCGGTGGCTTTGTTCAACTTATCATCTGCAGCCACTTCCTCCGCTATGTCTTGTTCAAGATATTCTTGAATAACTCTATTGTACCTGTCATACAGCGTCTGTCTGTGACCTTCTCAGTAGGCTGTCAAACCTTTTCTTCGCATCCCTGTAATTGTTTGGTTAGTCTGGTCTCTCATGTCGCCATGGCAACTCAACTTCATATCTGCCTTCCTTATATCTCACTGTCTCCTCAAAGTTCTGCAGTGCATCTGTATCAGCTTCTGGTTTCCCATCTCGCTCTCCAGCAATGCCAAGCGACTCCAGCTCCCAAAATGCATGCAGTTGTTTTGAAACAAGAGTTTCTTCATCCAGGCTGACGTATAATTCCAACACTTGAAGCACCTGTCATCATACTGGAGATTGGAACTGATCCTTGTACAGCGCATCCAGCTCTCAAGAGCAAACAGAGCTCCTGCCAGCCTCTCCACCCTGCCTGACACAACCTGCCAATAATGATCTCCCCTGATGAGTACTGCTAGTTCAGAATCTTGTTCATTTTCTTCAGGAAAATCTGATAACTGCAGCCCTTTCTCTTCTAGCTCTTGTTTTAAGTGCTCACCTTGTACCTTCATCACAGCAGTGCAGACCTGTGGAGTCTCTAACGCCTGTATTTCCACTCTCTGCTGTCTGTCCAGATGTTATTAAGGATCAGTTTCACTGTTTTTCATTGAGTCATTACTGAAGCATCTGAGCCAAATGTGTGCAGGTTGAGCGTCTCTTACCACAGGGTGCTTCAGAGCTTTGGCGACATCCTCACATATAAAGCTTCTCTGACTGCCTCCATATGGCAGACAACACACAACCCTTCTGCCGGCAAGGCCTTCTGCCCAGGATTTAGCTGTCTGCAGCAGCACGGTCTTCTGGTAGCTGGTTTTCACGGTGACATCACTTGGAATGACAGATGAAATAACAGCATCACTGGCACTGTTGGAAACAACAGGGTTTTGTACTTCACTTTGATCACACACTGTTTTGTGGTGTCTCCTCCCACATGTAGGACACGAAGCACCTTTAACCTTGCAGAATTTGGCTATATGTCTGTGTCCTAGACACACAAAGCATCATCCTAATTTTTTCAGTTTTTCTTTTCTGACTGCAACACTAAACTCAGAACAGCTTTCTGACTTGTGATCTAGCTTGTTGCAGAATATGCAGTTTTCACTTGGCTTCGGACTGGCTGTGTGTAATGCAGCTGCAGATGGCACACTGGGTCTCTTTGCCCTTTGTTCAAAGGATGCATCTTGTTTGTGGAAGGATTTCTGATTTATCTGAGTTTCCTTGGGTGTGCTGTTTGCTTTAGTCAAATGCAATGCTGTCTCTCTACTCTGTACTTCAAGATTATGAGTTCTGGCACCTTCTATTCATCATCTGTATCTTTCTGATGACGAAACGCAACAGCAATATCATCAGGAATTATCTGCAGTAAAATAGGGCACAGCAAGCTGCCATACGTGTCTGAAACCACACTCATTGCCTCGAAACTGCTCACACTCATCATGCAGCTGACGCAAAGCTGTTGTCTCTAATGATTTATTCACCGGTCAAGTTTAACAGTTTATTCATGTGAGCATTAATTATGATCTTAAGATCTTTGCATCCAAATCTGTTCTGGAGAACGCCTAATGCATAACTGTCATCTGACAACGTAAGTCCAGCAACCGCCTTTGCAGCTGATCCACTCAAATATAATTTGAGATAGTTAAACTTTTCCATAGGTAGACTTTAGATAGACTGTCATTATTATGAGCAGCCATCTCATACTGTCTCCAAAAATCTCACCACAAACTGAATTTGCCAGAAAACTTTTCAATAATCAGCTTCGGAAGTTTAACTGTTTGTTCATTGTCATTCTATCAGTACTAGCAGTGCTCAAACAGGCAGCATTACTCAGGGCATCCCACTCCCTCTGCATAGCTCTGCTAGCGCAGCTCTTCCATAGCATGACGCGATCCTTGTAATCCTGTGTTTTTTCTATTTTTGTCTCTAGCTCATCTAGTGGCGTTTCATCTTCAATACCTTTATCCAGGTCTATCAGACTTTCCTCCTTCTCGGTGTCTGGATTCACTTTGTTCATTTCCCCTTCTATGTGGTTCAGCAGCTTCATTGTAGAGGTTTGGATAGTACCCTGTTTTTGTTTCCTTCGATCCATGTGTTCGGCCATTTTTTTTTTCAATCCCAGGTTTCGGCACCAAAATGTAGTGTAGCTAAAGTCCAAATAATAACCGACTACAAAGTTTATTTTCTTAATGAAAACTTGGTTTTATTTTTTCTTTACAACTGACACACTGCATTTAGCAACTGTATTAATTATCAAACCAAAAAAAAATTGAGTGAAACTGAGCTCTTAGTTTGTGCAGAAAAAAAAACACATGTGGAATTATTTCTCTCTTGTTATTGTTATCTTCTTCCTGTCTGTTCTATTTCCTGTCTTTCTTTTTCCATTAAAGCAAAGGCTTTTGGTCATTGTAGTCATTCAGTAAACTCGAACTTCTTAACAGAACCTTAAAGAAAGTTACAACACACCACACGGCAGTTAAACTAGGCACCCTGATGAGACGATCATTTCTCAAGTATACTGTAGTAAAATAGGACTCTGCAGCCTTGAGTAAACATAATCGTGATCATATAACAAGTTGCTTACCCACAAGGATTTGTTTTGATGTATTGTCCTCAGTGATTGAGCACTGACATTTGTATACTGTATTTAAACTGCTAATACACGGAGGCGCTTTTGCTAATTGTAATGTGACAGCGTGGCTGAGGGCAGTGTAAATGATCAGGCTGGAGTCTTGATTTACAGTTTAAAACCGGTGTTGGTTTTATTTTTCTTACGGTGCGGTAGGGAAACAACTGCTAATAAAACAAACAAACAAAATAAACCTTGCTTTCAGTTGGCACACTAACTAAACTTGTGGTCCCTGTGCATACATAAGGGAACTCATGATACTGCAGGGAACAAAGCTTTCATTCTCAAACTAACATACCGACTCTGCACCACAGTAATTATATCGGTCAGCTTTTAAGAATCAACCGTTTATAGAATCAAATAATCCAGGATGGATCTGATTCTTATAAATTGAGTGCACTGTAGAACAATTGACAACCCAAAACAAAATGGAAGAGGTAGTTGAAAGCAGTTTCAGACTCATGATGAAAATGTACCAAGCTGTTCTAAAGCAATTTCTGAAAAGAATTAAGCAAATAAAAAGCGCAGTTAGAAAGGTCATTTTAGAAGCATGTGATAAGAAGCTCTTGATAAGATCATGCCTGCAAAAGAATATGGTTAGAATGTTATTTTACATTTGGAAATAAGTTACAAACAAAAGGGTTGTACAATGTATTTGGTATGCATTTTTCCAGCACATTCATGAATAAATGGCAAGAACAATGATTTAGCAGGCTAGATACAATAAAAAAACTTTATATTACATATCTTACAGGTCTCAGTTAATTGTGATCTTACAAGAAAGGCTTGACACAGGTATCTAGTTATCTTTATAAAAAATATATCCTTGGTTGCAGTCGTATTCTGCCGGCCCAGATATCAGAATGCCAGTTAAAAACCAAATGCCTTTATGTGATGAGACGATAGGGCTTCCGCTGGTCAACTGGCAGCTGTCACAGCTGAGCTCTTCCTGTTGGAGATGGTGAAGTTGTCTTTCTCCTGGCAGGTCTCTAGAGGCAGGTAAGACAGCGCCACAGTAGGGATGGGACCCTTGGTTTCATTCCAGCCACTTCCCCATCTGCTCACCACCCCTGGCTTCCTCTGCATCAGAACGTGTTCCGCAAAGTCTTTTTCAGGAATGCAGATGGGAATGACATTTTTATTGAACTGGATTGGTTCCCTTAGTGTTATTAAAGCTATATCGTTCTCTTTTCCGTTCTTGTATCTGGGATGTATGTGAAGACTGTCGACGTGCAGTATTTTCATGATGTTATTATCATAACCCGTTGCTTGATTTCCTAGTAAAAGAATTAAAACACACAAAAAATTATTGTATGTAAACCACTATGGCTGATATCATGTAGTTACAGGATTTATTTTAACAGCACTGTTCAAGCTGACTCAACCCATTAAACTTTCCAGAGCAGTACAGCCAGAGATGCACTTGGGTCTGGTTCTTTTGAGTCTAACGCCTCAGTGCAGACAGAGGCTTTTCATAATTATAGAGGTAAGGAAAACCCCCTTCACTAAATGTTATTGGTTGACCAGTTTTATAAAGACGATCCCACCATTACCAAAATGTTCTGAGGAAAGCCTTTCCCCTATGTGCCTACCCATGGCTACCTTTTCAACTGCATCTCATGTGGTTCAATGGTCCTTGTAACAGGGGAGACCTGACCTGGCCGTCTGACATATGCACGATGCTGCAGGAAGAGGGCGGCAGTCCCGTGGGATCCACCTGCCAGTCATGGCATTGACACAGAGAGGTGGGGAAGAGGGTGTGTGGGCTTTCTCTCTCTCTGAGTGGCTGGGAGGCAGGCCTTGGGCGGATTGCTGAGCCGATAAATGAATACCTTGTTGTTTCCTCAGATCTGCCCTCTAAACGAATTCGAGCCAGTGGAAGCACTGCGGACGGACTCAGCGTGGCTGGAGGAAAATCACTGTATAATCATAAAGAAAAATAAATGAACAGATAGAATATTTTGTAGCGGGGAAATACTTGGGCAGACCCCGGGTGGTTGTACAGGGCAGTGAGGAAACGCCTGAGTGTATGACGGTGACCCAGGCCGTGCGGGTAGCGACAGTGGGGGTACATGCTGCGAAGTGCAGCACCTTTGTTTTATAGTTTTGATTAGTAGTGTTTTATTTTCGTTTTTTCTTTGTGCCTTCTATTTTTGATTATTATTTAATGCACCTGCGTATGCACCATAGGTGATCTGTGATTACTTTTACCATTGCTGGTATTAACAGTACAACAGTGCCACCTTGTGGCAGCAAATAAATCGTGCACCCGAGTGGTGTTAAGAAACTCCAATTTTCTGTTTCCTGTTTCAGTGAATCTCTCACCCATCCACAATCATCCATCATGATTTCATTGGGAGTAATGATTTAGGATTAACCGATTAATTGTGAAATTCTAATTCTAAATTACCCAATTGCTAACTATTTGTAAAAATAAGCATATACATTTATTCACATAATTTATATATTTTTATTGTATCTGAACTCTGTGTTGGGTATTACTAGGTCAATTTTGTCTCATGTAGCATACATTAGTGTGTTTAAAGCTACAACAACTTGAAATGTGCTGACCATGGAAACACATTTAGCTGCAGTTAGCACCAAATACTGCCCCAGGATTGCACCACTACAAAAGCCTGTTGTGTCTTTGTTTACTAACTGAACCTTTTTTTCAGAAATGAGAAAGACGTTAAATGTCACCCTTTAAAAAATAACAAATTAAATTAACCAATGCTAGGACAAACTTTCCCATGACACCAGGGTTGACATCATATAGTGGTCAGGACCTACATTATATATCACCTTTATTTCTAGTATTTATCTTCATTTTTCGCTCTTTATAGTCCGAAGATTATAGAGAATGTTAAGTGCACCCCCCTCAAACCACATCAGTAACTCTGCCTCCTAAAGAGAACATGCACAAGAACACAGCATCATTTTTCTTGTGTAAGTCAGATAACTGACAGGCTGTGTTGGCTGCATTTCCTGCACTGGACAGATGAACAAATAACCATTGGCTTTCCTTTATAATCATGAACGACTGATCATCATATATGGACTCTGGCTCCTGGGATTCTGTGCGAAGGTCTGCTGAGACTAAAATAAACGTTTTCAGGGGTTCTGGGGAAGGTTATGTGTGGCAGCTGAAGGGAGAATTCAAGGAAACCTGTGTGATTTATACTGTAAAGCACAGTGGGGGCAGCATTATGGTATGGGGGTGCATGGCATCTAGTGACCCTGATCAATTACACTTTATTAACGGCTTTGTGGACAGTGATTATTATTGTAAAATGTTGAAAAAAGGCATGATAGCAAGTTGTAAGAAGCCGATTGCCTGGAAGTTTGTGTCTGAGAACCTGCTGAACAAGTGTGCGAAATTTAGGTCAGTTTAAACTGGGAAGAAAATAATTGGGCAGGCTAAATTTAAAATTACTGGGGGGGGAAGAAAATCATGCTTACCTGCCAAAGGAATTGGAAAGTCGTCTGTTTTCCACAGGGAAACTGCACTGTCAATATACAAACAATTAAGTACTATTGTATACATTTTAAATCACTAGACTAGAGCAGTGGTTGTGTTGGGGATCTGGAGTGCAAAACTGATCACTCCCAAAGTGCACACCGCGAAAACACTCGGCTAACCAAAACAGACATGAAAAGAAGATTCACAACCTTTCCAAGCTTCCCAAGTGACAGCCGTGTTTTTATTACAGGGAAGCTCGGGTGGGGAGATAACCAGAAGCATCTTGAAATGGGTAGTGGAAAAACAGAGAAAATATTGCTATGAACCACGCTGAGCCCAAACCTTTAAACAAAAAAAACAAACAAAAAAAAGTTTCAAGGAAATAACTGAAAACGGAAACACAAGAATTGCAAACCAAAGAGCACTAATGATACGTAGCTGAGAGAATTGTTTCATTTTGCACACCCTATTTATTCTACCTTTAACGGCAGAATGAATGGTTTACTGCTGGAATAGAAGGGTTCTGATGTTTATATTGTTCCTTCTACCACTGCAACCTCTTACCTCACAAAATGTTTCACTGCATCCATGCATTAGTTGATGGTTTTAACATTGATTACTGCCAAATCCCTTTTCTCCAGTCCAGTTAGGCATCACCTTTTGATTTAACACTTGCATTGTTCATCATGTGTAATGCTGAGTGTGCTTACCAATTTCACAGTTTTGACCTTGGTAGCCATCCTTGCAGTCACACACATAAGCTCCAATACCATCATGCAGACACCCCCATTCTGACAAGGGTGTGACGACACTGATCACCATCTGGGAAGAGAAACTTAAAACAATGACATATTGCAGTGAAGCATGTATGGGGTTGTTAAAGGAACTTTAGATTTGATTTAAACTATTTGTAGAGAGAATTAAAGGGACCAGGATGGGATGTGATCAACTACAGGTTACCTAGCAACAACACAGCTTGCTGATTGGCAGAGAATTGCTGATGCATGATCATTATTGATACAGGAAGTAAATATATACTATATATATTGTGAAAGATTGCACCACTCACGGGTTCGTGCCCCTTTAAAAATACGACCCAGCGACAACAGAAATGGATTTTCTAGCGCAGTTGCGCTACTTTTTAATACACACAAAAATAAATACAGCAAAACAAAACAAACACCTAACTCCGATTTGGAGCACTTACTACACAGGTAATTTCCCTGACTAACTTGCAGGACGGCTAAGCCGTTTACCTGGCATACAAACAAAAACCCCACAGGTTTACACAGCACTTACTTCTAGGACTGCTCGGAAGCAGAGCACCTTCCTTCTGCCTCCTTCTACTCAGCAGCCCAGAGCAGACTAACTGCTCCTCTTAAATACCCTGCACCTGGTCCCAATTTAATAATAAGCACCAGGTGCAGGGAATGATTCATAATAAAATAATTAACAATCAATTAAACAATAAAGTAAAACAATTAAACTAAACAAAGGGCGCATTTTCTCTTCAGGGAGGTTTTAACCCCCTCCCTGCTGTCTCCCACATCCTGCTGCCTATATATATATATATATATATATATATATATATATATATTGTAACCCGGCCGGCACTCACGGTCGTTCGTTTGCCCCTTTTAAGTAGACCCAGGACACAGGAAATGGAGTTTAAAGTGCGGTTGCGCTATTTTTAATGCATCAACAAAACACAAACAAAACCTAACTCCGTTTTGGAGCGCTAACTAAACAGGTAATTCCCTGACTACCTCGCAGGACGGCTAAGCCGTTTACCTGTCACGTAAACACACAATACTAGTGACTGCTCGGAGACAGAGCACACTATCTGCCTCCTTCTACTCAGCAGCCTTGAACAGATTGGCTGCTTCCCTGATATACCCTACACCTGGCATTAATTTACAATAGTTGCCAGGTGCAGGTGATAATTAAACAATAAAACAATTAACAAAAATAAAACAATTAAACAAAATGTGCATACGCACATGTTTTCTGCAGGGAGGATATTAACCCCCTCCCTGCTGTGTTACAATATATACACATTTATTTTTTAAAAAAATTATGTCCATTTAGAATTTTCCCCCCCGATTTTTCTCCCAATTTAGAATGCCCAATAGTTTTCTCCTCACAGTAGCAATTCCCCACATGGCTCAGGAGACCCAAAGATTCAATGAGCATCTTCCAATCCCACTACCAAGCCAGCTTCCTCTTTTCACCCAGGAACTGACCTCTGGAGGACAAAGGCCATCCCTGCAGGTGTCTGCTCTGAGCTCCCTGGGCGCCTGACCAGCAGGGTTTGCTGTAGAGCGATGAGGAGAAACAGTCCCTGTCGGTTTTACCTCCCTAACTCATGGGAGCGCCTGGGCCAAAGCGACGCTTCCTTCAGAGTCCCCAACGAAGACGGGCCTACTTCGCACAGCCAGGATGCGAACCTGCACTGTATGACTCACATTGCGCACCACGCGGCTGCACTTCTACGAGGTGAGGCACTCGAGGACACTTGTTTTACATTTATTTAATCTAATGTTTTAGAATGTGCTACTGCCTTCATACTTAATTAAGCTATACAGTAGAACCCTGTTTTAAGGCACTGAAAAAAACATTACATTCAAACACTAATTATATTTAAAAACAAAGGATAAAATGTTTGGAAATAACTACCAAAGACAGAGTCCTTAGTCGGGATGCCTAATGTCACGGAGGGCCTTAAGCCTAGAAAGAAACAAATAGGGCCATATCTGCACCAAAGTTATAAAAACAATTGGGACCTATTCACTAACTCATTTTGTCCTTTGCGATTATAACCAAAAGTGTAGAGCACAAGTCCAAGGATGTTATGAAAAGCTTTAAGAATCTGGTCCAGTTTAGATTGGTTTCTCCCCTGAATGCTGATATCAGGTTCAAATGAATTGAAATGCATGCAAATAGCACTAAGATTTCAATATTTTAGCACTAAGATTTCAATATATTTTAATAAAATATATACGGTATATAACAATGCAGAATTAAAACTTGGGACTGCTGGAAGTGATTTCTCAACCTTGGGGACTGCAAGCGAGCGTGCTAATCGCTAGGCAACCGGGGTTGAGCTCCCGGGGCCTACTGTACATGATATCAGTCTCTAAACAGAATCTGGTCATGTAACTAGCATCCCCGTCTTAAACTGCTTAGCTGCTTTGGATCTTATGGAAATATGCGACCAAATATGCAACGTTTTGAGATAGACCACAATATGACCTAAAATCAGTTATACAAGTCTTGCAATAGCTTTATATGATGACTTTGTATCTAAGGTTTTGTTTATTAAATTTCTCAAAAAACTGTAAACTTGGTAGACATTGAAAAAGACACCTGCTTCAATGCTTTCCAACAGTTTCTTTAGTTTTGCTCAGAACTTATTAGTTTTAGATAAACTTAGTACCAAAAAAAGTAACCTACCATCAGTAGTGCATGATTTCCCGTCTTGTCCAAGTTTATACCCCTCAGCACATGAACACGTGACGTCCCTTTCCACCTTGCAGAAGTGCTCACAATCCCCATTGTTTGTTTGGCACAGCTTTGGAATTTCTAAAGGGTGTTTAATCAAGATTAAAGAAACAAACAGGTCATTATCAGCTATGTATTATAAATCATGTAATTTTCAAATTGTTTTGTGTAAATGTAAATGCTTTGTTTATGTACTATACAGTGCTTTGTGAGCACTACATAAATGTAATAAATAAATAAATAAATAAAGTGCTTACTAGATGGGTTGTAATGCATTAATTAAGCAATAAAGAACACTGGAGTGTACATTACATGCGATTTGTGGGTTGTGAAAAGGATTGTGAGATATTGTAACCTCAATACCTAAAGCCAATAAGTGTTTGTTAGTGGAGTGATATAGTTCTACTGTAGCCGGTGAGCAGGCTACTGACAGTAGTTCCGGAGAGATGCTAAAATTGCTATTGATGATTTAACATTTACATATATCCTGTCAGCCAATCAGATAGCAGGATTTACTGTATCTACATTGTGACTGAATAGGCATGGTAGAACAGCAACAAATGGTAGTAACAAATGATTTAAAAATATAATAGATGTAAGGCAATCATTAGGACACAGCTGTATTAAGGTATAATTTTCATTAATTATAAAATCTAAAATGTTTTGAATTTGCAGTTTTGTGGCTTGCTTCTTTGTTCTGAATTTAAGCAGTTTTTCAAAAGTATATGGGAGGTTTGTTATTCAGAGTGGAGGAAATGCTGTAAATGCCTGTTCTGGTTAACAGTTTCACACTTTAGTTTGGGGGTTACAATATAGCCCTCAGTGACAGGAGCTTCAGTGTTTAAGACAGCACACATCACTTAAAGTTTACATTACTATGGCAGGTTTCTACATGTTACAAGTTCATAGTTACCTATTTATTTTCAAAGTGGTATTCATTTATAACATATCTAATATATGAATATAACATATGTGAGAGTGTAGTCCTAGGGAAAAAAAGGACTACATCTCCCAGAAGGTCACAGGCTGAAAAGCCTTCATTTTGTTTAATTTGTGATTATCCCCTGCACCTGGTGATTATTGTAAATTAGAGCCAGGTGCAGGGTATAAAAGGAAAACAGCCAGGCTGGGCTGCTGTGTGCTGTGTGGTGTGTATAGGAGCCTGTTTTTTTTGTGTGCACAAGTGTAAGAAAAGATAAGATAGTGTAAACCTGTATGATTTTGTTTCGTGCCACCGGTAAACAGCTTAGCTGTCCTGTTTACAGGTAGGTCCAGTGTTGTGTTTAGTTAGTGCTCAAGAAAGAGCTAGGTGTTTATTTTGTTTATTTTGGTTTTTGTTATGATTAAAAAATAGCGCAACAGTGCTTTGAAAATCCATTTCTGTGTCCTGGGTTTGATTTTAAAGGGGCAACGAACCTGAAGGGTGCAAGTCATTTACACATAACATAACATATCTAATATATGAATATATAATAGTGTTTCCTACCTACATATTTGTTCCAGAATTCCTTCTAGAAAAACGAAAATTACAGTTGTTAAAACAAAATAGTTTCTGGATTACTTTGATTTCATGTTTTTGTTGTTGTTATATTTTTAATTAAGGATATGGGTTATCAATGGGCCTGGACTATTATACCAAAATCAAATACATACTGTGTGACCAGTACATTGCCTCCACCCTTGCTGTTCATAAAGTGGTATTTACAGCATATACCAGTGATTATTGCAGTGTGTTTGACAGTTTATTCTATTAAACCATTCCTATACGTCCCCCCTCCCAAAGGTTTTACTGTGTGTTATACTGGATCTATTTCATAACTCTGACCAAACCTTAAAAAGTTACCCACTGAAGGGGAATCAATCATAATAACAACAACGCAGTGAAAAATAACTACAGCTCATTTGTATCCAGATTTTATTTCAGTAGTCTCTCTTTCACATTGAAGTAAGTCTGTGTCTTGTTAATACTAGCACACAGTCATACAAACAATGACCAGGCTAACATTATTCAGCAGGATCCTGGCAATGCTTGTAAAGTGAGAAAGAAGGGCCAGTACTCACAGTTGATTCTTCCTTCTCAAACACTTCCCTCGCTTCTTCATAGCTGCACTGCTCCTCCTTGCATTCTCTTTCCAAGTTACCTGGTTTTAGCTCTTCAAAAAAGCTGTTGGCACGCTTATGTCTTCTGAAAACTTGACTTGCACTCTCTTGCAAAAGAAACACGAAAATAAAAAACTACAGTAAGATGCTGGTACACAAGTAATAGCTTTGCACGGGTTTGGAGGGTGAGGGTGGCTTCGTTTATAAAAACAATAACGCATTGCCTTGCTTAATGTGGTTCTAAAAATACAGCATCACCCTCTCCCCACGTCAATATCACACGTAACATTCTTAAAGTTTACAGAGATATATAGTTGCCAAACACACTTTAAAACAGTTACTAAACACCTAAAAATTACAATGGCCATATTACTGATTTCACCTGGATACAATAAAAATACCTTCTTAAAATGGTACTTTGAAAAGAAAAAAAAAGCACACAATACATACCGTTTGCTTCAATAAAGGTCAGACAAAAGAAGGAAAGACATATCCACAAAAGCCGAGCCATCATGGTTTTGCTGGTAAGCAGTCCCCTCCACCAGCTGACAGATTGCATATAAAACTAAATAGACAAAAGTTTAATGACCAGCTTGGAAAAGAAAATCTTAACCAGGCCCCTGTGTGTATTTTTGTGTTTTATGTTGTATGTTGCTTGTGTTAATGTTGGTGTATTGTAGTTGGTACACGGGATATAATGTGGGTAATGAGCACGGGTATTTAAAATGTTAATTGTATTTAGACACGGGGATTGCACTTCACTTCACGTGCATTTAAAGTATTTAATATGTGTGAGCATGAGGTTGCACATAATTAGTT
Organism: Acipenser oxyrinchus oxyrinchus; assembly: GCA_030684275.1. Taxonomy (NCBI): domain Eukaryota; kingdom Metazoa; phylum Chordata; class Actinopteri; order Acipenseriformes; family Acipenseridae; genus Acipenser; species Acipenser oxyrinchus. Next base: position 27,353,015 of record CM060255.1, on the reverse strand, counting down.
CACGTGCTGGGATTCAAGTGAATAATTAATTAGTAATTGAATCCCGGCACAACAGTATATATAGATGCACGAAGCACTCACTCGGGGTTGGACCCCCTTACTACAACAGTGTGCTGCCTTCCAGGAGCCTCAGTCAAGCACATCACTGAGAATGTGGACAGGCTCCTAGAACGAACAGGAGACGACCCGGTAGTAGTCGTCCACATCGGTACAAACAACATTGGAAGAGACAGGCCAAGATCCCTGCAAAACAAATTCAGAGAGCTAGGAAGGAAATTAAAAGGCAAGACCAAAACTGTGGTATTTTCTGGGATACTGGCAGCGCCCTGCAAAGGACCATATGGACAGCTGGAAATACAAAATCAAAATGCATGGCTGAAATCGTGGTGCACCCAGGAAGGCTTCACCTTTCTTGAACATTGGAGCACATTCTACAACAAGGACTATCTATACAGGTGGGACGGACTGCACTTAAACAGAAAGGGAACCAATCTACTCGGAGAAAGGATCCTTCAGGAGGTCCAGAAGCATTTAAACTAGAAAGGAAGGGGAGAAAACAAAAAAACAGAAGGGAGACCACATCAAAACAAGGACAACAACTCAGGTAAGACAACTATTAAATGTATCTATCTTAATGCTAGAAGTCTCAGAAACAAAATGTTAGAACTTGAAGCTACTGCACTAACAAGTAACTGATGTGATAGGTGTTACAGAAACTTGGTTGTCTGAGAGTGATGGAGACGAATATAATATTAGTGGGTACACACTATATAGGAAAGACAGGCAGGACAGAAGAGGCAGAGGGGTAGCGCTATACATAAGAAATAGTCTTGAAGCCCAGGTGTTAAATCAGGACAAAGAAAACAATGCAGAATCAATATGGGTCAGAATAATGGACACAAATTCAAAGGGCATAATAATAGGAGCATGCTATAGACCGCCAAACTCAGACGCTGAGCAAAATAATCTGTTGTACAATGACATTCAAATGCGTAGAAAAGGAGAAGCCATACTAATGGGGATTTCAACTTCCCCGTATAAAATGGGAGAACCCGGTGGGGGCACGACGGACGAAATTGAAATGGTAGAAATGACAAATGACTGCTTCCTTACGCTATTTGTCAAGGCACCGACTAGAGGGGAGGCATACCTTGATTTAATCTTTTCAAATAATGAAGACAGAATAACTAAAACAGAGGTCAGAGAGCCATTGGCAAACTCAGACCACAACATGGTCTCATTTGAAATATTTTTTAAAACCCCAAAAGTAATGACTAAAGCTAAGGTTTACAATTTTAGAAAAGCAAACTATGAAGGTATGAAACAGAGACTAACAGAAGTAGATTGGAGTAAAATAGAGAAAACATCCACAGAAAAAGGATGGCTGTTTTTTAAAAATGTAGTACTAGAGGCACAAAACTATTACATTCCAAACGTAGACAAATCTAAATCTAAAACAAAATGGCCAAAATGGTTTCATAGATCAATTAAAAAAAAAATTCAGCGAAAAAAGGCACTTTACAGAGCGTTTAAAAGGGACCAAAAACAAAGTACACAGAAAGAGTACTTGGAACTGCAAACACAAGTCAAAAAGGAAGTTAGAAAGGCCAAGAGAGTTGCACTAGAAGACTGGCTCTACCTCCTCTACGCTCCCCTGCCTCCAGAGCCCACTCGCTCCGCAGTGGTGGAATGACCTACCTACAGATGTCAGGACCGCCCAGTCCCTGACCACATTCCGGCGCCTCCTTAAGACAGCACCTGTAGAACTCCTCTGTTTCTCCCCTGGGACACTTTCACCCTTCCTTAAATGTGCTTTACTTACTCTTATCTGCCCCCTATTTTACTGCATTTAATCCTGTACTTCAGAGTACTGTAATCTGCCAAGTGTTTAATCTGTAGTATTTGGTATTTAATCATATCTTGATGTAACTATCACTGTCACTTTTATCTGCTGTATTATTGAATTGTATTTTGTCACACTTGTGCTTGCTTGAACTAGTCATTGTATTTATCTTGCTCTTATTGTATTATTACTTGTACTGTAACACTTGAAATGTATTTGCTTACGATTGTAAGTCGCCCTGGATAAGGGCGTCTGCTAAGAAATAAATAATAATAATAATAATAATAATAAGAGAAAGATAGAAATCAATATTGCTAAGGGGGCTAAAACCAATTCCAAAATATTTTTCCAATATTATAACAGCAAGAGAACATTCAAAGAGGAGGTTAAATGTCTAAGAGACACAAATGGCAAAATCATATGAAGAAAAAAAAATAGCAAATATATTAAATGATTACTTTTCACAGGTTTTTACAAAGGAGGACACGGACAACATGCTCCACATGTCGACCTGTTCCTATCCAATTTTAAATAACTTTAGCATAACAGAGGCAGAAGTGTTAAAGGGACTAGGAGCTCTTAAAATAAACAAATCCCCTGGGCCGGATGAGATCCTCCCAATAGTACTCAAAGAAATGAAAGAAGTTATTTACAAACCGCTAACCAAGATCATGCAACAGTCTCTTGACACAGGGGTTGTACCGACAGACTGGAAAATAGCAAACGTAATACCGATCCACAAAAGGGAGACAAAACCGAACCAGGTAACTACAGACCAATAAGCCTGACTTCTATTATATGTAAACTTATGGAAACTATAATAAGATCCAAAATGGAAAATTACCTATATGGTAACAATATCCTGGGAGACAGCCAGCATGGTTTTAGGAAAGGGAGATCGTGGTCTTACTAACCTACTTGACTTTTTGAGGATGCAACATTGAAAATGGATAACTGCAAAGCATACGACATGGTTTATTTAGATTTCCAGAAAGCTTTTGACAAAGTCCCGCATAAAAGATTAATTCTCAAACTGAATGCAGTAGGGATTCAAGGAAATGCATGCACATGGATTAGGGAGTGGTTAACAGGTAGAAAACAGAAAGTACTGATTAGAGGAGAAACCTCAAAATGGAGTGAGGTAACCAGTGGTGTACCACAGGGATCAGTATTAGGTCCTCTGCTATTCCTAATCTACATTAATGATTTAGATTCTGGTATAGTAAGCAAACTTGTTAAATTTGCAGACGACACAAAAATAGGACGAGTGGCAAACACTGCTGCAGCAGCAAAGGTCATTCAAAATGATCTAGACGGCATTCAGAATTGGGCAGACACATGGCAAATGAAATTTAATAGAGAAAAGTGTAAAGTATTGCATGCGGGCAATAAAAATGTGCATTATAAATATCACATGGGAGATAGTGAAATTGAAGAAGGGAACTATGAAAAAGACCTAGGAGTTTATGTTGACTCAGAAATGTCTTCATCTAGACAATGTGGGGAAGCTATAAAAAAGGCTAACAAGATGCTTGGATATATTGTGAGAAGTGTTGAATTTAAATCAAGGGAAGTAATGTTAAAACTCTACAATGCATTAGTAAGACCTCACCTAGAATATTGTGTTCAGTTCTGGTTACCTCGTTACAAAAAGGATATTGCTGCTCTAGAAAGAGTACAAAGAAGAGCAACCAGAATTATCCCTTGTTTAAAAGGCATGCTGTATGCAGACAGGCTAAAAGAATTGAATCTATTCAGTCTTGAACAAAGAAGACTACGCGGTGATCTTATTCAAACATTCAAAATCCTAAAAGGTACAGACAATGTCAACCCAGGGGACGACTTTGACCTGAAAAAAGAAACAAGGACCAGGGGTCACAAATGGAGATTAGATAAAGGGGCATTCAGAACAGAAAATAGGAGGCACTTTTTTACACAAAGAATTGTGAGGGTCTGGAACCAACTCCCCAGTAATGTTGTTGAAGCTGACACCCTGGGATCCTTCAAGAAGCTGCTTGATGAGATTCTGGGATCAATAAGCTACTAACAACCAAACGAGCAAGATGGGCCGAATGGCCTCCTCTCGTTTGTAAACTTTCTTATGTTCTTATGTTCTTATGTTCTTATGTTGTGTGTTCGGTGAGTGGAGAACGGGTGTGAGGAAGAAGAAAAAGTAAAGTAAAGTAAAGTTTCTGTCACTCACCGTGTTTGTTTGTCTGTTCGTTCATCTGTTTACTGTTTTATCGTTTTGTTCGGCAATTTATTTTGGCTTAAAGTGCCGTGTTCTCTGTTTTGTTCAACCTTTTCATTTGCAATAATCCGGCGCAAGCAACCGCCTTCATCATTTCGCCGCCCTGTGTGTGTTTCCTTTCCTGGGTCTGATGTAATCACTCAGCCAGCCGTGTGACAGCCCTTCACAGAATTTTGGAGACTGAGTGAGTACTAGACAGAAGAGACCATGTCACCCACCCATAGGGGAAAAGCGACTAATATATTTATTATTATTATTATTATTATTATTATTATTATTATTATTATTATTATTATAATATTTATTATTATACAAACAGACCATACAATCATAACGACCAAAAGAATTAAAAAATACATGCAGCCACATAATGCAAGAACAGGCCTAGCAAGAGGAAATCCTAAAATGCACAAAGAAAATCACCCGATGCGAATGATAGTCAGTACAATTGATAATCCAACACACATAATAGCTGAAATAGCAGAAAAACAACTTAGGTCGCACGTTGAGAAATTACCAAGCTATGTTAAGGATACAACACAATTTTTAAAAGACTTGAATCAATAAAACACAACCTTCCAGAGAATACAATTTTATTTTGCATGGATGTAAAATCCTTGTACCCAAGTGTCCCTCAGTAAAGAAACTTTAGAAGCTTGTCAAAAAGCACTAGATAATAGACTAGATAAATCAATACCAACAGCAGAAGTACTGAACATGATCAACGTAGTTTTAGAAAACAGTTATTTTACATTTGTTGATAAGAATTACAAACAAAACGATGGTACAGCAATAGGATCTAAATTAGGAATGCATTTTGCCAGTACATACATGGGAAAATGGGAAGAACAATTACTTAGAAAATCGGAAAGAGAACCTTTAGAATACATTCGGTTTGTAGATGATATTTTTGGGGTTTGGACACATGGAGAAGAGTCTCTCTTCCAGTTTCATAAAATAGCAAATGAAATACACAGTAATATTAAGGTGGACCTTCGATGGACAAGGAAAGAAATAGAATTTTTAGATACCATAGTAAAACTTGAAGAAGGTTCAATTGAGACTGACCTCTTCTGTAAACCTACTGACATGCACCAGTATTTACACATGTCCTCTGCACATCCGATACACACTAAAAGGGCAATCCCAAAGGGTCTAGGAATAAGAATACGAAGAATATGCTCAAAAGAAAGTGACTATGTAAAACAAAGAAATGTATTAAAAACAAATCTTAAAAAAGAGGATACAAAGAAAGAATTATAGAGACGGAGTTAAGAAAAGTGGATAAACTAAAAGAGATGATCTACTAGATTATAAAACTAGAGATAAAAAGGTCAAAAGAGTCCCATTAATAATGACTTACTCTAAACTTTTGCCCAATATTTCTAAGATAGTTTGGAAACACTTGCGGATTCTACATAATTCAGAAAAATTAAAAAGTATTTCTTAAGGCCCCAGTTGTAGCATTCAAAAGAGAAGCTAATTTAGGTGATATTTTAGTTCACAGTAAACATAAAAGAATAATTGACAAAATAGGTTCTACGAACATGTGCACCAGTAGATGTAAAGTGTGTAAATACATAGATAAAAGTAAAAATATAATTAAACATAAGAACACCACATATCCACTAAAAACTAATACCTACTGTAAAAATAGCAATGTTGTTTATGGAATAGCCTGTGAAAAATGTGATGAAATCAAATATGTTGGAGAGACTGGAACTACTTTATATAAACGAATTCAGAACCACCTTTCATTAATTAGAAATAAAAAATGAATGAACCAATAGTACAGCACTTCACCAGTCAAGGACATGACATAAATGATGTAAAGTTTGTAGTATTAGAACAGCTAAAATTAGACAATGCGACATATAGAAGAATAAAAGAAAGTAAATGGATAAATAGACTGAATACGATTATGCCAGCGGGACTCAACAGAAAAGAATGAACTAATTAACTTCAATAGATATATAACATTTAAATAAATAAACAAAGTTTGTTCAAAAGTTGTGCATGCTGATGCGCTGGGAGGCCAAATCTAGACTGATCCTCAGAGCCAGCATTGCATGATATAATAAAAATATAAATTTATATAAAGTAATGTTAATTAGAATTAATACAGATTCAAAGATAGAAGTAAAAATGATGTCACAATATATAGAACAGCATTACATCATGTAAGAATAAATCATAGATTTGAATGTAAACAATAACAAGTAGTTGTCATGCCGTCAAAAACCTATAAATACCTCCAATGTTTTGATTCAAACACAGGCTCCCTTGAGAAAGATATGTGCAACATATCGAAACGTTGGGCAGCTGGCTCTTTGAGCTAAAATATATATATATATATATATATATATATATATATATATATATATATATATATATATATATATATATATATATATACTGTATATGCATGTTATACACACTGTATATTAAAAGCAACTGTACTGTCTTTAGACTAGTTTAAAAATAGATACATTTTGATTAAAAAAAAAAAAAAATTGTGTATAGGAAGTTGTGCTGGAATGCCGTACACATATTAGCATTCTCAAATGTTTGATACACACTCCATGGAGAGGTCGCTTTTTAATATGCTACTCGAGCTGTCACCTGCTCTGCTGTCAAACAGGTGATGTAAACAGCAATCAGTTTGATTTTCGTACAATAATATTTTATAACATGTTGTGACAGAGATCGAATGATTCTTGGTGTTAGATCTCCCTCTCGACCTGTGAGGGCACGGTGTAAGAGGAACAGAGTACCCTTAATTAAATAACAACCTACAAGGAGCCTGTGTTACTGTCCTGTAAACCGTGAGTTTGTTTTGTCTGTTAGTGTTTGTTATAACTGTCTGTTTTAAACTAGACTACCTATAACACGATCCGGAGCTGTAGCAGAAGCCAGCATAAACCCGGACATCACTTTCACCCCTGCATTTCACGGAGAACTGACATTGTTAATTAAATCGATAAACATCCTTGCACCTGGAAACCATTGTCTGTCTGTTTTGAATCCACTCTGCACTGCACGCACCTGTATTCACTCACCACTTTGCCACACATGTTCAAAACAGGTATAAGGCTCACCAGTGATAATGTAGTGGCAGGAGAAGAATGGCTTTAGTTGAGTTAAAGTGAAAATAAAGTCCTGAAATTTAAATTCAAAAAGCAAAGCAACAGGGACTTGTGAGACTGTGTTTATGCTAATGACAAGAAAAACATTTGTTTTAAATCCTGGTTTTCCCTAATTGCTGATTCCGGGGAAGCACCAGTCACAAAGGCAAAAAGCACAACAGGAAGGCCGCATCTGCAAATGTTTAACTAGGAGTAACCTTTGTAAGGTTTATCTGGACTGCTGCAGCGCAGACATGTTTGTTCAGAGGGGTCGATCTCCTGGGCACCTCTGCTTTAAAAAAGAACATCATGTGATGTCGAATTTAGAAACTGGGATAATTAAACAAATATGTCAGCTATTTTAAATGTTAACGATTTGTGAGATCGGTGCACAGGGTGTTGCTGAGTAATCTCCTTGACAATGATATAGTTGCGTTTCCCCAGGTCAATACTTGACTCAACGGCCACTGGATCCCAACCTGCCACCAATTGTGAGTGACCACTGCACAGGACATTGCGGTGCAAGGAGGAAGCGATGTTTGTTTTGTTACCCTCATTTTTTGATTCACTGTTCCTGCTTGTCCCTGCAAGCTTGCTAATAAAAACCAGCCACCTTGATTTTTAAAACTTTAGTATTGTTTATTTCCCTTTGCTATAGTATGTAGGTCTCACATGTACAGTTTTCAAAGAAGCATATGTTATATCAAACGTATTCATTTTAAAAGGTCATTTTGATTTCTGTATAATATATAAAAATACATTTCATGAAAAGCCTGATGAGTGATTCACATGTTTGTGACGTAAGTGACTCATTTGAGGATTATTGCTTTTTCTCCTTATAAAATTGTTTCTTTGAAAACTTGGGGAAAAGCAAGAAAAACTAAAAAAAGCTGTAAAGCTAAACAGACTGCAAAGAAAATAAAGCAAGTTGATTCTGTAGAAAACTGTTTAAAACTAGTGTTAGGTACCTGCCAGAAATAATTATGATGAGAGCTCTCAGCAATTAGCAAATAGCAAATTAGCAACAGACAGTTTGTGAAAGCTATCTAAGAAAGGGCTGAGTCGAAGAGTGGTGGCTAACTTCACATCCTCTTGATGTCACCATCACTACCTGCTTTTACATTTATGTTGAAAGAAACAATGATTTGTATAATCAGTGCAATATTGGAATTCATAGGTCATCCTCTATCCCAAAATTCACTAGATTCCCATCTGGAAGGTTTCTTCACTACTTCTCTCCAGTGGAGGTCAGTGTGCACACAATATTTATTGTGTACAATAATAACAATTAAAAAAAAAAAAGAAACAGGTTCACAAAATATAAAGTGATATGCAGTAAATAATTTACCTCACTAAAATTTTAATAGGGCCTTGAATGAAGCAACATCTAAATTATGTTGTAAATAGAGCAGGCATAGTAATATTTATTTGAAATCATGAATCGTCAAAAAGGTGGCTCTCAGTGTGAACATCATTTTTCAACTTGTGCTAGGCTTTGTTAGAGTACTGTATGTACAGTAATGATGTTTATTTTACCCCTAGGGTTCAGCTGACGTTATCTGATACTTCCGGTGTCATCAGACATCTTGCACCAACCCTTTGGAATGCCCTTTCAAAGGTCATTTATGATGCTAACTCGCAATCAGGGTTTCAATCAAGTGTTCTTTCAGGTGTTTGAATACTATTTCTGTAACTTTATTGGCCTGGTGGACCAGTGAGAACGATGTTGAATTGCTTATTGTTTAATTTGCTTTTGTCTCTTCTAAGCATTTTTATGTTTATATATCATGCCCAGATAAAGTGTTACAATCCAGTTCCAATTTGATAGTTTGATTTATGAAAAAAAAGAAAACATTCAGAAACACGCGATCTGAGGTATGAGGGTTTAATTAACCCACATGCAAACAACTTGGGTTTCCTAAGAGACCTTGAACTGTAAAAATGTAAAATCATGCAAAAAGGTTCATGCACTTAAATATGGGGTGTCTGCTTGTATGCAAGATAAGTGCTTGCATGTGGGACTGTTTTTGAAGAAAAAGAAAAAAGTGAAAAATGATTTGATAACCACCTACAGAACAAAGTTTTAATGTGGCTTGCATCTGAGAAACTTCCAGGTGCACATGATAGACAGCATAGAGTATGCCATGTGTGCCTTGTTATTCCAGCCATATTAGTGCTTCTTCACTGGAAACAGCACAAGCAGACAATACAAAGATGTCAGCATTGGGCTCCACATCAGTGTATTGCTTTTGGAATGCTGTGATCAGCTTGACCATGTTTCTGTGCTGTGGTTCAACGGGACACCTTGTTTTGTTGATTCATTTTGCTCATGTTCCTTTTTTCTAGTTATCTCTCAGGGACATAAACATGCAAAAGCACAAAGTGTGGGAATATGCCTGGGTTCATTCACCTAGCCCTGAACCCAATTCCGAGCCGTGCTGTGGGACAGTATTAATTTGATCTGTTTGTTATAGCCTGCATTTAACAAATGTTGGGGTCTGTTCGTTTGATCTAAGTCCTCCCTTCACAGCCAAAGTCAAAATATTTATGATGGAGTTGAATCATTTTTCATAGTGTACCTTAGACTTTCTTTCAGGCTTTTCTTAGGCAATTTATCATGAATTCCCCTTAAAACCGACTTGTTTTCAAATTGAATAAATACATACCTTTATTAATCCCTGTTAAAATCCTGCTTAGTTTCCCTGGGCTTACTTTAAATGTGTTACTTGAAAAATAACAAACCTTGTGAACGATCGTCCATGCTTATGTTTTGTAGGTTTTTTGTGTCTGTGCTGTTTATAGAGTTTGTTTTGGGAAACAATGCGGTAAAAAAAAAGCAAAAAAAAAACAGCTTTAGCACCCAACAAACTGCAACCTTGGTTTAGCGTCACATACGATTGCTGTAGCAATCATAACTTGCTCCAGAAAAAGCCATTTCGTTGATATCTGCCTGAATCAATGTGGAAGCATCCACAAATTGACATGTAATCCGATCAGTTTCCCCATGAAATGCATTCTTATTTTTCTTTAAAATTGTAGATTGTACAGTTATGTATTTCAGTGTCTACCTTAGCTAATAGGTTCTTAAAGCAAATTAAATCATTATTACAACACACTTCTTTCTGAAAAATACAGATAACTAAACAACTTCAAACTACTTTCAAGAACCTAAAATAAAAGCTGTTTATTTCTGAGTTGGTAACTTTATTGGCTGCATTCATTTTTGAAAAATACATATATATATATATATATATATATATATATATATATATATATATATATATATATATATATATATATGATTTGGAGCAAAATGTTTTGTTAACTGCAGTTCAGTTTTACTTTTTCATAAACCCAAATAATACGCCTATACAGTAAACACAATTAATAAAGAGAATACACTTATTACTGATTGGGTAACAAGTAACAAGAATTAAACATTATCCATGTAATATCAAACAAAGAATACATTTTAACCTGCTATACAGGCACTTCAATAAAGTCCAATTTCTGCTGTGTCCAGGGATGATTTGCCCTTGTACACAAAGAATTTTACCTTTAGTAGATTATTTTTAGAAGACTGAAATGAAAGGGCTTGAAAGCTTAGCACACGTTATGCATGTTGGCACAGTATTCTCATGTTTAAAATCACAACTGCAATGACACCTGTATCAAACTGTAGTGATACAGGATAAATGAAATTATCTAAACCCTTAAAAGCAACCCTGTTCTAGTAATCAAGGTTGAATTTGTGGTGTGTTAACGGTATAGGGCTAGATGAAATTCCGATGGATAATCATGGATGGATAAAGGGTTTCAGGTAATTAAAAAAGGGTAGAAGAACCACAATTGAGTACTGCTTGATAAGGCCATCAAGAGCAGGAGAAACTCCATACCTTATGTATTACCTTTTTTTATTCATTCACCATCATTAAGAGCTGTCTTGTATGGCTCAGAAAACAATTCAAGACATACAGACTGAAAAGTGTACTGTGTATTGGTTAGACATATTTCATAGCCTGTTGAATCCACCCCAGGTACCTGGAGACACGGGTATAGATGCCATATTTTCCCTTCCTGGCACATCCCTCTCCCCAGCTGACAATTCCTGTGACAAACCAAGTGCCTTTGTGATTCGTGACATGGGGGCCTCCACTATCGCCTTGGCAGGTATCCATTTCCATATTTTCATGGCCAGCACAGAACATATTGGTAGTGATCTTGAACAGACTGGACTCGATGCAGACGTGCCTGTCCACGTACGGGACATTCAGCTTTTGGAGCTTGGTGGACTGTCTTCCTCGCTCATGAATGCGCCCGAAGCCACTGGTTTGTGCAAACCGCTGATTCATAAGGACTTGCTCGGCAAACTCTCGGTTGGGTAGGCATGCAGGGATGATGTACTGGCTGAACTTTATTGGATCCTTCAGTTTCACAAGGGCTATGTCGTTGTTGTAGGTTTTTTGGACGTACCTGTTATGAATAAGCACCTTTTCAACGCGGTGAGTCGTTTCTTGGCCTTCTTTCTTTAGGGTGTCAAACTCCCCTAAAAAAAAATCACATTCCAGTATTAAAATGGGAACATTTTGTTCTACTCATTACAAAACAAAATAAATAACAATATATATATATATGTAACAGGGTGAGGTGCCCTGTACATTGTTTTGTTTATTTATTTTTAGAACAGGGTATTCCCCCTCCGCCCCCGGGTTATTTTGTATTTTATTATTATTATTATTAGTATTATGGTTTATTTATTATACTTATTACGGCAAGGCACCGCAGGTTTTGTTATTGTTTTGTTTATGTATTTAGGACGGCGTAGTCGATTTGTTTTGTTTAGTAGCGTGGATGGGTAGCCCCATCCACAGTAAATTAATAAACTCGTGCAGAAGGTGGCCATCTCCCGAATTTAATTAAGTGATTAATTTTGTTGCTAATCGGGAGATGGTCACCTGAATATAAAAGCCTGCAGCTCTCCAGCTCGCGGTGGGGGTTTAAGAGGAGTGTCTGACTGGAGAGAGCAAGGCTAAAAAGATACAGGATCAGTGAAGGATACAGCTCAGCCTGACCTGTATTTCATGTATTTTGTGTTCGAGATTTGTTTTGTTTGAATATTTATTTTCGCTCTGTGAGCAAGTTTCTTTTTTGTTAAAATATTTGATTTATTTTTGTATAAAAAATAAAACGGCGGCCAGCCGATTCTTTCTTTTTAACTGCAGTACTTACCTGGTGTCAGTTTATTTTACTTCCTGCATCTGTCTGACGTCACCGCCCAGTCACCCTGTCACTATATATATATATATATATATATATATATATACATATATATATATATACACATTACCGGTCAAAAGTTTTAGAACACCCCCATTTTTCCAGTTTTTATTGAAATTTAAGCAGTTCAAGTCCAGTGAATAATGTGAAATGGTACAAAGGTAAGCGGTAAACTGCCAGAGGTTAAAAAAAAAGTTTAGATTACCAAAAACTGAAAAATAATGTACATTTCAGAGTTATACAAAAAGGCCTTTTTCAAGGAACAAGTAATGGGTTAACAACTTACAGCTGTTCTGCAGCAATGGAAGTAAATTAAGCCTTGAAAGTTGATGCTAACAATTCCTACAGGTGTCCCAACTTTTGTTAATTACTTACAAACCCTCTGTGTGTATAAAAGCAGTGTTGGAACAGACTGTGTTACTACACCCTCTTAAGCATTATTTGGACAGTATTGTACTGCAGGAAGTAGTATATTGCTTGTCATTGTATTTATCTTGCTCTTATTGTATTACCTGTACTGTAACACTTGAAATGTATTTGCTTACGATTGTAAGTCGCCCTGGATAAGGGCGTCTGCTAAGAAATAAATAATAATAATAATAATAATAATAATAATAATAATATCATAATGGCGAGAAAAAGGCAATTAACAAAGGAAGACAGACAGACCATTACAACCCTTAAAAGTGTAGGTCTTTCCTTTAGAGAAATTGCAAAGAAAGCCAAGGTGTCAGTGACTACAGTTTCCTACACCATCAAAAGGCACTTGGAAACTGGAGGAAACTCTGACAGGAAGAGGTCTGGCAGACCCAAAGCCACAACAGAATCAGAAGTTTCTGAGAGTCAACAGCTTGCGTGATAGGCGGCTCACAGGACAACAGCTTCAAGCACAGCTTAACACTGGTCGAAGTAAGCAAGTCTCAGTTTCAACTGTGAAGAGAAGACTTCGAGCTGCAGGTTTGACAGGTCGAGTGGCAGTAAGAAAGCCATTGCTAAGATGGCAAAATAAGAAAAAGAGGCTTGCCTGGGCCATGAAGCACCACCAGTGGACTACTGAAGACTGGAAGAAGGTCTTATGGACCGATGAATCAAAATTTGAAATCTTCGGTTCATCACGCAGGGTTTTTGTACGCCGTCGAGTAGGCTTAAAGGATGGTTCCTCGGTGTGTGACACCAACTGTCAAACATGGAGGAGGAAGCGTGATAGTCTGGGGCTCTTTTGCTGGATCCAGAGTCGGCGACTTGCACAGAGTGAGTGGCTCCCTGAACCAAAACGGCTACCACAGCATTTTGCAGTGCCATGCAATACCCTCTGGTATACGCCTAGTTGGTCAGGGGTTCATCCTACAGCAAGATAATGACCCAAAACATACTTCCAGGCTATGTCAGAACTACCTTAGAAGAAAAGAACAAGACGGTAGGCTTCAAATCATGGAATGGCCAGCACAGTCTCCAGACTTAAACCCCATCGAGCTGGTTTGGGATGAACTGGACAGAAGGGTGAAAGCAAAGCAACCTACAAGTGCAACACATTTGTGGGAAATTCTGCAACAGTGTTGGGAAGAACTTTCCGAACAATATTTGATTTCCATTGTAGAAAGAATGCCACGAGTGTGTTCGGCTGTCATATCTGCAAAAGGTGGCTACTTTGAGTCAAAAATTTAGATTACATTTTGTTAAACAAAGCGATTCCATGATTTCTTTTTTATCTCCAATTGTTTATTTGTTCTATGCTTTCATTTCAGAGTACATTGAGACATTAAACTGCGTAAATTTTAATAAAAACTGGGAAAATGGAGGTGTTCTAAAACTTTTGACCGGTAGTGTGTGTGTGTATGTATATATATATATATATATATTTAAAGCAGTGTGCTGTTCCAAATTCATTAACCGGTCCATTATATATTTATAAGACAGTGTGGTCATTCCTTATATTTAGCCCTTAAAGCCATTCTACTTGCACTTGCAGGCAAGTATAATGAGGAACACAGATAACAGGATTCTCTTAACTTTAGGCAGGAGTTCTGTATTTTTCCACTGAAATTGATGGACAACCATACCATCTATTGAATGTATGTACTGTATACTGTTGCTTTTTTATATACAGTAACTGTTTATCCCAAATGTATTCACAGTACATTAAATGCTAGAATACAATACCTACATGGTCAAAATGTAAGCAGAAACATATCTAGTCTAGTAAAATCTGGGCATGGAGGGAAATGCTACATCTACATTTTCCCTCCAATTGTATTAAATGTAAATTGTAATCCTCTGAACTAACATGGTTTGTAATGAAGCAGCTGGTTAATCACTTTCACAAGGGAATCCCTGGACAGGAGACCCATGAACAAGAGCAATTGGGAGCTGAACATGAATATTCTTTCACTGGGAAAGGAAAGTATTCTACATCTTGTGAAATGTTAATTTAGAGTAAGAGGAGATACAGTACATACCAAGAACAACTGTGAAATATTTGGTTTGGTTCATGCAGTGTGCAGCAGTCAACACAATTCTGTTATTTAAAATTGTTCCTCCACAGAATCCCATCCCATCCTCGTTTACTAAAAGAGCCTGGTGAAAAAAAATCAAATTTGAGCTTTAGGCAATCTGAAATGGCCAACTATTCCTAAATCAAAGTGATCAAAATGGTCACCCATTGAGTGTAGAAGCATTATATATTCAGGTATCTATTCTTGCAAAAAAAAAAAAAACACAGAAACACATCTGTATTCAAATGTTTTGGATACCTGTTCTTTGCTTATCTATTGAACCGTGAAAAGGACATTGATAAGAACCAATGTAACTGCTTAGGGTTCTATTGTGAAAAGTCATCTGCAACGTGGAAGGGGTTGTGGCTGTTAGCAAAGAGTTTAAGAGGCCTTGAGGAGGCTAAGCTCATCCTCAAAAGATGTTCCGAACAACGCGCAGGGGCCGGGGAGCCTCTTGGTAGCGTAAGGGGGGGTGACATTATTAATGTATGCTTTCCCTGAACTATACAGATGGACACGTTCATTCTCAAACAGCATGGGATGGCAAAAAATGTTCTTAAATGCTTACCTTCGAGTTCTTTTTTTCTGAACATAATAAATACAATTGATCGCAAATTGCTAATATTGTTAACTTATGTAGGCTAAAGAAACTGTATATGTGTGTGCCGTGTATAATTTAGATATAAGGACTGTTTTTGGGTCTGGTATTTTAAAATGTTAGGGCATTCTGTAGACATATTGCCATTTTTCCCCAAAAAGAGCCAACCGCTAATTGTTGCATATATATTTAAATTGTTGCATATATATATTGAAATACTGTAAGACTTCTTGTAAATAGCACACTTTTTTAAAACTATATTTAACTAACAAGCACAGTGATGTCTTGTATAATAGTGTAAGCTCAGGAATAGTTCATAGTTAACTTTGCATGATTGTTGAATGAGAGCGAGACTGAGTGTATGAATAGAAGGAGGAGGAGAAGGAAGATTAGGCAGATCACCATTCCTGTTGTCCACTAAATGGGCTCTGTTGTTGTATGGCCTGCTTCACTATTGTTAATAGAGTGATTCACCCTAATACCCACTGTCTCCGCCTCTCATTTCTTAATAGTATTTGGGATAAGTTGTAGCCAAGATAAAGAAGGGTACGAGATCCACAACATACCTAATCTCCGTACACAACAAAAATATAAATGCTACAATAAGTTGTTTTCTATGAACTACCTTGGTACATGGTCACGTAGGCTTCCTAAACCAGCTGAAGACATGTGAGGCCCTTATAGAGCATATGTTTTACATTAGTTACTGTATTACATTGGTTAAGATAACTGCACCTAGATAAGGGCCACACCAAGCCCTAATAGAAAAGATGTATTTCATAACTGTACCAAGTTGCTCTTTGATGTGACCATTGCCTACCTGCCATGGACAATGCCCTAGATGGCATTCCCCCCCACCCACAATTCTGGTCTTTTCATTTTCAGGTGTATCTGTGGGGTTCAGGTCAGTGCTGTTCTCTGTTTCTGTCAAATTGCTTTCTGGAGAAGACTGGAGGGAGTGGCTCATATTCTGATGCAAAACCAATTCAACCACTTCAGATATTGACCGGGTTTTAGAAGTCTGTAGCAATCCACAAGGGAACAGGGCTGTATTGAGAGACAAAGCAAATCAAATCTAGTCATGAAACATGCATTAAATGATTGCTTTTAAATAAAGAGAAATATGAAATGCTTAAAAGGCCTAGATATTTTCACACAGTCCCAGGCGACTAAGCAACCAGACTGCATCATAACAGACTACAAGATAGGAGTGCAAAGAGATGAGGCAATATGTAATTGGACCTTCTAAATTGGTGAGAATCAGGGGATGGGGTAATTGGGAACTAAATAAAATAACAAAATACTAAAAGAAATATATAGGGCTATATCTGTACCAAAGTTATAAAAACAAGTGGGACCTTTTCACAAACCTTTAACTCATGAATTATTTAAAGAACCTGGGCTAGATTTTTACAAATTGTCCTCTGTGATATTTAATGTAAGTACATGAAGAGGTTGTATAATGCACGGGTGAGATTGCATACAGGGTACTGTGTCCAATTCTGGTCGATCAGCTACTAGGAACCGGATGAGCTCAGATGGGCCGAATGGCCTCCTCTTGTTCGTAAATTGTCTTATGTTCTTACAGTATATTCCAAGTCCAACATTTTTCTAATTTTAAACTAATTATTGGTGTTAATCCTTTCAGAAAACAAAATGTGCTAATAGCAATTTGGAGTAAAAAGCTTCGAGTATCTGGTCCCATTTAGTTTGATATCTCCCCCCGAATGCGGATCTCAGGTTCAAATTACTGGATTCTGCTGAGTCAACGCCATGGTTTGAACGCCACCACACCCTCCCCCAACCTTTAGCTGAAAGGAACATTTTCACCATTAAATTTCTGGTTTTTAATAACCATGCGCAAATAATGTCTGAGAGGAAATATTGTGGCTCACGTGAATAGAAAAAAAAACTGCCTAAAAGTAGTTGCTCTGTGCATTAATGAGTCAGGCAATTGCTTGCATCATCAATGATGAAGGTTCAGATGACAAGGAGTTCGGCAGTTTCAGATGAGAGGATATAGACTCCGCAGTCTGATTGATTAAACTTTCCTGTTGTGACGCTGATAGATGAAATGGTAGCCATATTAATCTGGTGATGATAGACAAAGAGAAGGAGATGCAATATATTTTATTGGACTAACTAAATAATAATCACAAGCTTTCAAGACCTCAAGGTCTCTTCTTCAGGTGAATGTAGGAAAGCGAGATTGATGTTTACATTCAAAAGGTGGCATCAGAACATTAACAAAAAGAACCTATTTTGAATCACTACAATTCAAATGTCAGGAAAAAAGCTGCAATCCATAGTTTGTATTTTTTCTTTTAGACACTGCAGGAGCTTGTAACTCAGGCATTTTTTTGTATTTAACATTTTAATGCTATAGTGCTACTTTGGATGCTACGTTAATGTATTATTTCGTGTTGTGTTTTCACACTGGACACACCAATTTCTTACTAACAGAGATTACGTAAAGCCATTTACTTTAGTGGTCTGAAAAAAAGTCAGGTGTTTAGATATTTTTTAAATGTAGCCGACTTATTGTTGCGTTTTTCACCTACACATGTGGTTTTTCATGATGTGCTTTTGCACAGCTTTAAAGTTTAATGCTTGTTTTGTGAAAATATTTGAAATGACAAAACAGTGGACATACTGCAGCAGCTTTGAATTGTATTTCACCAGTCAATACATATGTTAACTGTACTTCTTGATTCTTTAGCGTGACTGTGTGCTGTGCTCTCCCTTCGAATTGAGGGCATGCCTAATTGTAATAAAATCTATCTACCTAATGTTTTATTGGCTGTAATTTCGCCCCTGCCTGTCAATGCCCCCCACCACACACACTTTTGCCTTAACGACAGCTTTAGGCTCCCCTGGGTGTTGACTCGGCAGAATCCGGCAATTGAAATGCATGTAAGATTTATTCAATGCAAATCTCAAAAAAAGTAACATTCTAATCTTAATAAAATATGTATATAACAATCAAGAATTAAAAACTCGGGACTGTAAGCGAGCGTGCTAATCATTAGGCAACAGGGTTTGAGCTCCCGGGCCTACTGTACATGATATCAGTCTCTAAACAGAATCTTGTCATGTAACTAGCATCCCGGTCTTAAACTGCTTAGTTGTTTTGGTTCTTACTTGACAGGTGCTAAAGCCGGATAGGCTTTTCCGATAGGCCCCAATATGACCTAAAATCAGGAATTCAAGTCTTACAATAGCTTTGATGACTGTAAACTTAGTAGACATTAAAAAAAAGACACCTGTTGAAATGCTTTTCTACCAGTTTCTTTAGGTTTTGCACAGAACTGATTACTTTGAAATTGTGGATAAACTTAGTACCCCCAAGAAACTACTTACCATCAGGTATGCATGATTTTCCGTCTTGTCCAAGTTTATACCCCTCAGCACATGAACACGTGACATCCCTTTCCACCTTGCAGAAGTGCTCACAATCCCCATTGTTTGTTTGGCACAGCTTTGGAATTTCTAAAGAGTGTTTAATGAAGATTAAAAGAAACAGACAGGTGGTTACAAGCTTTGCATTATAAATCATGTACATGTATAAGAAATCAACGAATCACAGTTATGGATTTGTTACAATTCCAGTGCATCTTTTCTATCAGGGCTCTGTGTGGCCCTGTTACTGTAGTTGCTTTAATAGAGTTACCCTTACCCATGTCACCCTTAACATTCTAGTCTGTTTTGCAGTATAATTTAACTTTTTTGGACAGTAACGTTTCAGTAGTATTATTATTTGTTTATTTAGCATATGCCTTTATCCAAGGCAACTTACAGAGCCTAGGGTGTGTGAACTATGCAACAGCTGCAGAGTCATGTACAACTACATCTCACCCGAAAGACAGAGCACAAGGAGGTTAAGTGACTTGCTCAGGGTCACACAATGAGTCAGTGGCTGGTGGGATTTGAACCGGGGACCTTGTGGTTACAAACCCTTTTCTTTAACCACTGGACCACACTGCCTCCTGTATTGCGGTATATCTCTGTAAACGAAGACACATTAACCAGGAGCAAATCACCAGTGACCTGAGCCTTACAGACTGGAAAATGTCTCCAATAAATACAACTACTGATGGATTTAGAATATTTGTCAGAGGGTTTTCCAGGCTTCTTTTGTACTTGTGAAATGATTGCTCTCTTGAACCTACCAATTTCACAGTTTTTCCCCCGAAAGCCTTCATTGCAGAGGCAGGTGTATGCTCCAATACCATCCTTGCAACCGGCACTGTTTTGACAAGGTTTTTTCTCACATTGGTCTCCGTCTGCATAAACACAAACACATTAGTAAATTTTTAATTGATGAAGCATGACAGGATGTGAAGGATGGCTTGCAGTGGTGAGGTGTGGTGACATCACAGACCAGAAACACAGACTCAGGAAGAACGGGTGAGGGCTGAAACGCTACGGCGTTCAGCTTCTTTTATTTAATAATAAACAAACAAAAAAATTAAACAAAACACTACAAAACAAAAGGGCACGTTGGCCAAACAAATAAGGTTTCGAAAGTTTCGCAGTTGTCTGTCTCGCTCGCTCAAAACCTGTCTCGCCTCTGACACTCTCCTCCGAGCACGGACAGCTGCAGGTTCTTATACTCTGGCCGAGGGGTTAACTAGCTGTTAATTATCTTATTACCCCTCAGCCACAGTCTGCACGAGTTTAGTAAGGATGCGTGACTGTCTGCTAGTGAAATAATCAGTAGCTGATCAGCCATGCATCCTCACGAGGTTTTTAAATTATAAAAACAACAACAAATACGCGGCGCTTTGATCTGCGCCGCAAACAAAAATACAAATAATAATAAATATATATATAATGTGGCAGGACACTCCGCCACACAGGAGTATCAAACATATCGGGAATTGAAATTAAAGAAGTAACACGCTATATTAGGATGTCATTTTCAAATAGTCAATTAACAGAATGCTTACTAGATGGGTTGTAATGCATTAATTAAGCAATAAGGAACACTGGGGTGTACATTACATGCGATTTGTGGGTTGCGAAAAGGATTGTGGGATTGTGGGGTATTGCTAAGAGGACGCTTCATGAAGTGAGCAGTTGAGGGATACTAACAATAAGGCACCCCCAAGTATGGACTATATTCAAAAAACAAAGCAATAACTCCTTCAATATCTAAAGCCAGTAAGTGGTTGTTAGGTTTGTGGAGTGATATGGTTCTACTATAGCAGGTGAGCAGGCTGCTGACAGTTGTTCCCAAATTCTGTGCTTAAATTGCTACTGGTGATTACTATTTACATATCCCATGTCAGCCAATCAGGAAGCAGGATTTCTCTCCATCTGTATGGGAGGTTTGTTATTCAGAGTGGAAGAAATGCTCTAAATGCCTGTTATGGTTAGTTATTGACATGTTTTCATATAAATAATTTCACACATTCACACTATATAAAATACAGTCTTACCTACATATTTGTTCCAGAATTCATTCTAGAAAAACAAAGATGACAGTTGTTAAATCAAAAAAGTTTCTGGATTACTTTGATTTCATTTTTTTTTTTTTTTGTTATATTTTTTAATTAAGGATATGGGTTATACTTTTGTACCAAAATCAAATACATACTGTGTGGCCAGTACATCGTCTCCATCCCTGATGTTCATAAAGTGGTATTTACAGTATATACCAGTGATTATTGCAGTGTGTTTGATAGTTTATTCTATTAAACCATTAATATACGTCCCCCCTCCCAAAGGTTTAACTGTGTGTTATACTGGATCTATTTCATAACTCTGACCAAACCTTAAAGTATACTGAAGGGGAATCAATCATAATAACAACAACAACGCAGTGAAAAATAACTACAGCTCATTTGTATCCAGATTTTATTTCAGTAGTCTCTCTTTCACATTGAAGTAAGTCTGTGTCTTGTTAATACTAGCACACAGTCATACAAACAATGACCAGGCTAACATTATTCAGCAGGATTTTGGCAATGCTTGTAAAGTGAGAAAGAAGGGCCAGTACTCACAGTTGATTCTTCCTTCTTAAACACTTCCCTCGCTTCTTCATAGCTGCACTGCTCCTCCTTGCATTCTCTTTCCAAGTTACCTGGTTTTAGCTCTTCAAAAAAGCTGTTGGCACGCTTATGTCTTCTGAAAACTTGACTTGCACTCTCTTGCGACAGAAACACTAAAAACATACAGTAAGACATTGGTATACAAGTTTGGAAGGGGGTGGGTGTGTGTGACTGCTTTTATATTTAAAAAAAAACAAAAAAACACGTTTTACCTTGTGTAATGTGGTTATAGATTTAAAGCCACATTATTGATTTCACCTGGATAAAATAAAAGTACCTTATTAAAATAGTACTTTAGAAAGAAAAGAAAAAACACACAATACATACCATTTGCTTCAATAAAGGTCAGACAAAAGAAGGAAAGACATATCCACAGAAGCTGAGCCTTCATGGTTTTGCAGGTAAGCAGTCCCCTCCACCAGCTGACAGATTGCATATAAAACTAAATGGACAAAAGTTCAATGACCAGTTTGGAAAAGAAAACAAAGCCTAACCAGGCCCCTCACAGAATTTCGGCGACTGAGTACTAGACGGAGGAGACTCTGTCACCCACACATAGGGGAAGAAACAGATACCCACTATTGTTTATTATCATTTTTATTATTATAAAAAATATACATTTTGATAAAAACAAGTTGGGTAAAGGAGCTTTAATTTTTTACGTTACAGAGACCTTTAGAGTTTTAATAACGTCAACTGCAAAGTAATGACAAAAAAGGCAACTAGCATAGCCAGAGATTGGTTAAGTGTCAGGTAATTGGATAATTAATTAACAGCTACTTAACCCCTCGGCCAGAATATAAAAGCCTGCAGCTGTCTGCGCTCAGGTGGAGAGTGTCAGAGGAGAGATGTAAGTCTGTGGAAAGAGAAATAAACAATTGCTACGTATGCTGGTTTCGCAACCAGCATATTACTTGTTTAGTGTTTGTTTGTTTGGCCCTTGTGCCCTTTTGTGTTTGTTTAAATCTTTTGTTTTTGTTATTATTTCATAAACGCGGTGAGCGCCGTTGCGCTTCAGTTTTGCCCCGCCATTCATTGTTTTGGTTTTGTGTTCCTGGTCCATGACGTAACCACACCTGCGCACGGCAACCACTCTGTCACAGGCTCAATCACCCCAAGTTCGAGCATGTCCCATACCTCTTTACGAACGACACCTTGTCGACTTTCTAGGAGCAGGTCACTCTCGTACTGTGACACCTGGGGGACAGGCAATGGCATATTCAACAAGGTTAGTTCTACCGGGCATGTCAGAAAAAACATTGTTGAATTCCTCAATTAACATACGCAGCTCATGCTGCTGATCAGGAAGTAACTGTTACCCCATTGAAATGTTCTTTGTGCTAGTGGTCTCTAGATCAGAGCCCAAATCACCCTCTACATTGCCTGGGGCTATAAATAAGGCATCCCTTGCCTGCCAGGGCTTTAATAAATTTACATGATAAATGTATTTTTCATTACGGTGATCAGGCTGTCTAATTTCATAATTCACCTTTCCTATAGCCCGAATCACTTCATATGGCCCCTGCCATTTAGCACATAGTTTTGATTCTGATGAGGGAAGCAGCAGCATTACCTTGTCTCCAGGTCGAAAGGTTCTAATTAATGCATTTTGATTGTAATGCTGCTGTTGTCGGTGCTGAGCCGACAACAGCAGCTAATAAACCAAACGACCGACCAAATCTAGGCGATCTCTTAGTAAGAGCATATGCTGCACTACATTTTTGGACGAACCTTTGTGCTCCTCCCACCCCTCTCTCAGCAGATCGAGGATGCCGCGAGGCTGTCGGCCGTACAAGAGCTTGAAGGGGGAGAACCCTGTCAAACTCTGCGGCACCTCTCTCACTGCAAAAAGAAAGTAGGGAAGAAGCGATGCCCAATGTTTTTGCTCCTGATTTACAAATCGTCTCAGCATCGCCTTCAAGGTCTGATTAAAGCGTTCCACCAAACCGTCCGTCTGTGGATGATAAACAGACATCCTGATGGGACGTATTTTTTGTATTTTGTATGCTTGCTGTAACGTATTAGACAAGAAATTAGTTCCATGATCAGTCAAGATCTCCTTGGGGATCCCTACTCTAGCCATAATCTGCACTAGTTCTTTGACTATTGCAGCGGCACTAGTGGACCTCAATGGAACTGTCTCGGGGTATTGTGTTGCATAATCTACCACCACTAATATATGCATATACCCGGAGTCAGAAGGTAGCAAAGGGCCCACTATGTCCATTGCAATGCGTTCAAAGGGGGTGGAAATAATCAGCTGTGGGACCAAAGGGGCGGGGCACACTCGACTCGGCACTACTCACTGGCAGTCTGGGCATGTGGCTACATATTTCGACACTATAAAATCGAGCCAATATCCGCTCCCTTGTCTTGTCAGCTCTGAGGTGCCCCGCAAAAGGGATATCATGCGCCAGCCTCATGGCCTCCAGTCGACAAGACGGGGGAACCAATAATTGTGTTACAGGCTGTCCTGTGCCGGTGGCGAGGTTTACCCTTTACAGTAATTGCCCCTTGATAATGAAATGCGGAAATACTAGTGCCCCAGCGCCTTCAACATCCTTACCTTCAATAGACCGGACCTGTCTCCAAGTGTGCACTAGTGAGGGGTCGTTATTTTGTTTTGCGCATGTGAAGCGCTCTGTGGCAACTTGTTGCAAAGGGCGCTATATTAAATAAAGATTTGACTGATTGAGTCTGGGGAAGCACCAGTTTGTATTCATGAAAACAGTGGTGAAGGAAAAAAAGCACAGATTTAAAGTTTATCCGGACTGCTGCAGCGCAGACATGTTTGTTCAGAGGGGTCAATCTCCTGGGCACCTCTGCTTTAAAAAAGAACATCATGTGATGTTGAATTTAGAAATGGATAATTAAACACATATGCTAGCTATTTGAAATGTTAACAATTAATTTTGAACCAGGACGCACAGATAAGGTTGTGAAAGGCCAAGATAGGATTTTGAATCCAGGAGTTAAATCAAAGCCCCCTGTAATCTATTGTTAGACAGGCAAAGCCAGGAGCAAGATATTCATGTGCGGTACTGCACTGATGTACAATGTGATCTTTACGACTGCCAAGAAGCCTGCCCACAAGTCTAACCACTTCAAATGTATTCACAGTTGCTTTGAAATTAAGCGAATCTCAACTGCTGTTGCCCCAGATGCCGACAGGGGGCGATGTGTACATACTTGTTACATAGCTACCTGTTTGCGGCACAGAAAGACAGTGAAAAACGTTCAATGTGCTTCTATTTGAAGTTAACAGTTTTCAGGAGGCCTTAACACAGCGGTATTAAACCAGGGGCACTTCTAAGGGTCATAGGGGTTACGCAGGACTCAGAAATGCAAAAATAAAAATGAAAGTAAAATAAAATAATGATCTTGAATGTATTTCTTTAACGGTATTATATATTATCGCTAAACCAATGTGCATAAATATTTCATTTTACAGTCTGACTATAGTTACAAAATGATCATCCACCTGTAAGCATGCCTGATTTCGATTTAGCGGATTTCCATTGATAGGGTGTGTGAAGCAGGCACCTGCCAATTCTGCCTTGTAGGGAGAGCTCTGTGCTGCTCATGAACTTTGCAGTTTTCAACTTAGAGAATACTAATCAGCTAAGCACAATCTGTCTGCTTTTTTAAGAAGTATAAATGCTCCTGTAAAAATAAATAATATTCACAATGCTTTGACAGTTTTGGTTTTATTTATTAGGCACGGCTGCATTTTAGTAACAGCAGTAATGGCTGGTTGAATTTGTTTTCGGTATTTGGTAGAGTATAGTACATCCAGGGTATCCTGTGTATAGTTTATCAAGTCAAAAATGGATACATTTCTTACTTGCAAAAGAAAAACGAAGTGCAAAGCCACGAAAAGTTATACAGAGTAGAAAGACTTAATAAAAGTTTTAAATTACTGTTTGGTATGTCTTAAACCAGCAGTTTGTCAGTCCTAAACTGTTACGGCATAAATGGAAATGTGGGAAAAAATGATTTGTTAATCCGATTATTCTACCTTTAATTGGAACTGTGGTGCCATTCAGTAGAGCGATAATTGTAAAGGGGTACTTGAGCTGAAACCTCCAGACAGAAGGGGTACAGTTGTAAAACAAAAGGTTGAAAACCCCTGCCTTAACACTTCATGAATCTTGAAAATTACTTCTGGGTTACAGCAGAAAGAAACCGTCAGATCACTTTTTGGATGGAATATAACGTAAGAACCCTGAAAATGGAGTAAATCAACACTAAAAAACAGAAGCTCATGGTGTTGTGGCAGGAAAATAATTTCTTCATTTGAGTCAAAGTTTGGACCCAGAGAACATGGACCACCACCACCGTTCATGTACACATTTTTTATTATTTGTTTATTTAGCAGACACCCTTATCCAAGGCAACAGAGACTAAGGTTTGTGAACTATGCATCAGCTGCAGAGTCACTTACAACAACGTCTCACCTGAAAGACGGAGCACAAGGAAGTTAAGTGACTTGCTCAAGGTCACACAATGAGTCAGTAAAATAGCCGGGATTTGAACCGGGGACCTCCTGGTTACAAGCCCTTTTCTTTAACCACCGACCACACAGGCTACTTATGCATCAACTGTGGCCCATTAACACTTGTCCCACCAGGCAGGAGGGCCAAGACCCCGTGCACTGTCGAAGACTATTTTGTTAATGAAGTACATTATCTTAACAGTGTTTCTCATGTCCCATTGAGGATTTCCTTGGACTGAGCTCAAGGGGGAAGGTGTGGTCTCAGGTTAGCATTGACCTATAGCAGCTTGTGTACAGAACATCCTGGGACTGTAGTGCTAATGAAAGCTAATGTTTTCAATTACCGTCAGCAGAAAAAAAAAGGAATGGCTTATCATTTACCGTACATGCTCATGCTAAGTGTTGTTTATTACAGAGGTTTTCAGAAATTAACATAATAAAGTGTTTATAACATGATAAATACCAGCCACAAATTATTGTATAAACATACAGTGTAAGCCGTTATATTTTAGAACATTTGTGGTGGTCACAGAGATGCAGCCTCACTATACACAACTAAGCAGTCTGTGGACAAATACTATAGGTATTTAGATGACGGTAACATTAACAGCTGTTTGTACAGACATGTGTTCCTTTAACCAGTCCAGATACCTGGACACTCTCGTGTAGATCCCATAGAAGCCTGGCCGTGCACATCCCTTCCCCCAGCTCACAATCCCAGTCAGAAACCAGGTGTTCTTGTACTTTGTAGCATGAGGCCCACCGCTGTCTCCTTTACAAGAATCTCTCCGTCCCTCAATGTAACCCGCACAGAACATATTGTCAGTAATGATCATGTTGGACCTGTCTATGCAGTCCTGTGTTTTGATTCGTGGAACCTCAAGTCTCTGTAGATAATCGGCTGTCGGCCCATAATTTGAATATTGGCCCCATCCACTGACTGTAGAGAACTTGATAGACGCCAATTCGTGGACTGTCAGGTGCCAGTCCGGCAGGCAGATGGGCATGACATAATCTTGGTAAGTAATGGCCGTTTTCAGCTTCATTGTCTATGATGTTGACACTGTAGTCCTCATGAACAATCTTTTCAGCAACGTTCTTCACTTGCTCACTCCCTTCAATCACAGTTCTTATGTGCTCGCCTTTGAGAAATGAAACAGGAGATACGATTCCAGCCATTTTAGGTCTGCTGTACTATAACCAGAAAAGGACTAGCTACTTTTTAAAGCAGTCATTTAATTAATCTTTGCAGATACTGAGTCTGAATAAAACTGCTTCCAAATCACAGTTTTCATTAGTGTGTTTCAAGTCTGCAGTAACAGTGTCAACCAGGTAAATTAGACTGGCATTTACCACTAAAAATACATGGCTTTTGACCCTCAAAAGCTGCTTGAGGGACACATTGAGCTGTCTTGCAGTGAATCCTTACCCAGGCTATGATTTGAGTGAACAGCCAGTATGCTGTTTATGGGTATCATAACCATACCCACTGTTCCATCTTCCCGAGAACAGTGCAGTGGCCAGGCAATCACAAGCATGCTGGACAGAGCGCATTACCAATGAAAAGGATACTTTCCTTCATTACAACTTTACATCTCACATTACAGTGTATTGCTCAGCACCATCTTGAGTCAGATTTGAGGATGGTGACCTGCTCTGTCCTTTAGTTCTAGTCTTTCCTTGTTCGGACTCATTTAATACTTACCCAGCACAACTTGTAGCTTTGAGAGAGAGAGAGAGAGAGAGAGAGAGAGAGAGAGAGAGAGAGAGAGAGAGAGAGATTGAAGGTTTGGGGTATCTACTATTCCACTTAGTGCTTCACCTTGTGCAATACTTATATTCCTCTACAATAAAAGCATTCTAGAAAAAGCATCATAATAAAATGTACATCAACTTTGGAATTACGCTTACACTTGATAGATATTTTATCTTAAATATTCAGAATTCTACTGTTTTGCATATGCAGTCCTGTTAAAACATTACTGACAGTAATAAGCAGCGGTGTGGAGTTGTTGTTAGGGCTCTGGACTTTTGACCGAAGGGTCGTGGGTTCAATCCCAGGTGGGGGGCACTGCTGCTGTACCCTTGAGCAAGGTACTTTACCTAGATTACTCCAGTAAAAACCCAGCTGTATAAATGGTTAATTGTATGTATAAATAATGTGATATCTTGTAACAATTGTAAGTCACCCTGGATAAGGGTGTCTGCTAAGAAAATAATAAGAAGAAATGTCCCTCAATTAAAGAGCCCACAGGTGCATGCAGCAGCCAGGTTAGGTGAAAGATGAATCAGTCTGTACCTACCAGGGACACTCTCCTTTGAGACACACGGATCCTCGCACTATCCTCGGGTAGACAAGAACATCCAGGATTTTCTTTTCCAAGACGGGTATTTTTCCATGGGGGTATGGCACTGTGTTAAAAGAAATGGCAGATTTCTAATGTTGATAACAAAAGACATCAAATGCAGTCATTATAATACATCATTATTATTATTATTATTATCATTATTACAGGTTATTATGAGGTGGAATATCAGGACAAGGCTAAAAAGCTGAGGTCTGTTTATACGCCTTGAGTATTGATATAACCCATACACAGATGCATATGGAGTCCTATAACTCATATATACTGCTTTATTATTAATATACAAGTTAGAAAATACAGCTATATTTGTTGTTCTGTTCATGACAAGCCTTAATTTAGTTATTTGTCATTTTCATTGAAGAGAGGGAAAGGGTTGATGAAGAGAATACTGTTGAGGTGAATGATTGTGATGTCATCGTTTTGAATTGGTGATGTCATGAATAGGGTTTCTCTGCGATGTATTGTGTCATACAGCAGGATAATGTGTGTTCTGATTGGCTGAAAGATACTCAGCAGCCTATAACACATATAGCTCAACCTTAACCTGACTATAGCAACATAATTTGTGTCAACTAAATTGTGAAAGTGTATGTTGGTGGAAGACAGGGTTTCTTTTATACAGACGACCACAATGGAAGCAAACTGCAGACCAAAGGAAGGCCACAGTTGAAGAGAAAAGAGAGTCAAACTTTGTGGAATACAGGAGGTGTTGTCCTTGTCTAGGACATAGCCTTCCACACATCCACATTTCTGAAGAGCCCTCCGTGTCATTACAGAAATGCTCACATCCCGCATTGTTGATAATACAGCTCCCAGGGTCTTTAGTTTCTAGATTGAAGTAAAGGGTGCCATTTTAAAAGTTTACCACAGGGTAATTTCATGTCAAATTCAAAAACGTACATACAGTGAATTACTGGCCCCCTCTCGTGTGGCTTCATGTTGGTCGTGTCATACCCAGTTTTGTTTTTTGTGTTTTTAAAAGTATGTGCTCTCAGATAACAAAATGTAACGTGTAGCTCACAGGCCTTAACATGTTACCTTCTGTAATGAAGAACATGTCTTGTATGACATTAAGAAGAAGAATAACAGAGCTTTCACCTGACTGGCAGTCAGTCCTACCCTTCACGACAGAAGCATATATAGGACTGCACCTGGTCTAAACATGCAGCCCCATTTTTACAAGGCCAAGAATCACACTGGTTCCCATCTGAATGAGCAAGAAGACAAATGAAGATATCCTGTTTGAACACTGAAAAAAAGACAACTGCTTCAATTAGAACAATTATAAATACCGAGTCTAGATAGAAATGTCAATGCACACCATCAAAGAATAATGTAAACACAATATGGAAATTGAAACTTAAGGTAAATGGAGTCTATTAAGTCAACTGAAATGGCAATGAATCTCACACCACTTCCATTAAAATAATATACATATATATTTTTTAAATTAGTGCCCTCCCAGAGGTTTGATATACTTTAAAAGGCAAAAATACTCCAGGGCCTCCAAAGCACCCTTATGCAATTGACCATGGTATTTATGCACTGCATTTTTGCAGTTTACCCTTTTTTGTCATGTTTATTAAATTACCTCGCTATTCTTTACATTGCTTACCTATGCTTTATTTGACTGCTATGGTTTTTTGTGGCACTACAAGAGGAAAAGGGTCATATTTTAGTGATCTGAACAACAGTGGTATCTAGACCCACCACCCTTTACATCAACTGAATCCACCTCAGAACAATCTTCATATTAAATAAACAAACAATCTGACGACAGGAAACATGTAACTGAGGATATGTCTAAAAATATAGGATGAAAACGTACCGCTATAAATCCTCCAGAATGATTCCTAAAAAAGAAAGGGCTATGTGGAGTTACATAGCATCAAAAGATTAACTTCTCACTAGAAGATCTGCCTGTGCTAGTGCTATGAAACTATTATTTGTTTGAATAAAAACATTTACTTTCAAGATGTATGCAACAAAATTGTCAAATTAGAATGAGGCTGTTGAACTATGCCATATCTAAATCTTTTATAACATAACATACAGTGCTGTACAATGTAGAGTATATTGTTCAACCAGTGTAATGCTTTACATTATGTCATACTTCTATGATAAACTACATGGTAAATGTTGGGAACTTTTTAAATGCTAAATGTTCATTTAGATTTTACTGCATGTAGCTTTGGTGCAAGCTGCCATAGCATTTACTTAGCGTTGAAAATTGTTCCCTTTCTCTAATGCATTTCAATGTCCTTTTATTTTTTCACCACACTTACTAAGTTATCCAATACCCTAAATATCTCTGAAGCTTCTTCATAAGAACACTTTTCTTCCAGTCACTCTCGTTCCAGATCCCCCAGTTTGAGTTCTTCTAAAACAGTGTTTTCACGCTTTGCTCTTTGCAGGATACTGCTCGCTTAATTACTCTGCAAAAAAAACTGGAAAGCATTTGTGCATGCAATCCATGTGAAAGCAACTGATTTCAAAAGAAATTGTTGCATGCGTGTCTTTGATGGAATTTAGTGTTTGTCGTTTCAGATCAGAACTCATAAATAATATTCTGCATCGGCTGGTAAGATTTAAACACACACATTTCACTTAATGATGGGTATCCACTGTTCATAGAATAACATGACAGTTGTTTTTATGCAAGAGAAGACAATATATATTCTTTCTGTTGCATGAGTGTGTGGTCAGTCATGGGCTTATAGGTGTTACTCAGCCAGCTTTTTGTCAAAAACAAACAATCACTGACAACATATACCCATCCCACCCCACCACACAGAAGAGAATGAAAATGTGAGTTTTAATTACTCGCACCGCACATGTTACTGTCAGATCTGATTTGCAGTATACTAAAATACCATACAATAGAAAATAAGCAGTACAGTTTAAAAAAGAGATTATGGTTTATAATAAATGTATTTGTTTCTCCATTAAGGCAATTCATTTATGTTTATTTGATACAAGTCTTTGAAGAACGCCTCTTTCTGCATCTTTCGTGTATTGTGACTGTCAATTATTTCCACCATTTTATATCTGAATGGTAGTAATGCATGTGAATTTTACTGTTGCTTTACAAAAAAAAGTGAAACAGCAGGACAAGGCTTAGTGACTGTGCTTTCCAGCGATTACGAGCCATGATGATTTTGAAATGGCAGAATTTGACGTCCCAATTGCTCTGATCAAAGTTCTTAACATGCACTCAAATACAGGCAGGGTAAGATCAGTGATAGCAAATCAAATCAATGTAAGAGCATAACCCTTAATGGGTAATGAGTTAGTGGGTAAAGAGGTTTGTTATGGGTGCTGCCTTCATTTCTTACCACCAGATCTCGTCTTGTTTCCTTCATTAAAGTTAACTTGTTTCTATCTGCTAGGCAGACGGTTCTTATATTTTGAGATTTCCCATTCTGATTCTACTATATACATTGCCAACAACATGATGTTGCCTTAGTTCATAGGGCTTCACCATGCTTGCCTTTACTATGGTTTACTACACTTTGCTGCTCTCTCACCACGGTTCACCACAGTACATTTCCTGTACTGTAGGTCAAGCTCACTACCATGGTATGGCATTACTCCCACACTCCCACCTTCTCAGCCTCACTCTCGTAAGCCATGGAAGTGAGTATAACCTGCAGCACAGGAAGTGATAAACTGCTGGTACGCCAAAGTCTAAACATTTTAAATCTATGAAATCTGCACAAGGGGGGAAAAAAGCAAAGAACAAAGGGATTGTGAACATTTTTATATTATTGATCTATATTAAGAATCAGAGCATGTAACATGTGATGCCAAAAAAGCTTTATAATACAAGCATAATAATTCACAGTATCTGTATTCCTAATAAAACAATAAAAAAAAAACCTCTAGCAGTATGGTTCTTATTTTTATACATTTTATTGAGTAAAGTAGAAAATTTTATATATATATATATATATATATATATATAGTAACACAGCAGGGAGGGGGTTAATATCCTCCCTGCAGAAAACATGTGCGTATGCACATTTTGTTTAATTGTTTTATTGTTTTGTTAATTGTTTATTGTTTAATTATCACCTGCACCTGGTAACTATTGTAAATTAATGCCAGGTGCAGGGTATTTAAGACGTGCAGCCTGTCTGTACGGGGCTGCTGAGTAGAAGGAGGCAGATAGTGTGCTCTGTCTCCGAGCAGTCGTACTGAAAGTGCTGTGTCAAACCTGTGTGGGTTTTTGTGTGACAGGTAAATGGCTTAGCCGTCCTGCGAGTTAGTCAGGGACTTACCTGTGTAGTTAGCGCTCCAAACGGAGCTAGGTGTTTATTTTATTTGTGTTTTATTTTGTGTATTAAAAATAACGCGTCAGCGCTTAAACTCCATTTCTTGTGTCCTGGGTCTGCTTTTAAAGGGGCAAACGAACGACCGTGAGTGCCGGCTACGTTACATATGGTGGCAGCGGTAAAAACGCCCTACTGACCCAGTTCAATAAATAAATAAATAAATAAATAAATAAAGAATAGAAGAATTGCGAGAGATGATCCGGGCAATGAAAGTGGCCACCGCTGTTCAGGAGGAACTGAACAGAAAATGGAGACAGGAGCGGGGACTTCCGGACCCAGAACCAACGGAGCTGCAGCTAATGTTCCAGAGATGGGTGAGGTCAACAGAAGCCCCGCTGTCTCCAGCGCCCGAGGGAGAAGCCCCGCTGTCTCCAGCGCCCGAGGGAGAAGCCCCGCTGTCTCCAGCGCCCGAGGGAGAAGCCCCGCTGTCTCCAGCGCCGTGGGAGAAACCAAAATCAAGGGGGAGGAGGTGAAGAAACTACTTCCTCCACAGCCCCAACCACCAGCCCCACAAACAACTCCGGCGCTGACTGGTGCGGTCCCTTGCCCCAACGTCGTGGTTCCCCGACCGGAATGCCCAGACCTCCCTCCGCTGGTCCTAACTCCCAGGTCGCAGCATTGCCAGGCACAGTTGTTTGCCTGGTCCCCTACTCCGCTCCTCCTGGACTTACAGACGTCACGACGTGAAGGTCAGACGTCGCGTGCGCTCCCCCTTTCCCTCATTTTGTTCCCCCTGAAGCAGCAGGGAGGGGGTTAATATCCTCCCTGCAGAAAACATGTGCGTATGCACATTTTGTTTAATTGTTTTATTGTTTTGTTAATTGTTTATTGTTTAATTATCACCTGCACCTGGTAACTATTGTAAATTAATGCCAGGTGTAGGGTATTTAAGACGTGCAGCCTGTCTGTATGGGGCTGCTGAGTAGAAGGAGGCAGATAGTGTGCTCTGTCTCCGAGCAGTCGTACTGAAAGTGCTGTGTCAAACCTGTGTGGGTTTTTGTGTGACAGGTAAACGGCTTAGCCGTCCTGCGAGTTAGTCAGGGACTTACCTGTGTAGTTAGCGCTCCAAACGGAGCTAGGTGTTTATTTTGTTTGTGTTTTATTTTGTGTATTAAATAGCGCGTTAGCGCTTAAACTCCATTTCTTGTGTCCTGGGTCTGCTTTTAAAGGGGCAAACGAAGGACCGTGAGTGCCGGCTACTTTACTATATATATATATATATATATATATATATATATATATATATATATATATATATATATATATATATATATATATATATATATATATATATATATATATATATATAGCTCTGGAAAAAATTAAGAGACCACTGCAAAATTATCAGTTTCTCTGGTTTTACTATTTATAGGTATGTGTTTGGGTAAAATGAACATTTTTGTTTTATTCTATAAACTACTGACAACATTTCTCCCAAATTCCAAATAAAAATATTGTCATTTAGAGCATTTATTTGCAGAAAATGACAACTGGTCAAAATAACAAAAAAGATGCAGTGTTGTCAGACCTCGAATAATGCAAAGAAAATAAGTTCATATTCATTTTTAAACAACACAATACTAATGTTTTAACTTAGGAAGAGTTCAGAAATCAATATTTGGTGGAATAACCCTGATTTTCAAGCACAGCTTTCATGCGTCTTGGCATGCTCTCCACCAGTCTTTCACATTGATGTTGGGTGACTTTATGCCACTCCTGGCGCAAAATTCATGCCAAAGCTGCCCGATTCCAGCCTTGCTGAAGCACCCCCAGATCATCACCGATCCTCCACCACATTTCACAGTGGGTGCGAGACACTGTGGCTTGTAGGTCTCTCCAGGTCTCCGTCTAACCATTAGACGACCAGGTGTTGGGCAAAGCTGAAAATTGGACTCATCTGGGGGTGCTTCAGCAAGGCTGGAATCGGGCAGATTTGTCTTTGTGAAGGACGCATGAATCAAGCCAAGTACAAGGTTGTCCTGGAAGAAAACTTGCTTCCTTCTGCTCTGACAATGTTCCCCAACTCTGAGGATTGGTTTTTCCAGCAGGACAATGCTCCATGCCACACAGCCAGGTCAATCAAGGTGTGGATGGAGCACCACCAGATCAAGACCCTGTCATGGCCAGCCCAATCTCCAGACCTGAACCCCATTGAAAACCTCTGGAATGTGATCAAGAGGAAAATGGATGGTCACAAGCCATCAAACAAAGCCGAGCTGCTTGAATTTTTGCGCCAGGAGTGGCATAAAGTCACCCAACATCAATGTGAAAGACTGGTGGAGAGCATGCCAAGACGATGAAAGCTGTGCTTGAAAATCAGGGTTATTCCACCAAATATTGATTTCTGAACTCTTCCTAAGTTAAAACATTAGTATTGTGTTGTTTAAAATGAATATGAA
Source organism: Acipenser oxyrinchus oxyrinchus (assembly GCA_030684275.1). NCBI lineage: Eukaryota > Metazoa > Chordata > Actinopteri > Acipenseriformes > Acipenseridae > Acipenser > Acipenser oxyrinchus. The sequence goes on along the minus strand of CM060255.1, from coordinate 27,317,782 downwards.
CTTATTTTCTTTGCATTATTCGAGGTCTGACAACACTGCATCTTTTTGTTATTTTGACCAGTTGTCATTTTCTGCAAATAAATGCTCTAAATGACAATATTTTTATTTGGAATTTGGGAGAAATGTTGTCAGTAGTTTATAGAATAAAACAAAAATGTTCATTTTACCCAAACACATACCTATAAATAGTAAAACCAGAGAAACTTATAATTTTGCAGTGGTCTCTTAATTTTTTCCAGAGCTGTATATATATATATATATATATATATATATATATATATATATATATATAGAGAGAGAGAGAGATACGCACCCACAAAACAGAAGGCATTCCTTATGCTCTTCAGTCATACAGCCATGACATTAAATAACAAAAACCAGAAAACCTGATTTAAACCACACTATTGTACTGCAAAATAATGTGAACTGTAATGCATTCAAAGCATACATCAAACATTTGGTCATTTTGTTCCCTTATACAAGTTTACAACAGTATTTTTGCAGTTTTGCCCTGCTTTTTCCAATTTACCCGTTCCATCCTGTTCTTGGTTTTTTAATTTTTTTTTTTAATTTAGTGTGCCTAATTATTTTACCCCCGAATCTCACTCCAATTTAAATGTCCAATAATTTTCTCCCTCACCGCAGAAATTCCACACAGCTCAGGAGATCCTAATGTCCAGTGGGCGTCCTCCGATCCCACGACCGAGCCAGCTTCCTCTTCTACACCAAGGAACTTGAGAGCAGATGACAGTGAGCTACTGGCCTCTGAAGGACAAAGGCCAGCTCACTGGGTGCCTGGCCAGCAGTGTTCACTGTAACACAAAGTGCATGTTTCTCCAACACCCTCCATCCTCTTCTTCATGTAATTAGATTTCTCTAGCAGTAGTATTCAAAGCATTTCCTGGGTTATGCGCTGCAGATCTTTGGCAGTGGTAACCAGGCTGTGCTTCTAGTGCTGAGGCAGGGCACTCCACTGGTGAAGAGCAGCTGCTCCTAGAAGAGCCCCCAGAGCAGCACCGCGGTGGCAGTTTTCTCCTGAACAACGAGAACAAGAAATGCATCAGCTAGGCACCACCCTCCAGGTATAAGAAGACCTGGATTTCAGAGGAAAACAAAGGTGTTCCACAGGAAATGAATCAATGCTGTAAAAAAAAGTGTTATAGGTAAGCTTACAATGGTAAAAAAAAAAAAGAAAAAGCACAAAATAATGAACACCTGTCATACCCAGCACCCACTTGAATGTAAACAGGCTGTCCCTCACAAAAGGTGCAGGAGGACTGCAAATCTCCTGCAGGTGTTCTGTTAGCATTGCTTTCACGACTGCCCAAATGACTGGTGTTTCTCTATGGGTCGTTCTGCTCTAGGTAATCACTGAGGAATGACCAAAAGATCTCCAAAAACAGACGTTTCTATTTTGTATTCAAATATAGCACTTACCTCCGCAGTTTGTATTTGCAAGGACTCCCCCAGCAAAATCATCTGCAAATTGATGGGCCAGGAAGAACATGGTGCTATGGGCCCCTATAGAAAGTGAGAAAAGGCTTTGAAAATGTACTTCTTCAATGTGTTTTTTTATTATATAGCATGAGGCAACATTTGTTTTAGATTAAAGCAAGAACAAAAAATTCTGCTCAATTCTATATAGTAAACTTTCAGCTACATCTACATATCAGTCCAAGGCCAGCATAGCCTCCCAGCCTTATAAATGCAAAAATGACTGATTGTAAACAAAATATGCTTTCCGTAAAGTTTCTGCTAAAAGAACAAACATCAGTAGATCCCATTGCAACAAGGCAATTAAAAACCTTAGAAGTCACATGTAAAACCTTAACCTTTTCTTTGTTTTAAACTTGTTGGTAAATGTGTCTACCAGATTAAAGGCCAGCATACACAGTATTTCATTCATCCTATTTTCTAGCTTTCTGCAACAAGTTAGATCATGTATCTAGAAGTTACTACAGCTTGTAAACTACATTTTCTGTGCAGAATGGGATAGGAAGGATTTATTTTTTCTTAATGTACTCAGATTTCAGTAATTTAGTTATGGATGAAAACCTGTGTTCTGCGAGTCCAGAGATTGATTTATATGTCTTACCTTTTATATAACATGCCAGGCCAAGGTATGTCGTGGCATTCTGATAGACTTTTAATCTCTCTTCTGATGACTTAGGATATCTAAATAAGAAAAACAACAACATTTCTACAGGTACCATCCACAGCAAGTACCTGGAGAAAATATGTGACGTAGCCCGGCTAGCCGCAGTACAAATATCGGACAGTGAGGCCCCTCTGAAGAGGGCCCAAGATGTAGCCAACCCTCTAGTGGAGTGTGCGGCTACCCTCCCAGGTGGGGGCAAGCCAGCACCATCATACGCAGTTGAGCGCGTAACCGTTGTGCACGGTGGCGAGCACCCAGGTTTCGAGTGCGGCGTGCTTATAATGCCGCTGGTGTGCCGAGAATACATATAGGCCGTCAGTATACCCGTCATGTTCGCCAGGCGGGTTACCTGTGCCTCCTCTGCGTACGCTCGTTTAAGGTGCGTCTCCGTCATCTGGCTAAGCCTCCCACTGATGGGGCCTTGACCAATTTGAGAGCAAGGGGCCATCGCCTCTGTCCGAAAAATGGACTGCCGTGGCTCTGCCGCTGGTGTCCAGGGGACCTGCAGAAACGCTGCAGCGTGCCCCATCAGCAACGATGTTGAGTGCTGGCGTATCCTCCTGTTATTATTATTATTATTTGTTTATTTAGCAGACGCTTTTATCCAAGGCGACTTACAGAGACTAGGGTGTGTGAACTATGCATCAGCTGCAAAGTCACTTACAATTACGTCTCACCCGAAAGACGGAGCACAAGGTGGTTAAGTGACTTGCACAGGGTCACACAATGAGTCAGTGACTGAGGTGGGATTTGAACCGGGGACCTCCTGGTTACAAGCCCCTTTCTTTAACCACTGGACCACACAGCCTCCTGTGCCAGCTGGAGCACTTCTTCCCGTTCACCCTGATTTCTGGTCTTGCTCGACATCATCTTGGCGTGTTCTGCACGGACTGAACACAGCGTGCACCGAACATTGCTTGCACTGTGTACACTGTGAGCTATAATATATATAGCACCGTGCGATCAAGCAACGATTGCACCGCGTGCACCGTGCATGCTGAGCACCTTGCACACCGAGTACCGCGAGCAGCACGTGCACCGCGTAACATGCGGCACCGTGCGCCCATGCACTAGCACTGTATCACCGGGCACCGTGCACACCGAGTACTGCACTACATGCGCCGTGTATCATGTGGCACCGTGCGTCCCTGCACTACTGCTGTAGCACAATGTGCACCGTGCGTACCAAGCACCATACTCACAGAGTACAGTGAGGCACCGTGCGCCCGTGCACTAGCGCTGTAACGGTGGGTACCGAGCACCGTGTGCACCGTGTGTACAGAGTACCGCAGGCACTATGTGCACCATGTACCGTGGGTACCATGTGCAATGAGCACGGTGCCCACCTAGATACCAAAGTACAAAGGGCTATGTGTGCACCGCGGTACCGAAACACCGGGCGCTATGCAACAGTGTCTACCCTAACCGTGTAGCATAGACCAGGGAGACACAAGGGCTGAATCCGTGGCAGGCGAGTTGAAGCAGACAGGAAAAAAAACACTGGAGAAATAGATAGATAGGGGAGAGCACACTGTTTGTTTACAAGGTCCGACTCACCGAGGTGGGCGGGCCTACGCAGCCGGTGAGGTCTACTCGACAGCGGGGATGCAGCAAGGCCTAACCCCATGGAGGAAACACACTGCTGGAAGGGTCATTCGATAGCAGGGATGTGGCAAGGCCTAGCCACGAGGAGGAACTGTGCTCTCCCAAGAAGGAATAGACAACCACTCGCGAGGGTGACTGCACAGGCAGTCGCTCACACACGACAGACAGATAAGAACGAGCGGCATACCACGCAAGCGAGGAGGCCGATGAAAGACAGAAAGGCAAAGGGCTTGTCTTTTTCAGTTGTTGATTCCGGGAAAGCGGCGAGCCAGCTTTCAGCACGAATTCAAGGGAAATACAATCGACTCGATTTGACTTGAGAAGCTCTTTTCTATCAACACGCTCAGCTGAACACAGAGGTTCTTACTGTACCGTCTTAAGAAGGAAATAGAGAAATGGCTTCCTCAGTGTGACAGTTTGAATCCGTCGGTGGGCAGGACCGAGTGCGTCATCCCAGGAAGGGGCCTACCGGCAGCTCTGATGTAGAGAACTCAGCGATACCTACCCAGTGGGTAGGCATATCCCATATATAATGTCATTGGTTGTCTTTGAATTGAAAAATAACCTGGGTTTATGTTATGCATAAAACATACAACAGTAAATAAGAATTGAACAAATGAAACACTCACCCACACCAGAAAAAGGTTCTCCACAGGGATAAAGCCAATGCACAATAAAGCAAAGTTCATTTGTATATATTTCTTAACTGTACAGATCAGTAATCCTTGACCACAGCACATCACAAGCAAACATGGCACTGCTTGGTTACATATAAAACAATGGTATGGCTAGCTCCCACTAGTGTGTCACATGACTGAAAAAATGTACTTAGTTCACTGAGACCGATACTGTATATGAGATTAAGGGGTACTCTACCGCCCCCAAAAGAATGAGAAACAGGTCCTTTCATCTGAAGAATAGCTAGATTAAAACATTACAATCTTGCCCTAAATGTCAAATTTAGACATATGCATGATCTCACCATTGTCAACTTATGCATGTTCTATTTAAATGCTAAATATTTTTTTCATTAACCAAAAAAACTGTTTGAACTGTTTAAGTGTTTACTGCAATGTGATCGCGTGTGTGGTCGAGTTCCACCTTTGCATGTTTTTCCTGCATATTTTTTGAATAATGAAGCCAGACATCTTCCCTGGGGTATTCTTGCTATGGAGATGCACACACATTCCATTTCACATGCAAACACAAATCATCTTGAATGCTGTAATGTTAGCTGAGACTGGGTGACTTTCTTGCCAATCGGCAAAAAAGGACCTATGGAAGGATTCAGCATAGGTGTCCTTATGAGTGCCTAGTGTTGTCATAAAGCAGACGTACTCAGCAAGAACAGTAGTTCTAGCGCCGCCTTCGCTTACATTTGAGAATTTGCTATCTATGAGAGTTTGCGCTGCTCTTAAACCACAAAGAGCATTCAAGAAGCATTGTCTCCAGGCTGCATACCTTTAAAAAACATAATATTCATTGCCCATTGAGAACTATGTGGAACTGTAAGACATCAGTACTGGTGCTGGAATATGTGTCTTCTGCAAGGTTTTGAACCTTGCATTGTACTTCAGCAAGTTTTTTTTTTTTTTTTTAAACCAATTAGTAGCAAATGTAGGTCTAATGTATGGCATTGTATTTGAGATTGTTGATTCTGATTACTTACTGTGGCTTTATGACAAAATAATTCTTATATTTATCAACAAAAAGTGTAGGGTTAAAGGTGTCTCTAAGGCTGGAGATACATTCAATAAAGATGATTTTACTTTATTTTTTTTTTTAAACAAAATATTAATAAAAATGAAATTTATATTGAGATCAAATTGCAATACCTCTAATACAAAGAGCTGCTGTGTGTTGTGCCTACTGTGTATAACTCTTCATTCAAATGATCTATTTCAGTGGCACTAGAACCCCACATTTGATAAAGGCTACTGTTCTACAATAAACCAGTAATCTGCTCAATCATACCTTGATGGTAATGAACACATTCCCCAGATCTTTTCCAGAACTTCAATTTGTCATGAAGAATGATGTTTCCAACCACTGGTGCCTGGCCACCTTGGGACAGGCTTGTTCAACCACTACCAGCTTAACAACCAATAAGACAAAAATGAGTTTTTTAACTAAAAAACATTACACTTGGGCAACAATCATTTTAACTGATGAAAACACTCACAAAATACCTTGTTGTCTCCTTAATTGCATGACAAGGTGGCTAAGCGTTTTAACAAAGAAGCACTGTGCTTTTAACTTTTTTTTTTCTCAGCACTTTAGTTTCACGCACCTGTGTCTTTTGGTGCTCTGATTCCTCTTCTCCACTTTGCTTGTGTAGTTCGAACTCCTGTGGATTCAGGTTTAATGATAAACCACTTTACATCAGCTCTGATCAAATCGATCCGGAATCCAATTCTACAACGGTGGATATCAAAGCTCTCCCCACAGCAACCTCTTGAAAGGACATAAACTATAGCATGTTGTAAATGTGAACATTTCCTCTAGGTTCCCCCAGTATTATTGCATTTATTTCTTTTTAATATGGGTGCTTGTGAAAGACAGTGAGGGTCAATTCCACTGCCTACAGTCAGGCAGGCACCATGGCATAACTTAAAGGTTAAAGTTGGGTTGACCTGCAGACACCAAATTCCATTCACTTGAGCCATATAGGAAAGATATGACTGTCAAGTTAGCCACCTGTGCCTCCTAGCCCCCAATATTTGTTACTCCTCAGATCGTAACATTGCATCTGGGTCCATTAGCCTGGCCTGAATCTGGCCTTCCTTATTCAATGTGCACATTTATTCTGCTTCCTGTTGTACTTGTGTCATCACACACAGTCTGATTTTGAAGTTTATCCTTTAAATGCATGTCTGGCGATGTGTGCCTCATAGTAGCCCCCAATATTTTTTACTACTCAGATTTATGTTATATCAACTGAAAATGTGACACAAGAGACCATAGAGATATATGTAAGGTACATGAATTGGAAAAGCTCATGATGCTGGAGGGGTGTATGCTTTTAGGGGCCTGGTACCCGGTTATCCAGCCATTGAAGTCTTCCTTAATGTTGTTTACCACATAATGCCAATGTATAGGCATCGACATGGCATCAGCTATGAACATACCCCGGAGGGCCTCTCCTGCTGCCTTCCTCAGTTCAGCCATCTTCAAATGTTTGGTAACCTTGCAAGAAAGCCAGGATAGCCAGTCCACAATTCTGAAGTAATTCAAAACCAGGAATAATAATAATAATAATAATAATAATAATAATAATAATAATAATAATAATACAAAACATGTTTACAGAAAGGCCTGCTATAATTTCAGATATGTTACACTCACTTGTCATTTATGGCTGATTTACTTCACTTGCTATTTGAAATGTGTTTCCCTGAGGGTACAGCAAGACATTTCACTCTGGACAAAAAGTTGCATTTGCAATGTGTTTAAGCAAATATGAGGCAACCGATTTCATAACAAAAGGGGTCGTCTGGTATACCCGTCTAATAGTTGTAATGGTACTCCTATAGGACATTTTTATAAGGGCGTACATTCTCAGACAACCAAACCTATTTTGTTTCAGGTCTCTCGATAGTAGTGACTTATTTCAATCACGGCAAAGCAAATACATGGTATCAAGTTTACACAGCAGTTAACTCTACAGTTGCAGGTGATACACGCACACGCACACAAACACACACGCACACACACACGGCACTAGCAACAACCAGGGAAACGGCAGACACACAAACAGAAGTGGCGCTCCTGTTGTGCTGCTCTCCATATACTGTACGTAAACATTTTCACTTGTAATAATTGTCATGAAAATAAATTGCAACAGTTCTCGTGAAAATAAATGTTAATTATTTATAGAACCGTTGTATGTTGTATTATTTTCACTACAGAACAGCCTCCGGCAAGCCAAGATGCGGAAATATTTATCTGAGCTCAGCTCTGGCTGAATTTAAGCCATACATTTAAACTTTATGATGTGTGTATAACAAGATTAAAACACACAACTGTATTTGTCATTGGTTCCAAACTGCTGTTGACATTTGTTATTGTTAGAATAACAATAACACATGTCAATATAACCAACAATAACCAATATGACAAAATAAGTTGGTTTGTACGCTCGCGGTGAAACATTACTGTATTGTCAGTCCCTGCCGAGTATAATCACAAACTAGATGCTGCTGTAGGCGTGGCTTGTTTTGATGAAAAGTCGTATACGTTCTGTTTTGGTGATGCCAGCAGATGGCAGCAACGAACTTAGAGCAAAGAAAACAAACCTGCAAATATACACGGTAGGGAGCTCTTAAAACGCCATAGACAACGAAACTTTTGAAAGGTGATGCTTACGTATCATAGATAATGTAGCATAGAATATGCACTGACCCTGCTGCATTTCGCACACAGACTATGCTGTGATCCTAACATTGCATCTGGGTCCATTAGCCTGGTCTGAATCTGTCCTTCCTTATTCAATGTGTACATTTATTCCGCTTCCTGTTGTACTAGTGTCATCATACACAGTCAGATATTTTCCTTTTTCTACTCCGGTGATGGGTGACTCATTACTTTTACAGGTGTTTCGTCCACTGTAAGTATACCTTCTCCTAATCATGCTTTCGTGAGATGGACATCAGTTTTGCATCCTAGCCAGGTTTTTGCAAGTACTGCATCTTTTGCACAGCACGCACGTTTGTACTTAACTTAAGAGACACATCTGCAAGCGGCTTCTCCGGTGCATTGCTTTATCATTTGGGAAATCATTAAATATGAAAACGTCATCTGTGCGCGACCATTTTTTTACAATTATTATTTTTGAACAGGTGTTAATTTTCAGGAAAAAACAAACAAACATCATCAACCAGTAAAACTAAGCTTCCGGTTCCTGCAGACGTATATTTCGTGTAGTCAGTCTATGTATGCTGCTTCAATGTACACCCAAATATTAAAACGTGCTCTTCCGTTTCCCACCTCTTCTCTTCGCGTGAAAATCCCCCAGTGCTCTACCCTAAAATCCCTCAAAATATATAAAGCCATTGTCTGACCTTTTGCTTGGAACTGTTCTCACTCAGTGAAGTAGCCCTCGTCGGTCCTGTCTGACCACTGAAGAGATGGAGAATCTGTGCCTGTTGCTGCTCTAAGACTGGGGAAATGTGCTTCTTTTTCTTTAACGGGCATCATCACTTAACTAAAAGCGAGATTGCCGTTTCTGATTTTGTGCGCAAACTCCTTTATTAAGGCTTTCACACCCAATCGCCTTGTTCGTTCACTCTCTGTGCTTAAGGTTAAGGTTGACAGGCCTGACAGTCTCTCCTGGGTCATTGAACTTCTAAGGTAGTTTTTAATCAATTTCAGTTTTGAAAAGGACCTTTCTGCACTCGCCACAGTAACTAGTATAGTCAAAAAGAGTTTCAGTGCCGTTGCAACATCCAAAACACTAGGCAATACAGCCTTATGTTTCAGAAATAAAATCTCAGTTAGATCTTTAATCCTACCACCAGCAATCTGTTGTATTTCGTCTTTCAATGCGGTTCCGAATGACAGTAGCTGTGTAGGAATGGAGATAAATCCCCTTCGTACTGAGCTGCCAGACTTGGCTGATTTAAATAGTGCATCGTCATTAGCACTAAGAAGTTCAGAAGGACATATAAAATGAAACCGCTGCGCTATAGTGTTCATTCCACAGAAACGGGTTTTCAGCTGAGTAACAATAATGTCAATGTTGGTGTAGAACACAGCTATCTTAAAATGTTCCTCGGGTTGGATAATCTTTGGTCTTCACAGAGTTCATCAAAATGTTTTTTTGTATGTCATAATCGTTTTCAGTAAACTTTTGTTCAATTCCCCAACTACTTCCAAGTGAAGATACGGTAGCTTTAGTGTCTCCAAACTGCTTCCTAAAGCTTGTAAAGGTCTCGGAAATATATACACAACATTTTAAACCAATTAAGATTGACACATTGTCTTCCAATCTGAGGCCCCCTGTTAGAGACGTGGAGTCGGCACCCCTTGTAACGTCGCCCACCCCGCAGTGCGGGTCTGGGGGCTGGCTTACGTTATGCCACTGGCTGTACCCAATGATTGCATGTTTAAATGTGTCTGCAGGGATGGAAATAGGACTCCTATAGCATAGCAGCTTCACTCATTACAGGTTTTACTACAAGTGTATAGGTAACAAGCTCAAGTGTGTCTTATTAAATTCATAGTAAAACCAAGAATGGATCAAACTGCTGTGCACTGGGAGCCTTATTTCCATCCATCCCTGGTCTAGGAGATGCTGTAGCATACACAATGTCAATTGTGTAATTGTGAATAATTAGACCTGTTCTCCTTTCCTAGTGTATCAATGAAGATGTCTTTAACGCATACATCACCCCAAAAAATGGAGGAGCAGAAAGGCTGTGGGGAGATTCTACACTCAAAATGTCAGCTGCCTCCCCCTCCTGAACTTACAGTAAGCCTGGGGTTTGCAGCTTGATATCAAATATTTGTTTATCCTAGCTTCACACTGTAAATTATCAGTATCCCTCATGAACATCCCATTATGAATGAAATGCTTTTCAGCCAGTAGGATGTGTTGACCAAGGAAGTAAAGCAGACTTCCTGGAAGGCAAGGCAAACAAACTGAGAACGTTAACCAAGTGTACTACCATATGTCATGTTTTAAAATGAAAAGTTTGCTATAGCATGTGTTTCTCTTAAAACAACATATTTATTTGAGACCGATATTGTCAATTAAATTGCACAACAGGTAACATTTATGACATAGGTTTTTTGACTATATAACCAAGACAGCTCAGTGTGATTTCCCTATTTTCAGGTAGTTGGGTAGTTTTGCAGCCAGTGACATGCTGGACCCCAAAGACAGTTCTTAGGTGAATGATCTAGGAAGTTCAAATGTAACAGACTACAGTACCTAAAAGTAGAGCATGCAAAATTCACATTAGCTTTCTTGTTTCCTTGCAGCGCAAAGCTATTTATTTGAAGCAATGAATGAGGAGATTATTATTGACATGTTTGCAGTGACTCCTTCAGGAAAGGAAACTTCATTTTTTGTTTTCTCTTTTTTGGGTTCCCTAGTTTATGTATTGAAAATTGCACAGGAAGAAACTGATATACAGAATAAGTTGTATATTTGATTGAAATAAAAAAAATATATGTTTAAAATTAAGAACTACCCACAAGACTGCATACAGATATTTTGGGCAGCATTACAATGGTAGGTAGTTGTGGCCTTAATGTTAGTAATATTTTAGCAATTCCCTATCTCAAATAGGTAAAGGGCGATTCTTTGACAGTGCCTTCACAAGATCAGGAGTTTGAATGCACAGAGAAAACTCAAGTTGGTAAGACATATCTCATCTGTAATAATGCAAAGAAAATATTTTGTAGAGGAGTTTTCGGGCAGATGTCGGCTTCATCTAAAAAATACCTCTTGCTACTTAAATACAAACTATACAAGTCCATGAAAAAAGTAGCAATTGCTGGTTTCCTTTGTTTCCGCAGCTGCTGGATAATTGTACATAATAAAAACACATGACGTATGCATATAAAATGAACTATTTTTGTATTTTTGTTAATCTGTTAAAGGAAACCCGTAACAAATGCTGAGTATTTGAAGTACAACTGATACATTTTGATTTCGATCTGCTGGTGGTAGGAAATAAACAAGTCTGATTTCAAATCGCAGTCAGTCAGTCTCTTTGGCAGAAGGAAATGTGCCCTTAGATTAATGATCTGTTATGTGCGCTATAACTGTCTGTTTATTTATTTTTCCAACATTTTAGATAAAGCAGTGCGATTCTGGAACAACCTAATTCACAATGCAAATGTGGACTTTGCATTTAAAAAGTTGTATGCTTTTTTAAACGCTCTCAATCAATGCATCAAGGATGGATCTGCAACAGATCAAGGTAAGAACACGATATTACATATGATACTGTTAAAGTGTGTTGCTGTGAAAAAATGATAAGCCTGAATGAAAACCAAGCTTATGGCCCTGCCATAGCCATACTTACCCTGAGCCTAGGATTACATTTTATGATAGCACTGCTATCCTTATAGTGGCTTTTAAAAAGTATGAAATGATAAGTCCTTTTAAAAGCTCCTATACGGACAGTGGTGTTATAATTGGAAGGTAGTCCTACTAATGGTTGTGTAGTGCCTTGTTTACATAGTATCCCAACCATTTCTTTTGCAGAGTATGTGAAGGCCATGAACCTCATGCTTGTAGCTGACATTATAACCGGTTTAAATAGTGAAGGTAAGGACTGAACACAGTTAGAAATGGTAATGTTTGGTAAAAGTCTTGTTGTTTATACAGTGGTTGTATTTTCTTGTTAGATTAACATCTCACAATACCTCTGTTGTTTCCCCATTGATCTTTTTGTCCTGCTGCCTTTTATTTTTGCTTTTACTTTTGGTGAGTGATGCCAGTTATCCCGTCTCAACTAGCTTCCTGTTTTAATTTTATAACACCAGCAAGAAACATTTTTGTTGCATGCAAGAGCAGGTAAACTACAGTAGTTTCTTGCTATTTTCATACAATTTTATACCATTATATGATGCAATTATATATTAGGGCCAATAGAATGCAGATGTAGGACTTGGGTAGGATCCTATTATAACTGGAACACAGGAAGTGAAGACTCTGAAAAAAACAAAGTCTGGAAAACATGAACATCCATTAGTTAATATTACAACTTTAAAAGTCTAAATCGTGTCTACATTCATTGTCATAAAGCAGTTAAGTTTGAAGATGATCTTGAAAGTAAAGTCATGAAAAGGTTTATTGGAAAATATCAAAATATGATTGCACTTATGACCTAAAATTTTGTCTAATAAATGAAAGTAAACTAGATTAGGCAAGATTCTTGTTATACCAAATCATCCATCTAAGCAATTATTTTTTTGTTTTTTAGAAAATAAAAACACACCAAACCAGAAAATAAAAGGCACTGACAGTTTAATTTAGGGTCTTAAGTTGCTTCTTATTCATTTTATTATTTGTTTATTTAGCAGACGCCTTTATCCAAGGCGACTACAGAGACTAGGGTGTGTGAACTATGCATCAGCTGCAGAGCCACTTACAACTACGTCTCACCCGAAAGACGGAGCACAAGGAGGTTGTAACTTGCTCAGGGTCACACAATGAGTCAGTGGCTAAGGTGGGATTTGAACCGGGGACCTCCTGGTTACAAGCTCTGGTTTCAAGCCAGTTTCTTTAACCACTGGACCACACAGCCTCCTTTTAGAATTGTAATTGGTGTTTTTGCGCTTTCAGAAAAACAACAACAAAAAACACGCTGATAACGATTTTGAGTAAAAAAAACAAAAACAAAAAACTTAACTTTGAAAATTGTGTCTATAATACTGAATTACTTTAAATTACTGGAATGCAGGTATTAATTCAGCAGTAATATTTCCACTCACACAATTTGATGTCTTATTTACTGTTTTCTGATCTAGAAAATGCTGTTACAAAAACGGCTGACAAAGAGATCCGTGCAGAAAATGCAGTGCCTAATGAAACAACAGAAGAGCCTATGTTAGAAGAGGGCCTTGTTGGGTGCGTATTAAAAGCCTTTTCTCATTTAGAGATGGTTCATAAAGTTAAACGTGTCAAGGGTCAGACCAACGGTTTCAAACATGACATGCTACTTTAACATTAGTTTCAAAACCTTCCTGCGAAGGTAGCAATCGGCCAATTTTCATACTACTACACTAGTGATTTATTGAGGAAGATCTACTCTCTTTATATGAACTAAAATGTAGCCCTATGTTTTGTAAGCATATTAATCCTATCCTGTATTTGAACAGAATTAAGGACAATCAGCCTTCCGGCAAAGTCACAACCCCCTTGGAGGATCTTAAAGCTCCAAGTTTTCCGTCCGGTGTTTCTTTCCAACCCCATGCTTGCAGTCGGACGTGCCTCCCAGTCAGGCCGGAGACGGCAGAGCAGTTCAGAGGTCAGAACCCCCTGAAAATCCCCCTCCTCTGCCACTTTCAGAGAGCACACGCCAAGGCCGACTGGAGAAGCTTCCAGAATATGTCTCTGAACGTCTTCTACAAGGCCCCGTGCGGCAGGAGCCTGCGTGACTTTCAAGAGCTTTGTCAGTATGTGCTCGAAACGGAGTGCGACTTCCTGTCTCTGGAGTACTTCTCGTTCAACACGTACGTGCAAGTCTACAGGAGTCCTGCTTTAACGCAGCCCCTTGCTTTTGAGCAGGACCTGAGTAGAGGTGAGGAGCTGGTAGCTGTTGAGTTCCGTAACGATGTGGATGAGACCAAGCCGGACACGTTCAGGTACAGGAAGGACAGGTGGCCCCACGGGTGTTTTATAAACGGCTCGGACAGCATGTTTGCAGACTGTTGCGATTGTACAGATGGATGCGTGGACGAGTAAGTAATCCGGAACTGATCAGTATTCCTAAAAAGTGACTAATAATGATTGCAAGTGTCTGATAATGCTACTCTTTGACTTATCAAAGCTCTACTGATGTTGAAAAAGTATTAAAGTCCTGCACCAAGGTTGCATTTTAAAATACATGCTTGGTGGACATTTATGTTATACAGTGTTTGTGTGTTTTTATATATATATATATATATATATATATATATATATATATATATATATATATATATATATATATATATTAATGTGTCTGGTCTAAATCACTGGAGGAAGAGCAATTTAAGAAAAAGAAAAAAAAAACATAACAGGAAGCGCTCAGACTTTTAAGTTCCGTCCCACATCGTGGATCGTTATTGCTGGGTTACCTGTTTGACAATGTGGGTAATAATCCTTACACTATCAGTGCACTAGAGCGGACATTTTGAAAAGAGCTTTGAAACAGTCTTTAAAGTTTTATAAGTGTAAAAAGTTGTCAGGATGTTAACAATGAAAAGAAAAATGACAGGTACGTTATTTAAACGGTTGTAGCAACACCTGGGGATGTGTAATCTTTCGATGTCCATCTTTAAGATAAATTAGATGGCGACATCAAGTCAGAAGACAGTTTTCCTGCATTTAGCACAGAATGTGGAATATAAACATTAACCCTTTCTATAATTTCTATGCATTTAGACTGTACACCGGTAAGTAATTTGTTACAAAGTAATCATTAACATGATGCTGTTTGACATATAGGACAAAATGTGCCTGCCTGAAACTAACTGCGAAAGCCAATGCCTTGAAGCGCAACAAGAGAAAAAGAACTGGCCCACCACCATATAAATACAAAAGGCTAATGAAGCCAGTGCCTTCTGGGTAAGTAAGGGTATAAGGTCGTTTGACTTGCATGTATTGTCTCTGATTTAGAAACTGCAGAACTTGGCTCAAACCACTGTGTGGTACAAAAAGGACCACAGATTTATATTATATGGGTTAACTAATCACTGCTGTCAACAAAATCTGCTTGTTGCTGCAATCATCAAAGAAGTAAAGGATTTTTTTTTGTTGTGTTGACAGGATTTACGAGTGCAGCGCGTGGTGCAAATGCGACTTAAAATTGTGTCAAAACCGAGTGGTACAGCATGGCCTTCGAGTCCGACTCCAGGTGTTTAAAACGGAGGAGACTGGCTGGGGAGTTCGCTGTCTGGATGACATTGATGAAGGGACATTTGTATGCACATATGCAGGTAATGCTGTTCTCTAGATTTCACATTGTCTTCTGCTACTTCAACACGCAATTGCATAATAGTGTTTTTGTGGCCCAATTTATTAGCAAAACATATACAAATGGAAAGTATCTTATACAAGATGTTCGTTCAAGGAGCAAAAGCATAAACGTGCGAAACCTGAAGGCCAGGTACACACTGTCATGGGGCATTCCAGGCCAGATCAACAAATCAATGACCACATGGTGAACAAAGGAACCTAGTGTCTATTCTTTATGGCTTTAAGATGTAGTGCGGTTTATTAATTTAGATAAGCAACTGAAAATGGCACTATTGCATTTGGGCTTTTTTTTTCTACAGGTAAAATATTAATAGAGGGTACGGAAGATGGATTCAAAACTAATGGTGCAGAGCTGGAGGCTGGCCATGGGGATGCAGATCCAGCAGGAGAGGCAACAAAGAGAAAACGAGAAGCAGCATCTTCAGACGAAGACATCGAGGTGATTGAAGAGACACAAGAAGCTCAGGAATGCAGTGTGCTTGAGGATCTCACAGCTCCCCAGCAATCCACTGACAGCAGCAAGGACTCGGAGTGAGTTACCTGCACCATCTGAGGAATACTTTGCATATTGTGTTAGATTTTGTGAAAGTAAAATGATGGGAATCCGTGAGGTTTATTTCCCTTTTCCGTGTTTCAGAGAGCTATTTTGCGTGGTAGTTGTACTAAGTATTCTGTCAGGACTGTTTTATATATCTTGTTCACAGCACCAATAGTAAGACTTCTGCATAACCCAAGGTATATAGATGAAAATCTATGGGTGAAAACCAGAATGTAAGAGAAAAATGAATGTAAATATATTTATTTATCTATTGCATTTATATAGCACTTTTTATACAAAAGTATCGCAAAGCACTGTACAGTACATAGAAGAAAAAAAAGAACAAACCACAATACATTTGTATAGCATGTCACACATATACATACGACTGCCACACTCAGCCGTTTAAATAGTTAAACAGTATACACAATACAAAAGCAGCAATTTTAAAGTTGCACTAAAACCCACTAAGATAAGAGCCACTTTATAAAAGTGCATTTTTAGTCTTGACTTGAAAACTGTAACAGTCCCAGCTTCCCTGACAAATGAAGGCACAGCATTCCATAATTTAGGAGCTCTACAAGAAAAAGCCCTACCTCCTGTGTTGCTGTTGTTGACCCTAGGAATAACCAGCAGCCCTGCATCCTGTGATCTCGGAGTGCGGTTTGGAAGATACAGGGTCAGTAACTCCTGCAAATAACTAGGTGCTAATCTATTCAGGGCCTTGTAAGTTAATAGAAAAATCTTAAAATCAATTCTATACTGCACAGGGAGCCAGCGTAAAGAGGGCAAAACAGGGTTAATATGTTCACTTTTTATGGTTTTAGTCAGAATTCTAGCAGCAGTATTCTGAACAAGCTGCAAGCGGTATACCACACGTTTTGGGACACCAGAAAAAAGTGCATTACAATCATCAATTCTAGATGAAACAAAGGCATGCATTAGTCTCTTGGCATCAGATATGGAAATAATTGGTCTAACTTTGGCTATATTTCTCAAATGGTTAAAAACATACTTTAGTAACGTCCCTAATATGAGTCTCACATGATAGATCAGGATCAGAGATGCTCTCCAAACTCTTAATTTCTAGTTTAAGTTTTGATGAGAGACTGCAAGGGTCGAGCTCATGTAATCCCACATTTCTTTTTAGATGGTTCTGTGAGCCCACTAGCATAACCTCAGTTTTATCTGAATGAAACATTAGAAAATTCTGTGACATCCAGTGCTTGATGTCTGTAAGGCAAGTAGCTAATAACACCCAGGCACAAGAAATTCCTGGCTTTAGAGACAAATATAGCTGGGTATCATCGTTGTAGCAATGGAAGTTCACTCCGTGTCTGCGGAAAATGTCACCTAACGATAGCATATATAATGAAAACAACAAGGGACCTAGAATGGAGCCCTGTGGAACACCACAGACAACTTCCGATAATGATGATTTTACCTCCCTAATGGAGACAAACTGAAACCTATCAAAGATAAGATTTGAACATATAGGAGAAGGATAGGAGAAGGCCAGACAGTCCCATTGTGCTTTCAAGACGATTCAGTAGGTTGAAATGGTCTACAGTATCAAAGGCAGCACTTGGATCAAGAAGAATTAATACTGATGGAAAGCCCGAGTCACAGCTTATCAGCAGATCATTCACAACTCTGACAAGGGCCGTCTCGGTGCAGCACGAAAACCAGACTGAAACTTCTTGAATATGCCATTAACATTATTAATTTCTTAGCGGACGCCCTTATCCAGGGCAACTTACAATTGTTACAAGGTATCACATTATTTTTTACATACAATTACCCATTTATACAGTTGGGTTTTTACTGGAACAATCTAGGTAAAGTACCTTGCTCAAGGGTACAGTGTTTCCCACCTGGGATTGAACCCACGACCCTCCGGTAAAGAGTCCAGAGCCCTAACCACTACTCCACACTGCTGCTGCATTAAGAGTTAGAACCTTATCTAAGAATGGTAGGTTGGAGATTGGCCTATGGTTATTGAGGACTTTAGGGTCCAAATTGTGCTTCTTAAGCATAGGCTTTACCACAGCTACCTTAAGTGCTGAGGGAACTATACCGGAGGAAAGTTAACCATTTATAATTTTTAAAAAGTGGGTATTTGGGGGCTCCCGAGTGGCGCATCCATTAAAGACGCTCCGCATGGAGTGCAGGATGTGCCCTATAGCCTGGAGATTGCAGATTTGAATCCAGGCTATGTCATTGCCGACCGTGATCAGGGGTTCCTAGGGGCGGTGCACAATGGCCGTCGCCACCCAGGTAGGGAGGGCTTAGGTCGGCAGGACAATCCACGGTTCACCGCGCACCAGCAATTCAGATCTGTGTTGTCCTCCAGCACTATACGTCTGTTGGCTTCGCTGTGGATCCGCAATGCAAAAAATGAAGGATTGGCAGGAACACGTTTCGGAGGACGCATATTTCAGCCGCCATTTGTAGGGGGGGTTACAGCGGTGAACCGGGATAAAAATAATAATTGGGCATTCCAAATTGGGGAGAAAACCGGGGTAAAAAACCATTGGCGATCAAGAGAGCATGTAGTAGCTCTCATATGTTGAACTAGCTCTGTCAGTTCTGCAAGGTAATCAAAGAAAATAGTAGCCTTAATAGGTGTAGTTGGTAAAATTGTGCTGGAGTCGTTTAAAATCCTCTTTCAGAATCTCAGATTTTCTGTTCCTTATGTCATTTGTACCAGCATGTACAATGACCACAGACTCTTTTTGGTGATTTAATAATCTGTGCACTGTTGATTCAATATCTTTTACTTTTGCTCCAGGGAGGCAGGTAACAACTGCCTCAAATTGTGAGGGTCTGGAACCAACTCCCCAGTAATGTTGTTGAAGCTGACACCCTGGGATCCTTCAAGAAGCTGCTTGATGAGATTCTGGGATCAATAAGCTAGTAACAACCAAACGAGCAAGATGGGCTGAATGGCCTCCTCTCGTTTATAAACTTTCTTATGTTCGTATGTTCTAACCCTATTTAAGGGATCTTTACGGCTAAAATTAATGTCGACATAGCATATAGTTGAATCACCTACTAACACCACCTCACCCCTGTTTCATCCAGCACTAGGTCGTCATTGGTCAGTGCTTGGAATCTATTGGCTAGATCAATCTCCTCTCTATGTTGAGTGCTCGGTGTCGTCCTCCTCTTCGTACTTTTTGTAACAGTTACCCAGTCCCCACTCACTTCCTGCCTTTCATCCATATGTACCTTCTCAGGTCCCTCTACACATACAGTTCCACTTTCATGCTGTGGCACTGAAACGTCACATGGAGCAGGTGCATTTATGAAGTTAAAATCAGAGTCGTTTTCAGTCTCACCTTCAGTATCCAAAACTAACCAAGTGTTACTAATTTTGTTAAAACTTTTTTTAATGAACTGCTCATTTTCGTTTATGCTTTTAAGTATTCCAATTAGTTTTTCAAGTTCGGCAACCTTCTGCATTAAAGAATGCCTGACAGAGCACTTCTTTCAAATAAAGTCTTCCTTAAATTGAAATGTGTTGACCACCATATGCATTTCACAAGAAATACAGATCATAGCACATTTGAATACATAGTGTGTGGAAGACAATAAATAAATAGGATTTATAATAATTTAACAAGGAAGAGAGCAGATGGAAAAATGGTGAGAACTGAGTAAAAACAAAAGGTAAAATTATAGCCTAGGATACGAATGACTTTACCCCTGTTCTGGACCCAACACAGTTCTGCTCAACCAGCAGCAGCTCTCACAGGTTAGTAGGACTGGTGGAGGTCTTAGAAACTGGTGATGAAAAACAGCACAGCTCTTTTTCAGATACCAATTTATAAATCCAAGGTTAATTAGCACAGTACCTACGCCAGTCTGGGCCAATTCACAGGGCAATTAAAAAAGGAATGTAGCCACACCCTACCAGATTAAGTACTAGCAATGTGGAACAAGCTACTGAAACTATTTAGTCAATATTAATAAGCTAGGTAAAATGAACGTACCAATCACAATAACACCTTAATGGAAATCTTCAGTAAATCACATGTTAACAGTGGCCGCTGTCTGTTCTGGACTCTAACTCAGTTCCTTTTCAATTCAAAGACGACCACCAGCGACATTATGTCCATTGGGCAAGTATTGCTGAGCTCTCTATACCAGAGCTGCCGATAGGCCCCTTCCTGGGATGATGCACTCAGTCCCGCCCACCGAGGGATTAAAACCGTAATCCTGAGGAAGCCATTTCTCTTTTTCCTTCTCAAGACGGTACGGTAAGACCTCTATGTCTAACTGAGCGTGTTAATAGAAAAGAGCTTTGAGTCGTGTTGTATTTCCCTTGCATTTGTGCTGAAAGCCGGCTTGCCGCTTCCCTGGAATCACCGACTTTCTATTTCGAGTCGCTTCTCCTTCTGTCTTTCAGCAGCCTTCTCGCTTGTATTGTAGGCTGCTCTGTTTTTTACTGTCTGTCGTGTGTGTGCGCACGGTGCTCAGTGCGCACGGTGCACATTGTGTTCTGTGCCCTCCGCTACAGCGGTAGTGCATGAACGCACGGTGCCACACGGTACGTGGTGCACATAGTGCACACGGTGCTTGGTACACATGGTGCACGGTGTTCGGTGCCCTCCACTACAGCGCTAGTGCATGAATGCACGGTGCCGCACTATCTCATCGGTGCTTGAGCGCCCGTTACAGTCAGTGCAAGCAGTGTTCGGTGCACAGCCGATGCAGAACACCGAACTGATGTCAGGCAAGTCGCGGTTCCACCCCTGTACGGCCTACAAGACAAAGATCCCGCAGGAGGATAGACGTACACTCTGTGCGCGGTGCTTGGGTGTCCAATATACCACCTTGGCCCTCGAGAGAGAGGTGGCCTGCAGCATCTGTGCGGCTTTTCAGCCCCGGGTAAGGGAGAATAGGTTGGAGAGGGCCACGAGGGTGAGCTCCACGTCCTCGGTGGCCGGACCATCGACGGCTCTTGGAGCCACTCCTCCCAGGACCCGCTGCTGGACATCCCGGCGTGCAGGCCCCTGTAGTTGCCCCCATCTCCGCAGGTGAGAAGGGTGAAGCGTTCGAAGCAGGTGAGGGACATTATGGACCTCAAAGCCCAGATGGCCCAGGTCCTTGAGCGTTTGGCCAAACAGGCACCTGCTGCCCCTGTCGCAGTCCCAGCTCCGTTACAGCCCCAATTGCCATACCCCCCTCCCCCAGGGGAGATCAGGGTGGATGGGAAGAGGCGTCCCAGCTAGTGCAAGAGGACACGCTTTCTATAGCGGCCTCTGGGGAAGGGGCTTCCTTCTCCTCTGACATGCAGGTAGGAGGGGAAGCCAGCGCTTCCCCGCTGCCTAGATTAGTTTCGGCGCTGATGGGACGCGCTGCAGCTTTCCTGCAGGTCCCCTGGACGCCAGTGGCAGAACCACGCCGGTTTGTGTTCCGGACGCAGGCGATGGCGCCTCACCCTCAAATGTTCTCTGCCTTCCCGGACTTCATGGAAGAGGTACGCTCCGCCTGGGATCGTCCGACCTCAGCTCCTAGCATGCTGATGCAGGCTGCACCTCTTGCATCTCTAGAAGGCGTGGAAAAGATGGGCCTAGCGGGGTTTCCCCCAGTAGACTCTACCATCGCGGCCCTGGTTAAGGTCCCGCCGGTGGGTGGGTTGGCAAGAGACCTGGCGTGCCCGAACCCTCTGTGCAGGGTGACGGAAACGCATCTCAAGCGGGTGTATGCAGCAGAGGCACAGGCAATTCGACTGTCAAACACAGTGAGCATGCTAAGCCTATATGGATGGTGTACTGCGCATGGCCCCGCTCCCTGAGGCGGTGGCCACGGAGCTACGTCTCCTGTCAGCCGCTGCTGCAGATCTGGTCTCCAAGGGCAAGCTCTTGGCCGAGTCTGGCTAGCTTGATTGTGGCTTGCAGACAGCTGTGGTTGTCGCAAGCCAGGGTCCTTGATGCAAATAAGGCTGCGCTACTAGACGCGCCTATATCCCCGGGACACACCTTTGGGCCAGCCGTGGAGGAGATCCTGCAGAGATCCCACCGGGAACGTGAGGCATCCCGGCAGGTGGCCGCGTTGCTCCCTCCCCGCGCTCCCACGTGGGGCAGGTCGATCCGCTGACAAGCTCCTCCGACGCGGACTGTCACCAGGACAGTTCCAGTCCCCACGGCTCCGCTGGGTGACCTAAGGCATCGCCTACAGGGCACACTGGCAGCGAACAACCGGCTCCACCCAGCAGGCAGAGGGAAAGCAGGAAGTGGCCAACCCACACACCAGCATTCCAGGAGGCGTTTCCAGGGCCAACACCCTAGACAGCCACCCCAAACTGCCCCGCCGCAACTTCAGCAGTAAGTGTGACATAAAGACAGACAGCCTCAGAGTAATAAAGTTCAGATCATCAGATGGGGCATCTTTCAGTGTTCATAGACATACGACCTTAAAAAGAAAGGAGGGCACCATAATCAAAATAGTTTTGCCGCTTCCTGTTTCCTTTATAGTTTAGTAGGTATGTGTTAGCAAGATTCCTTACAGTCTGTATAAAAGAGAAAGGGGGACGATAGCGGTTCACTCGTTTTAAACCTGCTCACTGAAAACAGATTTAAAAAAGAAAAGAAAATCATTTTAGCATGCACTGTAGTCTTCAAAAGTATGCTAAACTACTCTCAAAATGTTGTTTTTAATTCTCACAGAAAAGATATTACCGGGATAAATTGTGGAAATACGTCGCCACTCGTCTCTGTGATAAAGAGACCCCGAAGCAGGACGGCAATGCTCCAGGCCAAGCTGGAAAAGCTGAGGGAGGAGGTGAGATGATGATGATGATTATGTTTCATGAGTAGCTTTAGCAATGTCCACATACACTGCCCTGCAACATGAATTGGGTAATAAAAGAAATGTTTTTTGACAATGAGAAGGCTTTTTCAGTGTCTTTATGTATTCGTCATACATGAAATTGAAATACTAAAAGAAACAGAGTAAAACAAAAAGAAAACATTTCTACAGTATGTACTATATCTTTTAGTATGCTATACATATTTCTATTGAATGTTTGAATTGTATTGAATGGCAAATGCTCCTGAGTAAATGTTGAGAAATGTTTTTCCTAGCTGATTTAAGACCCATGATGTGTGATTAAAATGTTACAAAGAGTTGACAATATGTTTAAAATATAACGCTGGATGTGAACAACACAGGACATAGCAACAGTAACATAACGCCTTTCTTGTCAACTTTGCAGTGTGTTCTGTAACACTTCAACCGTTCTTACTAGGTCCGAAAACTTTTTTGTGGAACCAGTAACTAGGTAGCTAATTAAAGGTCACCTTTATGAAGAAATTCAGAGTTCTCTTTTTGAAATACCTGAATTCTAGGGTGCAATCAAATGCCATCCCAGCAGTTCTGAGGACGAAGAAGATGACAAAGTGCATTTCTCTCCCAGAACCAAAGTTCATAAAAAAAATGGTCCATTGAAATCAAATTCACCCAAGACTAGAAGTAGATCAGGTTAGTAACTTTTTTACTTGTATTTTGTCTTGTATTGCTATGGTTACACCTCATATCTAGGAAATATGAGACTCCTAAGAGAAGTGTGAAAAGGAGGTGGACAAAGACCAGTTTTGCCACTCTGCAATACATTTTTCCATTCAAGTGAAGTGTTGTTTGATGAGATGCTTGGTTGCTTGATCTTTACCAGGTCTTGTAGCAGAGGCCGTGGCAGACCCGGATGTAGTCCAGCAAGTCGTGAAATCGGCTGCCAGTGGACAAAATGTAACAAACCACTCTGTCCGTGCAAGAAAAGAAGATTTAAAATTGACTCGCGTGTGGTCCCTAGCTGAAGAGAGAAGTGAAACTAAATTAGAAGAAAGTGCAGCAGGCCACCAGAAGTCAATAGGTCATGAGCCAGAGTATCATTATTACTTGGATGCAACAGAGGAGGGAAATGTAGCCCGGTTTCTTAATGTAAGTATTTAATGCCGCTTGTATGATATCAGGTATAGCACAACCCACCGTGTTAGGTGTAGTACTTATATACTTTATATGTAGGGCTTCTGATTTTTGGTTTCAACCGATAAAGCCCAATAAAACACCCCTGATACAAAAAAAATGAAATTGGTGGATAGCCAATAAACACCGGAAAAACTGTGGAAATGGTTAATCAATTCACGTTGACTTTACGCTATTCCCATTAAAAAATAAAACCTACTACAAAAATAATAATAAATACATTTCCCAGTGCTGCTGGGCAATGTCCCGCTTTCCTGACTTGCATCTATCATTGATTCATTCTGAAGACTTTAAACCCGACCCAACTACTGAAGGACAGCACATTCCTACATTTCTATTGGAGTCTCCGCTTGCAAGATCTAAAACGAGATTGCAATCAGGATGGAGGCTTGTTAGCGGGATTTCAAGCTGTATTACAGTTAAGATAAGGAGGATTTAAAACAGAATTGTGGCGAAATGTACAAAAATGCCTACACACAAAAACCCCAGAAGAATGTGCCTGTGACCATAGGGATTTCGTTGTGGAAGACAGCAATGGAAAGAAGGTACAACTTAAGTGTACTGTCGAGTTACTACTATACATATTTTGACAGAAAAAAAAACTCTCAAGCATTTTGGAAAGTAACCGAAAACACTAATTTCATACAGTATAACAAAAACGAAAGCCCCGAAAAAAACGATTTACATAAAACTCGAAAAATAGCTAAAAATAAGCACCGAAAAATACAATTAATAAAACCTGAAAAACAGAAGCCCTATTTATACGTGTCAGCTGGAAACATATTTATATCTACATATACTGTATATGTACACTGCGTGGTCACTTGGATATGGCATCACCCTCCTGTGGGGCATATTCTCCTGGGGTACTCTAGGTCCCTTAATAACTCTGCAAGGATAGACGAATGCTGTAGCTTGATCTACACTGATAGCGATGGCTACTTTCAGGATGATTATGCACCCATCCACCATGCCAGAGTTTAACTTGAACGATTTGAGGAGCACGGCAAAGACTTCAGGCATCTTCCATGGCCACCAAAATCCCTAGACCTTAGTCCAATTGAGCATGTTTGGGACCAATATTTGTGTGAAATATGATGGAAGGGATTACAATCCCTTACGACACCTTCAGGTAATTGTGGCGTGCCATGTAGAACAAGACTCGGATCAGGGCAAATGGTGGTCAAACCCGATATTATGTCCAGGTCCTGGCAGTGTAATTATATAAACAGGGTGGTGGAAAACTGGCAACTGCACTCTCAAAATATATCTGGATCCTGTGGGATATGTAAAAGAGCAGGAGCAATCCTAATTCTAACACAGTGACATAACAAGAAGCAGGTTTCAGGGAGTGGGGCTTGTCTCCCTATTGCTAAAATGACCTTTGGTTAGGGAACATAAACAGACCGGTCTGTCAAAACAGAGTGACAGAAGATTGCAGTAAACAGAAACTAACAAGTGATATTCTAGTGTAAAATGTAACATCATTCTGGGGTTGTATTGTTGATGTATGCTGTGAGTTAACTCTTTATTCTGTTTGAACTTTTTTTTTTTTTTTCCAGCACAGCTGTTATCCAAATCTCTTTGTGCAGAATGTATTTGTTGACTCGCACAACAGGAATTTTCCCTTGGTGACGTTCTTCACAAACAGGTGAGAAAATAAACTGGACAAAAATTGGTGCTGGATCTCTAACACTTGGGAATAATGACAAAATTTTGAAAATTGCAGAAGAAATAATAGCGATTCAGTAGTTCTACAGCTGAGGCGATATTAAGGCAATGGTCTAATAGAAGGGTGATTGAAGGGTTTATGAATAAGGAAGAGCACAAGCAGTCAGCTCTTGGATATTGAATGCCAGTATTTATTCACAGTGCCATAACTACGGACTGCCAAGCAACACAGAATGCAACTATTATATATTACTTTGATTTATTAGTTTGTTTACTCTGTAAACTTTCACAAAATGCATCCTTCTATTATGGTCATGTAATTGATAGAACATTACAGAACTGAAAACCATGTCTCTACTGAAAGCTCTAATTTTGTTGGGGGTTGTAATTTGTTACTTACATCATTGGATAATTATTGTATCACCTTAATAGGGATTATCATATGTTGAATATTAGACCTATTACTGGGTGGAGGTATAGTGACATAAAGCAGTAATTAAGTGGACGCGGGCTCTTAATTTGTACCTGAAAAGATAGATTTAGGTGTGGCATCTCACTGAGCAGCATGTTTTTTAATAGCAGTGAAAGGTGAACGCTGAACTTCATGTTACATTTGCTGGTACCAAATAGTCTGAAATCATGTAATGGATAATGTTGAAGTCCAAATGCATTGAAAACACCACTTAAAGTTAGCAAGCTAACAAGGAGCTACCAAAATCATTCCAGTAAACCCTATGTAATATGTAGTAGGCCTCACGTTTTCCTGTATAAAAGATACACATTCTTTAAATGAAAAAGACACCAGCTGCATCAAAGATTGGAAATATTTCTGCTAAAGATAGCCTATTGTGTAAATACATTTGTTGTATTATAACTTTAGAGTATATGATCAGTTTTTAATGTGGCAATGCAATTTTTTTGTGATTTAATAAACATTGTTTAATCTTGAAAGCGTGAAGCCTCTGCAAATTTGAGTTCTGTTGAGTCCATGCAATCTTATATGACCTCTTAAAGAGACACACAGCAGATAAATGTCTTCAAGAAGCAATCTGTAAAGATTGTTAACAGATTCTAAAGAAATACCTATAACAAAACAAATACACATTTACCGTAATGCAAGTGTTTTATAATGGAAAACACAAGATCTCAGAATTGATCTCAGAATTGATGGCAGTGCACATTAGATTTACTGGAATTATACTTTTAAAGTGTCTGAACTATTTACACAGACACTAAATCCCTTTGAAACCGACCTATGTGACTAGCTGTTGACTACGTTTTTAATAAGAGTATTGCGTCTAAGCCACTACTGCTTTACATCCCAAATTTAGCCAAATTACATAAGCAGTTACTGCGGTCCATGCACCTCTTCTTTAAGAGGTCTTCGGTTTAATCTACTCGTCCTTGAGGTAAGTTTTTAAAATGTAGCACTATGGCCCGGACAGTGTCTCTGTCCAAAGAAGAGGTCAGTCCTGTCTCACTTGAATTTCATAGTCAGCCCCTTACTGGAGAGGAGCGGATTAATTGTGTTGCATTTAGAGAAAATAGGCAGCCATTTCAAAACACAGAAAATCGATGCTGGGCCACCATGGGCAGTGATTTCCGCTCTTATTCCATCAGATAGTTGGAGGAGGAAGTGCAGCACAGCCTGCTCTGCAATAGGTAATTGTGTGTCTTTTAACATATGTGTTTTGTGCTTGTAGGCATGTAAAGTCAGGTACAGAGCTAACCTGGAATTATAAGTACAAGGCTGGAAGCACACCTGAGAAGGAAATTGAATGCCAATGTGAAAAAGAGACATGCAAGACCAAACTGCTTTGATATAAACCACAACATTTACTTTTGACGTGACAGTACACTTGCCTGAAGTGTAAGAAAATAACTGAAATGATGCCAACCGAAGAACCTGAACTGAATGCAATAAGAGTTATTGAATATTTGGTGTCCCTTATTTATTGTGTGGTGAAGTTACTGCATTTGTCTTATTGTTTTCTTTTGGTATAGCCTTACCAGATTCAATACTACTGTACTTAAGTTATTAAAGTCTTTTTTTCATCTTGATAAAAAGCCATCAACAGTTAAATTGTAAGGGGGGCAAACAATTATAAAGCTTATTAATATGATTCGTTTTTCATAAGTTGATGTTAAAAATGTTGCTGCCATGGCACTGAAGTGCCTGGTGTTTCACGAATTGACATAAGCTTAAAGAAAATAATATTGATTGCTGAGGACAGCAAAAGTTTTTTTTATCCCCTTTGTATGTGTTGCAATTTCAGTTTTGGAAACAATGCTGTCAAATCCCAATTGCTACAAATAAGCATAATATTACAAACTACATTATAGTAAAGATATGCTTTATACATTTATAAGTAGAGTGCATGACAGGGGAGACTATGGAACAAAATATAGCAAGGAATCCTTGTTATCAGGAGTATAACATTTAATATAATTGTGGGACCCTGCATCTTGTTAAGACCTGGGGGAAAATGATATTAAAGAAGTCTTGATTAACAGCTGCAGAGACTTTTCTTTGTCCCTTTACCCCAATATGCCATTGATTACAATCTCTGCACTCAGGGGTATTTGGCATGTTTATTAAAGTCTGCAGCATATTCTACTGCCGACTGTCTCTGAGCAAGCCAGAAGAAAGATAGAATTTCTGTTATGAGGGCTGTAAAAAAATGATCCCTGGGGTGGGTCGAGGGTAATTTCTTCCCCCTTGAAACAGCGAGTTTGTTAAAAGGTGTAAAACCTCTGGCTAACTCACTTTTTTACAGCGTGGAAGATAAAAAGAAAATAATAGATGATGAATTTGATGCAAATTCAGAGGGTATATAGTATGCCTTTATTTTACCCAAGCACATGATCGTTGAACTGGTTTTAAATATGGAAGAAGATATATATTTTTCTGAACAGGAGGTTGGTGAAGTGCACAGACTGTCAGCATTAGGATCAGCATAGCTGTCAAGCAGCCATATGTACTGAATATGGATGTAGGGTAATTGTTTCTATTTGCTAAAACAAATGTATATGTATATTGCATATTTGAGAGTGTGTTTCTATCTATAGTATTTGTAACTCCACAGGTGCCACTATATTTGTTTTTGAACTAATGTCTCATGTACAGGGTATTTCATGTGTTAAATGACTGTGCCATTGTCCGTTTTATAAAGGGATGTAAATAATAGGTGCCCTTAATGTTTTGTATTAGAGGATATTTAGCTCTTTAGTTGTTGTGACCTGATAACAGTTCCAGGGAAGGCCCCACATTCCACATGACCAACAATCCTCACTTGTATAATTTTTGGATTATCTTTCTTCATCAAGGACCATGTGGCTGTTATAGATTAAAGCAGTGGGGCCCTGGGATCTTTTCATCTGGTGGGACAGATCAACATACAAGCAGCTGCTATATTTGTTGTTCTATATTTTGTAACCTGTTTCTTATGTGTGTTTTGGTTTTATCTTTTTTTCTTTCTTTTTATAAAATTTTTTGGGTTTGTTTTACGATTTCTGACTCTGTGGTTTGTGTGTCTCCAGTCAAGTAAGTTTTTCGGGAGTATTGGCCTAAAATGAGACTTGAGCAACAAAACCCTGATTGCAGGGCATTGCTGTCTAGTAGAACATGGATCAAAGAGTTTCTTTAACGGTCAATATGGGCTCGGGAAGGTAAGAGTCCGAGCCATAGGTGAGGACACTAAAGGACAAACCAAGGTAGTGCCACATACCCTGAGCTAGTGCCATGCAATTGAGCTGCCTGGTTGGTGGGTGAAAGTTCAAAGACTTCAAACGAACATTTATAGTAGGCCAGACGGAAACGTGTTACTCACTGTAATAACACACACACAATTTGATGTTCTTGTAATGGATCTCCTCCTAGCAGCTGATGAGGTAATAATACTGACATCAGCATACGACCTGTACTTCTGTGTCAACTACAGAGGTTGTTCTTTAGTTGAATGCTAAGACAGTCGTCTTTGAACTGTAGGGTTTGTTGTTCGTGTCCAGCCCTAGCCTTTTCAATTCAATTCAATTCACTGATATGTCAAATTCATTAGGCTCTTCCTTTATCTATTGTTAGGTGTGCCGTAAATATTAAAGACACTAGTGCAGTAACCAGTTCTATTATTATTATTATTATTATTATTATTATTATTATTATTATTATTATTATTAAATAGTCAGTTGGATGCAGGTGTTTTCCACTGGGTTCCCTGTTATTTGCAGACTGGTCATGTAACCCTGATTTATAGGGTCAGATCAGATATATCCCAAAGCCCTCAGTGATGTGTGCAAGAAGCTATGCAGCAGTTACCCAGTGCTAGAAAAAGTTGAGTTTCTATTGAAAGTAATAGCTGTATAGGATAGGCATCATGCAAGCTTTCAGTTTTTGTCCAAAATAGGCCTTGATATAATGAATTTAATGGCATCTGGCAGGTAAAATGGGCAGGTTTATCACTCAAAAATCTTGGTCATAACCATTTGCATATTTGCAAAACCGTGGCATGCAGTAAATTCATATTTAGTATTTATTTCTTTACCTCCTTGACCCCCTTTCATACTAAGCGTAGTGATCAAAATAACAATCCTTTAACGGTATGTATGGTACTTAATTTAAAAACCACTCTGTCCAACCCACAGCAATGTACTGCTGTAACTGGATTTATACTGTGTGTAAAGGGCTGTGTCTCTCAATTATTATTACTTTTTGTTAAATGACTGGAAAAATATGGTTTAAACGTATATAATGTTTCTAAAACAAATGCACTTTCGTTTCACCCTTTGTTTTAAATTGTTATTCTTTTTTTCACACATTCATCCTCCTACCCTCTTTATAACTGCAAGGATTTTCACTGTCATGTGACTGAGGAGAGTGGTCACATGACCGTCACACTCGCATAGGACGAGAAGACAGCAAGTACACAGCACAGCGAGAGTAGTCGTAGTAGTACTATAATATTAGTAGTAGGCACAGTATTTGCTCTACAAGAACAAACACAACAATGGGCCTCACTAGAATAGGGGTGATTTTCCTTCTTTTACCGTGCGCATATAACTGCATCCCTCCTCACGACGAAGCAGCCGAAGTGGCGAGGTTTGTAGCACATAAGTGCGACTGGGCTTCAATTTCGACCATCTCTACCCACGACCCAGTGAAAGGGCAACCTTTTGCCAATGTGTTTTCTGTAAGCGACGGGCCGAAGGCGAAAGGTACCGGAGTACCATACATGTACCTGACAGCTATGGAGATCTCTGTGCAAGATCTACAGGTAATTAAAAACAACTTTTATTGGAGCATTGCTGGTGTGCGTGTATTATGTGATAGTGAATGTGATTTCAAACCTTTAAATAGTGCGTTTTTATGTTTTTGTTTCCTTAAATTGACCTAAGCATGTCAAAAAACACACTAATGAAATGTAAATACATATCTCTAAGCATTGCAGTTTTAGCTATTTATAGGGTTCCATTCCATCTACAGTACTGTGTGATTTGGCTAACTTAAGTTCCTGTATGGCTCAAATTGCTAACAATGATAGTCTATTGCCAGCCCTGACTGTATGTGTTTGTTTTCTTAAACTTGTATAACCTGTTATGTATCAGTCAGCGAAAAGGAAAGTCTCCTGACAAGTTCAGATAGGGGAACTGTGCAGATGTCTCTAATGAGTCAGCTATATTTTGGTATCTGTTTTTTTTTGCCACGCCAATGATGAGTAAGCAAATTTACTAGGGGAAGAACACAGCATATCCATAACAGCATGCCTGTTTAACGTCACTCAAACATATTTGTGTCCAGTATATATCCCATTCCCACATTAGGCGTTTCTGAAGTACAAGTGGTTGAGCTGTTCCAGACCACATGCCATGCTGCTGACATCCACTTGTTATGCAGTTTGCAGTCATGCTTCGTATTTCTGATTGTCTTTCAGTTGTACTTGTCTACATTACAAATATGTAACATAGGCAAGATTAGCCGAGGTGTTATAGAAGTAAGATTCTGTGCAATGTACTGATCTGCCACTTTGGGTCCTGTTTCCCTTTGTCTTCCTGGCAATACACTGTTGTGCACTAAATGGTTCTTGATTCATTTAGCCAACTGGAACATAAGAGCCGCTCTTGAGTCAAAGAATCTTAACATGTACTCTTCAAAAAAAAAAAAAAAGAAAAACCTTTTAGAATGATTACAAACATCATATGTTGAAGGAACAGTAAAAAAAATAAATAAATAAATAAATAAAACTTTGTTTAATACCAAGTGTGCCAGAAAAAGAGCCCACTTTTCTTGTATTGTTGTACATGTTGTATCTGTCAAACAAAGCCAACAGGCACTGTCTAACACATCTGTTCCCTTTCAGGTGAACCCCACAGCCTCTCTTGCGATGTCACTGGCTCAGACAAACTACTGTAAGAAGCACAGCTATGACCCACAAAGCCCCCTCTGCGTTCACATCATCTTGTCAGGCTCCGTAGTGAAGGTAAAGAAACAGAACGGTGCACTCTTGAAGTTCAAGACCGAACTGCAACTAACTCCAACAGGAATGATCTCGATCAGGGCTAGGCAACGCCCGCACTTCCAGTCCTGATCTTTGGAAATCTTTGTTCCAACCATATCCTTCATCCACAACTATTAAACACTCAATCGTGCTGAATTTGGAAATACTAAAAGAAACCTAAATTCAGTGACAAACATTTCCACTAGAAGTCTTTTTCAGCATCTATGATCAGCATTTCTAGTCTAAATATTTGTCATTTAATCATATCCTTATTTTTATTTTGTTTAACTAAGCAGCTAAATGTTTAATTTGACCTAATAAACCTGAAATGGAATGGCACTCCAGGACTGGAGCTGTCTTTTCCTGACATAGATATTGTGGTAGTTTTTGTACTCTAGCTACAGGATCCAGTTAAGTGACATTAACCCTTTTTAGATCAAGAATATTATATTACATTGCCCTCATTTCTAGATTCTCTGTTTTTAAAATGTATCTTGCTAGCATGAATATTATACAGGCTGTCCTGTAAATCGGGCATCATAAGAAATATCATATATAATGTATGTTTGAAAGTGTTCGGTGGCTACCTCTGATCAAGTTAAGAGTTTGTTTCTCACACACTCTTTGCTGTGTCGGGTCTGTCATACAAAGAGTGCAAGAGAAAAATATACTCTCAACTTGATTGGAGATAGCCACCGAACATTTATAAACATATTATAGGTCATTGAATTTAAATAAACAGACAAAAATCTGACATTAACATACTTAATCTGTTTTTATAGAAATTGTTGTGGTTTAGAATTCTTTGTCACTGACAATCTGAGTGTGAGATCTACACTCTTAGCAATGTTAGAAGTGTCGTTGCTGTTGATGGGTTCCAAAAGGGGCTTGACTTGTAATGCTGATTAGGATGATATCTCAGCACCAACATCAAAATGATTTTAATTCGTCCCTTTGTTTAAAGACATTTTACACCTGAAAGAAATGGAGAGACAGCCAATATTAACAATTACGCCTATGATGCCTGCCTATGGGACACCCTGTATAGTAGAAGTCCTGTTTTATGTATTCCAAGCATGCTAGTGGAGTGTGCTTAAGATCAGCTCAAACAGGCTGGGTCAGCCAGGGTCAATAAATTCACCCTACCCTGAATAGCTCAAAAGCAGTTATTCCCCAGGTCTGTAAATGAGAGCAGCAATGATGTTGCACTCCTGTTGCAGGTGAACGACACAGAAGCCAGTTTTGCAAAGCAATCCCTGTTCAGTCGGCACCCTGAAATGGTAGACTGGCCCTCAGATCATGGGTGGTTCTTTGCCA
Organism: Acipenser oxyrinchus oxyrinchus; assembly: GCA_030684275.1. Taxonomy (NCBI): domain Eukaryota; kingdom Metazoa; phylum Chordata; class Actinopteri; order Acipenseriformes; family Acipenseridae; genus Acipenser; species Acipenser oxyrinchus. The sequence continues at coordinate 27,284,318 of CM060255.1, read as the reverse complement.
AGATGAATATCACTCAAGTATGGGTCCTGGATTACTTTGGAGGGATCAAAACTGTCACACCTGAGCAATACTTCAGTGCTGAGCCTTTTAGCACAACAACAGACTTTGAATAAACTGTAAGTACAAGTAGTGGAACATTGTCTCTTAAAGCATTCTTAAGTTGATTGTTTTTTGTTTTGGAACAATACATTAAATACTGATGGTATCAATTCTAAAAATGCCATATTGTATGTATGTGTGTGTATATGTGTGTGTGGATATATATGTGTGTATATATACAGTACTGTGCAAAAGTTTTAGGCAGGTGTGAAAAAATGCTGTAAAGTAAGAATGCTTTCAAAAATAGACATGTTAATAGTTTATATTTATCAATTAACAAAATGCAAAGTGAGTGAACAGATGAAAAATCTACATCAAAACAATATTTGGTGTGACCACCCTTTGCCTTCAAAACAGCATCAATTCTTCTAGGTACACTTGCACACAGTTTTGAAGGAACTTCGGCAGGTATGTTGGCCCAAACATCTTGGAGAACTAACCACAGTTCTTCTGTGGATTTAGGCAGCCTCAGTTGCTTCTCTCTCTTCATGTAATCCCAGACAGACTCGATGATGTTGAGATCAGGGCTCTGTGGGGCCATACCATCACTTCCAGGACTCCTTGTTCTTCTTCACGCTGAAGATAGTTCTTAATGACTTTCGCTGTATGTTTGGGGTCGTTGTCATGCTGCAGAATAAATTTGGGGCCAATCAGATGCCTCCCTGATGGTATTGCATGATGGATAAGTATCTGCCTGTACTTCTCAGCATTGAGGAGACCATTAATTCTGACCAAATTCCCAACTCCATTTGCAGAAATGCAGCCCCAAACTTACAAGGAACCTCCACCATGCTTCACTGTTGCCTGCAGACACTCATTCGTGTACGCTCTCCAGCCCTTGGCGAACAAACTGCCTTCTGCTACAGCCAAATATTTCAAATTTTGACTCATCAGTCCAGAGCACCTGCTGCCATTTTCTGCACCCCAGTTCCTGTGTTTTCGTGCATAGTTGAGTCGCTTGGCCTTGTTTCCACGTCGGAGGTATGGCTTTTGGCCGCAAGTCTTCCATGAAGGCCACTTCTGACCAGACTTCTCGGGACAGTAGATGGGTGTACCAGGGTCCCACTGTTTTCTGCCAGTTTTGAGCTGATGGCACAGCTGGACATCTTCCGATTGCGAAGGGAAGTAAGCATGATGTGTCTTTCATCTGCTGCAGTAAGTTTCCTTGGCCGACCACTGCGTCTACGGTCCTCAACGTTGCCCGTTTCTTTGTGCTTCATCAAAAGAGCTTGGACAGCACATCTGGAAACTCCTGTCTGCCTTGAAATTTCTGCCTGGGAGAGACCTTGCTGATGCAGTATAACTACCTTGTGTCTTGTTGCTGTGCTCAGTCTTGCCATGGTGTATGACTTTTGACAGTAAACTGTCTTCAGCAACCTCACCTTGTTAGCTGAGTTTGGCTGTTCCTCACCCAGTTTTATTCCTCCTACACAGCTGTTTCTGTTTCAGTTAATGATTGTGTTTCAACCTACATATTGAATTGATGATCATTAGCACCTGTTTGGTATAATTGTTTAATCATACACCTGACTATATGCCTACAAAATCCCTGACTTTGTGCAAGTGTACCTAGAAGAATTGATGCTGTTTTGAAGGCAAAGGGTGGTCACACCAAATATGGATTTGAATTAGATTTTTCTTCTGTTCACTCACTTTGCTTTTAGTTAATTGATAAATATAATCTATTAACATGTCTATTTTTGAAAGCATTCTTACTTTACAGCATTTTTTCACACCTGCCTAAAACTTTTGCACAGTACTGTATATGTATATAAAATGTATGAATGTTATGTGTAAATGGGAAAAAAAACCTAGAGCTATAATTTGAAAACTGAATAATCACATTTTTCTTCTCTCTTTTTTTAGTTCAATATACTGCTTTGAAAAGATGATTAAAGGGACACAAGAACCAGGATCCATTATTCTGTGTGTATGTGCCTTATAATACAGTTGTACACCTTAGTAGCCAGTTCTGAAAACTGTCATGCTCAGGGTCCTACTGAAGCATATTCAGCGAGGAATTAAACAATGGGAATTGTACAAACTTGCAAGAATACTCTTAATTCCAAGAAGGAGCAGTGGAAGTGTTGTTCTGAGCAGTTTCTTGCTGGCTTTATTTTGTGAAAATCTGATCATTTGCTTTTACTTATGCTCTTGCTTCAAAATACTGTTTGTTGCAGTTACATCTGGTTACCAGTGAGTGGAGCCTATCCCCACATTTTTAACTCCAGTATTTGAGTATAGTGTGGTACTCTGTATCATAATCTAGACCACGTTCTCAAATTGGAGTGTGGGGAACTCTGGGAGCCCATAGGGGTTGCCCAGGGGATCCCCCAGAAAATTCTAGAAAAAATAAAAAGAACAAAATTTGATATATAAAATAGACACTGGCTATGTTTACAAAGACTTTCAGTGAGCCAGAGCGGTACATTATCTTCCCACAATGCACTTTTTTGTCACACACTTTGTTTCATTTTTATGAAGTGTGTGATAAATAGACCCAAAGAAGGTTTCCTGGCCATTGTCAGTTTTTGAGAAATAAAACAGAACTGCATTTGTACTGCACACTTGAGGATGTAGTGAGCCTGATACACTCAAGTGAACAGATTAATGTGCCACAACATTAATTTTATTAGCAATAAGACAATTAAGAGATTTTTCAAAATGTATTTTTGTTAAAAACAAAACAAAAACAAACAGCAAATGCTTTTGGTTTTAAATATAGTTGTATTACATTTCTATGGTAACACTATTTGCTTAAAATAAAATAAAGGCTTGATTTTGTTTGTATTTGCATGAAGTTTTGTTGAGCTGTCACTAAGGCACACTTATAAAAGTTTCCCATAGTAAAAACATAGAAAAGTGTAATAAAACACAGAAAAAGCATGGTAAAGCATAGATAAGCATTGTAAAGCACAGATGGGTATGGCAAAGCATATTAAAAACATATTTCTCCCCCCTCCAAGTTTATTTTTAAACACCATTTTATCATGAAAACTGATTGTCTTCACCACCCATAATAATAATAATAATAATAATAATAATAAATATGACGTGAGAAACCCTAGTAAATCAACATTCATTGGAAAGACTGAATAATAAGCATTTACCTCTGTGGTCTGTTTATTTCTGTGTCTCTGTTACACAGTATGGCATGACTAAAAGGCACAGGAAATCCTACATCACTGCTTGTGTTCGTTTTCCATAACATTGTACTGCTAGCTATTACTGTAACAAGGTATAATATATTACCAGGCCAGAACCCATAGCACACCTGTATTTTCCACGATGGCGATTGTGCTGTGCTTGACAAAATTCTGGGGTTTTATTTTGGATCTTCATGAAGTTGCTTTGATTATGAGTTCTGGAGCTGCTCTTCGGATGAAGTTGCCTACAATCGGTTTGATCAGTCAAAGTGTCTTTTTATTACCAAGCAGTATCGCCATCTAGTGTAAAGTAGTGTAGTGCCAGAAAAAAAGGGAACTTGAACCAAAGCAGCTGATTTCTAGATGGCGCTGTCTCTTTTTCTACAAACACACGGGTAAGAAGCCGGTGTTGCAGCGGGATGCGGGTTCGGGTCGGGTCCTGTAGTAGTGGGTCCGGGTCGAAAGCAGGTTGTAAAAATCGGACCCACACAGGACTCTAGCCTGTGTTAGATATGTCTCTAGAACTGAAGAGCAGCTCCTGAGCTCTGGTCAAAACAACAAAACACAGACACAGTAGTCTTTGATTTCATGCTTACAGTGGCTCTGACTACTATTAGTTAGGCACCCACTATTGTGTAAGTAAGATATATTTTAAGCTTTATTTTGTAAGTTAGCGAGGGTCCATTGATGAGGGGCTTTGATTTTTAAATATACATAAACAGCAGGTGGCACTCCACACCCATTTACTGAAAAATTAAATCATTTATAGACAATAAGTTCCAGTTGTGTTTTATTTTACAGTACCAGGGCCAGGATAGCACAGGACTGGTGGTTAATGCAATCCTGGGAGATTCTCCATTGCTGTAAAATTCTCAAACAGCTTTGACTAATCCTGGGGTTAAGTTGATCAAACCTTAGTCTTTTTAAACAGTAGTTTTGCTTATAACATATGGTCGCTCCCATCCCCATACACAGGGATTACTATCAACTCCAGGTCATTCGTATCATTTAAATGGGTTTAAGGGTTATTCTAAAGATTGTCCTTTTGTAATGTTTGGCAAGATGGTTGTTACCTTTGTATAGGTTGCTATGCAGTATATTCATTCACCATTCACAAAACATGAACAACATTTATTAACATGTTCACTAGCTGTTAACTGTTAATAAATTAAACAGTTCCCCTTAAAATCAAGCTTGACAAAGTATTGTGTAACTCAGTTATTTTAATATGACTGGTAAGAGAAACCAAGAACAAACAGCCATGTTGTGCACAAAATAAAATAAAAAAAAAATGTATGGAACATTAGTAGTCAGCTGAGGTTAGTGACTAATTCAGATACATTGGTCTTTCCTCATAAGCTGAGAGCTGTACGGGAACTCTGCTGTGAAAATGTGAGCTCTTTTTGGTTTTGTTTTGAGGTAACAGAAGCTAGAGAATTGTTGAAATTTGTTTTTCTTTAATGTGTTGTCTTCATATGAGTGGTGCATCTGTGTGTCTTTTACATATATGTGTCACAAATAATATATTTCGTAACCCATATGTATGGCAGATTTTTTTACTTGAATAAGCTATGTGGATTTATACTGGGATTTGACCCCTCAGGTTTGGTATACTTCCAGTCAGAGAATCCACATGTCCTCCTATGGTGCTGCCAGAAGGAGGCTGTTCTCCTACCAATACTTACCTGCTGCTAACAATTAATTTACAACAGTAAAAAAATGCATGTATAGCCACAGAACATATTGTTTCAGTATAAGCAGAGAGGGACAGCTTGAAAATAAACATTTAATGTTGAATTTGTTTTGCCTTTAATGGAACTACCATAGGGTACATTTGCAGAAATGAACTAATCTATTGCCCCAGTCTTTGTTTCTTCCATGTGCACTGAATTCTATGTAGGACCACTTCTGCATTTTTTTTTTTTTTTTGCTTTTTCTCTACTTTGCGTCCATTTTTGTCTTAAAACAACTTCAGTCTTCAGTATGTTGTTTACCATTATGAGATGTGATAAACATCAGAAGATTACATTATTTAAAGATGGTGCTGACAATTCAATGCAAATGGGTATAAGTAGGAAACATGCAAAAATTTAACAATTGCACACATAAGATTTGATACACAAGACAAGTTTGTTTCTGCAAATATACACAACTTCATAGTAAATATTTCATTTTTGGCCGTCCCTTGCAGGCACAGTTCCCGTCTCAGACTCAGAGCCACGCTTCTCAGAACTTGGTTTCTGTCTTGCTGTGCCCAAGCGAGTGTCTTCATCACTGTACAGAAGCATCAACCCCTGTGGACCGGTGTGTTTTTTACAAGCTCGTATCTTTTCATCTCGTCTCAGCGGTGGGGTTCAGCATTATCGATAACGCGTCACAAAACACTGCCTGCACAATCAAAACATATAGCAGCTCTTCAAGACCCAAGTTATTGCCCTGTTCTGCTGCTCTGTTCAATAGCACTGCCAGCCAGGGGCTCACTTTTTTAATTTTTTTTTTTGTACACATTTACAAGCCTTTATGTTAATAGCATATATGTGTCTTGTTACTTTACTGTCACTCCTAATGTGAAAATGATGAGCACTCTCATCATCACTTTAAACATAAAGGTTATAGTTTGCGGCCTACAAAAAAACACTTCTGCCAGCTGGCCGTGTGGGGTCCTGATTCGATCTTGTTGGGAGGTTGATACCTTGTGAGATGGAACACATTTGAGGGCCACAGGAATCACCTACAGTAGGTCACTTTAAATTAAGTTCTGCTTTTTGAGTCCCCCAAAAGTAGTAAGACAGATTTTTTTTCTTCAATTTTTAAATATATGCACACCAAAAGAGTTGTCTTTAAGCAAACTGTTTTTCAGATGCTTGAAGGGGAGTCAATTGAAGTTGCTTTTCTTAGAAACCCTACATAAACTGTCAAAAATTGTCTTAATATGTGATTTGACACAAAGTTCTCATCAGATCCTTTCCTTGCCTACGGTATACTACATACAGCAAAACCAGGAATTGTGACCCATATACTGCAGGTTTGAATTTTAATACCAAGCAATTAGGTGTCATTGTGAATTTTTGTTTTGATACTAACATTCTTCTCGCCTTGGCTAAGGCAGTGCAGAGAATTAAGAATTCAGAATTCATGTGCCTCCTGTTGCTTATTATTATTATTATTTGTTTATTTAGCAGACGCCTTTATCCAAGGCGACTTACGGAGACTAGGGTGTGTGAACTATGCATCAGCTGCAAAATCACTTACAGTTACGTCTCCCCTGAAAGACGGAGCACAAGGAGGTTAAGTGACTTGCTCGGGGTCACACAGTGAGTCAGTGGTTGTGGTGGGATTTGAACCAGGGATCTCCTGGTTACAAGCCCTTTTCTTTAAACACTGGACCACACAGCCTCCTAATTAATTTAAAACAATTTGTAGATTTTATTTTTTTTGTATGTTGATCAGCGGCAAAAACTCCTAATTAAATCCATTTTGATTCCATGTTGTAACACAATAACATGTGGAAAAGTTTAAGGGGGGTGAATACTTTTGAGAACCACTGTAGGTTTACAGAGTGACCTTGTAGCAGCTTATAATGGACACCAAGCCATTTGTTAGTTGGCTCAGAATCATAAACGGGTCAGTAAAGGGTACCATTATGTAGCTTTCCACAAAGTTGTTTTGGTATTATAATTAACAGAACTAAGTAATTGTTTAAGATGTTGTTTTTCTTGTTGAAGTACTACTGTAAATCAGATTTTTGTCTACATATTAAAAATAAAAAAGGCTGCCTCATTTTTTCCAGTTAATGGTCTATGGGTAATTTATTATCGACTCTCCATTTCTGAAGTAAAAAAAATAATAAAAAACAGAGCTTTGAGAGTGGAGCAGAATACTATTCAGTTCTACTTTAGATGCCACGATAATTTTTTACACTTGCCAAATACACTACAAAGTGCAACATACGTTACTGCACTGGTCTATGCCCCATGGGTCAACACTTTTTTTTCTAGTTCTTACACTGTTTTTATACTACAAAACAAACACATCAAGTGAATTGAATTGAAGGAATCTTAAGAGCACAAAACCCTTTTTTGTGTTTTTACCGAGCTGCATACGAGGAATCTACAAGGACAAAATGAACCTAAATATATTTTAAAAACTGACGTTTTAGCCAACAATATTTGAATGTGTCTCTTTTTAATGTTCTTTTAATGGTCTAAATGAGTTTAAAATCATATTTGCCTCTTTTGAAACGGGGGGGGGGGGGCTTTCTCATAGGTTTTCATGTTAACAGTTTGCATTATGTAAGGTTTGTCCTTACCAAACTCCTTCAAAGAAACAAACGAGGCTCTGTTTGTGAGCTCAATTAATTTTCAGCTGTGTTTTTAAAATGCTTTAATGTTATATAATATTCTGTATTTATCCATGTGAATATATCAGTTGACTTGCATGTAGAAAAGGAAGATGAAGCTGCCGTTTTAAAAAAAAAAAAAAGCGACATTATTTTGTTCAAAACTATGCAGCAAAAGGGGTATGTACTGACACAGAGTGTTTTTTTCCCTGCTTATAACAAACTATTTAGATTTATTTAAGCATTTATGTATCTGAGACTGATGTTAACTGCAGATCTGTTGAAGCCCTCCGGTCGCCCCCTCCCCCCCAATGAACTCAGTGAACTTTTTACGCTGAAGTATTTTCTTACAAAAATAACCAATTTAAACATTATTTTCACACATTTACATCATTCCTAAATCCAGGTCAGTTACTTAAACTTTAATGACCACATATGGGTGGAATGTCTTTGTTATGACACTGTTAATAATATAGCTATACATGTGTTATAAATAGTTAATAATGTGTATATACAGTGGTTTGCAAAAGTATTCACCCCCTACCAATAATGTCACATTTTGTTGAATTACAAATTAATGTGTGCACAGTTTTTCAAACAAACTTTTTTTATTCAAAGCTGTAGTGGTTAAACTGAACATTTGTTATATGAGGAGGAGGTTAAATGTCAGCAAAACTTGCAAAGAAAATGTACAAAATGAAATTTACTGGTTGCATAAGTATTCATTCCCATAAGTCAATACTTGGTAGAAGCACCTTTTGCAGCAATTACTGCTATGAGACTTTTTGGATAGGTCTCTACTAGCTTTGCACAGTAGAATGGTGAAATTTTTGCCCATTCTTCACAGGAAAATTGCTCCAGTTCTGATAAGTTTGTTGGGGAGCGTCGATGGACTGCAATCTTCAAGTCTCGTCATAAATTTTCAGTTGGATTCAAGTCAGGACTTGGACTGGGCTTCTCAAGAACATTAATTCTCTTCTTGTTTAACCACTCCAGTGTGGCTTTGGCTTTGTGCTTTGGGTCATTGTCCTGCTGAAATGTGAATTTCCTCCCCAGTTTCAGAGTCTTGGCTGACTCAAACAGGTTTTCCTCAAGGATTTGCTTGTACTTTGCACCATCCATTCTCCCCTTTATATTAACAAGCTTCTCAGTCCCTGCTGAAGAGAACCATCCCCATATCATGATGCTTCCACCACCATGCTTGACAGTTGGGATGGTGTTGATTGGGTGATGTGTAGTGTTGGGCTTACGCCAGACATAACGTTTGGAATTTAGACCGAAAAGTTAAATTTTTGTCTCGTCTGACCACAAAACCTTTTTCCACATATCTGCAGTATCATCTATATGCTTTTTCACAAACTCTAGTCCATACGTGCTTTAAGATGAGGCTTTTTCAGTAATGGCTTCTTTCTTGCCACCCGTCCATACAGGCCAGCTTATTGTTGATGTGTGAACACTGACTCCCATTTCAGACACAGAACTTTGCAGATCTCTCAAGGTCATTGTTGGCTTCAGAGTGACATCCCGAACCAGTTTCCTGCTTGCCCGGCTGCTCAGTTTGGGAGGACTACCTGATCTGGGTAATGTCTGGGTGGTATGATGCATCTTATACCTTTTAATGATGGACTTCACTGCTGAGAGGAAATGTTGAAATGTTCTTGTACCCTTCTCCTGCTCTGTGCCTCTCTACTTCTTTATCCCTGACTTGTTTTGAAAGCTCCTTGGTCTTCATGTTTGCTTTGTTGGATCACTATGTGAGTTGCAGCTTGAAAGTCTTTATATACCTGAAGGAAATTATCTACACACTAAACCACTTTGAGTACACACAGGCTGAAACCATTTCACTAATTTTGTGACCTTTCAAACAAATAATTTGCACCTGAGCTGATTTAGGGCTATAGCAAAGGGTTGAATAGTTATGCAACTGAGATTAATCTGCTTTTCTCTATAAATCTTTCTTATATTCTATATGCATTTTTTAACTTTATCAATGTGGAGTAGTTTGTGTAGATTCTGCATGTAAAGTCTAATTTGAAAGCATTGTGAATAACGCTCAGGTGCCAACAAAATATGAATCTTTGCAGGGCGGACGAATACTTCTGCAAATCACTGTGTGTGTGTATGTATATGTATATATATGTATATATATATATATATATATATATATATATATATATATATATATATATATATATATATATATATATATATACAGTGGCTCTCAAAAGTATTAACCCCCCTTGGACTTTTCCACATTTTATTGTGTTACAACATGGAATCAAAATGGATTTAATTAGGAGTTTTTGCCACTGATCAACACAAAAAAAGTCCATAATGTCAAAGTGAAAAATAAAATCTACAAATTGTTCTAAATTAATTACAAATATAAAACAGAAAATATTTGATTGCATAAATATTCACCCCCTTTGCTATGACACACCTAAATAATCTCTGGTGCAACCAATTGTCTTTAGAAGTCACATAATTAGTTGAATGGAGTCCACCTGTGTGCAATTAAGGTGTTTCACATGATTTCAGGTTAAATACACCTGTTTCTGGGAGGTCCCACAGTTGATTAGTACCTTTCCTATCAAAAACGACATCATGAAGACGAAGGACCATTCAAAGAAAATCCTGAATAAGGTTCTTCAAAAGCACCAATCAGGGGTAGGATATAAGAACATTTCCAAGGCATTGAATATCCCCCGGAGCACAGTAAAGTCCATTATTAAGAAATGGAGAGAATATGGCACAACTGTGAATCTGTCTAGAACAGGCCGTCCTCAATAACCAGGCGAGTATCCAGGCGAGAAGGGCACTAGTCAGGGACGCCACCAAGAGGCCTATAGCAACTCTAAAGGAGTTACAGTCTTCCACGGCTGAGCTGGGAGACACTGTGCATATGGCAACAATAGCCCGGGTGCTTCACAAAACTGGCCTTTATGGGAGAGTGGCAAAAAGAAAGCCATTGTTGAAAAAAACTCACATCACATCTCAGCTAGAGTTTGCCAGAAGGCATGTGGAAGACCAAGTTGAAGAAGATTCTATGGTCTGATGAGACCAAAGTAGAGCTTTTTGGCCTCAACGCTAAGCGCTATGTTTGGCCTTAAGCCTAACAACGCACATCATCCTGAGAACACCATCCCTACCGTGAAGCATGGTGGTGGCAACATCATGATATGGGGATGCTTCTCTGTGTCAGGGAAAGCTCGTGAAGATAGAGGGCAAAATGGATGTATCAAAGTACAGAGAAATCCTGGAGGAAAACCTGCTGAAGTCTGCAAGAGACCTGGAACTTGGGAGAAGATTCATCTTCCAGCAGGACAATGACCCCAAACATACAGCCAAAGCCACACTGGAGTGGCTTAAAAACAAAAAGGTAAATGTCCTGGAGTGGCCCAGTCAAAGCCTGGACCTCAATCCAATTGAGAATATGTGGAAAGAGTTGAAAATTGCTGTTCATCAAAGGCCCATCCAACTTGATGGAGTTTGAGCAATTTTGCAAAGAAGAATGGGCAAAAATTGCAGTGTCCAGATGTGCAAAGCTGGTAGAGACTTATCCAAATAGACTCCTGGCTGTAATTGCTGCCAAAGGTGCCTCTACCAAATATTGACTCAAGGGGGTGAATACTTATGCAATCAAATATTTTCTGTTTTGTATTTGTAATCAATTTAGAACAATTTGTAGATTTTATTTTTCACTTTGACATTATGGACTTTTTTGTGTTGATCAGTGGCAAAAACTCCTAATTAAATCCATTTTGATTCCATGTTGTAACACAATAAAATGTGGAAAAGTCCAAGGGGGGTGAATACTTTTGAGAGCCACTGTATATATAAAATATATATATATATATATATATATATGTGTTACAAATAGTTAATAATGTATCTATACATGCATTATAAATAGTTAGAAATGTATCTGTACATGTGTTATAAGGGATGTTAAAAACTACGTTGGTCAAAATGTAATACCAGGGCTATAGCAATCGTGCGTTATACCAAATGTAACTAAAGCACAAGTTTACCAATATTTTTCAACACAACATCTTAGTTTATAATCTGCACTGCCTTTAATAATTCAACTTTTTTTTCTCATGTAAATATCTTTTTTCAATATATGTATCATTTATTGTCTTTAATTAACCCTCATATGTGAGTAGTAGTTTTTCACTGGGTTATATTACAATATCCACTTTAAAAATCATGTCAAAGTTCAGCTTCTACAGTATTTACACAATGTTAACATATGTTAAAGATGTGATGGGTTTACATGATTCATAGCTAAACTACATTTGAATTGAATTATCATTGAATTTAACATTTTTGATCAGTTTTAACATGGCTTTGTTTCACTGAAATGTGAAACAAAGGCATGCAAAAGCCAAAGGCTTAGAGTAAGTCTTCCAGCTTAAACACAGCACTTGAGAACATCTGTTTACATTTAGAAACACAAACGTTGAAGTGATGTTTATCTCACCATTTATTATATGTATAACTTGAACATATAAACTGCCAGTAACATCTACAGTGCTGTACATATTTAGCTGAATGGCACACATTTGTCAAAATAATGTTCAAATTGTATCCTTTTTTCCAGAAAGCTGACAATGTGGCCAGTCATTTACATAATGAGAGGGAACATGTGTCCAGATGAGCTGGGGTAAGGGAGCAGCACAGTGCTGGCACAGGTGGAGTGCTCAGTCTTTAAGATAAACCTACTTCCTGAATCTATCGACACAGAACAGAGGGACTGAAAGTGTCATCCACTTGATGCAGTTCTTGTACCAAGAAAGACTTAAGACTTTTTCAAATTGATTTAAAAGAAAATGAATTTACACCGGACTTGTGCCCTGATATACCTGGCCACTGTGCTTCCCGTTACAGGTAAGACTATTTTGAATACTTCTTTTCAAACACTTTAGGAGAGCCCAGCTTCGGGCTGCTTGTTTTTGAAAACTTTCTTCACCTTCTGCTAAGATTATTTGAACAAAAGAAAATTTTATATTTTTAGTTCAACATACATTTCCTAAATGCCAATATAATTATAAAACATGATGATTTTTTCATTACATTGATGTTAGCCATTTTAACCTATGGTTGTATATATTGTACATGTACTAGTGATACCCTTACAAATGAACAGTTCTCTACCTCCGTGTTTGCTGAAGTAAAGCATCCACATAATGAAACACAAAAGCAGAACATATATAAAAGTATCACAAATAAACTCATATTTTGACAAACAGTTTGATGAATAAAGACATGGATTACCCCATCGCATTGAAACGTTTACATAAATGCATTTCTAAGTGTATCTTTGGTACTTCTGTAGTGCTTTAGCAAGTGATTCGTACTGTGTATTCAAAAAGAATAATTCTGCAGGAGCCATTGCTAGCTCTGACTTGTTTTTTATGACGGGTGTTGGCCTTGATTAGAAGCTAAAGCCACATGGACCGCGTTTGGATTGCCGTTATCATCTTTTTTTTTTTTAAACTTTGCATTTTGTATCCTGTTCATGACCAGCTTTTCTGCTCAGAAAAATAAAATAGTTGACGCTTTTTAGTTCTGTAGGTTGAATTACTACAATCTAAAACGCACACGTTTCATTACAGTACTTTAGGCAACTCAGAGCAGCCACAGACATTTTAAACGTACACCAACTGTCAGATGAAGGTTTCTTGCTGTAAAATGTAGCTGTCACATCAATTGAAACAGTTGTCTGATTCAACCTTATTAACCAAGAAACCAGAAAATTGAGATGCACAGTACAAAGCCATTTAGGGAAATGTGAAAAGTAGCTGTCAGCTGTGAACTTCATACCCTGCCCAGTTATGGATAAAATACAAGAAATGTGCCTTAAGCACACAATGCACACAAGTTTAGATTGGCTTTTAAAAATCTCTTCTCTTTTTTGCATTGGGTCTCCAGTTCGCTATAAAAGCCATTGGTGCTAATGTTTGTAGGACAGGCCTTTTGTTGCTTATCAAATCCAGAAATTCATATCAGAATTGTAATTCTTTAGTTTGTATGTAAGTTTATTTTACATTAAGTAAAAGCTGATCTGAAAACAAAAGTATGAACTAAAAAGCAAGCTGTAGCATGACTGCTGAGCTGCTGAGGACGAACATGAAAACAAAAAAACAACACCACCGTTGTCCGTGACTGTTCTTTTTTCATTGGATTCTCCCTGAAACGCTCAACAATTACCGAACCTGTGATCAGTGATTTTCTGGTAGGCAGATACAAGACCATCTTGTTTAAAAATATTTTTGCCTTCATTTTCCCCGAAGTTGGTCTGATATGCCTGCAGAGAAACAAGTCAGATAAACAAATACATCATAGACTGCAAACCATCATGTGTAAAGTTTGATCAAATGCCGTTCATTAAATGCATTTTTACATGCAAGCATACAGGCTATGTCTATACAGCAGTATAGTCGATCTGCTTAAACATTTACTAGATCTTTTTAATGACCCTCATAACCCATAACGCACCTCTCTTAGCGTAACCTACAATATAAAGTTAATCTGAAAATGCTAATCCTTCTGTTAAAGAAATGGTTAGTTTCTCACATTGTGTAATGAAAACCATTTATATATATATATATATATATATATATATATATATATATATATATATATATATATATATATATATATATATATATATATATATATAGGTTGAACCACTGGAGACTACTAATTTGTTTGATTATGGATGTTGAGTTATTATTGGGAAACTGGCCTTTCTTGCAAGACCAACAGAAATCCCCTATGCAATGTAAAGCAACGTATTGACAGTACAGACTACTACAGAACTAGCCAAACAAATGCATTTTAGGAGCTCTTTAACGAATCAACTGAGTTATTTATTCCAGGCTTATTAGCTTTACCTTTTTTTTAGAACACAAACGGTGTTAACTAAGCACAGAGGTAAATGCTTTTTAAATATCTGGCCCATGTACTGTTAAATCTTATTACTCTAACCTTTTTACTTAACAGGGACCTATTAAATCACCACACCACCAATGTGACTACTGATAAGCAAAAATGGCTGGCCTAGTAAAATTCTGCACTTGGTTTTCAGTTGCCCAAGGTTTGTTCAATCTATTGCCCCATCGCATATCAAGGCTTTGTTTAACCATATTCGGAAAAGTCAGAGTTACAATGTCACTGAAAAGAGGACTGTAGTGTCTGTCAGCAATAGTTAGTGCTCTCGGGCGATCTTCAGTTTTTTAGGGGTTTATTTCTCTGGAACATTTAAATACATATAGTTTTTATAAGTACGCAACACAAGGACTTAATAAAACGCTTGTTGTGTTACAGACAGGAATCGGTAACGTATTTTCCAAACACATATTTAACATTATGTGTCCCTGTGCAAGGTCTTGCTGGGTGTACACTATGAATTACCATTTTTAACAGTGCTTTTAGCATTAATGCTAAAAGCACCGTTAAGGTAGGATTCTGTATAATCGTGATTTATTTGTAGTTTTGAAGTTAGAATTTTGTAGTGACACCCTCTGTAAAGATTCCTTAAAATATTATGGGCCTTGTTAAATAGTGTTAATGACCTTAAAAAGTATTGTTTAACAGATGTCAGTATCTTGGCTAACATGACTTTGAAATTCAAAACTACTGACTTTAACAGGGGCTAAATTTTATCAAGGCTACAATTCTGTTTGTAGTTCTGACTGAATCTTTTATTAAAGCAGAACTGCAGTACCTAAGGGGACTCAATTATACCTGCAGAAAACACCACGTTTGCTACAAAGCACATTCGGGTTTATCCAGCAGAAAAAGGAATACAAAATGAAGTGCTGACAATTATCATAGCATAAATACCACCCACAGCTACCTGTAGTTGACCTTGTCTTACTGTAGGAACACTTAGATAAAAGATAAAAGTCTAAAGGACCGTCTAGCTGTCCTATATGAACACATTTAGGACAATTGCATTTTGCCATCAGTCCGAATGTGTTTTTTTTTTTTTAATACCCCTATAAAACAATTTTTTATGTTCAGGGGACTCCTTTTTAAAACAAAAAACAAAAAAAAAAACCCTTTGAACTGGGATCCTGACTGAAAAGTGAAAAAACATTATTATTATTATTATTATTATTATTATTATTATTATTATTATTATTATTATTATTATTATTATTATTACTTTAAAATATATATATATATATATATATATATATATATATATATATATATATATATATATATATATATATATACACACACACACACACACACAGGCCTTTTACAATGAACATGTAACCAGCCAGAGTACATGTTATTTTTTATTTAACACTATGATTATTATATGTACTGAAATAATCATGGGCCACCTTTTAAAGCATTATAAAACTGATGAAAGCTCAATTTCACAGCTCAGTGAATATGGGCCTGCGGGATCTATCCAAGCAGTGAGAGAACTCCACAGACACATTCACACGTACTCTGGCTACATGCAAAACCTTAATTGCATTAACATTTATGTAAAGCCACCATCGAGAGGTCTAAAGATGAACATCAGGAATGTCCCTCCAGTCCCTTTCGCTGGTCGTCGAGTTCATTGGAGCTCTAATTAAAACATAGCCACTTGCAACCAGTCAGCATTCCCAGCCTTACTGAATGCTTCTTTGTGAGGGTAGGCTTCCAACCGTGAACAACATCAATCTACTATTTGAATACTATTCACTTTCAAATCTGCATCCACTCAGGGCTACGGGCTGTAAGGCAGTCCTTCAATGCATAGGCCTGTTTTCAGAGCACTAGCTGGTACACTAATGCTGCACGAACAAAAAAGCGAATTGAATGTGAAAAGCTGAAGTCTTTGATCAACCCATATTTCAAATTCTATGAACAACAATGCAATGGCTTTACATATTAATTAAAACGTTTTTTCTACAAATTATATTGAATTCATACAAATCATAGAGCGGTTAATGAAAGATTTCAACAGACATTCGTATCTGCAGCCATATCTTTGTGAAGGATGTACCTGTTCACATTGTTTTTAATTGACCAAATCGCACAAAATTTCATAATGCTGCCAATAGCTTCATGCCAATGTAAATGTATTCTAACTGGCTTGTGTGACTGTGAATTCTAATGAAGACCCTGAAGTTAGTGAAGAGGCTAAATGTTTGTATTAGTTCATGCTAGAAGAATCCAGTAGGAGAGAGTAGTCTTATAAAAGTTTCCATGGTAAAAGCAAAGCCAAGTGTAATAAAGCATAGTGAAAGCATGGTAAAACATAGGGAAGCATTGTAAAGCACAAATAGCGAGATATGGTAAATCATATTAATAAACATGGCAAACCAGGGTAAACTATGGTAAATGCACAGTATAACCATAGGAAAAGCATGATAAAACTGCAAAAATACCATCACAAACTACCGTTGTAAACTTTAATAAGGTTAGGTGATGAAAGGAACATGCCTATATTTCAGTTTTGGAGATACTTGTAACTAGCGGCAGCAATTAGAAAATATAAAACAAATAACAAGGAAATTACAGTTACTTAAAATAAGAACATGGAAATTACCTTTTAGAAAATATCAAAACAGGTAGTGTAATTTGTGTTTATTCAATTTAGGCAACAAATTACCTTTGTTTGAGTAATGTAATGGCCCTGGTAGCAGTTATTCTGTGTTAAGGGGAAATGGAATATCTGAATGTTTAGCATTTGGAAACCAAACAGAAAGTACAGCACTTTATTTTCAATGTCTAGTTGTTGTTCATAAGTGGCAGGTTAAGGTGCAGCTGAAACTGCTGTGCTGTTTTCAGCAATATTTTGTAATGCTGTACGCAAGTTTGTAATGGACAATTAGTTGATTAGGGTAGGGTTGCATAGGAGAATTTCACTCTGATAAGAGGAAGACTTCAATTATTTATTTGAAAACAAATGAAAAGGGCAGCAATAATAGTTCATTACTCAATATGGGAGATTATTGCAGTGAACTTTCTGTGTCTTCAACTTGAATTATTCAAGTCGTTATTTTTTTTATAATTAACATTTTTTTTCAGTAATCACCAACTGCATAGTCTGATAAAAATGCAAACTTGCCTTTAATTTTGCATCCAGTCTGCCTTGGTACTATTTTGTTTATAATTTATTATTTGCTGTATAAACCAAGCTTGCCTCCATTGTCTGCAATAACACATGTGTGAGTGTTTGCAGAATTGGGCTGCTTTTGTTGGCAGGAACCCAGGTCCACCTAAAGTCACATCTCAGGGTTCGAGATGTTCCTATAGAAAACCTCTCGAAGCACACTTGGCTTGGTTCCCATAGCAACTCCCTTTGTTCATAATAACATTTGAATTTTAATTCAGTTCATATTTGCTAGTTTGCTTTTCTTTATTTTTTTTAAAGAAACTAACTTGAAACAGTATAGTCATCTGATTAGATAATGTTGGTGTGTTTGACTATTACAGTAAGTACCTGTTATAATTTCCCCTTTATTAAGCCATTTTGTAATACAATACAATTCACACAGCACTTTTAACAAAACGGTATTGTATAATAGCACACTTCAGGGTTTGTAGTTATGAAATATCTTAAATGTATATCTTAGTACAACCAGACTTGCTTTTGTGTGTTATTATTTGCATGAAAATACCAGTAAAGTATAATTTAAAAAAATATATAGCAATTAACATTAATGTGAATACTGGAAACTGAATTTGCATTAAATATCCTGGAGGTTGACACCATATTTTAAGTTCAATTAATATTTGTAATTATTAGGACAAACCCACATTATTTTGGGGATGTTCACAATCTATAGTAGTTGTACATAGTGTTTATGAGATACAATATCCTTCCACAAGTATTAGGCCGAACCTGTGCCCCAAAACAGTCCACCTTAGTGGTTGTAGGGTGCTTGTGTATATTATTAGAATATGTACATTTCTATATTTAGAAAAGTTATTTCTCAGAAAAATATGATGTATGTGATTTAAGCTGAAATGATGCTGTGTTTATACTGATAAATGGAATTTCTGCCTTTGTTCAAGTAAAAAGAAGCCACTGATTTTCACAGAAGTTACACATTCTTGCCATGGTCTGGTACAAACAATGTTATTTGTCACAGTGTGAGTGTTTCCGTAACTCAGCATCATTCTTTTTTCCCCCGCATCGGCTTGTTAATGCATTTGAACTGGGCAATTGTATTTCATGTTGACATGTATTTAAATGGCAGTTAAGTTAGGGACTGTATTGAAGTCTTTTCATCTTAGCGTCTACTCTAGGGGGCTGGTTCATGAGGTCACTTATAGGCTGATTGGATGGGGCTACCAAAATAGAAATGTGCAGCCAATTCCAAGTTCAAAACATCATTATATTAGGTATATTATGGGAGTGCTGCATCGTACAGTGTATGTGTTTCTGTACTTGTCTCCCACAGGTAAACTCATATGTATTTCATGTATTTAACACACATTTCATTCGTAAAATCTCAAATGTTTTTGGAACAGAAATATAAATAGGCTATTTAACAATACATATTTTTACAGTCAAGTTAAATTTGGAATGTAACATTTCAATGGCAACAATTTGCTTTTTCTATAATCATTTAAAAATCGGTCACAATTAAAATATTTGTGAGTTGTCAACCTCAGAAAAGGTGTTTACTTATTTGTTTGCTATTTCTCACATTCAAGTATATGGTGTTTATAAGAAATCAAATGTCTCGGTTACACCAGCAGCAATTATTATCTGCTTCAGCGGCACACCCTAGCAAGTTTGATACACTCTGTAATGAATTCAGTCTCCCTGGTCCCTCTGAAATTTGCATCATAACAGCCTTCATCTCAAAAGATCTCCGATCAAGGCCACGCAGCTTCATATTCATGTAGTCACATGACGGAAGGCCAAAAGACTCTGCATTCTCTGTTTCGTATTGTTGTGGGTTACTGTGGTGGACCTCATTAACAAAACTGTAGCAAAGGAAATAAGCTTGAAATGTCTGAGACACAAAAGCCTTTGAGTAAATGATATTTAGCCACGTGATATTAGGCAATAGCATCAGATTTACTTAGAAGATAAGAAAATATACATAGTTGAAGCCTGTTTTCAAATTACAGTACAAAAATCTACATAGAGGTATACTTTACTTTCAGGCTTACAGATGAGAGATCATAAGTGGTTAAAGTTGGAATGTATGAGAGTATATGAATATTACAATGTGACGTTACTGTTGGATATAAGGTACCCATTTTCCATTATTTATAGTTAAAATAGTATCAGAAAATGGCATTGCACAACGCTAATGTCTATCATTTGTCAGTTTTTGGTCATCTTGGTAACATATTTTGGCATAAATAGTAATAATACACAATGTATCCCAAAAAAGCAGCAACCACGTCACAATGCAAAACTAATTTCAAGAATCATTATAAGCAAAAGTGAATGCAATTAATCAACAGGATTGGTGCTGCTAAAAACATTCACTTCGGTATAATCAGGCAGTTTGTATCAGATGGCTGGAAAGCATGTCACATTAGGATAAGCTATACTGTTTCATTATTCTTATTTAATTGTATGTTAAAGAAATACCATATATGGTTGAAGATACAAATTGGATTTTCACCCACTGACCAAAAAAGACCCCTCCCCCTGTAGGAACCAGCCCCAGACCCTCAAACACTGTACAAAACATCCACCCTGCAGGAACCAGCCCCACACCCTCAAACACTGTACAAAACACCCGCCCTGCAGGAACCAGCCCCATACCCTCAAACACTGTACAAAACACCTGCCCTGCAGGAACCAGCCCCATACCCTCAAACACTGTACAAAACACTTGCCCTGCAGGAACCAGCCCCACACCCTCAAACACTGTACAAAACACCTGCCCTGCAGGAACCAGCCCCACACCCTCAAACACTGTACAAAACACCCGCCCTACAGGAACCAGCCCCACACCCTCAAGCACTGTACAAAACACCCGCCCTGCAGGAACCAGCCCCAGACCCTCAAACACTGTACAAAACATCATATTGAAGAGAGGAATTCACACTGAGGAGTGACAAGGAAAGTGGCAGCAGACTCAGGCACCCACATGCAAAACAGCACAACACAAACTACATGCCCCGTGGTGAGCAGTGTGCTTCTGGTTTGACAGCGGTGTTGAAAAGTCCTCATCTCCCAGTTGACAGTAGGGGGGCTAATAGGCTAGCACGGTATAGGGGATTATACTTGTTGATTTTCACCTATTTTGCTCAAGAAACCTCCTGAACAAACTACATATCAACATATCACGTTAAACAATAGATCCCTGTTGTCATGCCAACTAAGGGGATACTGTACTTTAGCAGTTTCGTCTGCCTAGTGAAATGGCTGCTTTTCTTTCACACCTTCTCTCTCATGGTGGGTGAGAAATGGTTATCTGCTTGAGCTGGAATATTCACAGAACCACAATAGTAATATAGTGAGGGTGCAGCAGCACACAACACTTGCACCTGCCTAACACTGACAGAAGACAAAACTCTGCATAAAGCACATTATTATTATTATTATTATTATTATTATTATTATTATTATTATTATTATTATTATTAAGTCATTTATCCAAAGCGACATACAGAGACAAGGGGGGTAAACTATGCATCACAACTGCTGCTGCAGTCACATACTGTACACAGTGCTCGAGTCCCCCCAAAAAAGTATCAGAACGCACTGTAGGCTATGTTATTTTACTGTTATGTTACTGTTGTATGTTATTTTAACTGTTGTTGTTGAACGCACTAAACGCAGTTAAAATAACGTACAGTAGAAGCCTGTTCATCCGAACAGCTGGGGAACATAGCAATGGTTCATATTAATGAGCGTTGAGGTGTTTACAAAAACAGCAATACACGTACATATATTGCACTGATAGCCCCAAACCTGAGTTTTACACTGTATATAACGTCACTCTGCAAAGCACATCTGACAGCGGTACTGAAGCATTATACACAAGTACATTAAATCAAACAAGAGAAGCACTGTGTTTATTATTTGTATGCACATACATATAAGAACATAAGAAAGAACATAAGAAAGTTTACAAACGAGAGGAGGCCATTCAGCCCATCTTGCTCGTTTGGTTGTTAGTAGCTTATTGATCCCAGAATCTCATCAAGCAGCTTCTTGAAGGATCCCAGGGTGTCAGCTTCAACAACATTACTGGGGAATTGGTTCCAGACCCTCACAATTCTCTGTGTAAAAAAGGGCCTCCTATTTTCTGTTCTGAATGCCCCTTTAACTAATCTCCATTTGTGACCCCTATCAGTTAATTGCTTTCACATTTTTTTTAAACTTAAAAAAAGGAAAAACTATAAACTGAATACAGTACTGAAAACAAGTTTCAATACTATTCTCAAAACAGCAGGCTGTATTCCATACTGCTGTTGGTCCTGCAGTTTTAAGCTTACATTTGTGTGGATATTTCCCCCAAAAACAACAACGAACAGGGTTTATGACGTATGAAATGAAATCAGCGATAATACAGTATCACATCTTTCTGAACAGCTTCTGTACAAGTTTAAATTCCAAATGAAATTAACTAGGGTTCCACCTGGAATTTGTAACTTACGTTTCTTTTAAATAAATTAACATTTACTATTTTAACCGTCTTATCTTTTCATACAACGTAAAACGTTTTTACTGAATTAAAAAAAAGTTGGTATTGTTCAAAACTGAAGATTATATAACATGGCTAGGCAAAGATCTGCACGCAGCTCCCATCAATTACTAGACATGAAACCGGCTACAAAAAAAAGTGCAGGAACGCCATTCTGGTGCGTTCCGCCAGGACTCGAGCACTGACTGTGCAACAGGACCTCGTTTTTACATCTCATCCGAAGGACGGACATGACTGTCTGGACTGTATTTGTTTGCATGTAACGACACTTATAATATCGTTAGCTTATGAAGAGTGCTGTCGCTAGCATTCTTCGTACAATACAAAGAATGCGCAGGGGAATTAAGAGGAATATTTTTTATCAACGATTTTTCAGCACAAAGCTAACCATGAAAGACCATTGCAGTGAGGCCGATCTAATATCTCTACAATAAAAACAAACAAACAAACAAAGAATCCTTTTTTGTTTGCAAATGAAATGTGGTTGTGGTCGTTTGATACGGTGTAGGGGAAGGACAGCAGGGGAGGTTTAAGGTATAGGTTGAAGTACAAATTACTTGACAAATAAAGTGGCACCACAAAGCATTCACTCTTCTTTTTGTCATAAACATATATTTCTGCTTGCTACATTCAAATAAACAAGGCCAGTGTATGAGATTGCAGTAATCCAGCTGCCTTTTCCCTTACTGTCGTCCGTACTACAACAGGCCACAGCGGTTACAAAAAAAAAAAAATATTTTCTTTGAGCTTTTTATTGATAACAGTTTAAAATGGATGGGAATATTGTTTTGAATATTTAATTTACAATACAATATTAGTATAATAATGTTAGTACAATAAGCAAAGCATAACAGGAGTTTGATTATTTATTGTTGTTTTTTTTTCAAACTTATAAAAAAAAATTAAAAAAAACAGTACATACATTATAAACAGTTCCAAATGTGCAGTTTTAGGCTGCGATAAGATGCAATGAGAGGTCATTCATTGGAATTTTGGTGTTAAAATTGGATTGCAAAGATATTCCAAATGATCGAGTACTTCCGGCTCCGGCAAAGGGGTTTATGGGGAATGTATTTTATTTAATAAAACTCCATCCTTTCATCTAAATGGGAAATAGCATGTTTGGGTGTGGAAAGCGAATGTTAATGGTTAAATTAGCAATATTCGTACTAATGCCTTTATGTGTGTATGTAATGCAAACAGGTACCGTATTTATGTAGGTCCTACTGCGTGTGTGTCCTTATGTGTGTTGAAGTTTTAAGTCATTTTAACAACTAAAACCCAACAGTCAACAGTTGATATGAATGGTTTGTTACACAAACATTTCTACTAGTTTCCACTGCATCACTGTAGATTAATGTCATGTATATTTATGCCACGTATCACTTTTAATTTTCATTTCTCTTGTTGTGGCTATACAAAACAGATTAGTGTGGAAATGTTTTGGAAAACAATAATTATGCCAACAAATACTGTGTAGGCTGGTTCATTTAAAGCACTACTGTTCTGGAATATTTCAAGTTTCAAGTTTTAAGATACAGTAATTTGATACACGAAATGAATTCAACCAACATGTTTTATTGCAAATAAGAATTTTTTTTTTTAAAAGCCCTTCTATGACATACACCTACTTAAACGACAAGAACTATAGTAAGGAAGGTAGACAAATGGTTCAGCCTATTGCTTTTTTTTTAAATTAATATTAATAATACAGTATCTTCACTGAAGAAGGCAGTAGTCTTTTTAAGTTACATTTCAGGTTTACCATTTTAATTGACCACTTTAGTTATTTCTATATGGACAGTACATTTGAGGTCCCTGTGACTTATTAATAGGTATTTAAACTATAATCTAGTAGGATAATTACGTAGCTGAGTAAGACAGAGGTGAGTATGAATGACATAACATTTTTAGAATACTGTCTTACCCAAATCTAAAACCTTTTTAAAATGTATTACTTTTGTGATTATTTATGGGTAGAAAGTGTTTTTTGATTTTATTAATATGATTGTTTGTAGACCTTAATAATAATAATAATAATAATAATAATAATAATAATAATAATAATAATAATAATAATAATAATAAAAGCAGCACATAGCACCAGTATGATGTAGCTGATCATATACCTTTATTATTGTATAGACACAGAATTATGCAGAAGCATTGCAATACTTTAGATGAGGACTTGAGATGGCCTAATTCCCTTATATAAAATTAAGTATACATTGTCGCAGTATCATGCATCATTTTTACATTACACACTGGGCATCTATATAAAATAAAATAATCGTATTTAAAAAAAAAAAAAAAAAAAAACATTGGGGTATTCATATGGTAACAGAATATTTATTTTTCAGCAAACAATATAACAGAGCCATCATAAAAAAAATGAGGAAAAAAAAGAATGTCTTGTAATGTTAAAGTATGTTTCTATGTATAAACTGAAGTTTATTTTTTAATATAGAGTGAGGAAGCCACTTGCAAATGTTGTGCAATGTTTCTTTCTAGTTTCCTTCAATGTTAGATGTTGATGCAAAGTTTAAGAAACGAATAGATCAAAATGATATAAGCTATACACTGGTTGTGACAAATATTCAAAATAATAGCTGACTGTGTTACCTCATCCGATTAGACCTCTCAAACAGCTATACAAAGGATTGCCTACCAATAGTGGAATGGATAATTGAGTGCTTAATTAATTTGCGGGCGATATTTGAACATGTAAATAGGGTTTATATCTTCGGGGGGTGTAGTTGTCACACTGATAAAGCAAAACAAATCGTAAAACAAAAGCTTAAATAAAGTGAAGTGGATGGACTAAAGATGGTTTCAATGCACCAACATAATTTGCTGCTCACAAATGTATGTTCTTTTGCTGTAAATTATTCGCTATGTATAGCCATGATGTGCATACTGTGACCCTTAGGTCATTGTGTATATGTTTGTAACATGTTAAATGTCCTAACTACAGTATGCTATACTTTATAATCAATACTTGTACATGTTTTTAAAAGCCTTGGTAGGTAAACTTCTTGTACCCTATAGAGAATAAAAAATTATAAAACGCGATCTAGTCTTGTATCTTGTAAAGCGCTTTGTGATGGTGGTCCACTATGAAAGGCGCTATATAAAAATAAAGATGATTATTATTATTATCTAAAAACTGGTGCCCGAAGGGGATATGTTTAAATATCTATTTTATGTAAGTAGCATGTTTTATACTGTATATAACGTGTCTTTAAAAATGGTAAATGATCAAGCAAACGCATGGTTCATACAGTAGATTGTGGTAGGTTTTGTTGAAAAAAAGCACACCCATACATATGAATTAATATACATTGTAATTAACATTGCTTTAGAAATACTTTCATCAAACATCATCGCATTTAATAATAGTAAGAGATAATATAGTTGGAATACCTTTCGTCTTTATATAGCATGACAATAACTCTCATTAAATTAGTTCAATTTGAGTCATGAGTGACAGTAAGCATTGCTTGTTTTTAACTATTATTTTCAGTATATATTAAACATCATAAAAATATATATTTTAAATATACTATAAGGGACAATATATACACAATAATACATTATTTTTTACTATTAATAACATTACCACACTATAGAAATATAACAAGAACTATAGTGTAATAAAAAGAATAATAAATAAATAAAACTAAGTAATCCTTAACTTTAACCCTAACCAATGATGCAGCCTTCTGGTCATACTGTATGATCATTATTACATTGTAATAATTATTACATTGTAATGCTGAAAACATTATGCAGAACATTGAGTAATTGAACATTATATGAAGACAGTCATTTTTGTAAAACATAATCTACATCAATGTGTTTTTTTTCTTCAGTGAATTGAGAAATTAAAAATGAATTATAATATACATGAACGTTCATTGAAATACATTAAAATACACCTTGAATACAGTGCCACATGGTTGCTTTTTCCTGTTGTAATTGATATATGAAGCATGATAGTGGTTTAGTGATGTTGCGATTACTGACACTCTTATAGCAGTATGCAGTTTATCAATGCTGAAGATATAATCATGATGAATCTTGTTTTTCACAAGATAAACTAACGTGGGGTGATCACTTGCATTTCTCATGGTGCGTTTCCCATTGCTTCCAGAGCAAGAGAACTTGATGGGAAATATGCAGGCAAAACCATTTAATACCATTCCTCAGAGATGCGATTCTAGCAGAAAATGTTCACGACAAATGTCAGTGACATATTGCATGATGGATAAGTATCTGCCTGTACTTCTCAGCATTGAGAGACCATTAATTCTGACCAAATCCCCAACTCCATTTGCAGAAATGCAGCCCCAAACTTACAAGGAACCTCCACCATGCTTCACTGTTGCCTGCAGACACTCATTCGTTATACGCTCTCCAGCCCTTGGCGAACAAACTGCCTTCTGCTACAGCCAAATATTTCAAATTTTGACTCATCAGTCCAGAGCACCTGCTGCCATTTTTCTGCACCCAGTTCCTGTGTTTTCGTGCATAGTTGAGTCGCTTGGCCTTGTTTCCACGTCGGAGGTATGGCTTTTTGGCCGCAAGTCTTCCATGAAGGCCACTTCTGACCAGACTTCTCCGGACAGTAGATGGGTGTACCAGGGTCCCACTGTTTTCTGCCAGTTCTGAGCTGATGGCACTGCTGGACATCTTCCGATTGCGAAGGGAAGTAAGCATGATGTGTCTTTCATCTGCTGCAGTAAGTTTCCTTGGCCGACCACTGCGTCTGGTCCTCAACGTTGCCCGTTTCTTTGTGCTTCTTCAAAGAGCTTGGACAGCACATCTGGAAACCCTGTCTGCCTTGAAATTTCTGCCTGGGAGAGACCTTGCTGATGCAGTATAACTACCTTGTGTCTTGTTGCTGTGCTCAGGCTTGCCATGGTGTATGACTTTTGACAGTAAACTGTCTTCAGCAACCTCACCTTGTTAGCTGAGTTTGGCTGTTCCTCACCCAGTTTTATTCCTCCTACACAGCTGTTTCTGTTTCAGTTAATGATTGTGTTTCAACCTACATATTGAATTGATGATCATTAGCACCTGTTTGGTATAATTGTTTAATCATACACCTGACTATATGCCTACAAAATCCCTGACTTTGTGCAAGTGTACCTAGAAGAATTGATGCTGTTTTGAAGGCAAAGGGTTGTCACACCAAATATGGATTTGATTTAGATTTTTCTTCTGTTCACTCACTTTGCATTTAGTTAATTGATAAATATAATCTATTTATCCCCTTCCACGACTTGGACAATCTTGAAGAATGTAAAGTAGGGCTGTCTTCATTATTCTTCCAGGACTATGCATCTCTATCAGGGAATAGATAGTACCTTGTTTACTAAAATACCAGCGGCAGATATTTGCCTTGGAGTACTAGCCTAGGTACTACTGTACACCCAAGTAAAAGGCAACCCTGTTGAATTGTGTTGGACTTGTATCCAGTCTTACAGTAACCCCAGGTGGGAAATATACCCCAGGGTACTCCATACATGATTTATAAATAACATGACAGTCCCAATCAAGAAGCATAAATAAATACAATTCCAGTACCTTTAAAATACAAGTAAAACCATACAATACTAAAATGGTGTCCTTTTGTAGGACTCTGCTTCTTATCCAACATCTTTGCATGTGTTTCAAAATGTAACACATTTATGCTATGGTTTTGCGGACTAATGCATTTGATTTTATTCACAGAGATTAGGTTTACCAAGAACTAAGACCCACTTAACTCGCCCAGTGTGTTTACAGTTATCATGGGATTGTAAGACTTTTTTCTGTTACTAAAAGTATGTGCATTGGTTCAGAACTGTTCAAAATGTAGACTGATTGTGCCTGACTCTCCGCTAATCTGAACTAGTTTAGACCAGACCCTGTTCAGGTCAGTGTAGTTTGTTCAGTGTACTGATTATAATCTGTACCACACTGAGATAGATACAGTACTAAATAAGAACATAAGAACATAAGAAAGTTTACAAACAAGAGGAGGCCATTCATCCCATCTTGCTTGTTTGGTTGTTAGTAGCTTATTGATCCCAGAATCTCATCAAGCAGCTTCTTGAAGGATCCCAGGGTGTCAGCTTCAACAACATTACTGGGGAATTGGTTCCAGACCCTCACAATTCTCTGTGTAAAAAAGTTCCTCCTATTTTCTGTTCTGAATGCCCCTTTATCTAATCTCCATTTGTGACCCCTGGTCCTTGTTTCTTTTTTCAGGTCAAAAAAGTCCCCTGGGTCGACATTGTCTATACCTTTTAGGATTTGGAATGCTTGAATCAGATTACCGCGTAGTCTTCTTTGTTCAAGACTGAATAGATTCAATTCTTTTAGCCTTTCTGTATACGACATGCCTTTTTAAACCCGGATAATTCTGGTTGCTCTTCTTTGCACTCTTTCTAGAGCAGCAATATCCTTTTTGTAACGAGGTGACTAGAACTGAACACAATATTCTAGGTGAGGTCTTACTAATGCATTGTAAAGTTTTAACATTACTTCCCTTGATTTAATTTCAACACTTCTCACAATATATCCGAGCATCTTGTTGGCCTTTTTTATATCTTCCCCACATTGTCTAGATGAAGACATTTCTGAGTCAACATAAACTCCTAGGTCTTTTTCATAGATCCCTTCTTCAATTTCAGTATCTCCCATATGATATTTATAATGCACATTTTTATTGCCTGCGTGCAATACTTTACACTTTTCTCTATTAAATGTTATTTGCCATGTGTCTGCCCAGTTCTGAATGCTGTCTAGATCATTTTGAATGACCTTTGCTGCTGCAGCAGTGTTTTGTATTGTTTTTATAGATATATTGTTTTGTATGATACTTGCAGCTGTAAATAGATATTAAGTTCTAAACTGTTTTTCTTTACAGACTTGTGTGGAATAAGACTAATCTTGTTCCATTTCCAATAACTGTTCTGCTATAAATGACAATGTACTTTCTCTCTCTCTCTGATAATATAAGAGTTTTCTTATACACTAGACATACATTTTTATATATGGTACAGGATATTAGCAATTTTAAGTTGTATTTGATTCAAATTGTTCTTTTACCTCCCTTTGAAAAATGGTAAGTGCCTTTTTTAGTTGATAAGTCAAAACCTATCAATTCACAGAATTGCAGGGGGCCTCATATCTCTAAGCCACTGGGTTCATCAGAAATCATCCAGCTCAGGAAATCAATGTTTGGTGAGCGTGGTACACACCAAATGAACACTGTTGGTGTGTCATTTATTAACAGGTATCACTGCAGTCTTAGTATACCTTTTCCTATGGCTATACTATGCATTGACCATAGTTTACTCATTTTATCATGTTTTTAATATGCTTTCCCATACCTCTGTTTTACAATCCTTACTTATGCTTTACCATGCATTCACTGTGCTTTATTACACTTTGCTATGCTTTTACTGTAGGGGCACTTACCTTGGTATCAGCTAACCTGATACACAGACATAGGCACATCACATCTGATCAGGGAACAGCCTGCATCTCTCTGGATCCCAAAATTAATGAATAAAACAGCATCTCTAAGTGATGGGACTTCCACTCATAGAAATGTTTTCTTATTGATACATTACATGGATTGTTTGTAACCATAATTGGAATACTCATGAAACATTAACATGAAAAAATCTATTTCCCTTCACATATCACAAGTCAGTCAGAGGACCCCCCCCTTAGAATAGGAAACATAGAAACTTGTAAGCATTGAAGAGGCTGGGGGGCCCCAAGACAAAATCCTTATTCACGCTTTGCGTCTGACTGACTTGTAGTTGGTGCCTACTGGTGCCTACTTTCAAGTTCAGGGTGAGGTTCATCTGAGCCAATCAAAATTGGCTCCCAGGGCATGTGTGAAACCTCAAAGCTGCAGTTATAATAAACCTTTCAACTGCATCGACTGCTGGATTCTGTTTGAAGGTGTCACAGTGTGTGCACGCAAAATTAGCATATGAAACGAAAAGGAGACAGGATTGTGTTCTTTTAGATTTTTCAAGGTCTTTGATCTGGAGAATTAGACCATATCTTATTTGTGTTGCCTCCCCTCCCGTTCACAAATTCTTCTTTTTTTATGGGTTGCTAGTGATTCCAGCATTACAAAAGGCTGAAATACCTCAGCCTAGGCTTGTTAAGCAGATAACATTTCAAATACATCTGTCCCTGACAGAGCTGTGCCACTCAGGTTTCTCTTGAGGGCTTTAAGGGCATGTGAGTTCTGAGGATGAGATCCCATTGCTGGTCCTAAAATGTTCCAATCTGAGTGGTAAATGATATTTCATAGTTAGACACATCGAAAAGATCTTGAGCAGTGTTTGTAATGACAAAAGACAATGGCGATGGTTCAGGTCACACCTGCAAAATATGCAAAAGTAAAACCTCAATTCGGTTTTGGCTTAACAAACTTTTGCAGCATCCACAGACACACACCTTTTGGGTATACAACAGTGTATACATAATTCAACAAAATATTTCAGACAAGCACAAGTTAACCATGATTCCACAGTACTCGGTTTCAGGAACTATTGTGTATTGTTACTGTCTGGTGCATCAGCAGTGTCCATAATGTTATTGTGAATTAGGTTTATAGTAACAGTAGCACTGCTGTCTTTCTGCACAATGTTCCAGTTTACAGAATCCTGCCCTTTCTCTTTACCTGAATAGAAAATGTCTGGAAGCTGAAAGCAGTGGCATTGTACAGCAGGCAAAGTAGGCAACCTTCCAAAAATGGTATTTATGTATTAGAATGAATGCATTTACGCAAGAGATGCTTTCAGGGTTTTTTTTACTACCACTTCCTGCTGGCAGCCAGGCCGCAGCACTGACAGAAGATGCCTGAGAACATTAAAATAAAACGTGATGCCACTAAACCATCTTCAGAGCTGGACAGTGCACGATTCACAAGAGCTTATTTAAGCAAATCCATAAGGGGTAGAGATGATTCCAGAACGTAAGGAGTAAGAGTTGAAAATTTAAGATTTATTGTACATTTTCAGGAAAACGAAAAATCTTTTAATAGCCGTAAAGCCCTAAAGTTTATTGCACATCTACATTTGTAGACTACTACTTAAGTCTAATTCAAACCGTATTTATCTATATATTCTGCAACCTTGGGTTTTCGGGCCTAACGTCGGCTGAATTCATGAGAAGGGAACTCAATTAGATGAGACGAGGTGGTTTGGTGACAGTTCAAGCGCCCACAAAGGTTTTCAATGGAGCCGTCCTGGTTTCTATCTCACTGAAATGTCATTTTGAGTGTGATATGGGAGCTGGGTACCTGCAGCACAGCAGTCAGACCATGTGGACTGCTATAACGAGTAAAGGCACGCACACAGTTCAGATATTTGATCTGCGACTGCAACCAGATTAAATCCTATTGACAAAAAAGGGCCATGGCAAACATATA
The DNA here is from genome assembly GCA_030684275.1 of Acipenser oxyrinchus oxyrinchus. NCBI lineage: Eukaryota > Metazoa > Chordata > Actinopteri > Acipenseriformes > Acipenseridae > Acipenser > Acipenser oxyrinchus. The sequence goes on along the minus strand of CM060255.1, from coordinate 27,252,641 downwards.
GTTAAAAAAAAAACTAGTATAAATGCAGCTGCCATAGCGGTTACAAGAGGCAGGAGGTCTTAAATGTTCAAACGGGTTCAGTTTTTAACGATTGAAGGAAGCAAAGCATAATCGCATTTTCTGATGAGGGAATCCTTAAAGGTTTCTTGAGTCATTGAATTTCTGAGTTTCGTGTGCATCACATTTGGGTGGGATGGGGGCTGGGATTCCACTGAGGTGGGGGTCTGTCTGTGAGCGTGTATACCACTGAGGCTGGCTGAGGGAGGATGGCGTTGGGTTGTGGGGTTGAGAGAGATGGGGAGGGGGAAGGAAGTCTGAAGAAATTGCGACGTAGTTAAAAGAGTGGGGCGCAGAGTCTTGTTGAGAAAGCTACAGACAAAGCTGGTGAGCTTACCTTATGCACAAGGCCTCTCTCTTTCAGACGGTTAAGATGTAAGTAGATAAGCACTCAGGGAAAAGTAAACTGCACAGGAAACCACTAAACTCGAACCTTGCTCGAATTGAACTCAGACGTAGACCGCTAAAGAGAGGGCTTGAAACATTCTGAAAAACCACACAGAGCTGAACCAAATATGTGTGCGTGTGTGTGTGTGTTATAGAATGAGCTAATAGAGAGCTGAAAGGACCTCTCGTTTTGACCTGCCAGATCTGCCTGCAGAATCACTGTGTTTTCTCCAGACATATTCCAAGACTGAAAATATACTTGTGAATATATGGGGGGAACTTCTGTGTTCTGAAAGTTTTCTTAAAATGTTTTCTTTCCTTTCGTATCTCTGAAGATTTGATGTGTTTGAAGTTATGGAAAAATAATTATGTTGTGAACAACTTTTTCTTATCTAGAAACTGGTTGCTTTTTATGTTTAGAAAGCACAGTTTACTCTGGCTTATGCAATTGTAGTCGTCAACGTTTACATCTATATAAACTACAGGCGTTTAAGTCAGATTATTTACAGTTGTTGTGCGACCTCTGAAAGATGCAAGGACTGTGCTTGCATTAGCTTCAATACAATAATATTTCTTGAGATAAAGCAGGAACGATTGATACATCAACTGAAAGAATCTGGCATCTCCTGTTTCCCGCAATTTCTTATACTTTTGCAGATGCAGTTGTGAAGGATTTCAAGCCTCAATCCTGACTCTATATTAACCTTTCTAGCCTCACCAGCTTTCTCTAGCTACTTGAAAACCCCTTTAGGGGCCATTCACAGCAAAAACTGTCCTGGGTGTCACGTTGCAACCCTTCCTGACACATCTTTACACTGATATATTTCAGTACAGTCTATTTACACAAGAGACATGGAAGCAATATTTGCTGTAGGCTTCGATGTAATGTTATTTCCTTAATATATTATTGCAGGTGACCTCACTGGCATATTTCTATACAGTTTAAGCACTAACAGAGGCCTGTTTCTTAGACCAGCCTTTAAAAGGGTGTTGCTGGAGCATTCAGCTGACAGCTCAGACAGAGAATGTATGTAGGTAGCAGGGTGCTATGGATGCTAAACTGTAGATCAGTTTTTGACTTGAGCATACAGATAACAATCTATGGGCCCTGGGTGGGTTTAACCAGCGGCATGGAGTGCCCCGAGGTGTTTCTTAAACTCGGTATCTAACAGCGGATATGACCTGACATCATCTTTTAGTTTATCTATATATGTGTGTGTGTGTGTGTGTGTGTGTGTGTGTGTGTGTGCATCTCCAGTCGCAGTGTTCTTTTCATGACGAATAAGGCTTGGTAAAATTAAGTTTGAAATTTATAGTCGATTGACATTTGAAAATATGATTAATAAAATACAGGTAAATGAAAATTGGGTTACACTTTGCATTGCGTGTCTCAAATTACTGTGTATTTACATAGTAGTTACTTAGTAAACACAGGTGTACTTACACAATACAATGCTATTATGCATAGTTACAATGTACTTAATGTATAAACGATTTTGCATGCTATAACCCCAATTCTAACCTTAACCCTATATCCCTAACACAGTAATTTTAGTGTTACGCTTACTGTAGTGTTATCGAATATTCTTTAAAACATTTTTAATTCATAATGTCTACTCTGCAGACTCACAGACTACTACCTCTCTGCTCCTGACAGGTTTCTGGGGGGCTTGTTTCTAGATACCAATGCACTGTTGTATCAGGCATGTGTATGAAGTTGCTCACACTGCATTGTATTACTTGTCGTATGTGACCTGCACCTGTTTACCTGTTATAATACAACCTATAGATTACAGCTTTTTCATCATTGAACTTTGACAAACGTTGTTGCTCTTCTTCATGTTGTGTATTTAGGACATACTGGTCTCCATCCCCCACAAGTCAAGTTGCTATAGTATTTCCACTTTAAAAAAAAAAAAACGTGTTGCTTGCTCTCATGTTATTTTCCTCAATTTGCTTGCAGAGCTCATTCTATTTTGCATTTTCAGTCAATTTCAACACCTCTATTTTACAAAATAAAATGCCCCTTTCATTTCTATTTCTGCCAGCAGTGTGTAGCTCTCCTATGTTGTTGAAACTGACACCCTGGGATCCTTCAAAAAGCTGCTTGATGATATTCTGGGATCAATAAGCTAGTAACAACCAAACGAACAAGATGGGCTGAATGACCTCCTCTCGTTTGTAAACTTTCTTATGTTCTTATGTTCTTAACTAAGGATCTACCTAATTCGCGATTTCGTGAAAATGGGGAAATTGAGGGGTCACCACGAAATTCACCTCTTTAGAGGCCAATGCATATCTGACCAGTATGGAGAGAAAGAAAAAAAGAAATCTAATTTAAATGAACTACTGCACACCGCAAGTGACGCAAACTACATATCTTAATTCTGTAGATAAGCATTTTTTATTATTATTCCATTGACGTCCTGTGTGCATTGCACTTAAGAAAAAAAAGCTTAATTAGACAAATAACATTTAAAAAAACACCCCAAAGCTGTTAACTTTCTTGTTTACAGTTCACATGACAATGATGTTTAAATCTTTTGTTCAGTTGCATCGGCGCTATGCTTCAAGGCCACGGGTTTGCGTCCCACTGCCTGTGTGTGAGATGCCCCTGCTTGCTGGAACCGAGGTTCGGCACAATATGGATCGCTTAGAATCAGACATTAAACGAAAGGCTACAGAGACTGCTAAACAGAACGTAAAACAGGCAACAGCTTTCAGAAAATAAACTTGAAAGTCAGCGCAGACAAAAAGTATTCCTGTCGGTTTGTAGTCAAGCTAAATCAGTACTAACAGGCAGGGCCGGATTAAGTTTAATGGGGGCCCGGGGTTGTTACCATTTTGGGGGGCCCTCTTTGCATATTCATTTAAGAACATAAGAAAGTTTACAAATGAGAGGAGGCCGTTTGGTTGTTAGTAGCTTATTGATCCCAGAATCTCATCAAGCAGCTTCTTGAAGGATCCCAGGGTGTCAGCTTCAACAACATTACTGGGGAGTTGGTTCCAGACCCTCACAATTCTCTGTGTAAAAAAGTGCCTCCTATTTTCTGTTCTGAATGCCCCTCTATCTAATCTCCATTTGTGACCCCTTGTTTCTTTTTTCAGGTCAAAAAAGTCCCCTGGGTCGACATTGTCTATACCTTTTAGGATTTTGAATGTTTGAATCAGATCTCCACGTAGTTTTCTTTGTTCAAGACTAAATAGATTCAATTCTTTTAGCCTGTCTGGATACGACATGCCTTTTAAACCCGGGATAATTCTGGTTGCTCTTCTTTGCACTCTTTCTAGAGCAGCAATATCCTTTTTGTAACGAGGTGACCAGAACTGAACACAGTATTCTAGGTGAGGTCTTACAAAGGCATTGTAAAGTTTTAACATTACTTCCCTTGATTTAAATTCAACACTTCTCACAATATATCCGAGCATCTTGTTGGCCTTTTTTATATCTTCCCCACATTGTCTAGATGAAGACATTTCTGAGTCAACATAAACTCCTAGGTCTTTTTCATAGTTCCCTTCTTCAATTTCACTATCTCCCATATGATATTTATAATGCACATTTTTTTGCCTGCATGCAATACTTTACACTTTTCTCTATTAAATGTCATTTGCCATGTGTCTGTCCAGTTTGTATGAATGCTGTCTAGATCATTTTGAATGACCTTTGCTGCTGCAACAGTGTTTGTCACTCCTTATTTTTGTGTCCTCTGCAAATTTAACAAGTTTGCTTACTATACCAGAATCTAAATTTATTTGCTTCCCTTTACTGTTTTACTACCATCACAATCGATTAACATTAATGTCAAATTATTCAGTCTTAGCTGATCCATATTTTACCTGATTAGATGTTTGAATTAGCTCCAGTTTTGAAAATGAGCATTGGCCGCAGCGATAGTTACTGAGGATTTCAAATACAAACTGCAGACTCTTTTGTCGTAATAGTAGGTTATCTGGAAATGTGCTGTCCTTATCGCTTACGAATATGTACATGTATAATACGTTTGTAAATATATATGCAGTCAAATAATGTTTAGCAAATAATACACAGCGCTTTGTTATGTAATGTTGTTTTTTATTATTATTTGTGTCAGCAGAGCTGATTATTTATTTATTTATTTATTTATTTATTTATTGTTTTTTGGGGACCAAATGAGGCAGGCTGTGTTTTAAGACAACCTAAAAACTTCATGGAAACCCGGTTTAAGAAAGCTGTACGATATCATTAAGTGTGAATTAGTGTATTTGGAACGAGAATTGCTCAGTCTAAAAGGAAACTACATGGAAACACACAAAACCCGAAACTACTACCAAAACAGAGTGAGAAAACGGTTACACTTATTTTATTTTTTTCCATGGAGATTGCCCCACTGTAATCCATATAAACCTAGGTCGTTTCCTCCTGTTGATTTCTCTCCAATGTATTTTCCGAAGTACAGGCACCTTCACATACATTTGTTGGTATGGTATTAAAATAGCGTGTCAGCGTTGGTGTTTTGTTTAACATCTCTTCCTCGCGACTGTACTTGTTGTGTTTCTGCTTTTCAGCGTCGCTCTCATGCTTCCTAGGTGCTGCTTTGTCAGACATTTACAGGTTCTGATCTGCGTCACGTTAGCGCCACAGCACACTTGATAAAAATGGCACGTGACTTGATCGTAGGTTAAGTCCTCTGATCAGGCAGTCCCTGCTCGGCCAGCGCAATACGGCATGGTTAAACAGACCTGTTGTTCCGATATATAAACCCGATATACGCTCCTTGCAAGGGAGCCAGCTCTTTGTACAGCGGTATCGCCGATATGCTTGTGGGAGGTCCCGGGTTTGCGCCCGCCCTCCGTCTGTGTGTGGATTGCCGTGCATCGAGATCGCTATATGTTGGTTGTTCCCTTACTTTTACTAGACCTTACGAGGGTTACCGTACATGTAGTTCTGAAGTGAATATATGACTTTAGTACCAGGAACTGTAGGCCACACAGCATACCAAGCTGAACCAACTGTAGGCCACACAGCATACCAAGCTGAACCAGCGTTGTTTACTGTTGTCAACAGGTACAGCATCCTGTATTGCAATAATTCTGTGGTTCCAAGCCTGTGTTGTCCCAATTGAGTGCCATCCCCCTGGGAGATCCAGTCCTCGGTCGGCAAAGGAATAGCCTGGACTCGAACTTGCGACGTCCAGATTATAGGGCGCATCCTGCACTCCACGTGGAGCGGCTTTACTGGATGAGCCACTCGGGAGCCGGTTTAGCGACATTTCTGGCGACTTTAGAATGTCGAATTAACGACATCTAAAACGACTTTGTGTGGTTTCTCTGGAGACTTTCTGCTTTGTGGAGTTGGCAACACTGCCTGTGGTTTCCTGTTTTGAGTATGCACTGTAGGTTTGTGTACAGTAGCTTAGTTTTGTTTGAATTTGTATGAAACTCATCCCTCTGGGAGAGCTTAAATCTCAGTTTACACTCATACAAAATGTATTCCAGCTGTCATTTCAAATGGACTGAAAAGCTTTTAATTTTTTATGTGAAAGTAATTATTGTACTGTATAGGGGAGTTCATCTGTAATGAATCCCGGAGGAAATTTATTGCTCAGCCTTTTTTTCCTCGTAATTTGAAGTTCAATGCATGCTCCTCATTTTAATGTAAAATACTGAATGCCTATGATTTGAATACCTAAACTAGGGGTGTCCAATCACTGCGTATTAATAAACGGCAAACTATATTAAATGCATAGTATAACCATGGGAAAAGTGTAACGGGTGTGCAATGTGATTTATTATTAAATTTTCTTGTGTGTGTAATTTGTTTCATTTTTTTAATTTTATTGATTGTATTGTGTTATTTATTATTTTTAAAACATTGATAATGTGGTACGGCTCCTTTTAAACCTCCCGAAAACTCTTGAATATCCTTTTGAGATTAGGTGTATAAAAACACATCAGGTCAACCAAACGAGAGAGCTACCGGGTTTCGTAAATTGTGAGCTGAGAGCACGGGTCTGTGAACTGCCGTTCGGTAAGATTGCTTGAAGTTTAAACTGTATTACTTGCATGCGCTGGAAATTGGCTGGGGCGCTAGGTGCAAATGTTAAACTTTCGGTAGTATTCATGTTGAATAGTTTAGTCCTTTCTAGTGCGGTTTGGTACAGTGTAGTATTCATGTTGAATAGTTTAGTCCGCTCTAGTGCGGTTTGGTACAGTGTAGTATTCATGTTGAATAGTTTAGTCCTTTCTAGTGCGGTTTGGTACAGTGTAGTATTCATGTTGAATAGTTTAGTCCGCTCTAGTGCGGTTTGGTACAGTGTAGTATTCATGTTGAATAGTTTAGTCCGCTCTAGTGCGGTTTGGTACAGTAGTATTCATGTTGAATAGTTTAGTCCGCTCTAGTGCGGTTTGGTACAGTGTAGTATTCATGTTGAATAGTTTAGTCCGCTCTAGTGCGGTTTGGTACAGTAGTATTCATGTTGAATAGTTTAGTCCGCTCTAGTGCGGTTTGGTACAGTAGTATTCATGTTGAATAGTTTAGTCCGCTCTAGTGCGGTTTGGTACAGTGTAGTATTCATGTTGAATAGGTTAGTCCGCTCTAGTGCGGTTTGGTACAGTAACCCTCGTGCTCTCAGACCGCGGGAGCTGTTTTGTATGTGTCTTGGCTAAACAAAAGAAAACTGCTCTTTTTAACTTTAAAATAAATATCTTGATACCCTCTCCTTAACTATTGCCGTCCCTATTATACCGTGGTAGTTAGCGTGTTTTAAATTTGCAGAACTAGCTTTTTCTTTATTATCATTTGGTGTATTTATTGTCTATCCACATTATATTTATATGTATACAGTACATTAAACTGATTGCAAACTCGTATTTTAGCATCATGTATACTGATTAAATGGTGTCTACTGGAGTGTTTACAATTAAGCATTTAAAGCATATGGTGCTTTTTTATGAAAGTCACAATTTGCTGCTATTTTGAAGTGTTGTATTTGGCGATGCATGATGCTCTATTGATGTTCATAGCTTCTATGAAGATCACTGCTTGCTGCTTGTTTTTGAAGTGTGTTATTTAAAAGCATATGAAGCTTTATTTACCTTTTGAATTGTGCTTGTGAAAATCACTATCTTTTTGAAGTGTTTGTGTGAAGCTCCTATTTAAAATACTATAGTACTTTGGGCCTGATTACCAATGATAGTCTGGACGTTTTATGTGACTTGAGCAAACCTTGCTTTCCAGTGTGTTTTGCTCATTGCCTCTGTGCGTGTGTGTGTTCCTTCATATTTACACCTGGTTGTCTGTTGTGATGCGTGCACCACCGTACAGTATATTATACAGCAACATGCTGCAAAGACATCGGATTCAGCTGCCAGGTGGGGCTGTTTCCTCTGTCATATATATGGATGGATTCAAGGTTTATTTTCAGTCACGCAACCCTTTAGAGAAGTTACTGGGTTACTGTTTTTATTACAGTACATTGTCATAAAAAACCACAACATTACCAGCAATAGCAACAGCACAATACTATTGTGTAGGGTGTGTATTTATAGATGGAATCTGTGCTGCTCATATAGTGTTACATGAAATTAGAAGTTATGTAAGTGGGGGTGGGGGGTATCGTTTCTTAAGCAAGCAATTGAGACGATACACAGAGCTGTTCTATACAATTGAGAAGATACACAGAGCTGTTCCATACAATTGAGAAGATACACAGAGCTGTTCTATACAATTGAGACGATACACAGCGCTATTCTATACAATTGCAAGCTACTGTGTTTGGGTTCCCCTCGCAGTTCAACCCTCCATGGAATACATTTTCAGTAACTGATAGGATTCATTCAAACTGAAAAAAGAGCAACCAAGATTAACTGGAAATGTTTACTTTAATATCCTTGGGAACCGTTTAGATATTTTTAATGTCTGTTTCTGAGGACATGAAGTCAGTTTCAGTCTTAAGTAAAGGCCATGACTAAACATAAATACCAAATATAAATAAAACTTAATAGAACCTCAATTATACTTGGAAGAAAATGATAATATTTATGCAAAAGTAAAAAATCAACCGCACAATCAAGTAATTACTACATTGTAACTGTAAGTTCATGTTCCTTTTAAAAACGATGATAGAATCCAGTTAAATATGAAAAAAGGAAGCCTACCCCTTTAACACTGTGGCACTGAAAGAAATGTAATTGAAACCCCCTGTCAGATAGGTAATTCCTTTTGCCGGATGTGGTTTGTCTCACTTTGAGCCTTTCGATATCTGAATGTTCACAGAACTTTCAATAGGTTAGGCTGACATTTAATTGGCAAGGTCTTAAGATTCAGCATGCATTTACTCTAGTTTACCATTACTATGTATACACTTTAATACAATTCAATTCAAATTATTGTTTTTATGTAGCGCCTTTCATACCACAGTACCTCAAAACGCAATGTAATACTGTCTATTTGAGACCCTGTGAGCTGCTAGTGTACATGCTAAGAAATAAATAATAATAATAATAATAATAATAATAATAATAATAATAATAATAATAATAATAATAATAATACGTATGCACATTTTACTGTTTACTTGATAAGTGCAGCCTGGACAGTTAAGTCTTGCACATACTTGTATGCTAAGTAAGATTTATAGAAGTATCTACCCTGTTCAGTATGCAGTCCAAAATGAAATGCATTCTGTAGGATTCTGGGCTCTCAAATACGTTATTTATTCACTTTTTAAACCATTTAAACAATTTCTCCTGTTTAAAATAAGTTTTAGTGGTTTCTGATGCTGTTCCAATGCTTTTGTTATCCACAGAGGCAGAAGTTCTCGGGCTGACGGACCCCAAACTGTGCTACATTCTTGATGGAGTGCTCCTCCTCTATTCAATAATCATCACAGCTCTGTACTTCAAAAACAAGGTGAGAAGCTGCAGTTCCCTGCCCAAAACCAGAGCACACACATGCCTGTGTAAACACAGAAGGTGTCATTCATGAGATTAAAATGACCAAGCTCAGCAAGACCTCTCCAGGGAGAGAGCATTGCTGCAAGGTGCTGGAGGAGATTGCATGAAATAGAGACAGAGACAGGTAGGATGAGCAGGTATAAACAGAACACGGAGGCGGCGGAAATGAGTTCAATGAAGGGGGGGGGGCTGAAGGCAAGGGTGTCCCCGGGGGTGTTCTTTACATTTTGTTTTCTTGCTGGTGTTTTATGCCAGGGTTTATTTACTCCCTTGTTCGCATAATTGACTTAAATACAAAATACAATGGGAATGGTCTGTGTTAGAGTGGCCTAGGGAATTTGAGCCACACTATTTTAGATGTACCACTCTTTAGATCATTAACATAGACCCCATGGTGTTTATCGCCTGTGTTGACGGTGGTTTAGTTTGACTGCTAGTTTATAGCAGTGCGTGGTCAAGCGTGAGTGTTAAACAGGAAGCAATGGCCATTTATTAAATGCTTTTGGACAATTGGATATTCATGTTATGGTTTAACATCCCAATATTGTGACTATTGAGGCTGTATAAAGTTGATAACAAAAATAACAGACTATATAGGGTTGTTAATTGTGCTGGTATCATGCAACATAACCAACAAAATGTTTCTCGCTTTTTCACCTTTTGTATTGCAGTTCAGTAAGGCAAAAGACGAACCCCAAAAGGAAAGCCTGTATGCAGTAAGTATCGGTGCTGCTTTAAGTTAGTATTGGCAAAATCCATTCAATAACTTTACGTGCTTGATAATATTCATGTATATTCATGTATGTATATATATATATATATATATATATATACTGTATATATATACTTACATGAATGTAATATTCATGTAACATCACCACTGTGTGCTGCAGTTTTCTATCCAGATTAAAGGCCACTGTCTGTCTAAAGGCGCTCTGCATCCCTGTGAAAATGTAAACATTCAGTAAGGTAACACTAAGAGAATCAATTCCTGTTTTCTATCGTTGGGTGACTCCACCTGCCAAAATTCTTTGCTATTCATATTTGTTCAGTGGATGTTTTTTCCATAGCAGCAGATGTGTATATTCTGAAAAGACGTAGTGTTTGAAACCAAGTTGGCTCTCAATCCTCACAGGTTGTGCACTAGAGCTGCCTCTTCACCAAATGCAGGGGAATTGGGTCCGACACAAGAAGGCACGCCAGCTGTGGGTTTGCAAAGCAGGGATGTTTTTTAGCTGCCGTTGCCAGGTGGCTGGGGTGGAGGACATGCCGGGAGGTGGTTTTGAGTCCCAGTCCTTGGCTTTGTTCTTGGGTTACCACAGCTGCTTTGCGAATAATCAGTTTATTCACCATCCATTTATTTTTCTGCCTATTCTCCCTAACAGCATAAAAGTAAGAGTAGAGAAAGGAAATGAGTAGTGGCATTCTGTAAGCACTTGAGATGTAAATATGAACTTATGAGCAAATGTTAAGAAATATAAATTGTAAGAATGTCAGAAAATGTATATAATTTATATAGCCTACCGTGCTTTACTTTTTTGAATGACAAGTTTTTGCTGGTGCTGAAATGCTTAATGTTTGTTTTTATTTTTTTTATTAAATCCTAAAATAAATAGTTACAACTTGTGAAGCTGCCATTGCCCCTCAGTTGTGTGTGTGTCTGTGTTTAAAAACACACACTATCTAACCTTACAATGTTTTTAAAAGTTATATTTAATGAGTGAATTCTGTAACTTGGAGTTGTGTGACACACTGTAGTGATAAATGACTATGAGAGAGACTTATCTTGTTTCCAGCTCTGACCTGACAGTCTTTCTTATTGACAAACTGGACAATTGGTGGCTTTATAACTTTTTTTTTTTTTTTTTGGACTATTGCCTAAATGATCTCCTCCCTCACAGCAATGCAAGTACAATTACAGAAAGCACGGCATCACTGTGGTTATCACCTGTTCTGGTTATGAAAAACATCCCCGAAGCAGGCTTCACTTGGCCTATACCACAATGCCAGTAGATCCTATTCACAAAGCTTGTTTGCAAAGATGTTTTTTTAAATTTAGTCATCGCCAATTATTTTTATTTTTTTCCCAATTTAGAATGTCCAATTATTTTTAGGCTCAGCTCACCGCTACCACCCCTGTGCTGACTCGGCAGGGGTGAAGACGAACACACGCTGTCCTTCGAAGCGTGTGTCGTTAGCCGCCCGCTTCTTTACACACTGCAGGCTCACCATGCAGTGCCACGGTCGACAATGGAATAGCCTGGAGTCGAACCGGCAACGTCCTGGCTGTAGGGCGCATCCTGCACTCCACGCGGAGCTCCTTTACTGGATGTGCCACTCGGGAGCCCCTTTGCAAAGATGTTTTGAAGTTATTTTTGATTAATTAATTTGTTGATCTACTTTAAATGGCGTTCCTTGAAACTGTTCATTTGTTATCATATGCATTATAAATGATTGCACATTTTACAAAGGAGTATCAGTATTTCTTAACTCTATTTCCTTAAAACAGGACTTGGATAGGAGCCGTGTTGAGGTATATGACCAAGCCAATTCCCGGCCACGTGATCCCGAGGCAGGTGGTGTTGGAAAGGTAATGGCTTGACTTCATTTTATAAACCTCTTTCCCTCTTAGAAGCTGCTGAAACTGAAAAAAACTGTGTAACATCTGTTCACTGCTAGAAAAAACAAAACAAAAAAAACAAGTAAGGTTTGCTTTCTACTGCTCTGTTGGCCATAAAACTTTACACCACTGATTGGCTGTGCACACTTTATTGTTGCTTGGTAACCGGGATGTATCCCTGGGCTGTAAAACAGGGCTGCTTGGTTGGCGGAGGACATGCAATAGATCCAGTTCAGGAGACACTGTCGTTGTTTAAGAAGTCTCAGGAGAGCACGTCTAGATTGCAGGTCCCCGGAAATTACATGATTTTGTGATAACTACATGAGAGGGTCCCCTAAATTTAACAGGTTAGGGTGCCGTTCAGATATGGGGGAAACCCCTTCTAGTCTCCCTTTCAGATACCCAGTGGCCCCAATCTTAGCAATCATGGAACAGGCAACCGGCATTGTACTACCATTCTTTGCATTGCAAACACACATATTGCATGGCTGTTCATTCATAATCCTTTAAATTAGTGCAGGGTCTAATATTTCAATATTCAAACAAACACAGCTTGGAATGTAGTCGGTGGCAAAAAGGACCACAAAATATTTGTTCATATAACAGATTTTAAAAAATGACCATGAAACCAAAGCAATAAGACTTTTGAAATACGTAACATACACACCACTGCACAGAAGAGTGTTCTTCTCCTTTCTTAAATAGGTAATTTAACTGGATTTCTTTTACTCCAGATAGCTTTTTTTTTTATGTAACATACAGTATAGCCTGTTCAAAATGACAGTATTAAATTTGTACATTTTAAAATATATTCCAATGAAAAACCCATGTTTGTCTCATCAATGCTTGAAATGCTGCTGCTGCTTCTGTTCAAGGTAGGATACAATACTGTACAGTATGTAATGTAGATAACTCTATGGTCTCAATAGTCCACATTGGTGCTGAACAAGGTATAGTGGGCTGCGCACATAAATCCATCTCCCTCTTAATTCCTGGCACATGTTAAAGGATTCTGGGAGCGGGGCCTTGGTTGCTGCACTCAAGGAGAGCCCCTGACAGGGTCCTGTTTCACAGCACAGAAAGCAGAGTTGGCCCCCCAGGAGGGCCCTGAAGCTTTCTCATACTTTGTTTTGTAAGCGCTGTGTTTCTAGTTCTGTTTTTGCAGGTATAAATACGCCTAAACCACATCTGCTTCCTGAGCCTTTTCCTTGTGAAACTGCTCTCATCCACGCCTAAGTGTTTTGGGTTGGCTGTTTGGTAGTAGTGGTGGTGTTGGTGGGGGCAGGTATTATTTCACACAGAAATCATGTTAGAGTGGAAAATTTGTACAGATGAATCGCTGAGATGTGATGTGCAAAGATTACAGTGTAATAGCTGGGGTCCCGCCCCCATCTAACCACACTGAGCAGGAAGTTATATGTGTGCTCCGGGTGTAGCCTACAAACTCTTCAGCTTATCTTACTCGCATATTGACATAATGTGTGGGTAGGACTGCACGTTAGTGGTCTGTATTGAGTATGAGTGACGAGTTTCTGCACACCCCTAGACAATACCAACGAGTATGAGTGACAAGTTTCTGCACACCCCTAGACAATACCAACGGGTATGAGTGACGAGTTTCTGCACACCCCTAGACAATACCAACGGGTATGAGTGACGAGTTTCTGCACACCCCTAGACAATACCAACGGGTATGAGTGACGAGTTTCTGCACACCCCTAGACAATACCAACGGGTATGAGTGACGAGTTTCTGCACACCCCTAGACAATACCAACGAGTATGAGTGACGAGTTTCTGCACACCTCTACTGGACACAGTACTCTTTTCAGATCCTCGGACTGGGTGCTGTGTTATTCAACAGCTATAATAAGAACGGGGACCCGGTAACCAGTGGTCATGTTCGTTTCTCCATCCAGACTCACCACAGTAGTGGCTGACCAATTTTCATCTTCAAGGGGCTAAAGCTAATTAAATAATTCCATAAATCTCATCTTTCGTGCACTTCCATTTGCCTTGCAGTCTTGAAAGACACGTTGTAGCAAATGTGCATTACCATCTTTAAAAAATAATCAAACCTGGTACTGTACTAGGTTAAAAAAAGCTCCCAGTTTGCGCACTTTACTTTCATGTTGCCTGTTACACTTGCACTGCCTACAGTAGACCATTTCAGTTGGAGAGTGACATTGACAGGTAAGATGAATGGAATTGTTTTATTAGCTGTTACCCTTTTAACAGCAGAGCTCCTACAGTAACGCATTGATTTTAAATACCTGAGATTGCAAAGACACCTGTACTATTCCGGATTCTTGGTCGTGATGGCTTTTCACCCTGTAAAGGCCAATTTTGAGTATTGTAGTGTTTTGGTGTGAGGCATTCTACTTCCTAAACTAATGCAATATCCTGTCCTTTTTTGTTTTTAGAGAGGCAAAAGAAGTGATGCTCTATATACAGTAAGTATTGTAGAACACAAAGGACTTTTTTTTTCCTTTGTGTTGTTAAATGAAACAAATCCTACACCATTTTAAACCGGTATCAAAGTGTGTAGAGCATGGGCGCCCCTGTGTGGCAGGAGTGTTAATGTTAGGGGAGAAAACCTAGACCTGTAAATTCACTAAAGTGAAAATGACTGGGGTCCCCAACATCTCCAACCCTAACCTTATCCCCAACCCCAACCCCAACCCCAACCCCAACCCTAACCCTAACCCCAACCCTAACCCTAACCCTAGCCTTTCCCTTTCTGTGGAATTCACTTCAAGTGGATTATCTTCAAGTTCTCACTGTTGCTCATCACCTGGCACCAACACCATTCCCAATAACATATATATATATAAATATACAGTGCCGTGAAAAAGTATTTTGCCCCCTGTCTGATTGTCTGCATTTTTGCACATTTTTCACATTGTATTTAGTCAGATTTTTTTGTGGGTTGTAGTAGTATACAGAGGGAGTCTGAGAGAAAAAATGACACCAAAGTTTGGTGCTTCTTTCATTTTTTTGGTATGCAAGGTAATCAAACATGCAATCTTCAGGTGTGAAAAAGTTATTGCCCCCCCCTCCCCTAGTTAACTCAACCCAGTTAAAGGGATAATTAGGGTAAACTGTTTGAGTACTTTGGTTAACAACCAGGCCTGATTTGGGCCAGCCCTGCCCAATATAAATCTGACTAACTTTGGCCCTTACCATCAGAGTGAATTTGTCAGCACACAGGTTCTAGAGGCACATCATGCCACGAACAAAAGAAGACCTCTGGAAAAAAGGTGTTGATGCCTATCAGTCTGGAAAGGGCTACAAAGCTAAGGCTCTGGGGCTCCACCGAACCAAATGGAGAAAGTTTGGGACAGTAGTGAATCTTCCCAGGAGTGGCCATCCTGCCAAAATCTCTCCAAGAGCAAGGCGTAAAATCATCCAGGAAGTCACAAAGAACCTGTAACAACATCCAGGGATCTGCAGGCCTCTGTTGCCTCGGCTAAGGTCAGTGTTCATGACTCCACCATCAGAAAGACACTGGGCAAAAATGGGATTCATAGCAGAGTAGCAAGGCGGAAACCATTGCTCACTAAGAAGAACATGAATGCTCGTCTCAAGTTTGCCACAAAGCACCTGGATGATCCTCAAGAGTTCTGGAACAATGTTCTATGGACAAATGAGTCAAAAGTGGAACTTTTTGGCCAACATGGGCCTGTTATGTCTGGCGAAAACGAAACACTGCATTCCACAGTAAGAACCTCTTACCAACGGTCAAGCATGGTGGT
The DNA here is from genome assembly GCA_030684275.1 of Acipenser oxyrinchus oxyrinchus. Lineage (NCBI taxonomy): Eukaryota > Metazoa > Chordata > Actinopteri > Acipenseriformes > Acipenseridae > Acipenser > Acipenser oxyrinchus. The sequence continues at coordinate 27,236,886 of CM060255.1, read as the reverse complement.
GGTAGTATCATGGTTTGGGGATGCTTTGCTGCATCAGGACCTGGACGCCTTGCCATCATTGAAGGAACCATGAATTCTGCTCTGTATCCGAGGATTCTACAGGAGAATGTCAGGCCATCCGTCCGTGAGCTGAAGCTGAAGCGCAGCTGGGTCATGCAGCAAGACAATGATCCGAAACACACAAGCAAGTCTACATCAGAATGGTTGAAGAACAATAAATTTAAAGTTCTGGAATGGCCTAGTCAAAGTCCAGACCTAAACCCCATTGAGATGTTGTGGCAGGACCTAAAATGAGCAGTTCATGTTCGAAAACCCACAAATGTCACTGAGTTGAAGCAGTTCTGCATGGAGAAGTGGGCCAAAATTTCTCCACGATGCTGTGAGAGACGAATCAATAACTACAGGAAGCGTTTGGTTGCAGTTATTGCTGCTACAGGAGGCGTCTAAGGGGGCGATTACTTTTTCACACGGGGGCATTGGGTGTTGCATAACTTTCTTTAATAAATAAATGAAATATGTATCAAATTTTTGTGTTATTTGTTCACTCAGGGTGTTTAATATTAGGTTTTGGTTGAAGATCTGAGAACATTCAGTGTCAAAACTATGCAAAAATGTAGAAAATCAGACGGGGCAAATACTTTTTTACGGCACTGTATATATATATAAAACGATAGAGCAGGGATTGTCAGCCTTGGCTTTTTCAGAATAAGGTAGTTGTGACGACCATGTTCCACAAAAACAATTAAGCCTCCAGGTCCCAAAGGCATTTGATTATTTCATTTTGCATGTTAAACCTGTTGTAACATGCCCCTCTGGGACCACATTTGCTCTAGGGAATTGTGTTCATGTTCCTATGCAGATTATCTGGGTTTATTTTGCATTATACCATTTTTTGTTTACTTTTAGTCACTCAAAAAGGACCGTCCTGTTGATGCATACAGTGAAATTGGACTGCAGAAACAAAACCAAGAGGTAAAGACTTTTAGAACCTTTTGCACCTTTACAATTTGTTACTCTGAAAAAAAAAAAAAAAATTCTCAAATTACTTTACCAAGGGTTAAGATATAATAATTTGCTGTCTGGGAATGTTCATGGTTTGTGGTTAATTATCCCTGCATAGGGGTACAGAGGAGGCAATTTAATGCATTTTTATTTATTTATTTATTTATTTATTTATTGAGAGCGAGAGAGAGAGAGAGAGAGACGAACGAACCAACCCATTATCCAATTGTAATGAAACTTGGTGCGGAGATATTTTAGCACAAGCTAATGAGAGTATCATAATATGAGGGGGTATAAAGAGGTGCCTGTCTGTTATCATGTACGTCATACATTGGATGTAGGCCATGATAATGTACTTTTCCATAATTATGGTACCTCTAAGTTTTATTTGAAGCTGTGGTGGGGGATGCATGTTGTTGTACAGGAGTAGCACCTCATACAGGTAATACAGTCAGGGGGAGCGCAGGTTCAGGTCCTGGCTGTGCAAAGCCGACAGTCTTCGCTGGGGATCCCGGAGGGGGTGTTGCATTGGCTTTAGTGTGCCTGTGGATTAGGGAGGGCAAAACCGGCAGGGACTGTTTCTCCTCATCACTCTACAGCGAACACTTGCTGACCAGGCGCCCAGAGCTCATAGCAGACACCTGCAGGGCTGGCCTTTGTCCACCAGAGGTCAGTAGTTTGCCGACATCTGCTGTCGAGTTCCTGGGTGTAGAAGAGGAAGCTGGCTCGGTTGTGGGATTGGAGGACGACCACTGAACCTTCAGTTCTCCTGAGCTGTGTTGGGAATTGCAGTGAGGGGAAAAATAATTGCGCATTCTAAATTGGGGAGAAAATATGAGGTAAAATAATTGGGCAGTCTAAAAAAAAAAGAAAAAAAAATGGAGTTGTACAGTATGTGTTTCCTGCACAGTTGTTTCTGTATTACAAAAATAATATTTACAAATAAAGGACATGCTGCTGCTGTAGGTGGTAGCAAGTGCATGACAGTTTAAAAACTGGGCCTCAGAGAGGGACTACCTTTATGCAATGTAAACAAACTGGAATGTGAAGCATGCCTGCTTTGGACAGAAGGGTACATTGTAGAACAATGAGAAAACAAACAAACAGTCACCCAGGAATGGAATCATGTTTTTGTTTTTATTACACTTAACATGATTGTTGGATACTGCAGCTTGAATGGTTCCCCCTCCTTACCAATTAAAAATTCTAACATTTACTTCTATTATTGCCAAGGCTGTGTGTATCATGCTCATTATTCTCCCCAAAGTAAGTGAGTGTTAAGGTCACTGTTTAATATTACTGTTTCCTGGGGCCAGGAGCACTGAATTGAAATGTCTCTGGGGGAAGCTCTAATTGAATATCTGGATTTGGCTTTTAGTGCCGATTGTGTCTGGTGAGAGAAGGCAGTTCTCATCAGGAAGGTTACTGCAGTCCTTAAGCATGGAAAGTAATCTATTCAGTGCTGTGACATTTAACACACGATGTATTTTGTCTTGTTAGAAGAGACGCAGAGGAAAAGGAGCTGAACAAGTTTACCAGGTAAGAAAACAGCAATGTCTTCACTGGCCTATTCCATTTATACAGGATTTATAAATATCTGAGCATCAGGTTAAGCTTGATACCAGGTGTTCTATAGATTATGTGGAACCAATAGCCCTTTGAATACTAATTCACCACAAAGGGGTGATACTTTATAAAAGGGGTGTCATTTTGATATAAAATTTCAAAAATACCCTGCACACTTGAAATTGCCTGAATTACACACTGGTATGGCAAATAAGTCTGAAGTAAACCAAAAAGACTCTGTAATATTGATAGTATTCTCTGTGTGGCATGTTATTGCATAAATCAATCAATCAATGTGTTTTTATATAGTGCCTATCATGGTAAGCCATCCCAAAGTGCTTTAGAAAACAAGCAAACATGTAACTAATATCAAACATTAACTACCACAAATAAAAATACTAAATAAAAATATAAAATGGGTAAAAAACAAAAAGGTTTTTACTAGAGACATAGATTCCTGTGTAAATTCAGAATTTCTGACAACTGGAGGCAGGTAATTCCAAAGGGATGGAGCACAAGTAGAAAAACTGTGACCTCCCTGAGTGACACACCTAAACAAGGGAACGGTCAGCAACTTTCAAACCTGAAGAGCGGAGAGTGTCTTGGGATATAGGGATGCAACAGTTCAGAGATATGTAGGCCCTATTCCCCGAACAGCCTTATGAATCAAGAGTAAATGTTGAAACACAGAATTGAATGTATGTTTACAAGTGTTCGGTGGCTATCTCTAATCCTGTTGAGAGCGTGCTTCTCTTTTTAGCAATTTCATATTCTGTGTAATTCATTGTTTTAATACACCTTGTGTTATGGTGCTTTGACCTGAATTCTAGAATAGCTGTCCAGCTCGTTGTCAGTTTTTTTTCTTTCTAAGAGCTACAGTACTGTGCAAAAGTTTTAGGCAGGTGTGAAAAAATGCTGTAAAGTAAGAATGCTTTCAAAAATAGACATGTTAATAGATTATATTTATCGATTAACTAAATGCAAAGTGAGTGAACAGAAGAAAAATCTAAATCAAATCCATATTTGGTGTGACCACCCTTTTGCCTTCAAAACAGCATCAATTCTTCTAGGTACACTTGCACAAAGTCAGGGATTTTGTAGGCATATAGTCAGGTGTATGATTAAACAATTATACCAAACAGGTGCTAATGATCATCAATTCAATATGTAGGTTGAAACACAATCATTAACTGAAACAGAAACAGCTGTGTAGGAGGAATAAAACTGGGTGAGGAACAGCCAAACTCAGCTAACAAGGTGAGGTTGCTGAAGACAGTTTACTGTCAAAAGTCATACACCATGGCAAGACTGAGCACAGCAACAAGACACAAGGTAGTTATACTGCATCAGCAAGGTCTCTCCCAGGCAGAAATTTCAAGGCAGACAGGGGTTTCCAGATGTGCTGTCCAAGCTCTTTGAAGAAGCACAAAGAAACGGGCAACGTTGAGGACCGTGAGGCGCAGTGGTCAGCCAAGGAAACTTACTGCAGCAGATGAAAGACACATCATGCTTAATTCCTTCGCAATCGGAAGATTTCCAGCAGTGCCATCAACTCAGAACTGGCAGAAAACAGTGGGACCCTGGTACACCCATCTACTGTCCGGAGAAGTCTGGTCAGAAGTGGCCTTCATGAAAGACTTGCGGCCAAAAGCCATACCTCCGGCGTGGAAACAAGGCCAAGCGACTCAACTATACACGAAAACACAGGAACTGGGGTGCAGAAAAATGGCAGCAGGTGCTCTGGACTGATGAGTCAAAATTTGAAATATTTGGCTGTAGCAGAAGGCAGTTTGTTCGCGAAGGGCTGGAGAGCGGTACACGAATGAGTGTCTGCAGGCAACAGTGAAGCATGGTGGAGGTTCCTTGCAAGTTTGGGGCTGCATTTCTGCAAATGGAGTTGGGGATTTGGTCAGAATTAATGGTCTCCTCAATGCTGAGAAGTACAGGCAGATACTTATCCATCATGCAATACCATCAGGGAGGCATCTGATTGGCCCCAAATTTATTCTGCAGCATGACAACGACCCCAAACATACAGCAAAAGTCATTAAGAACTATCTTCAGCATAAAGAAAAACAAGGCGTCCTGGAAGTGATGGTATGGCCCCCACAGAGCCCTGATCTCAACATCATCGAGTCTGTCTGGGATTACATGAAGAGAGAGAAGCAACTGAGGCTGCCTAAATCCACAGAAGAACTGTGGTTAGTTCTCCAAGATGTTTGGGCCAACCTACCTGCCGAGTTCCTTCAAAAACTGTGTGCAAGTGTACCTAGAAGAATTGATGCTGTTTTGAATGCAAAGGGTGGTCACACCAAATATTGATTTGATGTAGATTTTTCTTCTGTTCACTCACTTTGCATTTTGTTAAATGATAAATATAAACTATTAACATGTCTATTTTTGAAAGCATTCTTATTTTACAGCATTTTTTCACACCTGCCTAAAACTTTTGCACAGTACTGTAGATCAGCAAAGTGACAAACTTTAGTTGTAAGAGCCAGCAACAAGTGAACACGGTGCTGGCTATTAAACCAGCTCTTCTGATGTACTGTAGCCTGCGTTACTTGTGCCAATAGTAAATTACAACTCAAGAAGCTGCTCCTGAATTTAACACGGTCTTTGAGGACACAGGAAGTGAGTAGGTACCAGAAAGCAGCAGAAACTCTTGTATCTAGTGTTGTCTTCTGTATTCCAAACTGAAGTATAAAAATACAAGCAAAGAAATCCCTGTTATTCAACAGAAGAAAACATATTGATAATCCTAGTAAGAAATTGCACTGTTTTAGTACATATCAATAATAATGATTTATGACCGAGCAGCTTAAAGAACCTTGGTCAATTATTTAACGGCACATCTTCGGATATTTATCTATTATATTTTTAATCTTGATATTTTCAGGGACTCAGTGCGGCAACCAAGGATACTTACGATTCTCTCCAGATGCAGCCTCTTCCTCCACGCTAAGAAATGCAGACATCATCCTTTTTTTAATGACTCCGCACCATGCCATGACTTGAAGGTGCAATATTACCTAAGCACTTACATTTTTTTTTTTTTTAAACCTGGTTAGCAACTGAAATGCTTTAAGGTTTTAAAAGGTTGATTGATGGCTGAATTTGGTTTTTTGGTAAAGAATTTAAAAAAAAAAATTTGCTTCAATTTGTTTTTGTTTTAGAATACAACCAAATTACTTTAAGGAATACATTTTGTATTTGTTTTTAAAATATTTTAGTGTATTATAGTAACTCAAGTGTGAACCACACAACTCTTTCCTTCCCATACATCACTTACCTAATCAAAATAAGAGCAGCACTTACACAACATGCCATTGGGAAAGGGAAAAAGCAACTATACTGTACCTTCAATTCTAGCTTCAACATGTGACATCCAGTCAGTATACTTGCACAATATTGCACTGCCCCACAGCTTTGAACTTGTCTTCCCTTTGACAATCTAATTATTGGGTAAAATAAGGGTTTTTATATTGGGTTACCTTTTAGTTTAATGCACCAATTTAACAAGAATATAATAAAAATACATGTGTCTATACTCAGGCTATTTTTAAATTATTGCTATATATAAATATTGCTTTAAGGCTATGAGACATGAGAAACTGTATATAAAAAGTGTATCAGCTACAATTCATTATGTATTAGAACTAATCTGTTCCAATATACAGTATCATTGGTTCCATCTAGTCTACAATCGAGTCTGCAAATGAGATTGGAACAACAAAGGTCAAAGTTCAACATCTTGCTCATCAGAGACAATGCCAGACGCTACGCCCCATTTGCATACATTCAATGATTTGGAGAAACTGATTTCTGCCAGCCGACAATACTGACGGGATCCCAATTCAGATCGCTTTTGCTTTATTCAGTTACTGATGAAAACAAAGCAAAATCAATCCATGCAGCAGATGGAAATGTGGCAAACATTTTAAATTAAGGCACCCTTTTCTCACGAACATCAAAATTAGCTTCATATGGTTTGCTTTTAAATTATGAGGTTGACAGAACATTCTGGGCAAATGTTATGGGTGAATTTTAATATGTAAATAAAGTAGTTATAGAACCTTTGTCTTATTATGTAATTAATGCTTAATCAGCTGCAGATCATTAGAACAATTCAAGACGATGGTGTGTGTGTTAAATAATCTTTATTTTTGAAGTTTATATATATAAAAAAAAGTTTTAGAATGAATTAGAATTGCAGTCCTGTAAATAAGATAACAGGTTCGGGTGTAGTCTATTGCTCACTTGAAGGATTTGTTATTTTTTTGTATTATGTGTTCTAGTGTGTCATGTTCACAGCTAGAAGGAAACACACACTTATGAATGGTGCTTTTTAACGTGTGCTGTAAGAAAAGTTAGGGTTGTGTTGGTGCAACAGAAGTATGAAATTCAAGACTGACTAATGCATGCAGAGTTAGCAATAGTAAGTTGTTTGATATTAGTCAGCTCAGACATTTGATCAATAACTATACCTGTAGGAGGGTTTTAGTGCTAGTACTTCAGTTGTATCATCAAATGTTTCTTGTTACTAAGTATTTTTTAGTAATGAGCAATTAAGCATTTCAGCAGAGTAATCTTCATTTCAGTTTTTCTGCTAAAAAAAACCCCAAAAAACAAACAAAAAAAACAACTTATGATAAGCAATGGTTTCTTTTTATCTGTGACTGAATCCCAGAATTCAATTTAAAAGTAATTATAAAATGTCTCCTTTCATGTGTGGTCTTAAACAATAATATTCTGAGATTGGCGCGCGCTATATATATGTATATATATGTATATATATATATATATATATATATATATATATATATATATATATATATATATATATATATATATATATATATATATATAATCTAATGATATACTACACATGCTTCTGGGCCACTAGACTTGCAAAAACATATATAAATATAAATTTATGCTCCATTTGATCACACTAGTGGTTTTCATTTTGCTCTGCATTTGACATCTGATAGTCATCATTACTGGTGAAACAGAATCCTGTTACAATTAACTACACTGATAGTGTTGGTTGACCAGCAGATGACAATGATGTATATATTTTAGGTTAAAGGTGTAAGGTTATACCAACGACAAAATTACATTTGCATACAGTGGTTCAAAAAAAAAAAGTTACCTTAAATTTCATCATGTCTTGGAGAAAATATTCAGACAGTATAGCTGCCAAACCTATGCGGATATAAAAGAAGGCATTGCACTATTGTAATAGTGTCAACCGGATGCAGCAAGTTTTAGGGGTGTATTGGGAATGGAAAAGAAAACTATAGTATAAAGCGGCAAGATGTTAATGCAGAAGACTGCAGCCCGAGTACCTTAAGGACTGGAGTTGCCTATACTGGATTTACTGGCTGCATTATTACAATTGTAAACTTGCTTTCAAGCCAACAACTGGGCAGTATACACATACGCTCACACACATCAATGCCACCTGCTTTGTACTGGCAGAGTTTAAACATTCTTACAAATTCTTAAACACAAAACAATAAGGAAACTTTCCTAAATGTACAAGGTAAATGGTAAATATAAATTTGCTGTATCTATTTTATACACATGATGAAAAAGGAAATGCTTTGTAAAATACTTCTTTAAAACATGTTTGTATTTTTAACTTGTATAAATATTTCTGGTGCTTTACTATTAAAGTTTTTCTTTCCTCTCCTGAATCATGGTCTACATTATTATTTTTCTTAAATATATGTACCACTTTCACACATTCATTATGAAACAATTTTACTTGCTTTTCTTTATACCCTATTTAAAATGCCTAATTCAAATGTTGCTCTGCAACCAACTGACCTGGAGAACTGCAGATTAACAGGAGGACCCACGATCTCAGTCAAGCAATCCCCTCGTTACACCTGCCTAAGAAACTAAATGTTGCTGTTATCTGCAAGAGAACCGTACGGCAGTTAAATCGGGTATTTTTACCAAAACTTTCACATCGTGCTAAGTATCGGGTTTGTGATGTTCATTACATTCCACTAAACTGCAGAACAAACTCATTTAAATTTTCTGAAAAAGGACAAGGCAAAAAGGAAATAAGTCCATAATTGTACATGAGAAAAAGCAGACATCAATATACAATGTTAAAACACTTGGAAAATGGTTTAATGATGTTTACAACAAAAAAGTACTGTACAGTTACAGTAAGATCATCATATATATATATATATATATATATATATATATATATATATATATAACAATTACAGCAGACAAATGCATCTACACAAAATCTACCATGTATCCTGATTCACATACTTAATTTCTACACAATCAGATCTAAGCTACCATGCGGTAGCCATTTTAACTGCCAGCATTAAAGAAACTGTGTCCCCATTTTCTGTACACACAATGAAAACATGATAAAAACCGGTTTATCTGCTTGCTTGGTCCAGACCAGTATGGTAAATCTGTAGTAGCCAAGACAAGTATATTGAAAATAAAGGGCCAGGCATTTCTGGACTGAAAATTCAGGTTAATTCCAAATATTTCCCAGGTTTTTTTTTTTTTTTTTTTTAAACATAAAAAAGCTACTGTTTTAAAATTAACAGAAAAATGTACACAAAACAAAAGCATGTATATTGTCAAAATTCTGGTTAAAAAGGGGATACAGTTCTTCAACTGATAACTGCAGTCAGTGAATGCAATATATAAAAAATGCACATCATGTTAAATCTACAACTGAATTAATATGTACACTTTTTAATCTTAATAACCAGGCAGTGAAAACTTATCACATACATTGACACACCCAAAACATACAAAAATACTATTATTTTTAAACTACTAAGAGTAAGACGGTTCAGTAATTTTTTTCTCCATGCTATGACTGAAGAGAGCAATACACCGAAACGAACAAGAATTTTAAAACGACACAAAACCTTTTAATTATCCCAGAAATATACCAAAATATACATCTAAGCTTTGGAATTACTGAGGTTAGACTAATGCAAGTGCTGGGTAACTGCATTTAATACACAAGCCTAAGGTTTTGCAAGAAGAAACAAATCTTTGGTATCTGCATCAGGCGAACATTTAATATTTGGATTTTTGCTTTGGGATAGAGCTTGTAAGATCCCACAACCCCCCACTAAGTTAAAAAAATCTGTTAAAAATCCTTCATTTTTCAATGCATAAGAACATTTACAGACATCTATCTAGCATAAGGTTGAGGACTACAATGCATAGTTGCACAGTGGAACAGTGTAGAAGAAAAAGGAAAAACCTCAGAAAAAAAGCTAGCAGTTAAAGAACAGCATCTCCTAAGCTTTTGCAGTGCGCTCAGAAGAATACCTCAGTGTGTATTAAGTCACATCACCCAGCCCACAAAGGGTTAATATAAGCACCCATCAGAGTAGCCAATTACATCCTGTGTCTCCAGTCCCTCAACCAATCAAAGCACCTGGAGGTCCATCTCATTTTATAGTGAAGGCCTTTCTCCTTGATTTGTAGGCAGATTTAGTTTTAAATTGTATTTATAAAAAGTTAAATGCCATAAACCTTTGCTTGCTGACTTTTAAACCAATAACTGTTTACAGTAGCGTAAATTCCCTTTATGTAGCCTAAAGGAGCAAATAAAGTTGTGAAACTGAGAATCTGCATACTAAACAAAAAGGTGCCACTTTAAAATAAAGGCTGATGTAGGGCTGAAGACCGTTTAGTTCATACAATCATTAAGAAGTCTTTGGTTTTCTCTTAAGAAGTTATCTGGAAATATCTAGCCTATTACAAGGCCAAATGGCAGTACAGTTATACAAACATCTACATTCAAAGAATTCATACAAACTGGATTAAGGATTGTCAAAATAATCTGAAGAAATTGTGTCAGGATGTGTGTTTTTTTGGTTAAGTATAACAAAAATACCCAAATAAATAACAAAGAAAGAAAAAAAAGTGTTAATAGTATACATTTGGTCACAAAGTGGTTCCTTTAAATAAAATGTGGGAGTTCATGCCTGTAAGAAACAAAGTTATACAGTATATAGTTATACATTTTGCTGAGGTAATTTACTGATTTCATTATAGGATGAAAAATAAAAAATGGGCCAAGGGGGTCAAAAGTGTCTATTAGGTATAACAAAATGATATAAACTCAAATTGCAATTGTCCCTTTTAAAACAAGAGACATTCATGTTTTTTTATCTTGGTTTTTTTTATGTTTACTAACTGTACTGCCATGTGGTGCTGTTACGAGCCAGGTTTACAAAGTATACACTAAGCGGGCATGAATAAGCATCTCTGAGGGGGTTTTAAGAAGATTAAAGCAAGTTTACTCTGTCACGAGTTAGAAATGAGGTATACAACAGCTCCTGTACCTGCAGTGGATACCAACAAACCCACCACACCCATCTTTACTACACAGAGAAAGAAAAGGAATTACCCTAATACAAACCTCTACAAAAACTGCAAGTTCACATTGAATAAATAAAAGGGAACATCTACATGAACTACAGACAAGCACAAATACTGTGGTAATTCAATCCAGAGGCAGTAACTACAAAATACAATCTTGCCCAAAAGCTAGTGTTATTTTTTTTCCTCCACAAAAATCACATGAAAAAGACTGTAGACCAGACACATGCCAAGCTTCAACATTTAACCTTTCAAATAGTACTTTGTTCAACAGCATGATGCAATTTCTTTTTCTTCCTCTGTGTTTTATAGGAACTTCTTTCTTTTATATATAAAATCTTTGTTCCAAGTGCTCTTCTTACACAATTTAAATCATCACATCATTCATATTATCTACAACCTAGCTCAAAAAAAATAAACAAAAGAGAGAAAAAACTAAATCACAACTACCATTATCACCTTCACATATTGTCATATTAGTAAAGTTTTCCAAACAGGTTTTTGTAACATAAATGTCAACCTTCTGGCAAAAACAAGTTAGTTTGTAACCCATACACTAGGCAAGAAGTTCACTGGTTTATAAACACAGTGGAGAATCTAATCCATATATAATCGGAATTCTCCCATTTAAAAACATGAAAAAGATGCACTACCTATAGGTTTGTGTTGATATGTACAAAGCCACAAATCTCTTTTCAGATTCTCCTTCTGAGGAGAATATATATCAGTGCTAGCTCATAAACAAACAAATATTGAATCATGCTGAAGCTACCATGAACTGTCAGGCTTGTATAAACCAGTGATCTTACCTACCCTTTCAATAAAAATAAAAAAAAAAATTAAAAAAAATGATTGTTAACCACCATTATGAAACCTCCACAATAAAGCATAACAGCCCAATATTGGGAACTTAGAAGTTGCATTACCAAACTCCCAATCTAAATTGGATACACAAAGCCATGATAGTCAACCAATAAGCACCATTCAGCCAGGCTTCCCAATAAGGTGCCTGGAAGGAGCGCCAGCAACAGCCATTTTACAATATCAAATCCATCATTCAGGTGCAAGGAGCAGGTCTTCTTTATTTTTTGGTCTAGACAGAATTATTTAGCATTGTTCTCATAAAAAGAAGTTAAAAGGTTGCTTTGACTATAAGCATGACAAACCACTACATTCAATTCGTAACACAAAAGTGGACAAAATGCTACTCATTTCCCTAATATTCTTCGCAGAACAATAGTCGAGTGACTTTAAACCCTTTCAACTCACCCCATCAGCCAGCCAACAAGACAGAAGAGAGCTGCACAAACTGGCTATGTAAATGGCTACATGATGCATGCTCTGGTTCAGGCCACAAATAAACCAGCTGAAGATAAAAATGCGTTTGCTTTGGCAAGTAGATAAAAACAAGAATCAACTATTGTTTGAACAAGAAAACACCCCAAAAAAGTAGTATGTATCATTTCCTATAAACATTTCTTTTAAAAATGTACAGCAAAATTACGGAAGTAAACTATTAACAATTCATCTATATTCTAGAACTAATATGATCTTGACAATAGTTATACAGTTTCACTTATGACAGAGCATAAATTGCTAAGCTATGCTGAGGTATTTTTTAAAAGGAACGCTTAAACAAAAATAAAGAAATTAAACAAGAAAATATGCAAGCAAGGAATGCACTGGTTTAAAACAAACAAGGGCCTTTCATCGATTAAAGGGTATAAGAACAGTTTTAGAACAGTACTAAATGGTAAGGTACAATAAACGCTACTGAATCTACCCCTCCCCCGGCCCCGCCCCCACCGCCAAGTCTCAGGATGTGTCCATTCATAAATGTTCAAAGAATGGGATTGAAAGCAAGCAGAGACAAGTCAACCTTATTTGTAAGGCTTCAAAAAAAAACACTAAAACTGGGAATTAAGAATTTAAATACACAGCTGAAACTTCAAACTAGAAATTGGGACAACAGCATCTTTGAGGGGTGGGTGGGGGTCAGGGATGGACGACATCAGCATCCCTTGTACCTGTATACAGCAGGTTACTACAGTATCAATGGTATTATCATATTTAAAAGCTAGTCAATTTTAGTCTCATACCCTCGGATTGAAATCTTTTTTCATAATTATGCATCAACATCAGTTCTGTCTTTGTTGGGTACAGGTGAGAAATAAAAAATAAAATATAATGGTAAGTCATGCCACATGTTTGGTTTTGCCTGCTATTACAAGTTACAGATGCAGGAGAGGGGAGGTTGTCATTTTTTAAATCATTATAGCAATTAAACCAAAACATAACACCTGTGATTGTATTTTAGAGGTGATGAAATGCTGGAGAACTTCACAAATAAACCATGCTACGACTGCATTGGTCAACAGATTTTTTATTTTAAATAAAAAAGGTCAAAACATGCAAGGAGGCATTTAAAACATAAAACATAAAATCGGAAATTCACCGAACCCAATATTTATTTATTTAAACGTTATACGTGAAATATAGACGACTGAACTGTGTTAACACATAATCTTCTAAATGATCTTTCCACAGCAAGCATGTTTTTTTTTCCCCCTTAATTTAAGTTATTGCGCAGCTGTTACTAAAAGTGTAATACACTTACTCCAACCCTTTCAAGGATGAAAGCCTATTACCAAAATGGGAACATTCTGGCAAAAAAAAAAAGAAAAAAGCAGCATTGAAAAAATAAAGTCAGTAGCCTATAAATCCTCACTGCACACGAACTGCACTTAATACATATGATCTCATTGGTACAGCAGCTTGCTAGAAAACGACTTTGGTTCAAGCTTTGTAAGATGGCTGACTATTGGTAGAAAAACAGCCATGTTAGTTTTCTTGACTACAGTTCAATTGTTTTAGTGAAAAAAAAGAAACAAATGTTAGTAGTCTTACTAGGAAACAAAAAAGGAGTGTTATTTTAAAAATCCACAAACCCAGGCAACATTATCAAAACTTATAAACCCACCCCCCAAAAAAGAAAAAAATTCCAGGATCAATCTTAAAATCCCTGGTGGTTGACTAAATCTTCAGTTCTTTTAAACACTTCTCAACCATTCTTTGCCCAAGCTATTCAAAAAGTAGTGTCTCCCCAAATGTTATGTTACTTCATGATACACTGCTTGTGCCAATGACACAGAATCGTGTAAAAACATATATTTTCAAGTTGAGTTTTATAATAGATTGAATTAGCGGATCTTGTCTTTATCCCTAGTTTAATGTATTTGCTTCACTTTGGTTATTTTTCATTATCAGACCACTACCCTGTGAACAGGCTTGGGATATGTGATTCTAAATTATTCTAATTAATTTTGACTAGTCTTTGGAAAGTTTAAATTTTTTTTATTTATTTATATTATATATATATATATATATATATATATATATATATATATATATATATATATATATATATATATATATATATATATATATATATATCTCTCTCTCTCTTAAGTGGTCTTAGTTAAGCCACATACAATCGCAGCACTGTAGATTTTTTCTGGTCATCTAAGACACTATAATTACATTAAATAAGGTTTTAATTTGTCCTAGGCTTTCACAAAACTCCCTTGACAGAATCCTTATTTTCCCTAAGTAAGTGAACTGCAGCGCTATTATCCAGTTTTTTTTTGGTACAGATACTGTGCACATGTAGAAGGAAAAGTTTAAAATCATACTACACAAAAATCAACTCCATCACGTAACAGACAGTTTCTCCCCTAATCCCATCAGTTCACATTTCTATCCGTAAAAACATCCAGAGTGAGCCTTTTGGTAATTTTAGGCCCCCCCCCACCCCACTCCCCCACTCCACTCCCCCACTCCACTCCCCAAACAGTGATTTTAACATTACAGCTGCAATCCTTTGTCTCTACTAGATTATCACCATGTAACAAATCCCGATTTGATCAGCTGATAAATAAATAAAAAAATTACTTTTTCATAAAACACCAAAGAACCCACCAACTGGAGCATAAAAACTTCCAGTGCATACATAATCGCATGTTTGCATACAACATTCTCTGTTCTTTTTGCACAGCACGGCTAGAAATGAATCCAGGTCAGCAGCTACTCAAATAAAAAGGAAAAAAAAAAAAAAAAAAATTAACCTGAAATAGGCAAAAACTCTTGGGATCCACAGCAGTGTGACCCTCCCTTTGGCAAACTCTTCCTTTATTTCCTTATTCTGCATTTAACTTCTAGTCAGGCTTACAACGAATTGCACATATGCGATTTTGCAGACAACCCTGAATAAACACTTTTAAATCACTATTCCCTCAGTGTAGCTGCTATTAATCCACTTATACAAAAGGCTGCTTTATCATCAGTGTTTCCAGCGAGAAATTAAAAAGAGCCAGTCAAGTTGCAATGTTGCCTAACAACCAAGACGTATGGAAACCGCCAGTGTCTTCATTTCAAGCAAGGGGCAAGTTTTAGAGCCGGCTAATCAACATTTTCATTTAGGGATTTTTACAACCTTAAAAGAAAAGCAAGTAACTCTCCGAACAGTACACACACAAATACACCCCCAAAAAGTGCAGCCTGCCTAAACTGCAGCAATTACACACAAAAAAACAAACAAACCCAGTACTATTTTTTACCACGATATAAACATTGTTAAGAAACAAAAAGGCCTGTACAACAGACCCAATACAATTAAAATAACTATACCCTAATATAACATATATAAGTGAACTTAAAACCCTTATGTTAATGAATCTTAATTCATTATGTTAACTGAACTGATAAAGTCTATCATCTCATTTTTGGTTAGAATTGTCTATGTTAGTGAAGAAGCAGTCCTGAAACCAAAAATCTGAAATTAGGCAAAGTTTTTTTTGTGCCACAAGCAGCCAATAATACTGCACTTTCGAGACACTCAAGGATCCAGTCGAGAAACTCCTGACAGATAAAGACTGAATCATTTAGAGTTATTCTCTTGCAGTACCAACAGTACGTCAAGGTTGAAAAAAGCTTCTGGCACATGGGGTAGAAAGAAGGTCCTTTTTTCCAGAGGGTTTCTTTTTTTGGTGGCAGCAAAAAACAAACTAAAACAAGCTTTAAAAGCACAAGAAAAAAAAGTATGTTTATTTGAGTTTATTGGGCCTTGGAGGCGGTAGTGATGGTTGATGCAGCAGCTGCCCCACCTGCAGAAGTGACAACGTTCTGGTTTGATTCGGCCACAGCTGAGGTGACTTGGAGGTTCAGGGCCTGTGCAGAAGCGCCTGCAGAGGCAGCAGCCGCAGAAACCAGGCTGACTGGGTTGCTGGTGAGCAAAGAAAGGTTCTGCGGGTTAAGGAACAACGGGGCAGTCACAAGGTTACCCCCTGCATTTGCATTGGCAAACAAGAGATTTCCACTGGCATCCAGAGAGGTTATTGGAAGGGACCCGCCGGATGCAAGAGCTGAAAGGAAAACAAAAAACGTTTTTCAAAACAGAAGGAAAATACTTTAAACATATTTGCTTCACATTTATCTTTTTTCCTACAGGTCAGATGTTACTCTAATACATCCATCATTTTAAATATAGAATAAAATAGCAGATAAAGGCAATTATATACTTCTGGCTATTCTTTCCATAAGTAATTCTTCAGTCCAGAAAAACTGCATTATATTTACATTGTACAATTACATTTTTGATATTACCAGGGCAGGAGCCATAAAGCCTACTTGACCACTTACAAATCACCAATTTTATGTTCGACAACAAATAAAACAGTATGAAGCAGATATAAAATCGTGTTTAATAAGCATTGTACTGACCTTGAATAAGGGTACTGTTACTCAACAACGCTGGGTTTAAAGCACTGCCAAATGTTCCTGGATTGAGGCTTAGTAAGGCACCACTGAAAATTAAACATATATAAAATTATATTTAAGATTTTTCTTTACAACTATCTGATCAAGCATGTCATTTTAAAACAGGCTAAATCCCTCAAGCTTATTTTTTATCATATAAAATGGGGACAACTTTAATAAAAAAGTATAAAGAATTTTACCCTGGTGCAAATTGAGAGGACATCAGACCAGGATTAAGCCCTGCTGCTGCTGCCATAGCTGCCAATCCTGCATTAGCAGGCAGCTGCGTGGCTGCTCCTTGCAAAGCTGCTGACAGTCCAGACGCTGTCACCATGACCTGACTGGTACCCAGTGGAGAGGACATGGCAGCGGATGCTTGTGTGGTGGTACTGGTCTCATGTATGCTGACTGATTCTGTGGCTGATGTAGGTAATAAAGTAGGGGAAGGGCTGAGTGAAGGTGAGGTCACAGCCGAGGAAGCGACCGGTGTGGATGAGATCACTGATGCTGTGTTAGTGGCAGACCCAATTCCTGTTGTGCCTGAAAATTGCATACGATCCGTTAGCGATACACAAAAATAAATAAATAAAAATAAAAATACTGGAGTAATACATTTACAGAGGAGCCGCACCCCCACCCCTCTTCTATCTACAACTACCTCTTAAAGCATGCATCAGTTCATACACTTTTGCAACAATTAACAGGACAAAATGTAATCCATTTAAATGCTATTTGATGGATATTACAAGTTCTTAAAATACAACTGGTTTGCATATCTTTAGCAAATGCTCTCTGGTGCCATCAGTCACCAATGAAAATAAGATTAATTTGAAAACTCGAACCAACTATATACAAATTAAATATCATTCAACCAAAAATAAGGTAATTGTTAGATGAAGTAAGTTAGCAATGGTTTTATATATATATATATATATACACATTTGCTTTATAAATTTGTTTGTATCTCCTCTTACTACATCTCACAAACGTATAAATGAAATTTAGTTACATAACAAAAAAGTAAAGGCTTACAAAAATTCAAAACCTCTTCTAAATGGTTCTTTTAAACCAATGATTTAAAAAATTTTTTTTTTTTAAAAAACACAGAAAACTGAGAGCAACAAATATTAATTAAAATTAGCCCAAAATTTGAAGGGCAATAATAGGACACACAGAAATGGGATCAGGATTGTACAGCTTATAAAACAGTTGTTCATCACATACTCTAAACCCCACTTTCTACTAACAGTATAATCTTATAAGCAACAATTACCGTGATAATAAGCATAAAGTTGTTGCAATATTGCAGAAGTATCTGCGTCCCTCATACCTGTGAAGCCAATATTAGTTACAGCAGTGCTTGTTATAGGCAGAACTGAGTTTACAGTCAGTGTAGTCGGTGTATTAGTGGTCACAAGGCTAGCAGTGCTGGGCACCTAGTTTGACAGAGAAAAACAAAAGAAAGCATGGTTATTTAAACATTAGCCGAGCATACTTCATACCACTTAACATGTTGAAGTATTTTACACATTCAATACATTTTATTTTAGACAAACTGAACAAGGCTTACCAGTGTAGCAGGATTTGGAAAGATTGCTTTAATAGGAGTGCTGCTCAGGCTGCCACTACTAGGCGGATTGATTCTTTTCTCTTTTTGCCGTCGATTACAGAACCAGACACGGATAACCTCCTTCTCCATATTCAGCTGGTCAGCTATCATTGTGATCTCCTCAGAGGTAGGCTTTTGGTTCTGCTTCAACATTAAAATAAATTTAAAAAATCCTTTGAACATGTGGCTGTAATGGATGAAATTCATTCACTGTTCTTTCTTTCTGCAAGACGAAGAATCTGAAATATCACTGACCTCCAGAAAACTCTTTTCTAAGGCCACTCGTATGTTGGTCTCAATGCTGGTGCGTTTCTTCCTCCTGCGATTCAGCCCCTCTATTCCCATTCCTGAGGAGTTCAGGGCACTTGGGCTCGACAAAGCTTGGTCAGATGTCAAATTCTCTGCATCAGAAACAATGACATCAGTACAGTATTTACAATTGTAAATCTTAAAGCCTCCTTACTGGATCCATTTTAAAATGCAGCAACATCAAAATGTTAGCTATTAATGTATTGTAAAGAAGTGCAGCCATGCTTCAGGTGAAACATTCTTATAAGCACAACATTGTCAACCTTTCTAATGCTTATCTGTATTACACAATCTTCCAACACTACTAAGACATATTCTTTGTGAATTTTGCACAACTCACATGTTTATATCATGGCATTTAAAATAAAATATAAATACAAACCTGCATCATTTAGCCACTTTTCAAGCAAGGGTTTAAGCTTGCACATGTTTTTAAAGCTGAGGTTCAAGGCTTCAAAGCGAGAGATTGTTGTTTGACTAAAATCATTTCCATAAAGTTTCCCCATAGCAAGTCCAACATCGCCCTATGAGAAAATAATACAAATGAATCACCTCCTTTTGATCTACAGGGCAATACAACACTAGAGTGATCTTCTAAAAAGTTGTTTACCTATCGCATATTATTCATCCCAAAATAAGCATTGCGAAAATAACTGTCAAATCTCTACGAACAAAACAGTCTAACCCCGTAACCAGCATCACACACAGACAAGTTACTCTTGCATGCCATGCAATATACATTTAGATAAAGTGGTGCTATTGAATATGTACCTGCTCAGTGGCTGAACATGTCATTGCAGCCACTGATCGCTTTTATTAGTAAAGACTGTTTTGGCAAAAGCTTATTGCCAATAGGATTCAACCTCTCCAACTGAGCTCAGTTATATTTTTACTCAATATCTGTCTTTAACCCTTTGCGGTCCTTTGTCGGATTGGGTCCGACATTGCAATTATTCCCATCAGGTCCTTTGTCGGACCCTGTCCGACATCATTTTAAAACGCATAAACGCAAAAAAGTCGGTTTTCAGCGGAAAAAGCGAGAAACCATTCAATGGCTGAGTGGGAGCGAAAGGAGCGAGACAAGCCAATAAAAAAAAAGCGTATCTCATGAATAGTCATACTACCCCTGGCATCAGATGGGGCGGTCATATGGAAACAAGCTGGGAGTTACAGTATCAGCGCTGAGAGACTATCACGGACATTTGCAGAGCTTTTTGAGATGTTATAGCAATAAAATAATGACTTGGATTGCATTATTGAGGAGTTTGGTGATAAAGCGAGTCATCAGGAGACGATTGATCGGTATGTACGACTATTATTATTATTATTTTTATTTGGTAGCATATGTGAAAGCGATAGCAAACGAAAGGGTGGGGGGGCTGGAGATCCCTAGTGAGTGCTTTGTTGATATGCAGGGCCATTTAAACCCGTTTGACTGTGGAAAAAAATACTTTTAAACAGCGCGTCTAAAATTAACTGCGCGTGTGAAAATAAATTGGACCTGGCGAGCCTGACGCAGAATTAATAAATGGACCGCAAAGGGTTAAAAAACATCAAACTTAAATTCAGTATTCTTAAAACTATTCATTCTTTTCAGTTCCGTATATAAATATTTTTTTGTTTGCAATCTTTGCGCTTTAAAATATTATGCCAATTTTTATCCTAAAGCTCGTAAAAAACGGGAAAACTGGCAAACCTGCACATTTGGTATCTTTAATTGCATGACAATATGAGCATTTCAAAATAAAAATAAAAAGTTACCAAGGAAGATAATTTGTTAGTTAACTACATTTTTTTTTAATATAATAATTTTAGGCATTTATTTTACATTTAAAGCTGACCAGTCACCAATTAAAGCCAGACAGTACCAAAAAGTATGAGGCATCTTAAGAGGAAAACATTGTTAGATATGAAACAGATTACTCCAAAAGTCAACATCTGTTGGTGGACAGGAAATGTAGCATACACAAAATTACAATTTACACTTTACTATTGTCTGTTCATGAGCCTTTACTTTGGTTTTTGTTCAATACTTCAAGCACATACAAAATCAACCAGGGAGTTCATATACTATCAGTAAACTGTCCATACCTGAGTGAATCCCAGTTTGATTCTCCTCTGTTTGAAAGTTTTAGCAAATTGCTCCAACTCCTCCAGATCACTGGGCTCCTCTAAACTGGGAGTGTCTATGCGCTTTGGTGTCGTCTGGTTCTGTGGAAGTGGCTGAATGGGTGTCGCCGCTATTGTGCGCGTCGGCGTAGCTGGCTGCACGAATAAATATTTATTATTAAAGAAAACATTCACAACCCTTGCTCATGGTGTTTAATAAACAATTGCAATTGAGAATGTTATCATTTGTAAAATAGCAACCACAAATATTGATTTCATTTAATATAGTAAAACAAAATACAAAAGAACAAAAAACGAAATTCCATCAGATTCATCTGCAGTATGTTTTTCGTTTTGGCTAATGCTGCTTCCTTCAGGCAGGCTTTATTCTTACAACATATTTCACATGTACAAAGCTCCTGGTTTGTTACTTGTCGATTTATACATATGATCATATTTAAAACATGCATTATTTTAAAGTCGAATTGAAATGTCCATTTCCATTACCTGTGCAGTGAGGGTGATGCTTGGCTGTGACTGCAGGAGGTTAGCTTGGCTTTGTTGAGGTAGTTGTGTTAAAAGATTTTGAGCTTGCAGAAGACCTTAACATTAAAATAAAACAGGTTGATTGGTTTAAAATGCATTGTACATTACACAAAATTACAGTACACAAGTACATTACATGTATAAATGCAAATACAATTAAATCTTATTTTATACAAAAGAAATAAAATGTTGCTTTGGCAAAACTGTAAAAGTATTTAAAAAGTAGATCATCTTGAACTATATCCATTGCGTGTACATGTAACATTGTAATATACAAACAGGGAGATTGTGATTTCCAATACATTGCGGTAAAGAATGATGTAACCAAGTTTTATCACTTATTAAATTGGATAAGCGTTCTCCAGAAACAAATTCAATGAGCGTGACTATGTATGTGCATAAAAACAGATGGACAGGCATCTCCTTATATCCCAAGTTCTAATGTTTCTAACGCCTGCTCATAAAATACCAGAACATCCATTTGAGAAACTTACTCTGCTGCCCCTGCGGCGTCTGTGATATAATGAACTGAGCCGGTTGCAACTGGGTTGCAATTGGGTGTCCCGGCTGCACCAATACAAACTGCTGTAGATTCAGGTTTTGCTGCTGAAACTGCTGAAGCTGCTGCAGGTCCTTAAATAAAGCATACAAAGATCTTTAAACAGAACATTGACTGTAAAACATGGCAAGCTTACCTGTAATTTTTTTGTTGTTGTCATTTTTAAAAACACAGACACCACCAAATGTAAAAACAATAGCTAATTCTATGAAGTACACTGAACAATATAGAAGAATGTTGCAAACAACAACACCAATGACTTTGTTGTTGTGTAACACTGATCATGTTTGTGTAGCACTACAGCTTTAAATAGTAACTACACAATGTAATTTTAATTATGACATGATTACAGTTAAATTAATGCTCTTCAACAATAATCATTACTACTTTTAAAAAGGGAAAGCTCACATGGTTTTTATTAACTTATTTGAGGGGAAAAGTTGATCCAATAAAATTCTAAAGTATCACAGAGGCACACAATATATGACTGAAGTGTAAAATCAGGATCTCTTTGCTTATGCACCTTCCTAAAGCCAATGTGTGTGTGTGTGTGTGTGTATATACAGTACTGTGCAAAAGTTTTAGGCAGGTGTGAAAAAATGCTGTAAAGTAAGAATGCTTTCAAAAATAGACATGTTAATAGATTATATTTATCAATTAACTAAATGCAAAGTGAGTGAACAGAAGAAAAATCTAATTCAAATCCATATTTGGTGTGACAACCCTTTGCCTTCAAAACAGCATCAATTCTTCTAGGTACACTTGCACAAAGTCAGGGATTTTGTAGGCATATAGTCAGGTGTATGATTAAACAATTATACCAAACAGGTGCTAATGATCATCAATTCAATATGTAGGTTGAAACACAATCATTAACTGAAACAGAAACAGCTGTGTAGGAGGAATAAAACTGGGTGAGGAACAGCCAAACTCAGCTAACAAGGTGAGGTTGCTGAAGACAGTTTACTGTCAAAAGTCATACACTATGGCAAGACTGAGCACAGCAACAAGACACAAGGTAGTTATACTGCATCAGCAAGGTCTCTCCCAGGCAGAAATTTCAAGGCAGACAGGGGTTTCCAGATGTGCTGTCCAAGCTCTTTTGAAGAAGCACAAAGAAACGGGCAGCGTTGAGGACCATAGACGCAGTGGTCGGCCAAGGAAACTTACTGCAGCAGATGAAAGACACATCATGCTTACTTCCCGCGCAATCGGAAGATGTCCAGCAGTGCCATCAGCTCAGAACTGGCAGAAAACATTGGGACCCTGGTACACCCATCTACTGTCGGAGAAGTCTGGTCAGAAGTGGCCTTCATGGAAGACTTGCGGCCAAAAAGCCATACCTCCGGCGTGGAAACAAGGCCAAGCGACTCAACTATGCACGAAAACACAGGAACTGGGGTGCAGAAAAATGGCAGCAGGTGCTCTGGACTGATGAGTCAAAATTTGAAATATTTGGCTGTAGCAGAAGGCAGTTTGTTCGCCCGAAGGGCTGGAGAGCGATACAGAATGAGTGTCTGCAGGCAACAGTGAAGCATGGTGGAGGTTCCTTGCAAGTTTGGGGCTGCATTTCTGCAAATGGAGTTGGGGATTTGGTCAGAATTAATGGTCTCCTCAATGCTGAGAAGTACAGGCAGATACTTATCCATCATGCAATACCATCAGGGAGGCATCTGATTGGCCCCAAATTTATTCTGCAGCATGACAACGACCCCAAACATACAGCGAAAGTCATTAAGAACTATCTTCAGTGTAAAGAAGAACAAGGAGTCCTGGAAGTGATGGTATGGCCCCCACAGAGCCCTGATCTCAACATCGAGTCTGTCTGGGATTAAGCAACTGAGGCTGCCTAAATCCACAGAAGAACTGTGGTTAGTTCTCCAAGATGTTTGGGCAAACCTACCTGCCGAGTTCCTTCAAAAACTGTGTGCAAGTGTACCTAGAAGAATTGATGCTTGATGCTGTTTTGAAGGCAAAGGGTGGTCACACCAAATATGGATTTGATTTAGATTTTTCTTCTGTTCACTCACTTTGCATTTAGTTAATTGATAAATATAATCTATTAACATGTCTATTTTTGAAAGCATTCTTACTTTACAGCATTTTTTCACACCTGCCTAAAACTTTTGCACAGTACTGTATATAAGATGTAATTAAAATGGAAAATAAGCATTTATTCTTCCTTACTGGTGTTATTTGGATAGGCTGTGAAAGGGGTATGTGTGTCATTGGAGTAGCTGCGGACGCAGAGATGGTTGCTCCGGTGGCATTATGTTGCTGATTGGCAGAGTGTTGGACTGCTGCTGCCAGCAGCTGAGCCTGTGCTTGTTGGAGTAGCAACTGCTGCTGTGCGGGCGTCAAGGTTAGCTGTTCAAAACATACAAAAACATTTTTATTTCAGTCATCTGCAGAAGAAAGCTTTTCTACGTTACATGATATGCCTTTCTTAGCGTAGACTATTAAAATGCTTGTTTCTTTTCTTTTTGAAACTAATTAAGTAAAATACAACAGGTTAGCCGGAATGCTGCCCTATAGATTTCACCACCTTCTTTCCACTGTAGTGCAGCATCAGATACTTGTCCAGTTACTGCACTACTAGAAGAATTCAGAAGCAGGAGCAGAACATAGTGGACCTTTTCTAAACAATCCAGATACACAGAATTTTACCCAATACCTTCATCATGCTATAATTGATTTATTTTACATAAACATGTACAAACACAAAGATAGATACATAAATACATGGACAGATAGATTTAGATGTATGTAAATGAAGGAAACATTGTAACAGATTAAATATTTTAGTAGAAAGCTGAGAATTAAGTAGGAATTAAAATGGATATTTCCAGCAATTCCCTAAAACGTTCAAGAGTAATTCTCTTCCTGGTAGAGTTTTCAAATTGTCAAATTGGAAACCCATGCCCCCTCAAAAAAAAAAAGGAATTCATCTCTGCTATTTTGCTGACATAGGCACAGTTGGCTGCCAGTTTTACACCAGTGAGCATTTACCAAATGGTACTTGTCAAGTCAATCCACTGCAGTCTTGACAATCTCAACAAGGGCTGCGATGAAGTATATGCTTTATAAATTGACAATAAATCAATCAATCAATCAATCAATAAATAAATAAATACATATTAAAAAAAAAAACAGCAGCAATATTGCATCAACCGACTCCACACTGGCAGGAAAAGGAGGATAACCTGAACACACCAGTCACTTGACATGGTGTTGAATCATGCCACGGGTTATTCTCTCTTTGCATCAGCAATGTGCCCTTGCTTCAGCAATTACATGAACCCAAGATCAAGCATTTTTTTCAAATTCAATTATTATTGTTGTTTTTTAAAGAAATATATAGCCTACTGCAAAACAAATAAATAAAATAAATAAATTGTACAACTTGACGACTTCAGGCCTTGCTCTTAGTACCATTCCATTGCTGGTCTTCCAAAACCTTGATTCTCCACATTAAAAAGAGTACGGATATACATCTAAAAATCCCTAAATTTTACAAAACTTCCTGGCTACCCATATGTCAATATAGATACAAATATTTTATTTGTAGCATACACCACAGCTTTAAATACAAAAGCCATTAGTATCATGAAAAAGTAGATGACCTACATCCACTGTATGTGCAGGTAAAAAGAATGTGACGTTTACTGACTGATGGTCAGCCAGTTGGACAGGCCCCATCCAGACTCCGATATGCTCAATAACTTTTGCTACAGAGTATCACAGCAAGGTTGAAATTGGAAACGCAAGTCTCTAGATGCGTGTAGAAGTGAGGCACATGTACGGACGCCTCCAGTATGTCTATAGAAGGGGGTAATAAAAACAAACAAGGTTTTGAAAGACCAGCAGTTATTTGCCATTTCAGCATCTCTGTAGACCTGTGCAGCAGAGTGTTATTAGGATCTGGGCACTTGCAGTAAGACTGGGGCTGTGTGTATTCCAATGGACACAAGATGATAGAGGCTTTTGAGACATGAAAATCTAATGGGCAGGGTGGCCACAATGACTTGCTACTTCCATAACTACACATTTTCATGACCATGACCGTCTGAAACATATAGTTTACAACATAGGCCATCTAGAATTTAAACACAGACCAGCTGCATGCTAACTTACTCCAGTGATCTGTCCTCCTGCCAACATGAGCGGAGTCTGTGGGAGGGCACCCTGTACTGAGTGCTGAATGGAAGGCTGACTTGAGACTTGAGAATCAGCAGATTCTTCTGTTTTAGACTAGAATTAAAAAATATGGGATGTTAAGGATAATAAGATAATACTCTCTCGTGTATTAATGACAGGGATTCAAATAACTGGCCCTCTACTACTTGCAGAAGCATTGTGTGTATATTTTTATATTTTAAAATAAGCACTAAACAGCTTAGCTCAACTTAAAGAAACACTACTTTAATGACCATTGTTCTACAGGTTATGAAAAACAAGCTATTTGAACCCCTGATTATAGCTGAATACAATAGTGTATTTTTTATAAGAACAAAAGTAATAGTGTGTTAATAGATATTTTGATTTACTCATAATAAATGCTGTTAACCCCCCACCCCCCCCTCCGATCCCACTCCCTCCTGCAAGAATATGCTGGTTTTCTGTTTCCACGATATACCACTGATTTAAAAATCAGAGCACCGGCACTGTTGTAGGAGGAGCATGAACTGGATAACGCCAATGTTTAGAAGAAAAATAACATTTACTTCCGAATGTTTGCTGAGCAACAGTAAAAAAAGGAATTGTTAAAAAAAAAAGTGAGGTGATATGGACAACACGGGCCACAGCAAAGGTAAACCATGTGTTTCTTGTAAACACTGCAATGGTTTCTGCAACAAATGTAAGGCCTCGGAAAGGAACAACAAAATGTGGTATTCCGATGCAAGATATTGTACATTGGACTGGACTCTCAAACCTTTTACTCCAATTTGTCATTAGCGTTATTTTTGTCAAAGGAGTAAACACCACTTACAATTCTAATACAAATAAGCAACAACTTAGACTACTAACTAGAGTTGTTTACTTCTGATTGGGCTATTTTATTGGGTGTGTTTTTACTGTTTGAAAATATCGTGCTTATGACACTTTGAAGTAATCAGCTTTGAGAATCTAACCCATAGTATTTCTTGTAATGAACTAACAATAAGATTTGTATTTAAAAAAAAAAAAATCTGGATATTGTTGTTTTCATTCATCTACATCAAATGTACAAATGAGTAACAAGTAGCATCCAAGTTTTCAGAGGGTTTGTTGTTTACATTTAAATCATATTAGCCTTATTTGAAAGCCATTTTAACAGAGGCTTGATACAACTGGGCGGCAGATGACAGCCTTAACGAAGGTGACTTTACATTACTGTCAGTAGCTGAAAAATCAAACTGTAAAAAGTGTCCTCAAATTCAAAGTGGTATTTTTAGAGGTGGCCTTAAGGCAGGGGTGGGCAAACTGCAGCCCGCGGGCCAAATGAGGCTTTGTTGTGTTTTTAAATTACTAAATTACTAAAAATAGTAAAATATAAAACTACTTCAATCAATCTTGATCAGTGCTTCATTTGGGTCCAAAATAACACCTCGACCGACGACTATTGGGATATGGATCACGTTGTTAGCACTGCAGTGAAAATAGTGAACTACATTAGAGCAAGGGGACTGAACCAACGGCAATTAATTTCCCTTCTTGAGGACACTGATGTTGAACACACTGGCTTACTTTATCATACAAATGTCCGCTGGCTTAGTTTAGGAAAGGTGCTGCAGTGAGTGTGGGAGCTTAAGGACGAAATTCGCCTTTTCTTGGGGAAAGAAGACGGTTTCTCTGAATTAAAAAATCCAAACTGGGTGTGCGACCTTGAGTTTGGTGTGGATCCTCCGATGTAGCCCACAAAATGCTGGTTTTGTTCGGGTCCACCTATGTGTGCAAGTAAACATTTTCACTGCTGGAGTGCAACAATCCTCGCCACAGATCCCAGTTAACTGACAAGCAACTCACCTCAGTGTAGTGGATTGCAACAACGGACTACGATGCCATCCTAAAGAAGCGCAACCAGCTGCATTATTCACATTAAGGGATTGGTAAGTTTTGTTCCTACTTTTGTGTGTATTGTTATTAGAATTTATTTAGGATTACAAGTAGGAATGGTACTTTTTAATGTTCATTCCCCCCCAACACTACCCATCTTAATATCTCTTGTTCCAACTTCAGTCTATGAACAGCAAAACTGCATAATGTCACTTCTGCAATGTACAAAGTAACAGCCAAATTGCAGTTTCAGCCATGTGCAGTAGCGTACTTATATTATGGACTAGCTGAAGTACCTGCCATTGTCCGGGCAAATTCAATATTTCATTATTTCATGCATGACAAATTGGGGAATGGTAGGAATAATAATAATAATAATAATAATAATAATAATAATAATAATAATAATAATAATAATAATAAATAATCTACCAGTGTGAAAGGGGCTACAAATTGTGTTATATTTAACCCATTTTTTTTTTTGGTGCACATTTCAAATCGCCTGTCATACAATTTCCATACCCTGATATGGAAGCTGTGTGGTCCAGTGGTTAAAGAAAGGGGCTTGTAACCAGGAGGTCACCCCACTGACTCATTGTGTGACCCTGAGCAAGTCACTTAACCTCCTTGTGCTCCGTCTTTCGGGTGAGACGTAATTGTAAGTGACTTTGCAGCTGATGCATAGTTCACACACCCTAGTCTCTGTAAGTCGCCTTGGATAAAGGCGTCTGCTAAATAAACAAATAATAATAAGGCCCTCAGGCACAGAAGTTTGCCCACCCCTGCCTTAAGGCAAGGTTTTAAAAGACAAAATAATATATGTATAGGTACCGTATAGTTCAGGTACAAAAAAGGGGTTATAATCTTTCACATAGATAAGATTCCTAGAGAAACATAACTTCAAACAGACATCATGTTACATATGTTCAGTAATATTCTGTGAAAATAGAAAATTAAACACAATTGCATAAAATGAGGTTAACACTACAGTCGCTAACTGATGCCGATGTAAAAATCTCTGATGTCTTCCCACCAATACACATATTTGGCATTTTTAGCGACTTTACTAATTTATCACTAATTGCTATTGGTTTATTGAGAGTGCATGTTATGTTCTGACCCATTGTAAGGTTCTACTCATACTACACCAAATTATCTGTTATGTATTCTACTTACATTGCCTTTCTTATTTCTTTTTTTTTGTATACAATATTGTGGGCCAGAAAAACTACTTTTGCCTATCTAAATGATATTTAAGTTGCTAAATGTCTTTGTGATAACTAAAAGCATTCTATGCAACATACATTCCACACAGAACCCCATTTGCTACATAGAGATTAATACTGTCTTTAAGAGCAGTGTCTACTGTGTTACAATGATTGGTGCCTATAAAAGCTATTACATTCTGCCACAGGGGTCATGAAATGTGGGGGGCTTTTGAGCTGTACTTTTTAGTGAGAATCAAAATGAAGATGCTCCGATTACCCCCATTAGCACACTGTCTTTGAAATATAGCATTTAAAAATAATGACCACCCCTTTCTTATCAAGCAATCTATAATACTGGCATAACAAACTCTGATCTTTAAAAATGGGGAATTCATTCAAAGATGTTATGGGTTGTGACATCACTAACCTAAGTAACATTTTCTGACTAAACTTCAGGTTACAAACAGTATATATTTTATAAGACATCAACTGTTAAGATACATTTATTTTAAAAACAAGATTAGTTAACTTCTGCTACCGGTACAGAATATTTATAATGTATGTTATTATCCATCCTACTAGATACAAATTATTACTAAAGAAAAATGATTTGTGGCATTGCATCTGTAATACAACCAATAGCTTTCTATAGACTAGCAATTAGGTCTGTTGAATGCTTTCAAAATTAAAAAGGGCTGCACAAATTTATAGGTTTTTTTTTTTTTTTTTTAAATAAAAAACACAACATGAAGAAAGGCCATTTTATGACAATACTACTTATGTTAAAGGGAACACTGCACTAAAAATATACTGCAACCCAGAGGGATACACAGAGTGAGAGGTTTTATGTTAATTAGAAAATTGGTTATGCGGCGCATGTAAATTATGCATAGATTTGCATATTTTCCACCACCTGTTTTTTTAGACTGCAGAGAAACTAATTAGCATAAAGTGCTGATTAATTCCGCCAGTCATTCCAAGATAATTACAGTGTGGGACTGTAAACACGTTGTGCTGGAGATACTGCCTGTTTGCCAACATCTGTCTAAGGAATGAAACTTCACCATGGAAACCAAGGCAATTTTCTATCTCTTTTTATAAGAGAAGGTCATTTTGTCTACCTCTCTACCACATATCTGTATTTAGGATGCATTATCCCTTTTTCTTAGTTGA
Organism: Acipenser oxyrinchus oxyrinchus; assembly: GCA_030684275.1. Taxonomy (NCBI): domain Eukaryota; kingdom Metazoa; phylum Chordata; class Actinopteri; order Acipenseriformes; family Acipenseridae; genus Acipenser; species Acipenser oxyrinchus. Next base: position 27,206,561 of record CM060255.1, on the reverse strand, counting down.
GCTGGAAACCGGCAAAGAGCCCTAACACCACAGAAGCAGATGCTATCTTGGTATATGGGGTGGGAAACATTTCAATGTAATAAGGAGTGACCCTACACATTTTTGAACGCATCAATACTGAGCATGTGCTGTACATTACAAGTGAACAGATTTTGCTCTTAATTGCAGTATACGATTCTTTTATGTTGCTATGATTAACTGTGTTTAAGTCAAACGGTCCAAATATAAAAATATGACGCCATTAAAAGTATCAACCGCTTACATAAATAAATATGCTACATCTATTAAATATTTTGGTAATTGGTATAATATTTTGTCTTACGGATAATCGGATAGGCTTACCAAGATGCCTTCAAGCATCTTTCTAAAGCTTTTGAAATAAAATCAGAGGTCTTCAGTTTTAACACTATTTGAATGTACAGTATGTAATTAGAATTTTAAAAATAAACAGTTAATTTGTTTTATAAAAACACTGAGCGTCTCCTTATCTTTTATATGAACTGGCCGTCTGATTTTGAAACTAAATACCCCCTCCCTCATAATGACGAGCGGCATAAATTTATTTAAAGCACCTAGGCAGAATGTACCAGGGTTGAACTGGTTGCTGGTTAAAAGAAGCACACTAAGATCGAGGAAGTGTGCCTGAAGGAAACATGCAAAGATATTTTCAACATGTTTCAATTCACAAATGCAATTTTTTTTTTAAACTTTTTATTTCAGCCAAATAAAAGGAGGTACTCCAAGCTTGTTGCAAAACAATTATTACCTGGAAATTTACTGTCTGAGAAGCAGCCTGTAAACTTGCTCCTGCAAGCTGGACCTGTAGTAAAATGTATACAAAATTAAAACATCCTTAAGCAGAGTGTAATGCTTTATAGTATCTATATGAATCCAGGAACTATTTAGAGATTGTTGAAGTGTGATAAAAAGCCATTTTTTAAATACTTAAATGTTCAAGTTCATCACGCATCTTAAGTAGCTTCTAATTATGTGTACGAACAAAAACATACCTGAAATACTGAAAACAATATTCCATTGTATGTCACAAAATGTTCTTAATGCGAGTCCGTGAAAAATGATTTACCTTTTGTATAACCAGCTTAGATGAAAATCGTATTCAAATTTAGTGGGGGATAGTTTGTGACCATTGTTACCATACTGTATCTATAACAAGCAGAGACTTGCCTTGTTTATTTTCTGTTGCATGCCACACATATATAAGGAGAGAGGTAGATGACACATAAGACAGACAGGTAGATTAGGGAAAAATAGATATTTCTCACAAAGAAGCCATTTCATTTTTGATCTCTAGACAGACCGCTCAATGTTTACCTGATGAAGTAATGCCTGTGCATGTGCATTAGTGATTGCACTTGTTTGCACAGACTGTCTCTGAAAGTCCAATCCATTTGTTTGGGCACCTGGTGAAAATAAAGGATTATTGTTAAAACAGTTTTCTAAAATCAGTACAGGGGGCTACTAGGTTGGCAATCCCACCCAACAACCTCCCTAAAAATATAACGGTAATTTATAATGGTATCAACTAGGGATGGGCACATGTAAATGTTTATTTGAGTAATGAAAATGACTAATCATATAATCCATCTTGTATTGCAACATATAAATGGTCTGAACAGACCCATTAACAAACGCTAATCCTGACGCTGCAGTCCAACGTATTACTATACATAAATCATTATTCCTTTCTATTGATTTAAAATTACTCAAGCTCCTGACATAAAAAAAACAAGTATTCTTAAACGTGCAGGGTGATACCAATAGTGCAGATATGGGTAACGGAGGTGGTTAAAAAGCACCATTGCATGGACATTATACCAAAGTAGACACAAACAGTAAAATTCCCACTATGCAATAAAAGACTGAGCTACATGAACAGCATAGCGACAAGAATAACCACCTATGATACAAGCATCCACCTACCCACAGAGAGATAGGCCCACCTCAGGCTCTTGACAGAGTATGCCTTGCACACACAAGCACCAGAGGTACCAGTAAATCACAGCAAACCATTACAGCTATTAATTTGCTGTTAATCAGAAAATATATGTATGTTTGCATAGATGAGATGGTATTTTGAACAAAAATAAAACATTCCAAATTGAACAAATGTCGAAACATACACATTTGTGCGAGCAGTACCGAAGATATAGACTTCAGTTCAGTATCAGCCAAGTGAAAAGTAGGGCACCATGACTTACCGTACATTCCCAGATGTAGACAGAGACTCGGATTAAAATTGTGTATAAATTTGAAAGTTTCTGAAATGACTCCTCACTGCATACAACCGCCGGTAGAAGCGAACAAGTTGTGTTAAACCAATCACTCAATGCCAAAATTGCCACTTCAGACAAGATCATAGCTTGGTAGTGTGGAACCAACTTATCTGAGTGTTTGGACAAAAAACTCACATGACTGCAATATGATTGCCACAATAGGTAAAGGTATTGAAATTGGTTTGGTTCTGTACAAGTTGGTTTAATCTTTTATACAGCTGATGGAATACACCTTTCAAAACAGAAGTGTTGTCTTTAAGAATATTTTGGAATACTGAAATTATAATTACATTAGAAATAATGTAATTCCATCAGGGCCACATGAATGTAAATGGGAAAGCAAACTGGTGAGATAGAATTTAAAGAAAATTTTTTTGTTATAGACTTGGGGATACCATTTCTATACAGCAAGAACAACGATTTCTCTTTTTTATATTAAGATAAATATTTTATATTTATATATTCAAACTAAGTTAAGACATGCCAACATGGATAACACTTACATTTCTACTATTTTAGTTCATGAGCTTTCATGCAGACCCATTTACGAATTAACAACACCTCAGAGTGCAGTCTGTTTTACACTTCAGGTAATTTGTAAATCCAGTAACAAATGAGCTAAGAATGGATAATTTCAAGTAACTAATGAATATATGCTTTTTCATTGCAGTGAAGAGCAAAACTCAAACCGAACAGACAAAGATTACTATGGTTCATTCCTCTAAGCGGGGCAGCAAAGAAAAACGTATTTAACAGAATACTTCGAGATATGCCCATTACAGGAAGCAAGAGTACATCTTACATTGTGGAGTCTATTGAAACTGTTCTTCATGCATTCATTGTAGTATTTTACCCTTTTTTTATCCTGGCTACAACTACATTAGTAGTTCTCATCTCATCTTTTGATTTGTGAGAATTCAAATTATACTTTAGGACAGCAGAACTACTATGAAAAAAAGATGACCAATCACAAATGTAGGGATATCCAGGCCAGAATCTGTTTTAATCCATGTTAACTTACTTGCAAGTTTGCTGCCTGCAGCCAGGACATCCCAGCAAATTAGATGTTGTAGTGGACCATATCCTGTTGTATATATATCTTAAGTAAATATTGAAAGAAAAGAAAATTCATTGTGGCACTTATCAAACTCCTTTGTTCCTATTTGATTTTAAAATGAGTGAATGGGATGCAAACACTTTCAGTACACAGCTAAGCAAGCTGCAAAATCTCCTTACCTGTGCTCCCATCACCAATCTCCATCGCAGGTTTACTCGTTTCTGACGGATTACTCATTCTTGATTCTAAAAGCAAAACAAGTTTCAGACAAAATTAGCATGGATACATTGCAACACTGTGTATAAAATATCAGATGCATCAACATTTCACTATGTGTATTTCTTTTAGACAGAAATATAACTATTGTTACATTTTATCCAGGCAAAGTTGTTTGGATTTTAAATATATTAATTTTATAATTGAAATAGTGACCATTTAAATAAAATTAAATAGATTTTTTTTTAAATATATATTTTTTAAAAAGCAGAAATTTCCACAACTAAATATGCTACACTTCAGCTAAACCGCTCCTGCCAACATCCTTTTCACAAAACATTCCTGCTACTACATACAGACTTCTATGTCTAGATCTAGAGATCACATAAATTGTGTATGTAATATTAGGTGTCTGCGTTCAATAACTCGTTTCAAGTCAGCCTAACGTTGTGTGACGGAAATGCTGGTTAGATTTGCAAGTAATGGTAAAAATTATGATATCAAGAAGAAACACCATTTCTAACAAGAATCTACCTAAATACCAAAAAGCAAACATATAAACCTGACAGAGTTAGAAAAAAATAAAAATAAAAAAACACACACACTAGTTACATCTGTAACTAACTAATACAAACATAGGCAGTGCCAAGAAATACATTACAAATCTTTTACAAAATTACAGATGTCTATTGTATAAAATTATTTATGTATTACCATTTGCTAATAATTTCAATGTCCACAGTAAAGATTCATACGAAAGATTCAGAACAGATAAACGTGGATTAATGTCCTACTTTCATTTAATCAATGCCACTACAGTTTATTTACAGTTAAGAGAAACAGTGGCACATTCAATAAACTTGCTCATCACATGGCCATGCCTATTTATTAACATTCTGTGGTTGACACACAAAAAAAGAAATGTAAAAAACACTTTTCAAATTTAAATGCCATGACAAGTTAATAGATATATTCTGGTTTTCAATGATGGAACTGCATAGTCATGCATAGTCAAAGACTTATTTAAATAACAAGATCTATTAAAGAGCTTAGCGCACCCACCTACAACATAGTCGCTGCAGTCCAACATGGTGTCAAGAGGTCCGTAAAGAAAAGAAACAATACAAAACTATTGCTCAGCAGTTTAACTTTTGCAACTTGAGTTAAAACTAAAGCCCAGTTACTTTACAGCAATCTGAGAAAGCAATACTGCAAAGGGAACTTCAGTATCTGCACTTTTTAGAGCCTCTCTGCTAGCTATTTTACACTGCGATCAAGACAACTGAAGCATGAAAAAGTTCCCCTTTTTCTGTAATAAAATAGAAACAAAGACTGCAGCTGGCAGTTTCCATAATGAAGCTTAATCAGTATGCAGCTGATTAGTACCGTATGCAAATCTCCCCCGTTAGAGCTGCAGAGTGTGCTTTGAAGTTCTGTGAGCAATTCATTTTGCAGAGTGCACTGAAAGCTTTCTGCATAATTTAAATCTCACATAAATATTTATCAGCTCATTAGCATATTAATTGGATAGCTTAAAAAAATTCCACCTAGCACAACAGCCAGGGAGTAATCACATAAAAGGAAAATTATCACCGGAGTGCAAGCATTATAATTAGGGGCGAAATGAAGTTCCTTGTATGCATTGTCAACCCTGACCACAACCAAACATGTCACCATGACAGGGTAGAGTGCCTGTTAAATGTCACAAATGTGACATGTACAAATTGGAAACAATGTTACAGTCTCAAGTACTTTTAATTAAATTCTTCCTGGAGCGAAGGAGCTAATAATGTATGCATTTCTTTATAATTTTTTTTTTTTTTTTTAAAAAACACTATGCAAAACAAGTAAAAAAAAAAAATCATAAATTGGCAGAACTCCTACAGAAACAGCATTACTTTTAAATAACTGCATCAAGTTCCAATGCAACTATGAAAATGTACATTTATATTGTGTAACTTATCTTCATTATTGCTAAGCTAAGTTATTCAGTATTTTAGCATGTTTATTTCTAACTAACTAGATGTTACAGCAGGTGGTTTTATTGAGCAGCTTTAACCCGCATGACTGAATGTTGCATATTAAGTCACTAGCAGTCCATGCAACCCCTCTTCAAAACAGAAAATTGTAGTACTAAAAATCACAAAATAAGGCTAAAAATCAAAAGAGAAATATCAACTTCTTTCTCTCATATGTAAAACTACAGCAATGTAATAAAGTTCTGTTTTAGTATATTATTGTACTGTAGGTTTGGGTTTTACTTTTGATGTTGACTAAGCAAGGTAAATGGACAACTCGTTTTTGTTATAGGGCTGCAACTAGTAGATTCTGGTAGTCAGTTAAATACAAAGTTATTAGATACTAGATATTATCTGTTTAAATTTAATTTCTATGCTAGTACAGCAAAAAAGAGCTTCTACAGTACAGGTCACATAGATTTTAAAGAATTTTTAAACCGCAAGTTTACTGTACGTGTAGTGTTATTGAGTAAAAATAAGCTTCTGATTTCTTAATTTAATACAGAAATATTTATATGTATAGCCCTTCACAGCTTACTTATTAAGCAGGTACCATTCAAAGTACTAATCATTACAATTAGCAATTCCAGGTCTGTTCTATACAGTGTATTTTGAACCTGGATATCAGATTTCAGCAGCTTTTAGATTATCTAACAAAAAACAGTTTAGTTTGTCAATTGCATTATTCATAGCACTTCATGTTTTCTTTCATATCCAAATTCATCCAAATCTACCACTATTCCAATTAACCAACTACTACTGTAACAAACCAGTCGCTGCAGTTTTACAATTAAATTGACAAATGTAGACCAACAAAACACTAGCACAATTTGCTTTCTTAGGACACATGTACTACATGAAATATTTTACCTTGCATGTCATCTTGATGTGCATTTTCAAAAGAAGTCTGGGGGAGGGGGGGACGACAAAAATAAATGTTATTTATTTATGTTTGAGTTTTATGCTGCTGCATTGGATCCAAAATTTGACACAAAAAAATATTTACAAAAATGTATATGAAAACAAGAAAACAAGCAGGTAAGACAACCTTTCACACCTGCTGACTGCCTGAATTCATCACGTATTTAAATGCATATTGGCAACTTTGTCATTAGGGTTATATCGTTCTGCTGAAAAGATATTTTTTATCTATACAGCTGTAATGATACCTGAACAAAACATCCTTTTATTTTGAAGTCAGAAAATTGTAACTATTTAAAAGTACAAATGCTGTTTGCAGTGCACCATTAAGTGCATGTTCCTTTTGCTTTGTTCAGCTATTCATGAGGGATACTGGCACTGCAGTGGCTGCAGTAAAGCATTAACTAATTTTGCATGCTGGGAGAGGGCAAACAGGAGACGAGACAGCAAGACCACAAAATTATAAAAAATGAGGACCTCCCACCAGCACTACTCAGTTCTGAAAGCCCATTACATATGTACGTTTGTTAAGGTCACAACTTGCCATGGTTTTAATGGTGCAGCTTCTACCATGCATTATATAGTCTTCTCAAAACATTCATAATAAATTGTAATAAACAGATAAATAGATAAATACTTAAATATACCACCTCACTCAATTCCTAGAGCAAAGCATGGCCCATTTGGACTTTAACTACCAAAAAATGAACTTTGTGTAAACTCAGGAATAAAAACATATTTTTGGTAATTTACAGAGGATTTAACCCAAAATCCCTACATAATATGCACAGCTGGCTACATTTAACAGGATATGTTCATGTGTGATTGGGTGGAAAGTTTGACCACTCGCTGTGGGCATGCCAATTATGCCTTTGCTAACATAAAAGGAACAGATCTATTAAAATCTCCTTAACAGCATGCTGTCACTAAGGACAAAAAACATAATCCGACAATAATTTGAAATTCTTACAAATAAAGGCTTTGCTTTTGCTATCCACTAACCCCCTCATCCCCATTTACAACTGATAACCCATGAATATGGCTTTCTACCAAACACCTTCGTACAAACAACCAGCTTTATAACAGCAATTTTAGAATTTTAAAAAAAACCTCCCCCCAATCATATACAGTATGTGCTATACAGTGCATCAGTATATGGAGGTCATTAATAACTCAAGCCACTGTCCTGAATATCAGGCAGTGAAGGCCTTATTCTAGATAAAAGTAATACACTAAATTCCACATCAATTTTTCAGGCTAAAACTGACAACAAAAGCTCCTTCACTGTGGCAACAAAATGCAGTTTTAAAGCTCCCCTGGGGATTGAATGCTGGAAACAGACATGGGGGGAAAAAAGCATTATAGTCGCGGCCCAGAGGAAAAATAAAGGTCAGATTTGTAATTTCAAAACTCTCAGGCGATATGCTCTTTGTAATTTGAATAAAATGAGACATTCACAGTGAGAAGACACATTTAAAAACACAGCACTCAGAGAATAAAAGTGCACAGCTTTCCATTAAGCCAGCTACATAGAGTACCTTTACTAGGACAAAGCATTCAGCATGTGTTTAGACAGCCAAAGCTGCAATCTAAACTCCATCTTGGTAAATAAGTGCAAGGTATTTTTGTCATTTCTAGCCAATATGAACATCTGATTTTTGTATCCTAATAAATGTAAAAAAATATTTGTTCGAATATTCGGATATTTGTCCCAGTACTAATATAAATATAAAAAATTCAGAGAGAGAAGAAGCAAGCTTATACAGCAGGTGACCAGTCTCACTTTACAAAAGCACCTCTTCATTTAAGGAATGTATGCTGCTTTTGAAGTCATAATCCTCCACAAGTCCTCTTATACATTTCCTACAAAAGGACGTAAATACCCAGGTGGTAAATGTTTCAATTCTTATGCAGAAAATAAAACCCTGAACCAGAGCAGTCAGGACCATCACAAAGAGAGGTTTACTGTACTTTATGTAAATCCTAGAAGCAAAGAATTTGTAGATCCTCCGGATAGCGGCCTGCTCGTCAGTTACCAATCAAGTTATCATAAGATGGAATGGAAATAAGGTGGACGCAAACTTTCAAATACGCAAATGTAACAATGATCAATGCGTTTAACGTTAACCACTACTGACAGATGCAATTTTTTTCTAAGGGGGTTAAAAAAGACAACAGGAAAAACAGGAAAAATAAAATAAATAGTAGTGTTCCCTTGCATTTAATGAGGAACACAAAAATACTATATTGACATTTAAAACAAGTGCGTAATTGAATATTCAAAATATTGTTTACACTCAGTAAAATCCAACACAACAACCAATCTGCTTTGATCGTTTTTGATAGTAAAGCACTGGCTTGGAGAAGGAAGGGTCACACCTTTTTTTTTTTTTTTTTTAATTGTTGCAATATCTATCAAAACTTATGCATAGAGGCATTTAGAAATGGAAATCTAATTTGTAGAGATTTATATTACTCAAACACAGAATAGACACCAGGCAACAGAGGGATTACTGGACGATAATACCCTGAAAGAAAATTCCAAAAAAGTTGAATCAATCAGCCACTTCACCAGTAACTCAAATAGAAAGGGAACTTCCCTCCACTTCACGCTACCCTGCACTTGAATATAGAAGAATGCACACCGTTTAAGACTTTTAGAACACAAGAGAAACAGACTAATGGGGGCGGGCGAGTTTGTAGAAAAGAGTATGAACTAAGAAATTCAACAAACATATAACTCACATAAACACAACTTGTTACAAGTGTCATGAGACCGCATTTGGAAAACATCACAGCAGATGCAATTCACAGTTCAAGGTGGTCAGCCTGATAACCATAATTCTAATGTACAGTAAATCCTATAGCTGCAGCTTGTTTTGTTTTTAAGCTATCCAACAAACTCAAAACTAGACTTAACATGACAAAAACTTACAACACAACAATTCAGGGTTATTACAGCAAATTTAGGACCAAAGGGTTATTGTGTTTTTTTGTTTGCTGTATCTTGCCTAGTATACAGCATTTCTTGGTTTTGTGGAATATCTGGTGGTGTCAAAGTCACCAGCCTCCCTCACACCAGGTATGCTAAATGTGGTTAACATCTAGTGAAAACACAGAACAAGTTAACACTTATGCTTCTCTACTTTTGGGTGGAAAAAAACATGTAGAAAGTGGCAGTTGTAGGATCTGAAAAATTGAGTGTGGATTAACCTGAATTTGGGCTGGGCTAAAACTGCCAGCTCTGGGTTGATGATATACAGATCCAG